>OX387716.1:13723165-14323165 GCA_947577245.1 Andrena bucephala | reverse complement strand
CTTCACACTCCCTCAAATAGAGGTAACTAGTGTTGGCTAGAACCGTGATTTGTGACTCACGAGTGATCCGATCACGTTCGTTCCCAATCACGGTGATTTTTCACAGTGATCCGTGATTTTCATGATCGTATGTGATTGGTGCAGGCAGAACAGTGATCCGTGATCGCTTCTGATTGGTGCAGGCAGAACGGTGATCCGTGATCGCCTCTGATTGGTGCAGGCAGAATAGTGATCGCTTCTGATTGGTGGAGAGCATAACTGCTCTTTGCACGCGCCACATGCAATTCTCGATCTATTTAAATTAACGAATATTTCTTCATTTTAGTTAAAACGTATAATGTATATGTGAATACTTTAACCAATCAAATCAGTGCGTGCATACATTGACTATTTATGAATGAATATTCTATATATTCGCTGAATTAGCACGCTTTGACTGTAACACAAGCTCTATGAAAGTATTTTATAAAAAATAATTCTATCAAGATCAAGAATTACGATCAGAGTACACAATTCACTCAAGTTAAAAAAATCACAATCACGGTCGTGATTGAAGTTAAATCACGACCATGATCGTGAATCTGCGATCACTGTGATAAATCACTGTTAGTGATTTTGCACTCCATCTCTAGAGGTAACGCAAACCCGATCGTACAGCTATTGTACAAAACGTTTTCTAGTAAGTAAAGAAAGGGTCTAGCTGGATAAGCATAGTGAAAAGTGCCCTTGAACCGATTTTAGCTGGCAATGAACCTTTCAATAGTGTAGCACAGGAAAACATTGTACACCAAGTTTCAACCCCCTATCTCAACCAGGAGGGTAGTTATAGGGTAAATTCGAATTTTCGGTTTTTGCCATATTTTCCCTATTTAATGATCAGCAAAAATTCTAAAAAAATCTGAAATATTGTAGACATGATTGTGTATGATTGTGAATTTTTTCAGATATTTTCGTTGCAACTGCTAAGTGTAAGAAATAAAAAACGCAAAAAAATGTCGAAAAATGCAGATTTCGTGTTGATGTTTTCGAGCGACTAGATTTTTAATTTTACAGTAGTTAGATATTGACATGACTATTATCTACAATTTTTTTCAGATTTTTCGGTAAGGTGCGCCATAGTTAAAAAAATCAAAAAACGATATTTTCGAGATATTTCGCGTGAAAACGTGATAAGTACTTTCAATTTTTGCATTTCCGTCATACAGTGAATGCATTATATGATTTTTAATATCTCTACATTCGACAGAGTAATATGTAAACGGAGGGAATCAAGTTAATATGATTAATTGGAAGTGTATACGCACCATATATCATATGGTACGAAAGAATCATTCAGCGCCGCAGTTAGCGGAGTGGTTAGAGTGTTAGACTCCAAAACCGCTCTGCATACTCTCTTTTGTCGTAGGTTGGCACCCCACCAAGGTCCAATTTTTTTTTTCATGACATAAAATTTTTTAATCGTTGATTACATGACAATACACGATATTCATTTAAAAATGTTTCTAGAATATTTTAAAAATATTTTATCATAAGGTTTCCATAAAAATAATTTAAATGCACCGCCGCGCCGGCCGGTTTTCTGCCTATGTATTGTTCTAGCTCCGGATAGTTTATAATTATTTTGTCAATGGTATAGATGTGTGGTATTGGCTTATGATACGTTTTCTGAATCCACTGGTTGGATTCGCCATTCTTTTATCAACGTACACCGTCCTCATTCGATTGTGTGGTCGCAGTGCGTCCGATTAATGGCTGATTTAAAAAAATAAACGTAAAAATATTGCCATAAGCTAGCTGTAGTGTACAGCTGTATAGGCAGAAAATCGGCCGGCGCGGCGGTGCAATTAAATTATTTTTATGGAAACCTTATGATAAAATATTTTTTAAATATTCTAGAAACAATTTTAAATGAATATCGTGTATTGTCAAGTAATCAACGTTGAAAAAAATTTTATATCATGAAAAAAAAAAATTGGACCTTGGTGGAGTGCGAACCTACGACAAAAGAGAGTATGCAGCGGTTTTGGAGTCTAACACTCTAACCACTCCGCTAACTGCGGCGCTGAATGATTCTTTCGTACCATATGATATATGTTGTGTATACACTTCCAATTAATCATATTAACTTGATTCCCTCCGTTTACATATTACTCTGTCGAATGTAGAGATATTAAAAATCATATAATGCATTCACTGTATGACGGAAATGCAAAAATTGAAAGTACTTATCACATTTTCACGCGAAATATCTCGAAAATATCGTTTTCTGATTTTTTTAACTATGGCGCACCTTATCGAAAAATCTGAAAAAAATTGTAGATAATAGTCATGTCAATATCTAACTACTGTAAAATTAAAAATCTAGTGGCTCGAAAACTTCAACACGAAATCTGCATTTTTCGACATTTTTTTGCGTTTTTTATTTCTTACACTTAGCAGTTGCAACGAAAATATCTGAAAAAATTCACAATCATACACAATCATGTCTACAATATTTCAGATTTTTTTTTACAATTTTTGCTGACCATTAAATAGGGAAAATATGGCAAAACCCGAAAATTCGAATTTACCCTATAACTACCCTCCTGGTTGAGATAGGGGGTTGAAACTTGGTGTACAATGTTTTCCTGGGCTGTACTTCCGAATGGCCCCAGTGGCCGATCGACACGAGGTTTGGGGGGAAGGGCGGGGAGGGGGTGTGGACCCTAAATCTAAAATTGTTTCTTCGGGTATTTATTAGTTTCCGAAATATTAATAAAAAATTGTTAATTTTTTTGGAAAATTTTTTTGGACGTTGGTGCAGGCCTCCCTATCCGGGAGTCCTCCCGCCCCCCTATTTTTCATTTTTGAAATTTTGTAACCACGGTCTCGTTTTTGGCATCGCTGAACTCACATCGGTTTGCTGTCGTGCTTTCCGCGCCCCACGCACTGGTCTAGCCCCAACCGGGGCCGATCGAGATGAAACTTAGTGATAAAATTTTACCTTCAGTAATTAATGCGTTCAAAAGATACAGAAGTAATTGTGTATAAAAGGGTACACCTTACCGATTTTTTTCAATCACTTTACTACGGGCCCCCCTCTTAACAATATTTCTGTTCACTTATACCGACATAACACATTCCACTTTCCAACTTGTTCCGGGTTTTAGTATTGGTTT
This sequence comes from Andrena bucephala, assembly GCA_947577245.1. NCBI lineage: Eukaryota > Metazoa > Arthropoda > Insecta > Hymenoptera > Andrenidae > Andrena > Andrena bucephala. The sequence goes on along the minus strand of OX387716.1, from coordinate 14,320,007 downwards.
GGGTTAGATTGGCGCGGGGGGCGCGCGCCCGCTCGCGGGCGCGTAAAGCATGGTAGCGAACCGATGTGAGTTTGGCGATGCTAAAAATGAGACAGTGGTTACAAAATTTCAAAAGTTGAAAATGGGGGACGGAAGGGCTCCCGGGTAGGGAGGCCTGCACCAACGTCAAAAAAAAAATTCTAAAATAAATTAACAATTTTTTATTAATATTTCGGAAACTAATAAATACCCGAAGCTACAATTTTAGATTTAGAGTTCACACCCCCTCCTCCCAAACCTCATCTCGATCGGCCACTGGGGCCATTCGGAAGAATATCCTTTTCCTGTGCTACACTATTGAAAGGTGCATTGCCAGCTAAAATCGGTTCAAGGGCACTTTTCACTATGCTTATCCAGCTAGACCCTTTAATATAAAAGTAAAATCAAAACAGTCCTTAAATATGAACTTAACTAATGAACTTAATAAACACAGGATAAATATATATAACGCACACTAAATATAGGCTATACAAACCAAAACTTTAACTGAAAAAAATGTAGAAAAATCTAAAATATAAGATATAAGTATGTAAAAAGAGCTTTGAATATTTTGCCGTGTAGTCTTTGATGGTACTGTTTCATCTGAATACAGACAGAATTTCATAAAATGGTTATGTTATGCTGTAGATAAATTTTTCACTAATTGTAAGTCGTCTACTTTATGTCTGCATTCAGTTGAAACAGTGCCATCAGAGACTACACGGCGAAATATTCAAAGTATTTATTACGTACTTATATATTATATTTTAGTTCCTTAATACCTCACAAAGGCCTGGCGAGCGCGACCGTACAGGCGTACGTGAAACGCAGCAGCTCTTTATTGCCATTTTTACCTAAATTAGCTATAAAACTTAAATCCGGACGAATCCGGAACTAATCTTTTTTGCACTGTATTCACAAACCTTTATCAAATGTAATGTCACCAACAAAAGCAGGGAGCAGGGCGGAGCAGTATAACAAAATCGTTAATGAAATCTTATAATAGTAGAGAAAATTTACTGAATTCTCGATTATCTTCAAATGTTAATAACTATGCAAATATATATGATGAAAAAGTAAAACCTTTTGGAAAGTGTAGTATATACCTCCCAGAAAAGCTTCCATAATGCAAGAATTCACAAAATTTCTTTACAACATGTAGAAAACTCTAATAAGCCAACGATGTTTCAGAGGACGGTTAAGAAAGAATTGCGAGCTCTAAAATCTCTTAACTTTCGACGAAGCCTATTGCTATATGAGTGCACAAATGAAAAAAAAACAATATTCCTACATTGTTCCTCAGATATTCAACTGCCTCGAGCACCAAAAATTTTACGGTTTACGCAAAATTTTTTAAATCGATTTATGTGCGGGTTTTGGGGCCAAATACCCCACTGTGCGTTGTCGGTTTTCTTCCACACATCAAAGGAAGTTTGAGTGCATTGCGCTCAGCGTGGATGATAGAACCAGATGAGATATTTTTCTCAAATCCTCGATGTCCCGGATTTTCTTGATATTGAAATAAATTGTAGTCTGAAATTAGGGAGGGCTAAGTATTCATTTTTCTAGTTTCGAAATTGTTTTAAAAATACAAATCTTAGAAGTTCCCTGCTGTCGGTGATTTTTACGAAACCCGCCTTCACAAATGAATTTTAATGACCTAAATTATTGACGGCATGAACTTGCGTCTTTTTTTTTTAATCATGAAGGATGAATCTATGTGAATGAATTTAATCCATTTCTAATATTCTCATAAACAGTTAATGAAATATAAAAAAATTATATTTTTAACAATATAATGCATTTACCATATGATAGACTTTAAAGCTCTATTTTAATGAATAATTTGTCTTTCTTTTCTTCACTACACCCTGTATTATTCTCAATTCATACAACCTGACCGACTCGCTATTGTATTAAAAAATCACACGAGATTACTCGCGGAGAACGGCAATACGCTTCGTGAAGGGACGCAGGAAGAAAAGGGGTAGTCCGCTGACGCCGCGTGGTTCCGCCTGCGTCGTCCTTTTTTCAAATTAAACACGGATCCCTTATCTCTCGAGTATGAACACGCGCTTGAATTTCAATACCTTCGATGCCATCTTTGCGACTGCGGAGTAGGCTAAGCTAAACGCAGAAGTTGGTGACGAAAGACACATGGCACTTTCGACCCCTCCGCATGCGTCATTCGTGTGCGTTCAGCCATGCTCAGCGTATACGCATTCAAGTCTGGATCCGGCTCTACGTTTAAATATTATATGTAACACAAAATGTGAATATTAAGCGCTATTTTTCAATATTAGAATAATACAAATATCTATTGGTCTGGTGGACAGTTATTAATATGTCGGTTACAAATAATTTTCGCTTAATATACCTAGATATAAATTTAGTAGTTATATTCGTATATTTTCACTATTTTCAGTAATATATGTAGATATCGGTGATTAAATGTGTAACTACTTAATGAAGTATTGATTTGGTAAATAAAAATTCAATGTATACAAGGTCAGTTAGGAACGTATGTCAATATTTCGAGAGGTAAGTCAACATACTAAGATAAGTAAAACATTATACGAACATACAGTGAGCCACGAAAGATTCGAACGCCCTGAAATGAAAAGTTTGAGGCTTAAAAACTATGAGTCCTATTACGAATTATAAAATACTTTTATTTCTATAATAACATATAAGTATCATGATTATACATGTAAAATTTTAACTGTCTCTGATGACGTCAACAATAGTTATAAAACATTTCTTGGTAACATCGACTAAATCAGGCTTGGGAATTAAGAGAACTTCGCGGCCGATTTTCAGAAAGGCAACGTCTCTTTCTCCCGCCGCGCGTCTGGGCTCCCGCGACGGCCAAGCAGCTTGGAGTGCCTCAGGCCCGTACCATATGAACCGCGCGTGGCGCATTGACAAAACAAAAACGCATCGATAATCGTGCTCTCTGGGACGATGTGGGAACCTATTGATACAATGTCGCCCTAATACGCCATGCGCGGTTCACGTGGTACGGGCCTGAGGCGCTCCAAGCTGCTAGGCCGCCGCAGTGTGCGATTTTGGACAAAAATCGCTCGACAGAGCAAATTTTTTTTAAAATACTCGTAAAGAACTCGGCAATAACGGAGCTTTGCAGTAAAACCTGTATCAGTTGGTCTAAACTATAAAAAACATTATTTAGAGATAGACTTTGGAGATTACAGATATTAAAAATTAATTTTCTGTAAATTAATCATAAGCTATAAAATAAAAAATTTATGTTTTAAATAAACTGTAAGTATAGCTGATTTAAATCTTATATTTTTAAGGGGGTAGACACGTCACGTGACCTGGCCGATTCGGCAGGTCGGTATTACAGCAGATTTTTTCTGCACAGAAATGGTAATACCGATAGATCGCCGATTGCCCGGTAAACGCGAGAGGGAGCTGTTTGCTATTTCCGTATTTTATTCTGAATAAGGAAATAAATTCTCAGCTGTTGCGTTGTTGTACTTATAAAAATTTAAACGGAAGTCGGCTGGTACTGCAAACATAGAAAATTCATTGTACATTTTAATTACTTGAAATGTGCTTATGCTACAATATTCTACGTTAGCAGTAAGGAATTATAAGTGAAAAGGGAAAATAGATGAGGGGATGTCCCCAGAAAATGAAGTTTGTTAGGTTAGACATTTTTTTACTTGCAAAGCACCGAAACAGAACATGAAATACACTTATTACACGTCCTATGCAGAAAGAAGCAGTTATGAACAAACATTATATATAAAATTGTAAGGAATCGATTGACGTCACTGTTGCAAAGATCTGATTAGAAATTGCAGAACATCAGATTCGTCACTGCTTAGCGTGCAACATTGTATAGTTCCGCTGGTTTCGAGCGTCGAAGCCCACGAAACTCAGCGAGACACATGATTGTTGGCGAGCATCGCGTTTGACGATTCTAGCTACAGAATCACCCCGTATAAATGCTAAGAAACGATAGTGTGAAGCGGCGTGCGTTTCAACTGCACATTGACAATATCGTAGATTCTAGGGCCTAGAATATTAGCTCCGTATTACGATGTTCTTCACCAGAGCACTGCATTACTGATGAAAATGATGCCAAACATGGAGCAATTCGGTCTATTTTTAGTGAACGTAGTGTGTGTCCTAATCATGTATTCATAAGAAAAAATAGACCGAATTGCTTCGCGTCCCGACTCATTTTCGTGGACATAAACTCACGAATCCATCGGTGGTAACACTCTTATCAAGGTGTAGTGAGAAATATGAACAATTTCATATTCAGTACTGGATGACTCAAGTCGCCGTCGACCGAGGGCCCTAATAAATGTGCATTTATTTGAGAAACCAAAGCCGTGTCACTCGTGACACCTACTCGCGAACAGATACATATATGTATGTACGAGAAGAAGTAATGCAATTTCCCGATGACTTGAAGCAACATTTCAATAGGTAAATGCATGAAACTCTGGGATCAGGAATTCCCAACCAAGTGATGCATATGTAAGAACTGGCGAAATTCAACAATAGTTTGTCGTCTAAATTTTACAATTAAAGTATTTATTTGACGCGAATATACATATGTAAAGTTTGTCAGCAAAGTCTTTCTCGATTTGAGTTCTATAGAAGGCTGACTTTCCTTCGCCATGCAAAGTCCTCTCTTGTCCTTCACGCTAGCAATCATGCAACTCGCTGAGTTTCGTGGGTTTCGACGCTCGAATCCAGCGGGGCCATACAATGTTACGCACTAAGCAGTGACAAATCTTCAGTTCTGCATTTCTAATCAGATCTTTGCGAAAGTGACGTGAATCGATTCGTCGTGTTTTCTCGATCAAATTGGCCCCAAAAATGATATTATTCGGACCATAATTAAGGAAATTACGTGAAATTTGTTTGCAGAATTGGAAGCCCGTTTCGTTAAAAATAGTCTGATTTAAATTATTTTCTGTCAATTTAATCGGGAGAATGCCAGGAATCCATTTGTGTCACTTTCATATTGATACGATGAAAAAAAAAAACAAATTCTGTTTCTATATAATCGATGACACATCGCTGAGCAACGGCGATCTCGTGCGGCTCGGGCCACAAAGGTTCTCGTCAGTTATTCGAGCATCTAAGATCGTTACGGGCTCTGTTTGGTGTACTCGGTACGGACTTTTCGCTATCCCCACCACTTCTGTCTCACTCTTGTCCGGCGAAGGCGAGAGCGAGATGGAAAGAGAGCGAGCGAAGGCACTGAAAGCGAGCGAGGACAGTACGAGACAGACGACGCGTTGATATTTTGTCTCGCTCCGTCTTTCGGACGCCTGACACTCCGTCCTTTGTATGCGCGACGGGCGTGCACGATGGTCGCAAGTGCTTACGGTGAGCACGGGAACCGCTTCGCAAAAACTTGACGCAGGCCCGGCATAAGTCTTTTTTGCGCCCTAAGCGAACTTGTCAAATTGCGCCCTTTATTATATTACATTTATTTGAGATTATTTATGACTTTACTCTGCAAAATTAGGCAACTGCTAGGGCGTAAGGTTGACAAGAAATGCAAAATGGCCTTTTCATTGTTGGCATTGTTGAAAATAAATTTTTAAATGAAATACTACAAATTATACTACAACGGTTTTAAACTACGAGTAGAGTAAGGTCATGAAGAAGCTCAATTAATGTATTATAATAAATGGCGGAATTTGTCAAGCTCGCTTATGGCGCAAAAAAGACTCGTGCCGTGCCTGGCTATCTGACCGTGGCGCGGATGCATCGAACAGTCACGATTCCATCTGAGCACTCGCGCCCGTCGCGTATACTCCCACCATAGGTACCGCTTAGCTGCCTCGGTGCTCCTGTTTGCAACGTTTTCTGACTCGCTCTCGTTCCATCTCACTCTCGCCTTCGCAGAACAAGAGTGAGCCAGAAGTGGTGGGGATAGCGCCAAGCTTCTGTTGTGTATAGGCCAAACCGAGCTGCAGCGTAGAAATACACACATCAGAATAGGTGTGCCTTAGCTCCGAAAAAATGCAGGAGCTTTATTGGTCAGAACATTGATTCTTTCTCGATAGCTTCATCTCGTATTAGTCATAACAGCCACACGGCTACGTTCAGACGGAGCCGCGCAGCATTCCCGTTACCCCACCATACCCTTGGGTGGCCACGTAACTCCAACAGACAAATCCACGATCGTCAGATTGTGGTGGCTGATTCTCCTCGATCGCTGTTCGCGAAAACGAATCGACCGGCCAATATATCTGAATACGACCTTAGGATAAAGATATAATGAAAGATGAAAAATTATTCGAAGCCCAAGATGAAACGCTTTCGAATAAACAAAGGAAACTAATAAATACCCGAAGCTAAACAAAATTTTAGATTTAGGGTACACACACCCTACCCCAAACATCGTGTCGATTGGCCACTGGGGCCATTCGGAAGTATATTCTTTTATTTAAATAATGCCCATCTCTGCATAGGACCGTAAAGAATTACAAAAAAAATCAGGGAGTCAACTGTTGACTGATTTAGAGACTTTTCCTTGTTGTATGTTATATGCAATAGTCGGAAGAATAATAATAAGAGCAATAATTGCATATAATTGGTGTAACTTCCACATTCTGAAAATATGATATCAGTAAATCAATATTTCCAGTATTAGTAAAAAAGTTCCAATCTCTTTTTATATTTTAAATAATGTGGCCATATAATTATAACATAATTTCGACAGCGGTTTCAAGTGATGTATGTGTTACAATAAAAGCGTTAATTTACTAAATGTACACAGTTCCCAGCAGTTATATGCCTAAAATGCATATAACCTAACCTACAATCGTCCGAAAATTCATACATTGACTGCATCACGCTTTTACTGTGGCTTGTGTATCCAGCTAACGCTTCAGTTTTGCTATGACTCCACGTTGGCAGTCCTCCCGAGTAGGCGCCATCTCGTGTCTACTAGCTCAACTAAATTTGTCACGTGACTTGCTCTGTATTATCGCCAATATGGCGGAACTCGTAATTGGGAATGCAATTACGGGAATACGCTTTTCGTCCTTATATGAGCAGATTTTGAGCTGGGTGAGGTCTCATTCGAAAGAGGAAAGTTCAGTGCAGCGCGCTCTGTTCATCGTTTGAGTCACAAGACTCTTTTAGTGACCTAAAAATACGTTGGTTCATGCGGGTGTATTTTGTCGATTTTTGCTCTACTTTGAACACTCATATTATTAGATATCAACACAATCTCGTCGAACCATGACCAGAGCGCGCTGCACTGAACCTTTCTCTTTCGAATGAGACCTCGCCCAGCCCAAAATTCGCTCATATAAGGACGAAAAGCGTATTCTACTAAACCCATGTTTCGGGCCAGATTGTGTCGGTATACAGCGCGCTGCATTACCCGTGTCTACCCCCTTAAGTGATATTTCAATTTTATTAGTTTTGATTTTATTTCTAATATATAATTTTTTTTTTAAGTAATTGTAATTAGAATAGAATTTTTGTTGTAACTAATTTTATAATAATTTTTTTATATGAATGTGATATGTTACATGCATTGAAATGTTGGATTATTTTATAATAACATTTTTTCAGCTTCAACCGGTAAGGGCTCAACTCTTTTATTTTCATTCAGTCTGATAGAGCTAATTGAGGGGTCTAATGAGATTAAGACATCCTGTAAAATATCTTTATTAGTCATTTGCCTATCGCACATTCTGCTATCTTTAACTCGGGCTTTACGAAATTTTTTATTATTTTCTTCTTGTGGTTCTTCTGATAGCCAGCCAAACGGTAAATCAAATAATTTGACAATGTCGCTTTATGGAAGCGACATATAAATCATATAAATAAATTATTATAAAATTAGTTACCATACAAAATTCTATCCTAATTATAATTACTTAAAAAAGTGATATATTAGAAATAAAATCAAAACTAATAAAATTGAAATATCATGTAAAAATATAAGTTTATTTAAAACATAAATTTTGTAAATATGAAATAAATTTTTTATTTTATAGGTAATGATAAATTTACAAAAAAATTAATTTTGAATATCTTTAATCTCCAAAGTTTAAGTTTTTATGTTATGTTATGCTAAATAATGCTTTTTATAGATTAGACCAACAGTTACAGGTTTTACTGCAGTGCTCCGTTATTTCTGAGTCCTTACCCAGTATTTAAAAAAAAAATATTGAAATCGGTCAATATTTCCGCCGTTGAGCGATTTTTATCCAAAATCGCACACTGTGCGCCGCGGGGGCCAATACGCGCGACGGGAGAAAGGAGGCGTCGCGAAAATCGGCAGCGAAGTTCACTTAATTCCCAAGCCTGGACTAAATGACCGTCACAAAAGTATTCGAACGACTAAATTCAAAATAGATAATTTAAATAAATGTAGTGTTTTAATATTTCAACCAAATTTTTATATAATATGTCAACCAAATTTTCAGTAATATCTTCTTTTATATTACTCCAAAGTTCAAAAGTTTTGGTTTTTAATGCTTCCTTTGAACTAATATTATATTTGCCAAGTTCTCTGCCAATTTCTGCCTACAAGTGTTATATGGGGTTGATGTCCGGACTTTGTGGGGGTGTTTCTAAAAGGTGGGGAATGTTGTATATGATCCAGTGTTTAATAATATATGTATGCGGTATGTTTCGGATCATTATCCTGCTGAAAATGAAAATTTCCTTCTAGCCCTAATTTTTCCGCACTTTGCATAAAATTATCTTTTAATATTTGCATATATTTATATTTATCTAATATGCCTTCAATAATAGCGAGGTTTCCGACACCACTGGCTCCCATACACCCCCATACCATTATGGATCCACCCCCATGTTTCACGGTTAGGCGTAGATTTTTAGGATCCATCTCTCTGTTTGCTAATCTCCAAACTTTATGACGTCCATTTGAACCAAATATATTAAATTTGCTCTCGTCCGAGAAAATAACACGTTTCCAAAAGTCCTTATCCTTGTTGACATATTTTTTAGCGAAATTTAGTCTCTTCTGCTTATTCACTTTGCTAATGAATGGTTTCTTTCGAGGAATCCGAACATGAAAATTATTTTCACGAAGAATTCTTCGACAAAGTTCAGGATGAACTTGTTTCTTAAAACTAAAAGCAACTAGTGTTGCAAGTTTTGGACCAGAAATTCTTGGCTTCTTCTTGATTTCACGCACAATTGTATTCTCCTTCCTCTTCGTTAACGTCTTGGGTCGGCCAGAACGGACTTTATTTCGAAGAATTCCAGTTGTTTTTAACTTTTTTACTATGTAGTAAACGGTAGATTTACTTCTGCCTAACAATTTGGCTATTTCGTCATAGCTTTTGCCTTCATTATGCCACTTAATGATAAATTTCCTGTCAGTGATGGTTGTTTCTAATTCTTTTGGGCACATTATTACCAAAACTGTTGTAATCTTATTAACACTCACAGTACTGAACACGGGAGGTGTGAAACCCCAACTGAGAACTCCAATGTGTACATTTTATCATATTCAAGGTTTGTTTTGTATTACAAGGGTCGTCGTTCGAATACTTTTGCGACGATCATTTAGCCGATGTTACCAAGAAATGTTTTATAACTATTGTTGACGTCATCAGAGACCCTTCAAATTTTGCATGTATAATCATGATACTTATACGTTATTATAGAAATAAAAGTATTTTATAATTCGTAACAGGACTCATATTTTTTAAGCCTCAAACTTTTCATTTCAGGGCGTTCGAATACTTTCCTGGCTCACTGTACATAGATCGTACATGTGTAGTTTCCAAGTTATACAGTATTAAGGAAATGCTTGAAATGTTCGTCCTTTGCTCCAATATTTGCTACGAATACATTTTGTGGTAATTATTTAGATGTATTCAATCCACACCGATTTCAATGATTTTTGGATATGTTGTCAGGGACACGATTCTGAACAACTTTTTCCTATACATGTTACCGCCGCTCGAGCTTTGTTTCCGAGATATTCGCGAAAAACTGCTGCTACTACTACAATGTCTTCTGCCGTACACCTACCTACAGTACGCGTCCGTAACAGCGTATGCGTCAGCATGGGACAAAACAAATGGCGAAGCTGACCTTTGTTTCCGCGATATTTGCGAAAAACTTCATTTGACTTATTCCGACGCAACGAATTTCACTTTCCAACTTGTTTCGGGTATTAGTATTGGTTGGGGTTAAATTAGTGGGGCGGGGGGTGGGGGGCGCTCGCGGGCGCGTAAAGCATGGTAGCGAACCGATGTGATTCGGGGTGTTGATGCGCATCCGCAAGTTTCTGGTTCAAATCTGTAAACTCACATCGGTTCGCTACCATGCTTTACGCGCCCACAAGCGGGTGCGCGCTCCCCGCCCTAGTCTAGCCCCAACCAATACTAATACCCGGGACAAGTTGGAAAGTGGAATGCGTTGCGTCGAAATAAATCAACAGAAGTTTTTCGCGAATATCTCGGAAACGAAGGTCGAACGATGCAACATGTATAGGAAAAAGTTGTTCAGAAGCGTGTCCCCGACACATAAAAAAATCATTGAAAGCGGTGAGGATTGAAAACTTCTAAATAATTACCCCAAATTATTGAGCCCTTTCCACTATCGATGAACGTCTTACAAGGGAACATACCGAACCCGAAAATTCAAAAAATTCCGGAACTTTGTGAATATGTAGGGAATTTCCTCCCGATTACAACGCAATTTAGGTTTGCTGCCCAAATTCACTCTAAGGGGGTGTAATTGACCCCTAAAAATCGGGTTATTTTCCGATTTTCTGTTATAACACGTGAACTGTAAAATAACTTTTTTATCAAATCATATATCTAATTAAAAGAAGTAACTTTTGTCATGAAACTTCTTTTCTATCTCTTACAGTTCGCGAGTTATAACAAAAAATCGGAAAATAGCCGAATTGGGCAGCAAACAAAAATTGCGTTGTAATCAAGAGGAAATCCCCTACATATACACAAAGTTTCAGAATTTTTTGAATTTTCAGGTTCGGACCGTAACCTTGTTAGAGAATTTGATACAATCAACTTGCTAGTAACTAATCGTGGGCGACCAAGAAGCGTATCTACACCTCAACGCGAAATGAGAATTTTCAATGAACTTGCTGCTGATCTCACTGCATTCGCTAGAAGAATATCTACAAGTATTTTCCAGCGAGTGCGAGACACAATATTAAAAAATATATATAAACAAATTTTAAGTTAAATGATTTTATTTAAAATGCACTAAAAGCTAAAAAATAATTATTTTCTTTTACTACAATTTCGATGGTGTTTTTTAACGTTAAATAAAATCGTTGAGCAGGATATCTCACAACAAATTCATTTCGACGCTTGATTCTATGTATATTAAATTGATTCATATTCTATCAAGAGACACGGTAGTGTCTCGCGCCAAGTATATATACACTCCTCACATTAATTAGAGGATCACCTCTAGGAGCCCGAAAAATATGGGCAAGTTCCTATGGTCATAACTCCGGTAAAAATAGTCGTATCGATATTTTGAAAATATGGTTTGAAAGTGTGGAACCTCTACTTTCAGTTGCTTTTTCCAAATTTTAGATGCATTGCTTTTCGGTAAAGTTATAGCAATATAAAGAGCACTTGGTCAATTTTAAAAAAAGTTCTTAAACTTTGCGATGTTCCACGGCGTGCATTAAATTTTTTACACACATTCCATTCACACCAATCGAAAGCGGTTACTTTCCTGTGTAAAAAGCGAGTAATAAATTTCTTGTGCGATTTTTTTTGGCCGAGTTATTCAACTTTGAAACAAAAACCGTTTTTTTTAATTTAGTTGCTTCTAGCAAGCGAAGATATCATCGTAGAACGTTCCTGAAAAAACAAATAGAAAGATCAGACTTTCCTCTTTAAGAAGCATCTTCGACTTTTTCGATTCGGTTAAAATTTCGGTCTCTGATGTCCTTTCCAAATATGCTTAAAAATTGCACAAATTCCATTTTCTCTTCAACTCGCTGTATCTTCGCGAGGGATGATCGGAACGTCATTGTCTTAAGCTCATTTTAAAGCGGAAAGTCTGCCGATTCTTTTGAGTGCCCCCGGAACCGGCTGCGATAATTTCGTACCGGTGGCCTTTCAGTTTGAAGTTACCTTTTCGGAAAACTTACGAGGTGGCTTCAGCGGCCGCGTGGCTGCCGTACCGCCGGCATCAGCATCACCGATGGCATATTGCGTGGCAGTATGTGTCGTATGTGTGTGCACACACAGGAACCTTCGGTAGCATCGGCGTAACTCGGCTCGCTTTCGGCTGCTATCGTCACTTATGTCGACGGGTGGGGATACGAACAAGAGCTTTCGCTTCCGCGGGGACGACCGACATCGCGACACATTTTGTAGCCGTGTTTTTCCGAAACGGTAACTTCAAACTGAAAGGCCACAGGTAAAAAATTATCGCAGCGGGTTCCGGTGGCACTCAAAAGAATCGGCAGACTCTCCGCTTTAAAATGAGCTTAAGACATTGATGTTCCGATCATCCCTCGCGAAGATACAGCGAGTTGAAGAGAAAATGGAATTTGTGCAATTTTTAAGCATATTTTGGAAAGGATATCAGAGACCGAAATTTTAACCGAATCGAAAAAGTCGAAGATGCGTCTTAAAGAGGAAAGTCTGATCTTTCTATTTGTTTTTTCAGGAACGTTCTACGATGATATCTTCGCTTGCTAGAAGCAACTAAAGTAAAAAAAAACGGTTTTTGTTTCAAAGTTGAATAACTCGGCCAAAAAAAATCGCACAAGAAATTTATTACTCGCTTTTTACACAGGAAAGTAGCCGCTTTCGATTGGTGTGAATGGAATGTGTGTAAAAAATTTAATGCACGCCGTGGAACATCGCAAAGTTTAAGAAATTTTTTTAAAATTGACCATGTGCTCTTTATATTGCTATAACTTTACCGAAAAGCAATGCATCTAAAATTTGGAAAAAGCAACTGAAAGTAGAGGTTCCACGCTTTCAAACCATATTTTCAAAATATCGATACGACTATTTTTACTGAAGTTATGACCATGGGAACTTGCCCCTATTTTTCGGGCTCCTAGAGGTGATCCTCTAATTAATGTGAGGAGTGTATATGCGCAGCGCGAGACACAGAGTGGCTCTATTACGCCACGACTCGCTATCAAGAACCCTGAGATTTCCGAATCTCAATAACGGCTGATCTGATTAAATTTTGAATGGTCTTAATGGATAGCCTGGGTTTGATTTACATAAGAAAAGTGTCTTCGTTTTGTTCCTATGGACCTTATGAGCTGAGATATTTCGATGTAAAGTGGCAATTTGCCGATTTTCATGTTCGTAAATTTCTTCATCGTCATCGTCCTACACTTCTAGGCAAGAGGGGTGTATGAAAGGGTGAGGAAATGTCTCTCAGGCACGTCGCTCATTGGATGTGGGTTTCGGCCAATCGCGTAACAAATTGTTGTAACCTGACAGCTAGACAGAGATATTATAAATAACCTACCAAGTGCTAAGTGTCAACCAATGTTTTGAAGATATTAATGCATCGATATGAAAATGGAATGCGCAATTTAAATACATATAGGGTAAAGGACCCAATTACTGCCACCTACCCAATTACTGTCACCCTAAGCTGTTTTACGTAAAATAACGAATAAATCTTATAAAATTATGCATAAAAAAAATTTAGCATACAATTCAAACTGTTATTTTTATGATACAAAAAACAGTACTTAATTTTTTCTTCGTTAATTTGAATAAAACGATACAAAATTTTAAGCGAATATTAGGAGAATGGAAACGATGACTTCCTTACTAGCGAAAGAGAAAACAGGTCGTTAAAGAAAATGCTGTAATTGTAATATTTAAGCTATTAACATAACAAAATATAATGTTTTAAATAATATAAGCATCATAGAAAGTAATAAAGATCCGAATTCACCGATTCATTAAGTCTTTTTATTTATTAATTGGGTGACAGTGATTGGTACAAGCGTTTCCAGCATTTTAGTATTACTGTCATAGCAGTAGTTGCTCATGTACATGACACGACGTAACCTTAAAATGACATAAACAGTATTAGGTTAGCTGGCAGTAATTGGGGGACGGTGTAATAGACAGGTGTACCGACTCTATACCTTTAACCCCAACGATTTTGTGTACCGATTTCTGCTTAGTTCCCCTGGCCGTCGCGAGAGGCGTCGTGACTTAAAAGGCATATACATATGTATTAATGAGACTGTAGTAGTAGAGATTTTAGTGGTATTACTGGGCTTGCCAGAAACAACAGGCCATGCTGTAAATGCCTTTACGAGATCGACGAAATCTGCTGGCCGGCAGAAGAACTAGGACGAAAAAGTCACACATTCTGACACAGTCGTAACACCTGTCTATTACACCGTGAATTGGGGTGTCAGTAAATCAGTCAAATACATTTGAAGGGTGTCAGTAATGGATCCCCATATAAATTTAAGAAATTGATGAATTTATACATAAAAATCGTAGTTTTAAGATCCACCAAAATTTTTTCATCAAGTAAACATATTAAACAATAATAAATAACAAGAACAACATATACTTTTAGTCTATAAGTACATAATTATAAAATAATGTCAGCGTCAGCGCTTAATGTGTCAGTAATTGGGTCATTTACCCTACAGTACGGCAAAGTTTAGAACATTTTTCAATAAACGTAAAACGAGATGTATTCGAATTTCTTATAACCCTGTGCACAAAATATGATTGTATAAGACAATTGGTAGAGCATCAAGTAACTTCTACAACTCGATGTAAATCTTGTGATTATAACAAAAAGCATTACTCCTGATAATTTAGTTGTTTCAATACCTATTAACAATTTGAAAAAAAGAAGCTATAATCTTAACGATTTATTAAACGTTACATTTTCACATTGGTATGCATCAGATAACGGATCATGTGAACAGTGTACAGGAAAAGATATTATGTTTAAGAATGAATTAATATTGACGAAAGATATAGTTATTATTCGTTTACTATTATTTTCATTACAAGATGATAAAATAGTCAAAGCAATACGTAAATTTAATATACATACTATTCCCACAACCAAAGTAGTAATAGCTGGACAATCATATAAAGTTATGAATGCAATATTTCATAGTGGTTCATGTATTGAGGATGGCCATTACACCAGTATATGTAAAGAAGAAGGAATGACTAGTAGTTGGATTGAAGCTGATGACGTGCAAATTAAAAAAAGGCAATGGCCCAAAGGCGCTAAAGATCTTTATACTTTGTTCTTACAAAAAAATGATAATAAATAAATAAGCCAACAAAAATTACCACGCTATGGAATAGCTGAAAGAAGAATGCTGCCATTTGGGCTCCATATCAATCATCAATCAAAACGACACAGTACAATATTGTCGTAAATTAATATCAGAAAACACTACAAAATGTGTGAAATCCCCACAAAATTACCTTTTCACAAAAAGGTACAAAAAGAGCGCCAAGTATATAATCTCATCATAAAGAATCCCATTTAAAAACATTTCTTAAAGTGCTATATTTAACTTCACGAAAGTAATGATATACAACAATTGCGCCAATTATCATAATGGCAAAGAAAAAATGTATTAAATAATATTAAGCAGATATATTTTTATATAAATAAATACTTTAATACGAATAAATATTTTATTCAAAATACTTGGCGCTGCGATCTTAGTATTAATTAATTAAAATTTACAATGACTCCCTTACAATCAAAAATACATAAACATATACATATACATATTAAAAATGCAGTCAGATTTATTCTACATATATGTAATTCTATTATCATACGTAGCATATGCACACGCACACATTCACGAACGCACGCACACATTCACGAACGCACGCACAAGAAGGAAAGAAAGAAAAAAAGATTAATGCAATTTATACATATTTATTCAGTTTAGCAATACCACTTCGGGGCGCAGCGCCAAGTATTTTGAATAAAATATTTATTCGTATTAAAGTATTTATTTATATAAAAATATATCTGCTTAATATTATTTAATACATTTTTTCTTTGCCATTATGATAATTGGCGCAATTGTTGTATATCATTACTTTCGTGATTATGACATACCCTGCTTCACGATTTTATTTAAAGTGAAAAATGAGAATTTTCACCATCGAAATTGTAGTACAAGAAAAGAATTATTTTTTAGTCTTTAGTGCATTTTAAATAAAGTCGTTTAACTTAATTTTTTATATACGAATATGTTTTATTATTTACTTTTTAGTGTTTAAGTTTTGATTTGTGGTTATATGATGATTTTAAGTCGAATGGATTAAATTGACTGTGTAATTTCTTCACCCCCTCGGGTTTTTTCATAGTTTTGTATTGCCATCATAACTACGCCCGCCTGCAAAGTTTCAAGACAATTGAATGGGTGAAAGTAGGTTAGAATTGAGTTTCCAGATTAGAACCAAACAAACATACATACAAATAGAGGATCGAAGCTGAATAAAATTGTTTGAAAAATGCTGTTACTGCTTTGAAACACGTAGAAGAAACCGAAAATTTTCTTTAATCCTCCTATATCATCAACTCCGATTTTTATCACAATAAAGATTCATTAAGTACTTCCGCCATTAGACGAAAATATTATTTCTAATGTCCGACAAATGCAATTAATGCAATTAATCGTGTAATTAATAATAGTTCAGACTTTCAGCAAATAAACTGAACTAATCCTTTGTATACGCAAATAAATACTCCCACACGGTGCTTGAATTATTCGGAGAGTACTCCTGTCAGATGCAACAAGAGCGACTGCGCATGCGTGCGCGAGAATCACGTTCTCGATTGTAGGGGTCCGCTAGCGTGTGAGTGCGTTGCCGGTCGGTCACATGCACGCATGTGTCATGACGCGCGCGGCACGAAACGCTACGCAAGAATCGCGAGCCCCCTCGATTCACTTCCTCGTCCGCGTGTTACGTGAGCCAGTGGCTCTCAGCCGGACGGACATTAATTTGGAAAGTGAAAACCGCTCTTATGTTACGTGTCGATTACGTGCCCTTTATGGAAACGCGTCTTGCGGGGGAACACTAAAGCCACGCGCACGAGACCAACCCACCTCTCAATATTCAGAAGTTCGCCTAACAAGCGAACACCTTTCATCGTCAAAATTAAAATGTGGCTAAAACGGGGGAAACGGAATTTTGGAGTTCCTCCGCTGTAATCGACTTTCTGGATCTCGACATACGAATGTCATCACTCAGTGGAAGATGTTAATGGATATTGGTGAACGACATGATGTAACATTTAGCATCATGCATTCATTACACATGATGAGCTCATCTCGATGGACACTTTAAGTGGCATCGGCATGATAGTGTCGAAACTATTGTCCGAGAGTCGCAGAATATTTATTTTGAAATACCTAGCTACAATTATTAACAAGGACTCTCCGCTCGCACGACAGTTCAGCCGCCACCGCTGAATCATGTAGCGATGAAAATTCAATGAAGAAATTTCTATAGTCTCTATTAGATCGTAGCGAACGTATATAGTATTACCAATGGATTTGTGTTAACTTAAGTTTTCATTAAGCGCAAACGGCAGATGATCAAAAGCAGATCATACCATAGTTACAGCAATATCCATCTGCCTCAACGCTTTCACTCTTACTCGCATCGCGAGCGTCACACCAATTTGTCGTTATATCTCTGAGCAAAGACTGATACTTCCTGCGAAATTGGAACGAGTTCATTCTCAGAAATCTCTCCAAGGTCGCTTAGACAAAGATGGGGCGAGGATTATGAGATTTTAAGCTCGTTGTTGTCTTAATTAAGATGCAGAGCAAGAATTTTTTTGATCCGCAATCCCGTGTGACAAACTGGTTTCAATGCAGGTAAGTACATTTGCGGAAAGCTGTTGCAATGCAGTAAAGTACATTTGCAATTTATTATCGATATGAAAATTGCATCACGAATACAAGTACATTGTGAGATCCTGTATAAGTTTAAAATGTATAGGCTGGCCAAATTTAAATATTGCGAGTTTGACTATTAAAACGAAGAAATGCAGAAAAGCTGACATAACGAGAATGATACATTAAAAAATAACGAAGAAAGTGTGAATTATTAATGGAAATAGGGGCAAGTTCACATGGTCCAAAGAGAAGGCTGACATTTGGAAATAATCACTTGAAGTCTTGATTAATAATGGATCTAGACGCTTTCAAAAGTTTGAATATTAACTTAAAAATTTCTGGTCCTTTTGTACCAGATGTACATTTTGTACTCGACTGCCTTTTTCACAACGAATTCGAACTCAAAGGCTGTCTTGTTACAATTAGCGTTCAAGGCCGGCGTATTCATGTGGGTAAATATTTGCGTACTGTCAAGGCCGTATTCAGGAAGTGCTCGTTAACAAAATGATTTCTAATAACGTATATTCAAATTCACGTAACGCAAACATAATTTAATAACGTTTAAATCACTTCGGTGAATAATTTTGTAGATTAAGAGTTCGTGTAAAAATTTAATGCGAAATTTCAAAGCATGTTTTGGTAATCAGTATATAAGTTGCTAATTCGCTATGGGGTCAAGCAATTACAATATTTCTCAACGTTGATTTCCAATTATGTATTCGTTTAAACTTCGATGAGTATACAGCGAAAAAATCGAAATGCGCCACGAGTTATCAGGAGAAATAACGTCTGTCATATAATTTTTCTTTGTAAACATGTTGTTGGTAACATATTGCTTACAATAATTAATAGTTACATATATACATGTATATCGTGGCGTAATTTTTTAATACAAAAAAGCTAGTCGTATATCAGGTCTATATTTCTATTCCTTGCATATGTGGTTTCGTCGCTAGTGAAACTACTGCTGTGATGTACGTAGGTTTATTGTATATAATTTTAAAAAATATTTCAAATTACCGGTGAAGATCAATAAAAAATACACTTATAAAGATATAACAGATTTTTCAAACAACTTTGTTCTTATAAGTAGATAGAAATCGTTTAGAATAGTGCAGATCCGTTAAACAGAAAAACATGATTGAATCCGATTTATTGAAAACGGTATAAAAATAGTAATACCGGTTAAATATTTTTAAAATTTATTAGAATTTTTTTAATTTATTGTAATTCTTTTCCTAGAAAGGAGTTTAACTCCTTTCTTCTAAACTATATATTTCTTGTAATCTCATTATAAATAAAAAGTTTATCGTGCAATCACAAAATCATCGTCTGCGTCATTTAAATTAAAGTTAGTAAGTAAGCTTACAAATTTGTACTAATAAAAAGTGTACATATTTTAATACCATTTCACTTGTAAAATGGTGAGGGTGCGATATGTAATTAGATAATTGCGACATTCAAAGAAGAATGTTGCGCGAAATTTAGACATCGTTCAGCTCAATTGATACTTTACGAATCGCCATGTAAATCAGTTACATTTTTGATAAGGTACATAGTGCGGATCAATTTTTAACACACAAAAACTATTTTCCTTCGAACGACGCACAGTGGGGCTCGTAACATAGGATTCGCGGAAAAAATCTCATAACTTCGGTGTTTCTCAATATTTTTTAATACTTTTTTTTTATATTATTTGTTAATAGCCAACGGTTATATGGACAGGAACATCAATAAAATTGAAGCATCTTTAACAAATGAAATAGTAATAAACCCTGTAAACATTTGGTATACAAAAACCATATATGATAATTATGTACTAATATGTATGTAATATTACATAAACAATGAATTAATTAGCTTCGAACATTATAAAACATAATAGAGAATTTTATTGTTTTATCTTATTTAATGTTGCTAATATTACTGCACATACAAACTAAAACTATCAAAAAGTAATATAAAATAGAAACTATGCAAAAATAACGAGAAATGCCCATGTGACGAGTTTCTGCGAAATCGCATGCACAGCGCACTCCTGTGATTATGTATCAATAACAGCCAAAGTCGCAAATAAACGCAGCCAATTTTTGGAGGGCTGTTAGTAGATGGTATCTACTTTCAATTAGTGATATCTAGAGCCCGGAGGAAGGCGGAGCTTTTTTTATAAACCTAAAAGAGTTAATGAAAACTTGAAATACTAGGTAGCTTCATTTAAAGTTGTATAGTGGGATTACGGTGAAGAGTTTTCGAAAAGTATTTATGTCACAAATAAGCTGAGACAATACACATTCGAAATACATGAGGTACAAAAATAAAAATATCTAGAGGAATTCAGAAAAAATCAACAATCTGGTACGAATATTGACACGTTTCCCGTCAGAATACGAAAGGTTAACTTCAGATCAATTTTTCTTTGCAATTAACATGAATATGACATATCTGTCATATACATTACATACGTTGGTCCATCGGCTATCAGGATACAGTGATGAATACACAAAAATACAACTCCCATTTTAAGACTTTTTTCCTCTCGAGCCCCACTGTGCGACGTGCAGCGTGGAGGAGTTAAATTAAACTGGTGCTACTAATCGACCCTAATCGAATTGACGTTTCCGGTGGGTGATTGCATCCCCGTATCTGATCGCGGTTGAAACTGCAAATGACACGTCGCGAATGGATTGAACATCACAAAATGTCAACGATCCCCTGAGGAATACGAATTCATATTATTCGGGAACGAAACTCGTCGAAATCACCGTGCCAAAATATTCACCCTAAACGACCTACCCCAAAAAATTAACTTTTGACTTTCACTAAAAACATCTACACATATCCTGTTCCGGGATTTTCTGGGCAGACCCTACCAGTAAAATGAATCCACAAAATGAAAATATTATATAATTATAGGCCTATAAATATTTTATTAAAAACCTATAACGAAAATACAATGTGAGAATGAAACGATAACAGCTACTCTTACTAATCAATTATAGATAAAAGTAGTTCCATGAAATATATTTAATTAATTTAGGAGTTATATTTATCACCTGTGATCGTTAAAGGTGATCAACGAAGATTCTATCAAGTATCAGCTACTATTAATACTCTATTTCAAAATCTCGTCTAATATTTGCAATACACAGTAGTCATCATTGAAAAAATAGAATTCGTTACGGCACAAACTTTGTATGAAATTGATTTATCTCAGTGAGTCCAATATAAAATCATAGCATCAGTGCATGACACGCATTAATTTTGATTAAAAACCTTTTAACAATAAACATAATAATAAAATAATAAGGCTTCAATAATATACACAGTAGTTTTATTTCATTTTAACATATTAATTGATCTACTTCTTTTCTGTACTTCATTAAAACGAAATGAATTAGTGTTTTCTACAAATTTTGTATTTTTGTTATATCCTTATAGTAAAACATCTATAAGTCTATATTTGTTTTATTCCTAGTGGCAGAACATATTGGTTCCAACCTGGATGGAAAATTCTGGTACACCCTGTGTACATGATAGATATTACCATAATTTGGCCGTTTAATTATGGGACACTGTGTTCAAGTTATGCACGTAATTAAAAAAGATAAAAGGAAAAAGCAACCGCGTGAGTAGGTACCATTGCGGGAACGGGACTGCACTGAAGCGGGGGCGCGGCCCTGAATTATGATGTGTCGATCAATTTCTCCCAATTTGCATGGTGTAACACTAATCGCGGTATCATAACTGCGTGTCGAATCGAATAGTGATGTAATACCTAGCTTATCTCGACGCGGGAACGTGTTCGAACTCGAACGCTGAAGGTCGTCGAAGTAAATATCCACTTCTACTACAAATAGACAGTCAAATAAACATTTCTAAACAATACAATAGAAGCGACACTGCGCGAATGCTGTCACAGATCCACGTATGTATGTATCTACACACGGCTCAAATAATTGTGGCCGTCAAGATTCGATAGTGATGGTTGCCATTTTTTTGGCGTTCACATTTCTACAGTATTTCGTGAACATGGTGTAGGGCACTGCCAAACCAGAGGTTCCCGTCTAGAACACTTCTATTTCGGTGATTTATTTACTTTGGATATCTCAAATTCACCATTTGCCATTCGTCGTTTTTATTTTGAGATCACCAATGTATGAATCATATACGTGCTTCTACGGAAATTTAATGCAGAAATATTTAATTTTAAAATGCATATGCAATATTAAAGTTGATGCATAGGAGTTATTCTTTAAGTCAGTCATCAGTTGCTGATAAAACAACTACTCGCGGTGAAACAATCGACGGTGACGAGAATGATGGTTGTGTTAGTAACGTCTGTATAGGTAGATTTCAATGTATTATGCCGAAAGTTTTTTAATAATATCTCAGAAACTAACAAATACCCGCAGCTAAAATTTTATATTAGAGGTTCTCTCCCCGTCCCGCCCAGCCCCTCAAAATTTCAGTTCATTCCGTTGGTTGGGTCATACCGTAGTATATCCAAAAGGCCAATCATGTCGACGCGCGTTACGAAAAGTAGCATGTTTCATTTTTCTTACGGAAAACTGTGCGTTTCAGTTTGCCCCGTAAAGAAGAACATTGCGTCGTTTCTGACGAATATTAGCACGTTTGGTGAAGCCGAAGCGCCGCGAAAACTAACATATTAGAGTATTAGACTGCTTCAACGCGAAGAATAGCACATTTTGGATTATACAAAACATAAAGACAAAACATGTTATTTTTCGTAGCCAATCATCCAAATGTGCTACTTTTTGTGACAAACTGATCAAACATGCTAGTTTTCGCAGCGAAAACCGAAACGTAATAGTTCTCATAATGCATGTACATGTATGTGAATCCCACTATCAAATCTCGACGGTGGCAATCGTTTGAGCCGTGCGTAGGTAGGTATACTTTGCTTCGAAATCGCGGGAGAAATCTTCTCTTGAATAATGATCAATACGAAAATGAAATTCTTTGCAAAGTCGAATTTTACTACGATCCACCTGACCTTCGAATCTTCATAATATCAACGAAATAATTTTACAAATATAAAAAGAAGAACGAGAATTTCTCGATAATTCACTTGCAACCAGCTGCATCGATATAATAACAAGCAAAACTTCAAACCAGATGATGAAAGAACAATTACAGCGTACATATATCAGCCACAGGCTAGTAGTATTTACTTTCAAGTTAGTAAAAAACCAGTACCAAAGCGTGTAGCCGCTTAAATGGCTGTACGACACGAGGAGGCTATGGAGAAGGCCGGCAACGGCCGATGTTTAAGGGGACCTTCCGGTCTAGCCCCCAAGAAAATAGGTGATATTTAGGAATTAAGTAAAGGAAAACTACAATATATAATTTAATGGGACTTTTTGCATTGTATTAAGGATGTCTCAAAATATAGAAATATATTTTTTGTTTAATAATTAATCATTGCAGACGGCCCTGGGGAATCGTTAAAGTCAAGGCGTCAAAAAATTGATCCAAATCGGTGGGATCTGTATCTCCAAAAGTT
This sequence comes from Andrena bucephala, assembly GCA_947577245.1. NCBI lineage: Eukaryota > Metazoa > Arthropoda > Insecta > Hymenoptera > Andrenidae > Andrena > Andrena bucephala. The sequence continues at coordinate 14,296,575 of OX387716.1, read as the reverse complement.
ATTATCCGATTCGCCTGAAACCTTTTTTATATTGAAGATTATTCTTCTGGCTAGGGAGGGGGGGGGGGGGGCTAGAAAAATTACAAAAATAACATTTTTTTTTAGAAAATAACGACACTTCAAGTTTGAAATCAATTTTCCCTGTATTTTTCGTCCGTTCATCGCCTTTGAAAATTATAAATTTTCAATTTTTTGTAATTGTTTCTAGTCCCACCCCCCCCCCCCCCTAACCAGAAGTATATTCTTCAAAATAAAAAAGTTTCAGTCAAATCGGATAATAACTTTTGGAGATACAGGTCCCACCGTTTTCAGAACACTGTTTCAAGAAAAACGCGTTTAAAGTCTTACGTGAGTGCCGAGTGCCCATGCATTTGCCGCTACTCAAATGCCTATAACTTCGGGAATTTTACGAATTTCAACAAATCCTTTTAAACACGTATTCCTAAAAGATTAAACATTCGAAAAATGAAATAAAAAAAATCGACTTTTAGATCGGAAGGTCCCCTTAAACGCGACACCGAAACGCCGATCCATGAGCAGCACACGGCGTCGATAATAACCGAATCGTGCCGAGGAACAATCCGTGAGCAGGTCGCGGATTTGCGGCCATTGGCGGAAAAAGAAAAGTCGCAAAGAACGCGAGCACGGTGATGTTGAGTGAGATGTCGAGCTGAACGTTAGGAGTTCAAAATTCTAACTCAAAGTACACAAACGTGAAAAACGATTAACAGAACTAGTTAGTACTCATATTTATCCGATCTAACTGATGTAAGGCACTAAAACTTATGATTGTTTGCTAAAGAGTTCGTCACTAGTCATCACACGTATGCTTTAAGCTGGGTTTACACCTGACGAGTGATTCGGCCGAGTCGCTCGGTCTGCTACTCGGCCGAGTGAAAATTTTGACCGATTTGCCCGCCGGATTACTCGGTCGAGTACTAGAATATGCGTTCAGACTGGGCGAGTGCTGGGCCCAGTAGGCTCACTCGGCCGATCACTCGTCAGGTGTAAACTAAGCATTACATTCATTAAGTTACTGGTATGTGAGCTACGATCGTTTCGTACAAATTTATTAGCTACGCAGCAGAATAGATTCGTTGACGATGCATTCGAAGCAGGCTTCAACATTTTAGTTGAAAATAAAAAAAAAAATTTTTAAGTTAAAACCGACTTCAAAAAAAAAAAATGCGCTGTAAAATAAAAAATAATTTTGTTCCTTATTTAATCTACTACTCTCAATTTTTTTATGTCGGCGCCTCATCATTTGCACTGTGTAAATCTGGCGCCGACTTAAAAAATTGAGAGTCGTAGATAAAATAAGGAACAAAATTATTTTTTTATTTTAACGCATTTTTATTTGTTGAAGTCGGTTTTATTTTTTAAACTTTTTTTTTATTTTATGCTTTTTAGTTATTTATGTTCTATAATATATTATATAATATAAATATAACATAATATCTAATATATTATGATATAATAAATATGAAATAATATTATAACGTAGAGGGGCCACGATTCCGAGGAATAGTTTTCGCTCTTTTCTTGCCGATGTGGCGAGATTGAGATGGAACGAGAGCGAATCAGAGGGACTGAAAGCGAGCAAGAAAGGGTATGAGACAGGCGACGCGTTCATATTTTGTCTCGCTCTGTTTTTCGGACGTCTGATACTTCGTCCTTTGGCTGCTCGTGCATACAATGCATTATAATGACACAGATATTTTTTTTGGTATAACTTGAAAACTACTTGACCTATTTTGATAATTCATTCTCCATGACCTAAGTTGATCGAAACCAAACTAAATGCAATAAGTTTCACCAAAATCGGTTCAGTAGTCACGGAGAAATTCGCGGACAAACATAGAACGTATGACATACATACATACATACATACATACATACATACATACATACATACATACATACAAACACCTCGAACTGAGAACCTCTTTCTTTTTGAAGTCGGTTAAAAAAAACAACAATTTTAAATAATTTCAACTACTTTATTACTTTGTAAAAATAACTTGCGAAAAGTAACTTTATTCTATGTCAGGATCAAATAAACGATTTTCAAATAATTTCTCATTTTAGTTAACCTATTCGAGTAAAATAACAAATAATTTGAAGTTTTGCACAAGGGAATCTTTAATTTCTTTACCATGTGACAATTTTTGGCAAGCAGTTACGACTACTCCATTCAGAGTAGATTTTTCTGTAATCACCTGGAAAATAGTACTATCCAAAAATCTTTTCTTTTTGGACAACATTAATATTTCATTATGCGTTGATTAAATTGTAATCGAATGGCTTTTATTTGAGAGGTACACGAATCTGTACACGTACTGACTACCTTTTTTAATGACTACCGACTGACAAAGCACAGATAACATTGCTGGTATCAACGATAAACTATCCTGGAAGGAAGTAAGCTCGCCCATCTATTTACGCTGTGTTTATATATTTACCCTTGAATAACATGCGCGTGAGCCTGTGTGCGTGAGGCCTGTGAGAGAAAATCAGTGTTTCTGACGCAGTTAACATAATAGAATCAGGAATTATTTGAATAATTCTGTCAATATCCAATCATTCAAATAAAAAAATATTACATTTGATAGCCAAATAATGTAATAATTCGGAGTAAAAACATTTGCTTGTTCAAATAAACTAACACATATTTATTTCGAAATAACATCTAGGCAAATAAAATGATTAATTTGAATAATTATTTTTAAAATATTTTATTTAAATATTGCCCAAGCCTAATTCGGAATACCATTAAGAAAAACAGATACTAATAATTATTTATTGCACAGTAGACATTACAAAAAAAAAACAGAAAGAAAACAAGAGAAAAAGAAATAGAACTCTTATAGCACATATAACAGTAGAAGAGTGTCAAAGGCGAAATACAGCTGTGAACTGTTATTAACCTAACCACTTGAAATTACTTAAACCACTTAAAAAAAGAGTAATAATGGATACGGAAAATAGATGTAAATAGCCAGATAACGTAATCACGTGTAAGGACTAAAGTCATATGTGTGACGTTGAGAACAAAGAAGAGTAATAGTTAAGAATTAATTACTATTGCGAATTAGCACAAAATAATGTCACTGCATGTTTGAAGGACGAGAGGGCGGTTAGAGAGCGAATTTCAGATGGAAGGGAATTGTAGTAAAAGGTTGAACAATAGGAAAAGGAGACGTAAAATTGTGTAGTGACAGTAAGGAACGGAAAGGTCATAGTCATGACCGGGTAGAGATGTATTCATCTGTTCAACACTCGCGATTTGTGACAAGTAATTCACGCAAATACGGCGGTACACCAGTGGACACCAATTTGTATATGAGACATCAGAGATGTAACATGTATCTCTGCTTCATCTTAAGCCAACCAGTCTTTATAAATGATAGTGTTATGTGATCAAACTTTCGTAGTCCAAAAGCAAATCGAACTACACAAGCGTTCTGAACTAGCTGAATACGTGAAGAGTCACGCTTACAAGGAAATACCGCGAACCCGCACTCACCGATTGGGACGCAACTTTGTGGGTTTATAGAGTCGACTCAAGACAAGAACAACGGTGTGTTTCATTCGGGCCCTAGGGTAGATGTCTCAATTACTGCCACCTTAAGATTATAACTGAACTTCATTTAATCATTTCACGTGTTGTTTAATCTAAAAATCGTCTCAGTTTGAAACATAATATTATTTAACACCTCTTTCATTAAAAAAAATAGTTTTATGAATTAAATATGAAGAAATTTATTAATAATTAATTAAAATTCGCGAGCGATCCTAGTGTACCTATAACTGTCACCTCAAAAATCGTCTTGTCCATATGACTGCCACCCAATAACTGTCGGTCCTAATAACTGTAACCAGATAACTGACGGTCCCTATTATTGACAATGAGACCCGATTACAGTCGATCCTTTTTACTAAGACTCGATTACTGCCAGTCCCTTTTACCGAGATTCGGTTAACTGCCGCAAATTTAAATTAAATTAATAGCCAGAATTATCAAACGGATATATATCTTATAAAAGTAGGTATCACACGAATAGGTATCACAGAATCACACGCTACACGTGGCTACACGTTTCCGATTTTGAGGTTAGAAGTTGGAACTTTAAGAGATGGCAGTCATGCGTACTTCACGTTCTTTTGTCCCGAACACTGCCAACGGTAATGGGGACAAGCCAAAAATTTTATCCCTAATGATGTCACCGTTAATTATTATAATTTAACAATAAATATTATTTATTTTATTCGTTATATCATTAAAATAATTCTTATAGACCGGAATAATTCATTTTATGCAATAGATAGAGGTTGAATAGTAAAATTGCGGCCCCTTCTTTAATATGATTTCGCCATCACTTCCTACTAACGTCGCGTCGCGTTTGTGACGCTCGAATGGCACTTTCATTTTTCAATATTACTTTTTAAGCACTAGGTACATATGAGTACATGTATTTGTTTTATTTTTATATAAATCAGAATCTCCGTTTAATAATAATATTTTTTTGTACATTTTTTTTATACGTTACGTTTTTATTACATAAAATAAATAAAGTGGCTGTAATTGAGACACTGACAGTAATTGGGACATCAACCCTATCGCCCTTTAAGGGTGTGAAAACTAAACTCAAAGTCAAATAGACACTCCCACTTTTTCGCGTATAACGCCTAAAGTACGAGGGACAGAAAAAAATGTTTCAAACAAAAGTTTAATGGTGCAATGAGCATTGCAAACTTGCGATAACAAAATTTTGAAAAGAGTTAAAAAAAAAGTACCTGAATGAGAAAAAAAAACATTTATCAAAATTTTGTTAACGCAAGTTTGAAAAGAGTTTAAAAAAAGGAGCTGAACGAAAAAAAAACATTTTTCAAAATTAAAATATATTTTGATATATAAACAAATTTATGTATACAAATCATTAAAACCGTAACATTCCATATGTACCCAACTTCAATAAAATAGAAGCCAAAATTATTGAACCAAAAACAGGACCTTCAACATGAGCCTTCAGTAATCATCCATGAAATATATATATATATATATATAGGAATTTTTAACATAAATCCTATACAGATATAAAAATATAAATAATAATTAATAAAAACATTACCAAATTCCAAAGTTACCATTATAGGTCTACCAACATTATACGTTACATACAAAATAAAAATAAGTAAAGGTAAAGAAATAAATAAAGTATAAAACATAAAATAATATCCAGAAATTAACCGCATTAATCCCAAGCCTCAATTTCAAATAATAACATAAACAATATTTAACCTAATTTAAAAAAAAAAATATTAAAAATCTCACCGAAACAAAAATTAAAAACAAATTCAAAATAATACAAAATTTTTCCCTCTTATCAATTACCTTCAAAATAATCCCCATCATAAAAAAACCAACATTACAAAATAATAAGAATATAAATTTAATCCTAAATTATAACCAATAAAATATCAATCAATTAACCCCCCCCCCCCCACACTGTAACAATATAAAAAAAACAATAGAAAAAAAAGTTTCTGAAAAAATACTTGTGAGGAAAATTAAATACAAATAAAATTAATCCAATTAAAAATATAAAAACAACTATCATATTAAACTAACCATCCTAACACTGATTATGTATATAAAAAATTATATTCATTATAATAGATATACCCAAAACTTTATCACAAACAGAAAAAACTAAATAATATAAAAAAACCCATTCATTAAAATTATTTAACTCAAAACAAAAAACCAACCCTACAACCGCCAAAACCATAAATTCTATACTAATTAAAACCATTAAAAATCTATCCTTACATGCATAAATTAAAATAAAAATAAGTAAAATTAATACACTTAATGAAGTGCTCATTGCACCGTTAATTTTTTGTTTGAAACATTTTTTTCTGGCTATTGTAGTTTGGGAGTTATACGCGAAAAAGTGAAAGTGCCTATTTGACTTTGAGGTTAGTTTTCACCCCCTTAAAGGGCGATAGGGCCAGAATGAAACACACCGTTGTTCTTGGCTTGAGTCACTCTATAAACCCACAAAGTTGCGTTCCAACTGAAGTGTGCGAGTTAGCGGTGTTCCCTTGTTAGTTAAGCAGGGAGAATACACTATATCAACGTAGTCAAATAAAGATGTAATCAACAGAGAGGTGAGGAGAAGTTTTTGCAAGTACGTAATTATACAGAAGTAACTATAAACGACAACGACCGCAGAGAAAAGTAAGAGATATCGCTGGTACTTGAATGGGAGATATTTATGACAGGACGAAAACAGATAGAAGAAACTATAAATAAAACACTTTGAAGAGCAAAAGAAACTGAACTATTTTTATATTGCATATTTCGTTATTGCTTTGCAAACGAGTATAAGCCAACTTATGTACGCGCAGTTGTGATCGTGTGTCCGTGATCCCACGTAACACGTGCCTAATATCGTGCACACGATGAGTTACGGTACTGGCGGACGTTGATGTTCTTTAAGTTATATCATTTAATGAACACGCGAGCTGTGCATCCAAACTGGTCTTTCCTCTCTCAGCGCGAATGACTTTCTCTTTTAGCTTACAATTAGCCGATTTAAGAAAAAATGAACGACTAAGTTCATCGTGAATTGTATCCGAGTTTGGACGGTGGAATAATTATTTACACGGCTAATTTCTTTATGTAGCTTGCATCGAAGAGAATTTTCTCCTCCACTCGCAAATACATACGTAACGAATAAGAAAGAAATTTGTTTCTGAACTTCGGTGAAACAACACCAACGGTTATTTTAACCGTAACGGAACATAGTTCGAATTCATTTGTTGATTTTCGTTGCTTCGTGAAACACAATCACATGGGACACTACGGACACACCATTACATGATCCCGAACACTGATAAGTCGCCAACATGGTTCGTTAGGCCCAATCACGCAGTCCGAAGGTGTCGCTGTCCAACAAAAATCGAGTAACGGTCGCGAACAATTCTCTCGTCATTAATTCACCCACGAGGTAAGAATACATAAATAGAAACAAAACAAAAGATGATTAACTTGTATTAATATTTTACGTAATAGTTCACTCTATATTCACGGTTTCTATATTCCCTGTTTCCTTCAATGAAATTTCCAATGTCAACGCTGGCGCCCCACATATATATATATGTACTCTCTTAGAGGGAAACAAGGGAAGCGTACCTTTCTTTTCACCCTCGTGGAACTCTCGGCCGGTTAACCTTCCCCGAATTAGATGACGAACGATACCAACACGTTCTTCTCCTTCAGCCCAAGCGCACACAACTCGAATAAACACCAATTGTAAAATGCGTGAATAGAATACCGGCACAAAAGACTTATCTTCGTAAGTGGATTTGTTCTAACGAATTCACCTATTGTTCGCGGCTCTTCCCTCGAATCGAACGATCTGACAGCGTAACAAGACTGAGATGCCGGCACCACGCGGCCAGAGCTAAATACGATTGCCGACAAACCGAGTCACAGCGACGAGCGCGCTTCAATGCCAGGCGGAAACAACAGTGGCGCCGCGACACGGCATCTCGCGTGATTCTGTAACGATGCTCCATGGGCACTGGCATACTACGTGATCTTTACAAGAGAGAACACGTTCATCCAACGAATAACAGACACGTTTCCAAACCGTAAACGCTCTCAGCGCTCTTCTTGCTTAACCATTCCTCTGTGTCAACGGGCATGAATTGTCTATTCGCGGGAATTCTAGTGTCCACCTCGTGCTCGATACATCAGAACCAAGCGAGTAGATTTTACGACACAAGTTTCGCAGTAATATCTGTTTTTTCCCTTCACATTCAGAAATGTAGATAAAGAAGAACAGAGTGATGACACAATGAAACGTTATGACATGCTTAACATAGACGTCATTTCTTTTTGAAAACGGAGGACAATGACGCAGAGGTCGTCGGAATTTTTTTTTATATTTCAAAACCTTATCGTCTCTCCTGATATGTAACACAGAAATGGGGTCTGGCGGCAAAGTAGGAGCTGCTGTAATTGTAGCTTTTGAGTTTATTATATCATGCCAATTTGAAGAACTTATTACGCACTCACATTTTCGTACTTTTAAAAAATAAAACTATGTACACGTTAGTAAAAACGTGTTTACATCAACAAGTTTTACTTGACGCATTACCACCTCAATATTATCTACGCATATAGCGTATTGACGCATTTTACAGAAACTAGAGAGTAACGTCTTCTTTTAGCTGAGATATTGAATTTGTTTTCATTCATCACAAAGTTCGTTATTTACATTATTTTTTCCAACATAAAATTGACCACATATTATCTTCAGTCGGTTATGTAGTCGTTATTGTTCCGTATTAATCGATATTGTATGTGCATACAGTGAGTGATTTTCAAAAAATTTCACACATAAGCAGCGACATTAATTTTATTTAAACCAGGTTACATTATGAATTTTGATGGATGAGTTTTAATGGATAATGAGTCAATTACACTAATCGTTAAAAACAATTACAATCTTTTTTATGTGCATACCCTATGTGAATAACAGTTTACAGTGAGAAAATAATTTTTTACGGCACGTGACAAGTAATTACCAACATTTTGAAACGAAAGACCGCTATCGTCAACGATGAGTCTGTGTAGAAAACTGATTTAATGCGCACGAGTATATTAAAACACCTGTCGCATTCAACTTGATAACCTTTTAATTTCAAATCTAATCCTGCCATTTATCATCATCGCATCAATGATACCCCGCCTATGCTGGCAGAATTATTTGGATGATGCAATTCATCTTAACTCGAATCAGCGAATTACTTGATGTACTTTGAAATCACATTAACATAAATCCTTGTTCATAAGCATATTCGTGAGATCGTGCACGTATTCGATGTGCAATGATATCATGAATATATGCTGACTAATACAGGTGAATTGTCCATTCGTGTGCCAGTGACAAATTGTCGCCTTTGGTGTTCGATTACAGCGACTAGAAAACTGAAAAGTTATATTAGAAGAGCAAGAATCAAAATTTCTCGCGCTATATAAATGCTGGAGGGTTTAAATGATAGAGAATCTAGAGACGCAATAGCGTCTCGACGCCAAGTACATGTCATCGACACCCTTTATATATGTCGCTACCGCTATTATTTCCTCGTCGCCCGGCTAATCCAACCTTACCTGAAACTTATTTCATTAATATCTCATCACGCCTGCAATACTTTCTAAATTTAAAGGCATTTTTCTTATGTAAACCGCATATAAGCTTTCGAAAAAGACCAATTTCAATAAAATCGGTCCACGCATGACAGAGATATCGTAATATCGTCTAATGGATCAGTCGGAAACGGTAAGATTTTTCTTCTGATTCTCCTGATTCTCCAAGAAATTTTTCGTCATCCATAATACGTATATACGCGTTGCACGGACGCCTTCAGCCAAAATGAAACTAACACATGTTTCGTTCTTCGTTCGTCGACTCTCGGGATTATTCGGCAGGGATCGTCGTCCGTCATTGTACATACCTATTTTTTAAATATACCATTGAACTTTATAACCTATCAATCTTAACCTTCCAAGTGTCAAATAATGTAAGTGGTCCAAATTTGAAATGTCAGGAGTTTTTTCACTAAATAGGAGACTTATTGCCTCAATTAACAAGGTAAGTCGCCAAATTTATTTAATAGATTTCTTATGTAGAGTCGCAGACTTGGAAGTTGTCCGGAGAAGATTCGACAGAGAAGCATCTTCTTTCGCATAAGTTTCTAGAAATTTGTACCATGCATGTACAAAATAAATAATATATTGTACTAAAAAATTGTATTGCATTTAAATTGCCAGATATTTGTATTTATATATCAGCAATTTAGAGTTTTTATGTAAAGCTTATTATATTATAGAAATGAAGGGGACGCACAGGACATCGATAAAAATGAAGGCGACGCACAGGCTTGGATAGTAGAATTGAAGGGGACGCACAGGCTTGGATGGATAGAAATGAAGGGAATGCACAGGCGTGGAGGTTGTCTGGAGAAGATTAGAAGGATAGACAGAGCATCTTGTTTTGCACAAGTTTCTGGAAATTTGTCAAATAAGGTAAATCGACAAAATTTGTCTAAAGACATAGCATTAAGAATTATTAAGAAAATAGATTATGGTGGACTGCTTGCAATGTAAAGCAAGTCACATTAGTGAAGAAAGTACGCTGAAAACACATCTCCCTTGATGCTTTTCAATCTTTTGTGAAAGACATTCGTAATACTTTAAATAATAAAATTCACAGTAGTTGCCACGCTATTCATTAATTCATTAATTTTCTAGATTCCCATTATTTCAATTCACCAATAAACATACTAAATTAGTTTTATTCCAACACCAATAAATTGTGCGTTATTAGTTTTATTCCAACACCAATAAATTGTGTGTTAAAAATATTGGATTAGCATTTAAATTTCCTGCAACAAGACTTTCTACCATACGCTCTTACCTCTTTTGGACATACCATTTAGTCTCTACACTCACTATAGCAAAAGGCCACTCTATTTCTATAAATAATAAGTTCCACGTTAAGTTGTATATAATTAAAATGTGGCTTTATATATTTACAGATAATCAAAGCAGAAGATGATGCAGTGTGATCTACGTCGGACTGTGTACGCACAAATTTTCAGGTAGCGTTTTGCATACGCAATTATTCATTCAATAATTCAATGATCTTGACATATGAGCACGTGTGATAATTTATAAATAATTAGAAAATGTGTCCTGTTTTTCAGTTAACGATGCAGACGAAGAGAATTATTTCAACAGCTGAAAGAGAAAGTAACCCTGCTGCATGAGCAAATGAAATAACTACATTTTCATGTATAAAAATAAATTTATTTTCTTTTAAAATTTTCTTTTAAAAGAATGTGCTTATTGGCCACGTCCGCAGCCCTGCTTCCACCCACGTCCGCGGCCCCGGCCACGGCCGCGATATTGTTGCGAAATTATTGTGCAGGGTGAGGGCCTGGGCCCTCATCATCTCAAGTGCGGCCCAATTTGCCCGCTGGGCCCTCACCCTCCACCCGCCCTTCTGATGGCGAGCCACGTACGGTCCTGTAAAAACAATAAATTTATTAGTATTTAAATTTATACTTATTTTCAAGCATTCTAAAAACATATACAGTCGGTGTAGAAAGTATTTATACAGCGACCAATTGAAAGTAAAACTTTGTATATTCATGTCAGAAATAAAGGGTATAGCCGGTTAAGATGGTCAAATGTGCCCCTGAACCGAATTCAAATCACGATGAGTCATTCGAAAGCTTATAAAAAAAGAATGATTTCTGTCAAGTTTCAACTTCGTATCTCGACCCGGGGGGTAGTAAAGGGTAAAAATAGAAAATCAGGTTTTTGCCGAATTTCTCCTATACCAGCGGATGAAAAATTTTGAAAAAATTCAGAGACATGTCTGTCATCGGTGCACATATTAGGGAATCGCGTCAGATTTTTAAATTGAAAAACCAAGCTGTGAAAAATAAAAAACGCCAAAAAATGCTGAAAAATGCCGGTTTTGTATCGAAGCAGTCTTGATACTATAATTATATTTTTACTGTAAGTCCGCATCGTTGTTACTATTGTCTTGAATTTTTTTCAGATTTTTCAATTTGGTGCGCCGCAGTTAAAAAAATTAAAAACCGATTTTTTCGCCGTTTTTTCCGTGTCAGAGTAACTAATAGGTCGAACTTTCGTACATACTTTATGGAATAAGCCTTTTATGCAATCTTCAACGTCTTCACATGCAGCAAAACAGCGTAGAAATTAAACGAACTAAACATGCTGTGACATTACAGTCTAAAATGTCTATCATATTTTCAACGGCGTCAATGGCGCAGCGGTAAAGTGTCCGACTGTTGAATCGCTGCGAACTTTTTGAACGTAGGTTCAAGCCTCGGAATTTCTATGTCCCACAGGGTCATTTTTTTTTCACATTAATTATGTATTTTTTCGATTTCTAGCTATATGACAATGATCGATATTTATATACAAATGTTTTAAAAACATTAAAAATATTTTAATAATTGAAATATACATAAACATAACTTGAGAAGATTTTGATGCCACCGTTTCTCTGATCAAGTATCCCGTCAATTACAGTATTGTTGTAACATTCCCTGCACTAAATTAATATTATATGAAATTGATTTTCCAATCTCTTACCTTTAACAATTGTGGATGGATTACAGCAACAATTGTGTGTTGTTTTGTAATTATTTCGCCTCTTCTTATAGATCATACAACTCATTCTGGTTTCCAAAATTCAAAAGTTAAACAATGCTATAATTGGCATGATACCTAACAATAGTTTTCAACTATTGAAATAATTTTAATATGTTTTTAAAACATTTGTATATAAATATCGATCATTGTCATATAGCTAGAAATCGAAAAAATACATAATTAATGTGAAAAAAAATGACCCTGTGGGACATAGAAATTCCGAGGCTTGAACCTACGTTCAAAAAGTTCGCAGCGATTCAACAGTCGGACACTTTACCGCTGCACCATTGACGCCGGTTGAAGATTGCATAAAAGGCTTATTCCATAAAGTATGTACGAAAGTTCGACCTATTAGTTACTCTGACACGGAAAAAACGGCGAAAAAATCGGTTTTTAATTTTTTTAACTGCGGCGCACCAAATTGAAAAATCTGAAAAAAATTCAAGACAATAGTAACAACGATGCGGACTTACAGTAAAAATATAATTATAGTATCAAGACTGCTTCGATACAAAACCGGCATTTTTCAGCATTTTTTGGCGTTTTTTATTTTTCACAGCTTGGTTTTTCAATTTAAAAATCTGACGCGATTCCCTAATATGTGCACCGATGACAGACATGTCTCTGAATTTTTTCAAAACTTTTCATCCGCTGGTATAGGAGAAATTCGGCAAAAACCTGATTTTCTATTTTTACCCTTTACTACCCCCCGGGTCGAGATACGAAGTTGAAACTTGACAGAAATCATTCTTTTTTTATAAGCTTTCGAATGACTCATCGTGATTTGAATTCGGTTCAGGGGCACATTTGACCATCTTAACCGGCTATACCCTTTTAACGGAAACAATGATTAATTATCAATATTCTTCGATGTTTGTAGAATAGATTTTGTATAAACAAAATTTTATTCCCTTTAACATTTACAAAGATATTAACAAAACCAGATAAACGCGCAGAAATGGACGCGCAAAAAGTATTCGTACAGTTGAATAAAGCATTAATAAACTATGGAAATAAACTAAATATTTAATGTTTTAATAATTTGTGGAATTGCCGTTTGATTTTATAATTTACTCTACTCTTCTAGCAGAATGGCTTTCAAACTTTCTTTAGATATATATTATGATTACGTATTTTTTTGTCCAATTAATCCCATAGATGCTATATGGGATTGATCTGTGGTAATTATGGCGGCGTTTTAAAATATTTTGGTGGGCTATATAATAAAACTGATCTGCAGAATGCTTTGGATCATTGTCATGGGTAAATATAAAATTTTCATTAAGTCCCATTTTATTTCCACTAGCATGGATGTGCTTGCTCAGGATGTCAATATAAACTCCCCTGATAACAACCCTGCCTGCAGTCTGTCAGCAGATGGACAGCAGGGTCTGACAAGGCAGGGTCTGCCGGCAGATCCGCAGCAGATCCTGCCTTCAGATGGCGCTATTGGATGAGTCAGACGGGCAGCAGGATCTGCCGGCAGAACCGTAGTTGAATGCGGACATAGACGGCGCCGGATCTGCCGGCAGACCTGGTTATCAGGGTCTATAATTCATAATACCATCGATGAAATGTAGAGCTTCCACTCCAACTGCACACATAGAAGCCCTAGACAAATACAGAACCCGCCGCCGTCATTCATCATTGACAGTAAATTTTCTTTCCTAAACTCTGTATTTTCTTTATTCTCCTCATACTGTGAAGTGTGTTTTGGAACCAAATATTTCGAATTCACTAATGCCAACAAATTCAAAATATTTGGGTCCAAAACAGACTTCACAGTATGGAGAGAAAAAAAAAGAAAATACAGAATTTAGGAACGAAAATTTGCGACCTATGATGAAATATCAACAGACGCGGTCGCGTCTGGAAGCTAATTCCCCTTCCCCCTCTACCTATAGGCACACTGAGCGACCACGTCTCTATACACGAATGATAGCGAAATTGACAGGTCTCCGTAGCTATTTTGGTCTTTTATCTTGTCTTATGACATAGTCCCGGTGTTTTAACATGATTAAGCGAATAATTATTTTTTTTCGAACCCATTTGTCGTTTTACTTAATGTATCAAGCTGTTTTTCTAAAAGATAAAAGAATTATTCTCAATTAATAGTTAGCAAAATGATACTTTTTTTACGAGACAGTCAGACAGCACGTAGCGCTAGTACTTGACGCCAGTAGATGTCGCCATTCTCGTTTTACTTCTCCAATTGACGCAGGTAGATGTCGCCTTTCGTAAGCTGAAGTTATCCGGAATGGTTTTGCTGAAAATGCGGTTGCGCAGTTGACGAAAAAGGCAAAAAGCCGCTGCTTTCGGCTCGCTAGTAAATGTCACCTAGCTGTCAATCAATCATAACCTGCCTGTGTCAGTTATCAAAAGTTTTGAAATGTCACGAGTTTTTCCACCATATAGGACATTGAATTATTGTCTCAATTAACAAGGTAAGTCGTTATATTATTTGTTATACAGTGTGTCCGCGGGAAAGCTAAACAGCCGGCTTCCTCCTAAACTATTGGAGATAAAAATATAAAAAAAATAGGGAATTGCATGGTTCGAGGGGGCCAATTAATTAGCGCGAACGAATTTTTTTATCGATTATTATTTTAAAAGATACGATGGTCAAGTTCGGTTTTTCAAATGGAACTATTTTTTTTGAATACCTGAGTTGATAGTGCGTTCCAAGACAAATTCAATAAGCTTTAATGTATACACTTTATTTTCACTGGTTTTTAAGATTTTGCGCTTGCAAATTTACTGATTTTCACTGGAAGAAAACTGTCTGGTATAGCACGGACCGGGGACGGTCTTACTGGATCCACGGGTGGCACTGCCTTTTGAAATAGATACCTACCTGCCAAAGGTCTACGCCAGGCCCAACGGCTGGACAATTTTTTTCCGTCATAAATGCTACTTAGGTAGGTACATCTGCGGTATCGAGAAGCGCACCGTTACTTTTATTTCGCACTTGCTTCTACGCTCGGATGGCCGGTTCTTTTGGGAGGGATGCAAGTTTGATTGGTTAGGTTAGGAGGAGTGAAAGCTGCTAGACTAAATTTCAATCATAGGGAGCAGATTGTATCAGAACCATTCGGATTTGCATTCCTCACAAACGGCTGCTCTCTTGAAGAGGCCCTCTTCACAGCAATGCCCACCTTCTCTCGCACGGAATACGTTAACGCTTGCTTTTGTTCTGATATTGAAGCTCGTGTTTATACTCGAGAGGACCACGCGTCGACAGCGGGCTACCCCTTTTCTTCCTGTGTCTCTCCACGAGCCATGTTGACGGTGGATTGTAGGAGCGTAGATATCTGGATGCCAGTTATTGAATTCAGGAGACGATGGAAACATTTTATTACAAAACACACATGTACTATAATTAAAGTAAATCGTATTCCTCTCGGGCAGGAGTACTGATAGTGATCGGACTTGCGCCCCACTTCGCGCAGACCAATTACACGGAGGGTAGTCGGGTCACACACTGCCCAAATGATACAGGGTAATTCTGGAGCAACGCCCGTCAAGGAGATGCGCTGGCACCTCGTGGCGAGGACAGACCTTCGCTGTGCCTCACCCGATTTTTATGGCGTTTTTCCGGAAAAAGGTACGAATCCTGGGCCGAACGTAGCGAATTGAAGTCGACCCTCCGCAGTCGAGGGTGAATTATCCATTACAGCGTATTAAGAAACCCTTTTCTTCATCGTATCGAAAGGGAAGTGACGCCAATGGATTCCTTATGTTTTTCTGACGAAAATCATACCAAATGTCATGCAAATCGGACTACTTTGACACAAGCTATTTGTATTCCCTATGTAAAAGTTGTCCGATTTACACGACATTTGTAATGATTTTCATCGGAAAACCCCAAGGAATCCATCGGCGACACTTCCATATCCATACGATAAGGAATAACGAATTGTTTTATTTCATAAAAAGGTAGGTACAGGCTGATTCTGGTGCTGCGCCCGTCACCCCGTGGCGAGGACAACACCCCGCAGTGCCCATAGAATTTTATGGCTCTTTTCGGAAAAAGGTACGAATCCTGGGCCGAACGTAACGAATTGAAGTCGACCCTCCGCAGTCGAGGGTGAATTATCCATTTGAGCGTATTAAGAAACCCCTTTCTTCATCGTATCGAAAGGGAAGTGACGCCAATGGATTCCTTATGTTTTTCTGACGAAAATCATACCAAATGTCATGCAAATCGGACTACTTTGACACAAGCAATTTGTATTCCTTATGTAAGAGTTGTCCGATTTCCACGACACTTGGCATGATTTTCATCGGAAATCCCCAAGGAATCTATCTGCGACACTTCCATATCCATACGATAAAAAATAAAGAATTATTTTATTTCCTAACCAGATACAGGGTAATTATGGAGCAACGCCCGTCAAGGAGATGCGGCGGCCTGGTACCCCGTGGCGAGGACAGTCCTTCGCTGTGCCTCACCCGATTTTTATGGCTTTTTCCGGAAAAAGGTACGAATCCTGGGCTGAACGTAGCGAATGGAGGTCGAGCCCCCGCAGTCGAGGGTGAAATATCCATTTGAGCGTATTAAGAAATTCTTTGCTTCGTCGTATCGAAAGGGAAGTGGTGCCAATGGATTTCTTATGTTTTTCTGACGAAAATCATACCAAATGTCATGCAAATCGGACTACTTTGACACAAGCTATTTGTATTCCTTATGTAAAAATAGTCCGATTTTCATGATGTTTGGCATGATTTTAATCGGGAGAACGCCCGGAATCCATTGGCGTCACTTCCCCTTCGATACGATGAAGAAAAGAGTTTCTTAATACGCTCAAATGGATATTTCACCCTCGACTGCGGAGGGTCGACTTCAATTCGTTACGTTCGGCCCAGGATTCGTACCTTTTTCCGAAAAGAGCCATAAAAATCGGGTGAGGCACAGCGAAGGACTGTCCTCGCCACGGGGTACCAGGCCGCCGCATCTCCTTGACGGGCGTTGCTCCATAATTACCCTGTATCTGGTTAGGAAATAAAATAATTCTTTATTTTTTATCGTATGGATATGGAAGTGTCGCAGATAGATTCCTTGGGGATTTCCGATGAAAATCATGCCAAGTGTCGTGGAAATCGGACAACTCTTACATAAGGAATACAAATTGCTTGTGTCAAAGTAGTCCGATTTGCATGACATTTGGTATGATTTTCGTCAGGAAAACATAAGGAATCCATTGGCACCACTTCCCTTTCGATACGACGAAGCAAAGAATTTCTTAATACGCTCAAATGGATATTTCACCCTCGACTGCGGGGGCTCGACCTCAATTCGCTACGTTCGGCCCAGGATTCGTACCTTTTTCCGGAAAAAGCCATAAAAATCGGGTGAGGCAATGCGAAGGTCTGTCCTCGCCACGGGGTGCCAGCGCATCACACATTTGGGCAGTGTGTGACCCGACTACCCTCCGTGTAATTGGTCTGCGCGAAGTGGGGCGCAAGTTCGATCATTATCAGTACTCCTGCCCGAGAGGAATACGATTTACTTTAATTGTGTGTTTTGTAATAAAATGTTTCTAACGTCTCCTGAATTCAATAACTGGCATCCAGATATCTACGCTCCTACAATCCACCGTCAGCACGGCTCGTGGAGAGACACAGGAAGAAAAGGGGTAGCCCGCTGTCGACGCGTGGTCCTCTCGAGTATAAACACGAGCTTCAATATCAGAACAAAAGCAAGCGTTAACGTATTCCGTGCGAGAGAAGGTGGGCATTGCTGTGAAGAGGGCCTCTTCAAGAGAGCAGCCGTTTGTGAGGAATGCAAATCCGAATGGTTCTGATACAATCTGCTCCCTATGATTGAAATTTAGTCTAGCAACTTTCACTCCTCCTAACCTAACCAATCGAACTTGCATCCCTCCCAAAAGAACCGGCCATCCGAGCGTAGAAGCAAGTGCGAAATAAATATACCGCAGATGTACCTACCTAAGTAGCATTTCTGACGGAAAAAAATTGTCCAGCCTTTGGGCCTGGCGTAGACCTTTGGCAGGTAGGTATCTATTTCAAAAGGCAGTGCCACCCGTGGAACCAGTAAGACCGTCCCCGGTCCGTGCTATACCAGACAGTTTTCTTCCAGTGAAAATCAGTAAATTTGCAAGCGCAATATCTTAAAAACCAGTGAAAATAAAGTGTATACATTAAAGCTTATTGAATTTGTCTTGGAACGCACTATCAACTCAGGTGTTCAAAAAAAATAGTTCCATTTGAAAAACCGAACTTGACCATCGTATCTTTTAAAATAATAATCGATAAAAAATTCGTTCGCGCTAAATAATTGGCCCCCTCGAACCATGCAATTCCCTATTTTTTTTTATATTTTTATCTCCAATAGTTTAGGAGGGAGCTGGCTGTTTAGCTTTCCCGCGGACACACTGTACAGTTACGGTCTATGTCCACTGATACTTAACGTATGACTTTCTTCTATCTTACGCCACTTTTATGAACTCTGGATGATTTTTTTGGTTAATTAATTGTTTATTAATTTTTGTAGAAAATGCGGGAGGCCGCCCTACTTGATGGTGAGTTTTATTAACGATAAGCTTACAGAAGAATTAAATAATAAAAAAATGTTATATATACATTTATTCAAATTCGTTTTTCCAGACTCGAATGATGCCGGCAGCGAACAAGGTGCCGAGAACGGCGGCATCGCCACCACCACCACAGCAGCCGGCGACAAACCGTATTAATTCTTAATACTATTAATTAATACTTTTTATCTTTTAACAATATAATTAAAATTGTTGACTTTAGCTTATATCAGGGGAGCCCAGGCCGGTTGGCTGTCGCTGGCAGTCGCAACTACGGCGCCGCCGCCGCCACCACCACCAGCACCACCGCCACCAACACCATCACCACCACCACCACAGGGCCCAGCCACGGCACATGGTATTATTTCTTAATACGTTAATTAAATACCTTTTTATGTTTTTACAATATAAAAATTGTTCGGGTTAGCCTATATCAGGGGAGGCGAACATTTTTATTTGCGCGTGCCAATAATTTAAAAATTATTATAATATAATTGCTGACGTTTACTACTAATTACAGGAGGATACACGTCGAAGCGTCATAAGAGGAGCGGCTGGAGGGTGCGGGCCCGTCAAAAGCATTGGGCCACCCTCCAGGCGGTACGGGCGCAAGCCGTCAACCTTCGCTCGCAGGCGAGTACCCTGCGAGATTTAGTGAAGACTCAGGAGCCGTGGTCGTGGCCGAGCGGGCGTATTTTGTAAATAAACAATTGTAAATAAATAGTTCCATTAAAATTATAATTAATATATTGTTACGAGCCGGGGCTGCGGCAACGCGAGAGGCCGGCGAGAAGGGAATTTCCCAAGGAATACGGTTTATGAGTTTGTTAGTTAGGTGCGCGGACGAACCTGATGCGAAACCAGGGAGCCGCTAGGATTGTTGACGGCGAGGACGAACCTGATGCGAAATCAGGGAGCCTCTAGGAATGGAGTCACACGCGGACGAACCTGATGCGAAATCAGGGAGCCGCAGGAGGGTGAAACGTCGTGAACGAACCCGATGCGAAATCGGGGAGTCACTAGGATAGAGTTCACAGACGAACCTGGTGCGAAACCAGGGAGTTGTTAGGAGGTTGGATTATTCACAGACGAACCTGGTGCGAAACCAGGGAGCTGTTCGGAAGTTGGTAGATTTACAGACGAACCTGATGCGAAATCAGGGAGCTGTAGGATACGGACGAACCTGATGCGAAATCAGGGAGCCGTAGGAGGGTAAGGTTTCGTGGACGAACCCGATGCGAAATCGGGGAGCCACTGGGTTGGAGAAGATGCTTTGTTTTGGTTGAAGGGTTGCGAACGAACCTGATGCTTGATCAGGGAGTCGCGGGAAATGTTAATAATGCCTCGTAACTATTAATTTATGTTTGATACAACTCGAGCGGTTAAGCTGTATCAGTGGGTGAGTGCTACTAATATTATAAGGATCGCTGGGTGAAAGATGGGTTTAACGAATCTACTCGATTTATACGTGAACACCATTCATATATTGAATAATCAAGTATGATACAAATGTAAGTGTCGCGATGAAATAATAAATAGTGTAGTTAATTACCACTAGTTGCACGGTGTTGACGCACTGGCGATGCGGGGACGTACGAGTGGCTATTTCAAAAGTGCCAAATAGAATATAAACCGAACTCGCGGATCCTATGAGGTTAACTTTGATTCTGAGGGAGACTTTAGCTCGATCTTAACCAACTCTGTACGAGCGTGACACGACGTTACTCTACGCGTGACTCTATAGCTTTTTACCAACGAGGGTAGAAACCAAAGGGTTTATATAGTACCAAAATGAGTGGGGATTCATTAGGAGTTTCCATATAAGGAAATTCTTCGGGGTCGTCGTCGTGTCATTCCCGTTCCCATGATCGTGATCCAGATGGTCGAGATCATGACCCCCCTTAGTGGTGTATGATAAGCAAAAGGATTTTAGGGCGTTTTCCCTTCTCAGAAGCGAGCTCGAAAGTGGTTGAGAGTGGTGTATGGGAAGATTCCACATACGTAACATCTCCCCCCTTAGACAAAACATCGCGATTTTCGTGATGCTTTTCAAAAGAAAGAAAAACGCCCCACAAATCCTTTTATAAGCAAAAGTGTAGAAGAGAATTGTCGGGTGTAGTGTAGTGTATTTAGTGTACTTATCGCTAGGTGTTGCGGGTGTAAGAATTTAGTGGTCGCTGGGCACCACGTAGCCCATCTCCAGCCCGTGGTCGGCGACGTCTAGTGGAGGTTGTCCGGGTAGCCGGTCCAGCGTCAGCGTTGTAGCGATGCCATCCTTCTGTTCCTCATCAGCATCTCCATGCTGGTTGTTGTTTGCAGGAGCGGCGATTAGAAGGTGTTTAGTACCCCTCAGGTAGACCCAAAAATGCTTGCCAGGGTATGTCTCGGGAGCAGGGTGATCAGGACCACATTTGGGCAGACGGTCGGCTTACCGTTTTGCCGTGGACGAAATATAAGCGTGTTTTAATTTGTCCTGATGCTTTCTAATTAACTTATGGCGTGTTTGTAATACTACGTTGTTCAGGTCCATCACGTCTACTATTTGGTACGGTCCAATGTAATGTGGATCAAATTTACTGGTGCGTGGTTCCTTGAGTACGTAAACAAAATCGCCTACGTTAAAAGTTGCTGGTTTTGCGCGAGCGTCATAATAGCCTTTTGAGCGGATTTTTGCTTTATTTAGATTATCAGAAGCTATATTGCGAATATTAGTCATATGCGTTATCAATTCTATTAAATAGTCTCCATACGACTTTAGTTTTTCACCGGTTGGAAAAGAGCTTGGTTCTCGAGCTGGCTTTCCAAAGATTAATTCGTACGGGGTGAAATTTGTTGCTTCATGTGCGGATGTGTTGTAAGAGAACATTGCGAACGGTATTAATAAATCCCAGTCTTCATAATTATCCATGTAATGCTTCAGGTATTCGGTGAGGACGATGTGACTTCGTTCTAGAGATCCATTGGTTTGTGGTCTATATCCCGAGGTGGTGATCTGCTTGATTTTAAATATTTCAGAGAGATTGGTCATAAGTGTTCCGATGAAGCTAGTTCCCTTGTCTGTTAGTATTGCGCGAGGTGTACCGTAAATTGCGATGAAATGTCTAGCGAAAGCATCTGCAATTGTAGCAGCTCGAATGTTAGGTATTGCTATGGCCACGCAATATTTTCTTAAGTTATCTTGAATGGTGAGAATGTGTCTGTTCCCACTGGGTGTAATTGGTAAAGGTCCTACTGTATCCAAGGCAATTTTGTCAAAGGCTCCTATAGGTGTGTCGGTGATTAACATCGGCTGACGAGTTTTCGCTCGAACTAATTTTTGTTCTTGACAGCTTTGGCATCTTCGGACGTAGTCTTGAATGTCGTTGCGCATTTGTGGCCAATGGAATTTTGAACGAATGCGTTTGTATGTCTTCGTTACTCCTTTATGTCCTCCAATTAAACTGTCGTGAGCTTCGCTGATGATGTGCTGTCTGTCTTCTTCGGATGGTGTTGTGATGGTACAGTTGCATAAAGTAATCTGTAGGCCGGTTCCTAGGAAAACCTCTTCCAAAATCTTGACGAATTCGTTAGATTGTATTTTGTGAAGGTCCCCTGTGGCGGAAATTCGGAATGATTTAATCTGGTTTTCATCCAGGGCGTGTCGAAGAGTTTTCAATCCGTTGAGCACATCTACTCTTTTAATATTATCAAAGAAGTTTTCTGCGATTATTATACTGAAGGTTTTAAATAATCCATTGTTCGTAGTTATCACGTGTCCCTTTTTTGGTTGTTCTGCTAGGAGATTTGGTTTATTAATTATCTCAGTGTCTAGCAGTAATTTTCCAACGGGGTTTACTAAATTGCAGTCGGCAGAGATGAAGTGTACGTAATGTCCTTCTTCGGCGGTAAAGGTATTTGAAGAAACAATAATTTTATGTGGTTGGTCTAATGGGATCTCTTCCAAATCGTCAAGGTCGTTTGAATCCTCGATTTCAGTAGTGAAGAAAGGGTAAGGGTCAAGCGTGTGGTCAAAGACCCTAGGTTGAGTTGACCTGCTATCAGGTGGTTGTCCTACACTTGCTTCGGTCGTAGTTCCTGCAGGTAGCTGATTTATTGAGGGTTGTAAAGGTTCTTCCATGACTTCCGATGGTATTTGCGGTGTACTGAGTAAATCTAATTGAATATTTCTTGCATTTTCTATTACAGTATTTTCGAGCGGCTCCTCAAAGGATATCAGATTGTCAAAGACACTTTGGTCCTTATCTAAAGGTACGATTTGTGTGGAATTTGCTGCGGGCGAAAAACTGTTTATGGTTTCCTGGCGTTCATCTGGCATGGTTACCTCTTGAGATAAGCTGGGAAAAGATCGGTTCTTGTGTATTATTGGAGAATGTTGGACGTTCCCACGTGAGGTTTCTTCTATTTCATCTGAGCTGCTGCTTGTCTCTCGGAACTTGGGTCGGTTTTCTCTATCTCGTCGTAACTGTCGTATGCGGTGTCCGATTGTTTCGATGTTGGCGTCTGTTTTCGGTATCTGGACTTTGAAGTCGGGATACTGGAGCTCTCGTGGAATAAGTGGTAGGCAGGCAGACGTGGGATTGCGCGATAATGCGTCTGCGTTCTTATTCATTTTTCCGGATTTATGGACAACCTGGTACTCATACTCTAAAAGTCGGAGCTTCCACTTCATAAGTCTAGAAGTTGGGTCCTTGACGGAATGTAACCAGACAAGTGGTCTGTGATCTGTAACGAGGGTGAATGGGGTTCCGTAGATGTAGGGCCTGAAGTATCTTACGGCGTAAACCATAGCTAAACATTCCTTTTCCGTAGCCGAATAATTCTTCTCAGGTTTATTTAGGCTGCGGGAGGCGTAAGCAATCGGCAGGTCGTTTCCTATCTCCCCTTGGCTAAGTACAGCTCCAATAGCGTAATCAGATGCATCTGTTGTTACAATGAAAGGTTTACTGAAATCAGGGTATTGCAATATGGGCTGTTGACAAAGTTCGTTACGTAATTGCTTAAAACTCTGGTCTTGTTCTTCTGTCCATTTGAATTTCATGCCTTTTCCTAATAAGTTAATTAATGGTTTTGCTTTCGTGGTGAAATTAGGTACGAATCTTCGGTAATATCCAACAAGTCCCAAGAATTGTTGAATGTTCTTCTGCGTTGTGGGTGTGGGAAAATCATGAACAGCTTTTAATTTCCTAGAGTCAGGTCTTACTCCTTCCTTTGAAATAATGTGTCCAAGATATGCAACTTCCTTTCGCAGGAATTGGCATTTGTTGGTCTGGAGGGTTAATCCATGTTCTCGAAGGCGGTTTAACAACTTTTTAACTTTGATATTATGTTCCTGTAACGATGATGCGTAGATCACTATGTCGTCCAAGTAAACAAAGAGGTCTGTTCCTTGAAGTCCAGTGAGTGCTTGATCCATCAGGCGTTGAAAGGTGGGTGGTGCATTCTTTAATCCGAAAGGCATTCGAGAGAATTCGTAATGTCCATTTGGAGTGGTAAATGCTGTTTTTGCTTTATCTTTCGGATCCATCTCTATTTGATGAAATCCACTAGCGAGATCAAAGACTGAAAAATATTTAGCTCCTCCTAATCGATCTAAAATCTCGGTGATTTGAGGTAAAGGATATTTATCAGAAATTGTTACTTCGTTGAGACCGCGGAAATCTATTACCAATCGCCAACGTTTTACTCCGTTTTCATCTTCTTTCTTCGGTACGATCCATAAAGGTGAATTATATGGAGATTTGGAAGGTGTAATTATACCATTTGATAATAAAGCGCTGATTTGTTTTTGAATCTCCTTTTGATGAATGAGCGGATAGCGATATTGTCTCGTATTGATTGGAATATCGTTGGATGTATGGATTGAATGTTTAAAGTCGCGGGCCTTCCCAAGTTTATTTCCAGGAAGATAAAATCGGTCGGGAAAATCTCTAACTAAATTAGTAACGAAATCTAGTTCCTCCTTGTTCAAATGTTTAGTGTTTAAGGCTTCTAGAATTTTTTGTATTCTATCTTCGTGTGTTTTAAATTTTGACGGGTGTTCCGCAGCTGGGTAAAAATCCTCGTCTGATGAACCGAAGATATCAAACGGTTCCAATGTTTGTGGTTCTATCTCTACGTCTAGGGGTACATCGCTGGTATTTGTTGCCATAACGTAGCACTTCCCTTTACTGTTCCTTACTACTGCTTCCCCTATGTAAAGATGTTCGAGGGTCTTGATACGCGGTAAATATCCTTCCTTAATTCTCGGGTTTGTTATTGTTATAGCAATCTGTTGCGACGTCCTAGGTTCGATACGATGTTTGGTCGACGTCGGTAGTTCTTCCGTTTGAGGTAGGTCTTGATAATTTGAAAAACGTAGAGGTCGGGTTGGTTTGTTTTTTAACACCAAAGTCCCGTGATAATAGGAAATTTCGGCTTCCTCCTGTTTTAAAAATGGGCTTCCTATAAGTCCATCTGCTTCTATTGCAAGCTCTTTTACCACATAGAAAAGTGCGGGAGCTTCGTGGATATGAAGAATTGTTGTTCCTAAAGTATGAATTGGACTAGCGGTAATTCCGGTTAGCTCGATTTCTTCCCGAGAGTTTATCGCGGCTTTTTCTTCCAGGGCGTTAATGACTACTAAATTAACGGATGCTCCACCATCGATTAAGAATTCTCCCGTTCCTGACTCCAGTTCTGGAACCTTGATGTTGATGCGTGGGGCAGGTGCTTCCTTGATGAGGGTTCCTCTTCGAAGCGGACTGTCCTTTGGCGAGCTTCTTTGTTTCCGCTCATCGTTTCGCCTATACGTTGAGCGCGATTGAAGTTTAAAGACTTGTTAGATTCAACAGACGAATCTCGCGAGTCTCGTTGATATCTCGGACTACGCGGATGTTTCCTACAGGATTTTCCGTCATGTCCGGTTATACCGCAATTCCAGCAATACAAACTTGGCTTGCGATCTTTATCGTAATTTTTTAGAATGGAATATTGTTTTTCTCCATCATCTGGATACGATGAGTCGGAGCGATAAGAAGGGGATTTCGAGGGGCTCCGGTGACGCAAGGTCCAGGCCGTCATGTGTGTCCGTCCTTCTCGTTCCTCTTCAAAACCAGATGTTCTTGTAGACCGATCCCTGTTTTGGTCGTATCTACTCGGAGAAAGGGGGTACGACACTTCACGGTCGTGGTGGCGAGAATCTTCAGTGTAATGGTCTCGACGAGACCACCTGGAGGGTGATTCATTACGCGGTGACTGTCGCCGATTCCTTAATCTTCTATCTATCTGTAGCACGGCGTCGTAAGCTTGTTCAAGCGTTTTGATGTCTTGAGTTTGAGCCGACACTTTCCAGGAAATTCGATCCGGTAAACCATCGATGAAGTTTTCTTTAACGTCCTTTTCCATTTCTTTGACGAAATCTTCAGCATGATCCAGATACCTTTCCCGAATAGCTCCGCGCGCACAATAAACTAGATGACTTGTTCTGTCGACGTATTGTCGCAGACTTTCTCCTTCGCGAATATGTAGTTTCGCGATTTCTACTTGGAAGTATGACAAACTTCTTCCCGGCGCGAATCTCTTTTTTAGATGTTGTACCAAGGCCTTAACAGAGTTGAATTTGTGCTCTAACGTGCACCTGCGTGCGGGACCGATCAGTTTCGTTAATATTATAGCAAGATACTCAGCTTCCGTACCCTCAGGAATCAAAGTTAACCCGTCTTCCACGTTTTGTGCAAAGCGCGTCAGAGATGGACTTTCACCGTCGAAGCTTGGAATTGACATAGTAATGTTTTGTATACATGTCCGTTGTGTCAAGAGTGACATTGAGTTTGCAATTGAAACTGTCAGGTTCATAATGTCGTTAGAAGAGACGTTAGCCGGTGCGTTCGTCATTTTTAAAAATTACTAGGTGACCTGACTAGAGAAAACTAGTATATTGTCGATAATAAATTACGAGTGATTTTAACGTATTTAAAAACCCAAAATTTAGACAGCGATTCTAATGCAGTAGCATCCCACCGCTGTCACCAGTTCTGTTACGAGCCGGGGCTGCGGCAACGCGAGAGGCCGGCGAGAAGGGAATTTCCCAAGGAATACGGTTTATGAGTTTGTTAGTTAGGTGCGCGGACGAACCTGATGCGAAACCAGGGAGCCGCTAGGATTGTTGACGGCGAGGACGAACCTGATGCGAAATCAGGGAGCCTCTAGGAATGGAGTCACACGCGGACGAACCTGATGCGAAATCAGGGAGCCGCAGGAGGGTGAAACG
The DNA here is from genome assembly GCA_947577245.1 of Andrena bucephala. Taxonomy (NCBI): domain Eukaryota; kingdom Metazoa; phylum Arthropoda; class Insecta; order Hymenoptera; family Andrenidae; genus Andrena; species Andrena bucephala. The sequence goes on along the minus strand of OX387716.1, from coordinate 14,269,505 downwards.
TCGTGAACGAACCCGATGCGAAATCGGGGAGTCACTAGGATAGAGTTCACAGACGAACCTGGTGCGAAACCAGGGAGCTGTTAGGAGGTTGGATTATTCACAGACGAACCTGGTGCGAAACCAGGGAGCTGTTCGGAAGTTGGTAGATTTACAGACGAACCTGATGCGAAATCAGGGAGCTGTAGGATACGGACGAACCTGATGCGAAATCAGGGAGCCGTAGGAGGGTAAGGTTTCGTGGACGAACCCGATGCGAAATCGGGGAGCCACTGGGTTGGAGAAGATGCTTTGTTTTGGTTGAAGGGTTGCGAACGAACCTGATGCTTGATCAGGGAGTCGCGGGAAATGTTAATAATGCCTCGTAACTATTAATTTATGTTTGATACAACTCGAGCGGTTAAGCTGTATCAGTGGGTGAGTGCTACTAATATTATAAGGATCGCTGGGTGAAAGATGGGTTTAACGAATCTACTCGATTTATACGTGAACACCATTCATATATTGAATAATCAAGTATGATACAAATGTAAGTGTCGCGATGAAATAATAAATAGTGTAGTTAATTACCACTAGTTGCACGGTGTTGACGCACTGGCGATGCGGGGACGTACGAGTGGCTATTTCAAAAGTGCCAAATAGAATATAAACCGAACTCGCGGATCCTATGAGGTTAACTTTGATTCTGAGGGAGACTTTAGCTCGATCTTAACCAACTCTGTACGAGCGTGACACGACGTTACTCTACGCGTGACTCTATAGCTTTTTACCAACGAGGGTAGAAACCAAAGGGTTTATATAGTACCAAAATGAGTGGGGATTCATTAGGAGTTTCCATATAAGGAAATTCTTCGGGGTCGTCGTCGTGTCATTCCCGTTCCCATGATCGTGATCCAGATGGTCGAGATCATGACCCCCCTTAGTGGTGTATGATAAGCAAAAGGATTTTAGGGCGTTTTCCCTTCTCAGAAGCGAGCTCGAAAGTGGTTGAGAGTGGTGTATGGGAAGATTCCACATACGTAACAATATATCCAATTTAAAATCGTTTAATTTATAATGATATAATACTATGTTCCAAATTTTTTTTCTCCTCGAAATTATACATTTTTCCATTGCAATCTTTAATGCTGCCCAAAGTCATCCTTTCTTGTTTGAGAACACGCCTCAATGTTTTATTTCTTTTTCTATTCGTTCGTAACGAATCATTTCTCGAAATAAAGTGTGTATTTACGGACCTCGTGATGCGACTAGCTACCCAAACGCAGCGGCTTTTTGTCTTTTTCGTAAAACCGCGAGTGACTGATTTCAAGTCGTTTGGATTTGTGGTTATGGGTAATATTTTTATTAATTATTGCTGACTGGGTACAATTTTCACCTCCACGGGGTCCTTTCCGTCAACCTTTTCCAGAAAGCTTATAATGTCACTCCTCTGTCCTACCCCCCTCAAATACATGAAAAATTCGAGAACAAAAAACAGTATTATTTGTACTTCTACGTTAGATTTAGCTGTATGTATGATCCGAATACAGTATTTTCCCCCTGAGGGCTCGCTGGTCGGGACCGGCGATGAGCCCTCATGGAGACAAGAGTCCTAATTCCGAGTGTTCGTTTCTCGCTTCTTTCTGGCCGAAGGGGAATGAGATGGAACGCTTTGCGTGCGCGGCGGGCGTGCGCGACGGGCGCGGATGCAAAGGACGGAGTGTCAGGCGTCCGAAAGACGAAGCGAGACAAAATATCAACGCGTCGTCTGTCTCGTACCGTCCTCGCTCACTTTCAGTGGCTCTCGCTCGCTTTCGTTCTATCTCGCTCTCGCCTTCGCCGGACAAGAGTGAGACAGAAGTGGTGGGGATAGCGAAAAGCCCACATCGTGTGCACCAAACCGAGCCCATAGGGAGACACTACTGTAAATAAGGCTGGCGGCGTAACCAAAAGGCGATGGTAAAGAAAATCTCGCGTAATGGCAGCGGGACGTGACCGGCGGTACATTTGCCACACGGGTCAAACGATTGTGGCCGATCGAGATTCGATTGCATTCGAGCTTACTAGGGCTGCAGTTTTCAAGGAGTTGGACAGGAGGTATGAGCGATGTGGGACCAGGGACTGGGAGGTGACCCATCAGGGAGAACCACAGGAGGACAGTAGGGAATTCACGGTAAAGATGAGCGCAAATTCCTGGGCCTACATAAGAGGTAAAGGGCGACAGCTTAAGTTGTTTGGGGGATCAGTTCGGGTGGGGCTTCACCCCTAGAATGGATTAGCCCAGTCCCTGGTCGCACACCGCGGGTTCTCTCCGTGACCGGGCTGGGAGATAGACTTTCGCCTGTCCCACGGTTCTTGAACGTTGGCTTGTGTACCTGCTGGTCGGTATTTACTGCCCCTCATCTGCATACAAGCATATAGAATATATATATATAAGTTAAGCTTCTTAAAACTCGAACATTCTGGGCGGGATTTAGGGCCCTGTCATGCAAACCCGTATAGTACACCCCCTATGGAGGGATGTGTGCACTTGCTTCTGGGGGTTTAGGTCCCTTAGTCCTTTATAGGGTCCGCGTTATGACCATATGTTACCCTAGGGTGTCATACTGATCACTTACAGATGTATACATGTATATAGCCATAATAGGTTAAGCCCTCACAGTATTATACAATATTATACAAGACTCGTGCCTCTGTCATGTTGCCCTGAGGGGTGCGTTACTTGGGAGCACACACGAGCACATTCCTCTTCTTAGTGAAGTCAAATTCTTTTAAAATTTTTACATAAGGCTCGTGCCCTTGTCATCATGCTGCGTATGACATCACACTCCTTAAATATAAATATAAATATAGCCTCAGTAGATTAAGCTTCTTAAGCGGCATATATGACTGGTGCCTCTGTCACGTTGTCCTGAGGGGTGTGTTACTTGAGAGCACATACGAGCACATTCCTCTTTTTAGTGAGCTCAAATTCTTTTAATCTTTACATAAGGCTCGGGCCCTAATCATCATGCTGCGTAAGACATCATATCCTTAAATATAAATATAGCTTTAGTAGATTAAGCTTCCTAAGCGTTATATAGGACTCTGTCATGTTGTCCTGGGAGGCGCGTTACTTGGGGACACATACGGGCACATTTCCCCTGTTCGCGAGGCTAAAGTCTTTTACTATATATATATATATATATATATATATATATATATATATATAAGGCACTTAGTGTCAAATGACAATATACTCCTCACGCGAACATGTGTATGGATGAGTATAGTTCAAATGGATTAAGCTCCGTAAGTGCTGTATGCGACTGGTGCTTCCGTTACGTCGTCCCAAGGGGTGCGCTCCCGGGGGAACGTATAGGTACGCTTCCCTTGTCTGGGAGGTTAAGCTCTGTTAATTCTTCTATATGAGGCTGATGTCTTTGTCTTGCAGTATCGCATGGCACAATGGTCATACATACACAGAGTATCAATAAATTAAGCTTTTTGAGTCCTATACAAGGCTCGTGTTCTCGTCATTCAGTTCCGTACGGCACTGCACTCCTTATATACATGTGAATGCGGGCGTATATGGATGTATGCACATGGAGGCATGTATGAACGGGTACGTGTGTGCGTAAATGTAGGGGCCTAGCAGGATGGGCTCCTTGGATGGGGTACGGGACGGGCGCCTCAGCTACGTGGTCTCGTGTATTACACTCCTTATGAGTGCATATGTTTGTATTCTGTTTGATCACGGGGCTAAGCTCGGCGAACTCTGGGCAAGGGTGGTGGCCACTGACGGGCAACCTTGGATGGTTTCATAATCCCTATATATATTTAGGGATATATCCTCAAAAGAGTTAGGTCTATGGATGGTATGGGGGGCTTGTGTCCCTGTCACTTGGCCCCTGTATGATACCTGTATGATACCGCCTTTCCTACAAATAGGTGCGGATGCATCGCTGGGTGGCTTAGATCCTTGGGCATCACGCTATGTAACACCCGTATCTCTGTCATAACCCGTACGATATCGCATTCTACATATGCATACGTGCTTGGACTCTCGAGGGGGTAAGTTCTGCAACTTCCACATAAGACCTGGGCGCCCATCATATAGCCGGTACTTGAATAAATGTGACGAATGGTAGACTATAGACCGCAAGGGATTTCGGTCTCTGTAGCTCGGAGTCTGACTCTTCTCTTGGCCGATTCATTTTACGTCCTATTGCGCCCTGCGGGGACTGATCCGTCGCGCAGGGTTGGGGTTGGGGGGATCAATCTGAAATACCTCGAAAAAGTGAATGGTTGTGGCTCCGCTCGGAGTGGAGCAGTTATTATTAGGCCACGGGGCCGCTTACGTAGATTCGACATCTAACTCACTCAATTAAACCCAGCGGGGGAATGCGGGGACTGACCTATAGGCATTTGCATCCTGGTACCTTATCCTTGAGGTCCATGGGCTCCTCGACTCGGGAGGGAGGGGATGATGGGGGTCCACGGGGGCCAGCAGTGCTTGGAGGATTCGTGGACGCCTTGATACTTTGCTGCGGGAGTCGAAATATTGTGCCTCCTTGTTTGATAGGCTTATGTAGCACAGCAGGCAGAGGCATCGGCAGGAATTCACAGGAGGGGGCGGGGCGGTGCCCCCTTCCTGCTGGCCCCGGGAACTCCATTTTAATGACTGATCACACGATGCGATTCGGTCGGAAGTACTGTGGTTATCCCAGAACCATAGTGCTCGGGCCAATATCCTGTCCCTCCTGCCACCCCCTACAAATCGACAGCGAATAGGGCGGGGTGGGTGCAAAAAACCGGTGCGGGGCATTCGGGGTCAGGAATATCCATCGAGTGGTCGCTGCAGAGGGGGGTCGGCTTCGCCCTCCTGGACTCTCTGGGCTGGGGTTGATGAATGGATGATACTGGCGCCGATGACTGGTGGACCACCGGCTTGGATTCATGGCAGGAGCCATCCCACAGGAAGTGACCGGGGAAAAGGATGAAATAGCCGAAGGTAGGGTAGTTGTAGGGAAATGTTAATAATGCCTCGTAACTATTAATTTATGTTTGATACAACTCGAGCGGTTAAGCTGTATCAGTGGGTGAGTGCTACTAATATTATAAGGATCGCTGGGTGAAAGATGGGTTTAACGAATCTACTCGATTTATACGTGAACACCATTCATATATTGAATAATCAAGTATGATACAAATGTAAGTGTCGCGATGAAATAATAAATAGTGTAGTTAATTACCACTAGTTGCACGGTGTTGACGCACTGGCGATGCGGGGACGTACGAGTGGCTATTTCAAAAGTGCCAAATAGAATATAAACCGAACTCGCGGATCCTATGAGGTTAACTTTGATTCTGAGGGAGACTTTAGCTCGATCTTAACCAACTCTGTACGAGCGTGACACGACGTTACTCTACGCGTGACTCTATAGCTTTTTACCAACGAGGGTAGAAACCAAAGGGTTTATATAGTACCAAAATGAGTGGGGATTCATTAGGAGTTTCCATATAAGGAAATTCTTCGGGGTCGTCGTCGTGTCATTCCCGTTCCCATGATCGTGATCCAGATGGTCGAGATCATGACCCCCCTTAGTGGTGTATGATAAGCAAAAGGATTTTAGGGCGTTTTCCCTTCTCAGAAGCGAGCTCGAAAGTGGTTGAGAGTGGTGTATGGGAAGATTCCACATACGTAACAATATATCCAATTTAAAATCGTTTAATTTATAATGATATAATACTATGTTCCAAATTTTTTTTCTCCTCGAAATTATACATTTTTCCATTGCAATCTTTAATGCTGCCCAAAGTCATCCTTTCTTGTTTGAGAACACGCCTCAATGTTTTATTTCTTTTTCTATTCGTTCGTAACGAATCATTTCTCGAAATAAAGTGTGTATTTACGGACCTCGTGATGCGACTAGCTACCCAAACGCAGCGGCTTTTTGTCTTTTTCGTAAAACCGCGAGTGACTGATTTCAAGTCGTTTGGATTTGTGGTTATGGGTAATATTTTTATTAATTATTGCTGACTGGGTACAATTTTCACCTCCACGGGGTCCTTTCCGTCAACCTTTTCCAGAAAGCTTATAATGTCACTCCTCTGTCCTACCCCCCTCAAATACATGAAAAATTCGAGAACAAAAAACAGTATTATTTGTACTTCTACGTTAGATTTAGCTGTATGTATGATCCGAATACAGTATTTTCCCCCTGAGGGCTCGCTGGTCGGGACCGGCGATGAGCCCTCATGGAGACAAGAGTCCTAATTCCGAGTGTTCGTTTCTCGCTTCTTTCTGGCCGAAGGGGAATGAGATGGAACGCTTTGCGTGCGCGGCGGGCGTGCGCGACGGGCGCGGATGCAAAGGACGGAGTGTCAGGCGTCCGAAAGACGAAGCGAGACAAAATATCAACGCGTCGTCTGTCTCGTACCGTCCTCGCTCACTTTCAGTGGCTCTCGCTCGCTTTCGTTCTATCTCGCTCTCGCCTTCGCCGGACAAGAGTGAGACAGAAGTGGTGGGGATAGCGAAAAGCCCACATCGTGTGCACCAAACCGAGCCCATAGGGAGACACTACTGTAAATAAGGCTGGCGGCGTAACCAAAAGGCGATGGTAAAGAAAATCTCGCGTAATGGCAGCGGGACGTGACCGGCGGTACATTTGCCACACGGGTCAAACGATTGTGGCCGATCGAGATTCGATTGCATTCGAGCTTACTAGGGCTGCAGTTTTCAAGGAGTTGGACAGGAGGTATGAGCGATGTGGGACCAGGGACTGGGAGGTGACCCATCAGGGAGAACCACAGGAGGACAGTAGGGAATTCACGGTAAAGATGAGCGCAAATTCCTGGGCCTACATAAGAGGTAAAGGGCGACAGCTTAAGTTGTTTGGGGGATCAGTTCGGGTGGGGCTTCACCCCTAGAATGGATTAGCCCAGTCCCTGGTCGCACACCGCGGGTTCTCTCCGTGACCGGGCTGGGAGATAGACTTTCGCCTGTCCCACGGTTCTTGAACGTTGGCTTGTGTACCTGCTGGTCGGTATTTACTGCCCCTCATCTGCATACAAGCATATAGAATATATATATATAAGTTAAGCTTCTTAAAACTCGAACATTCTGGGCGGGATTTAGGGCCCTGTCATGCAAACCCGTATAGTACACCCCCTATGGAGGGATGTGTGCACTTGCTTCTGGGGGTTTAGGTCCCTTAGTCCTTTATAGGGTCCGCGTTATGACCATATGTTACCCTAGGGTGTCATACTGATCACTTACAGATGTATACATGTATATAGCCATAATAGGTTAAGCCCTCACAGTATTATACAATATTATACAAGACTCGTGCCTCTGTCATGTTGCCCTGAGGGGTGCGTTACTTGGGAGCACACACGAGCACATTCCTCTTCTTAGTGAAGTCAAATTCTTTTAAAATTTTTACATAAGGCTCGTGCCCTTGTCATCATGCTGCGTATGACATCACACTCCTTAAATATAAATATAAATATAGCCTCAGTAGATTAAGCTTCTTAAGCGGCATATATGACTGGTGCCTCTGTCACGTTGTCCTGAGGGGTGTGTTACTTGAGAGCACATACGAGCACATTCCTCTTTTTAGTGAGCTCAAATTCTTTTAATCTTTACATAAGGCTCGGGCCCTAATCATCATGCTGCGTAAGACATCATATCCTTAAATATAAATATAGCTTTAGTAGATTAAGCTTCCTAAGCGTTATATAGGACTCTGTCATGTTGTCCTGGGAGGCGCGTTACTTGGGGACACATACGGGCACATTTCCCCTGTTCGCGAGGCTAAAGTCTTTTACTATATATATATATATATATATATATATATATATATATATAAGGCACTTAGTGTCAAATGACAATATACTCCTCACGCGAACATGTGTATGGATGAGTATAGTTCAAATGGATTAAGCTCCGTAAGTGCTGTATGCGACTGGTGCTTCCGTTACGTCGTCCCAAGGGGTGCGCTCCCGGGGGAACGTATAGGTACGCTTCCCTTGTCTGGGAGGTTAAGCTCTGTTAATTCTTCTATATGAGGCTGATGTCTTTGTCTTGCAGTATCGCATGGCACAATGGTCATACATACACAGAGTATCAATAAATTAAGCTTTTTGAGTCCTATACAAGGCTCGTGTTCTCGTCATTCAGTTCCGTACGGCACTGCACTCCTTATATACATGTGAATGCGGGCGTATATGGATGTATGCACATGGAGGCATGTATGAACGGGTACGTGTGTGCGTAAATGTAGGGGCCTAGCAGGATGGGCTCCTTGGATGGGGTACGGGACGGGCGCCTCAGCTACGTGGTCTCGTGTATTACACTCCTTATGAGTGCATATGTTTGTATTCTGTTTGATCACGGGGCTAAGCTCGGCGAACTCTGGGCAAGGGTGGTGGCCACTGACGGGCAACCTTGGATGGTTTCATAATCCCTATATATATTTAGGGATATATCCTCAAAAGAGTTAGGTCTATGGATGGTATGGGGGGCTTGTGTCCCTGTCACTTGGCCCCTGTATGATACCTGTATGATACCGCCTTTCCTACAAATAGGTGCGGATGCATCGCTGGGTGGCTTAGATCCTTGGGCATCACGCTATGTAACACCCGTATCTCTGTCATAACCCGTACGATATCGCATTCTACATATGCATACGTGCTTGGACTCTCGAGGGGGTAAGTTCTGCAACTTCCACATAAGACCTGGGCGCCCATCATATAGCCGGTACTTGAATAAATGTGACGAATGGTAGACTATAGACCGCAAGGGATTTCGGTCTCTGTAGCTCGGAGTCTGACTCTTCTCTTGGCCGATTCATTTTACGTCCTATTGCGCCCTGCGGGGACTGATCCGTCGCGCAGGGTTGGGGTTGGGGGGATCAATCTGAAATACCTCGAAAAAGTGAATGGTTGTGGCTCCGCTCGGAGTGGAGCAGTTATTATTAGGCCACGGGGCCGCTTACGTAGATTCGACATCTAACTCACTCAATTAAACCCAGCGGGGGAATGCGGGGACTGACCTATAGGCATTTGCATCCTGGTACCTTATCCTTGAGGTCCATGGGCTCCTCGACTCGGGAGGGAGGGGATGATGGGGGTCCACGGGGGCCAGCAGTGCTTGGAGGATTCGTGGACGCCTTGATACTTTGCTGCGGGAGTCGAAATATTGTGCCTCCTTGTTTGATAGGCTTATGTAGCACAGCAGGCAGAGGCATCGGCAGGAATTCACAGGAGGGGGCGGGGCGGTGCCCCCTTCCTGCTGGCCCCGGGAACTCCATTTTAATGACTGATCACACGATGCGATTCGGTCGGAAGTACTGTGGTTATCCCAGAACCATAGTGCTCGGGCCAATATCCTGTCCCTCCTGCCACCCCCTACAAATCGACAGCGAATAGGGCGGGGTGGGTGCAAAAAACCGGTGCGGGGCATTCGGGGTCAGGAATATCCATCGAGTGGTCGCTGCAGAGGGGGGTCGGCTTCGCCCTCCTGGACTCTCTGGGCTGGGGTTGATGAATGGATGATACTGGCGCCGATGACTGGTGGACCACCGGCTTGGATTCATGGCAGGAGCCATCCCACAGGAAGTGACCGGGGAAAAGGATGAAATAGCCGAAGGTAGGGTAGTTGTAGGCACGTAATGAAGAGGGGCTTGTCTGATGTAAGACGCCCCGAGCCATTATTTCCTTTTCAGCTGTGTATAACCAACAAAGTGGTGGGACAGTGAGAACAGTGGGGCGGGGGGGGGGGGGGGAGGGAAAAAGTTGTGGAATTTAAGTGGGGGACCCCATAGATCGGGTAATCGGAGTTCGATCATTTGACCTAAAGACATCCGTTATTTACATACGTGTGGGGGAGGGGGTTAAAGTAGTGTCCGTAGGCGTGCCACCCAGTGCAAGAGGAGACCGGCGTCGCGGGATCGCCAGCTACCTTCGACATGGCTCTGAGAGTGGTCCAAATCAACTTGCACCATTCGTCCGCAGCCACCAAAATGCTGGTGAGGCTGATGCGGACACACGAACTGGAAGTGGCGCTCATTCAGGAGCCGTGGATCGCGCATGGGGCACCAAGGGACCTGAGGGAGGTCGGTATGACCTACGCAGCTTGTGCCAGCGAGGGAAGGATAAGAGCGTGCATAGTCACGAGAAAAGGGATACATGCGACATTTAAACCCCTGCTGAGCAATCCGGACGTGGCCACCATCAATATAATTAGGAGGGGCATTAGTAACACCGGAGGAGCAGGAATAATACTTTCTTCGGCCTACCTGCCGTGGAACGCGGATGAGGCTCCGCCAGGCGGCAAGTGTAAAGAGGTGGTCGAATGGTGCGAAGAAAAGCAGATGGGCGCCATCATAGGAATGGATGCGAATGCTAGGCACGAGATGTGGGGGAGTACGGACACGAATCGTAGAGGAGAACAACTTGCCGGCTATCTGAACGAAAGCGGGGTGATCTGCCTAAATGTGGGAAATGAACCTACCTTTGTCACGGTCGACAGGGAAGAGGTACTGGACATTACAGTGGCCACCGCAGGAATGATTGGTGACATAAGGGGATGGACAGTATTGAGTGAGGATAGTGTGTCGGACCACAAATACATCAGGTTTGATGTAGGAGACGTCTCGCAAGTAGAGAAGATATGGAAGAGAAATCCTAGGGCCACAGACTGGAAGGTCTACAGGGCGGAGCTGGGAAATATCGGACCCATAACGGAGACAAGGATCAGCGATCAAGCAGGGCTGGATACGGCGAATGAAACCATTATAAACACCATGATGCGAGCGTGGGAAAGCGCGACCGAGGCCAAAGAAGTGAGGAATAAGATCCATACGCCATGGTGGAATGGGGAGCTAAGGAGGTTACAGCTCAAAGCAAAAACTCTCACGAACAAAGCCCGAACGTCAAGGCAGGGAGTGCGGAAGGTGGTCTGGAGGACCCAGGGGCTTCAAGCAAGGAGAGCGTTCACCAAGGCGGTCCTTAAGGCCAAGAGAAACGGATGGAGACAGTACTGTGCCAGTGTCAGTAGAATACCGGAAGTGGCGAGGCTGACTAGGATCCTCGAGAGGAATGCCCAAGAGATGCTCGGTGATCTGAAGAAGCCCGATGGCGCATTCACGGAGAATGATGAGGAGATAATTACCAGGTTGCTGGAGGAACACTTTCCAGGAATACAGATAGAGGGCGCAAGGGTGGATCAGGGAGATGCAGTCCGAGACGAAGGGATGGTGGAAGAACCAGTATTGAATCCGGAGCCGGCACCTCGACCTTGGCCGGATATCAGTGAGGATAGCTGGGCAGAGGCCAGAGGCGTAGTGAGCGAGGAGAGAGTCAAGTGGGCAGTGGGATCTTTTGAGGCTTACAAGGCACCGGGAGTCGATGAGATCTTCCCGAAGTTGTTAAATGAAGCCCTCCCGTGGATAAGCGGTGCCATGGAAAACATGATGAGGGTTAGTTTGGCAGTGGGTCGACTACTAGGGGCATGGGAAACCACGAAAGTGGTGTTCATTCCGAAGCCAGGGAAAAATGACTACACGACGCCCAAGTCGTTCCGACCGATTTGCTTGCTGTCGAACGTCCTGAAAACGATGGAGAGACTGGTGGATAGGTACATAAAGGACGTATATTTGGAGAGAAGACCCTTGCATCGGTTCCAACATGCGTTCAGGACGGGGCGGTCAGTGGAAGTGGCGGTTCATCACTTTGTGAAGAAGGTCGAGATAGCAAACAAAGAAAAGCTAGTGACGCTGGCATGCTTTGTAGATATCGAAGGAGCGTTTAACAGAACCCCCACGGAGGTCATCATAAATGCGCTAAGGAAGTTTGCGGTCAGCGACACCATAGTGGAATGGATCACACAGATGCTGTCCACGAGGAAGGTCCAGACCAGCAGGGGTGAGACTACAGCGGCGGGGGTGGTCAACAGAGGATGTCCGCAAGGAGGGATCCTATCGCCGCTCTTATGGAGTCTGGCGGTGGATGATCTGTTGTACACCCTTGAGAACTGCGGAGTCACCACGTTGGCGTACGCGGATGATGTGGTATTCATGGCCTCGAACAAAGATATAGGGATGGTGGAGATAACGCTGCAGAGAGCACTGGACGCACTGGAGGGATGGTGTGCGAATAATGGCCTATCGGTGAATCCGAGCAAAATGGAGTTGATCCGGATAGCTAATAAGAACAGAAGACCACACTACGGAGGGATCCTATATCAAGGTCGGTGGCTGGAGCTATCAAAGAAGGTGAGGTACTGTGACGTAGCGTCCCAGCGCGAGGAATCGGGCGCACGGCGGTGCGACCGGGAGTGAGCGAGAGGCCGAGCGCGCCGGCGATCGCAGCCGAGACCGACCGAACCGGCCCGAGGCGCGCCGGTCTCGCGACGCGTCAAATGACGCTCACTCCCCATGGCGCCGCTAGATCGCGTCGATTTCTCGCTGCTGGGAATTTCCAAGAATTCGGACATAAGCCCCGGCGTCACGAAGCCAGGACAGTTCCAGTGGGGATACGGATCCCCCCACTACCAGACCTGCCTGGATGTTGCCCGGTGCAAGTATTGGTGAAAGATCCGCATACCCGCCGATCATATGATCGCCTGTCCTCTCCTTTCCGCTACCGTTCCGAACCGAGACGCCTGGAAGTTGCCCGGTCTCTTTCCTACCACCGACTCCGACAAGAGACGCCTGGAAGTTGCCCGGTCTCTTTCCTACCACCGATTCCGACAAGAGACGACTGGAAGTTGCCCGGTCTCTTTTCCGCTACCGACTCCGACAAGAGACGCCTGGAAGTTGCCTGGTCTCTGTCTCTCTACCGCTCCGACAAGAGACGCCTGGACGCTGCCCGGTCTCTTCCCTACCGTTCCGATAAAGAGACGCCTGGAAGTTGCCCGGTCTCTTTCTCTCTACCGCTCCGACAAGAGACGCCTAGACGCTGCCCGGTCTCTTCCCTACCGTTCCGATAAAGAGACGCCTGGACGTTGCCCGGTCTCTTTCTCGCTACCGCTCCGACAAGAGACGCCTGGACGTTGCCCGGTCTCCTTCCTACCGTTCCGATAAAGAGACGCCTGGACGCTGCCCGGTCTCTTTCTCTCTACCGCTCCGACAAGAGACGCCCGGCCGTTGTCCGGTCTCCGGCCTGTTCCAATAGCGAGACGCGCGGCGTACCGCCAAACCGAAACGAACGGCACGAGAACGCGTAGAGAAGCATGTAAGTAGTGTACATAGCATCATCTGTAGGACAAGTAAATAAACGCAATATTCATCATTACATAAGGAGTCTATCACACCCTGGCGTACCGACTGAGGCTATCCCGACGAATCCTTATCCCCGGAGAAACCACCGTCACAGTACCTAGGGATCACTATCAATGAGACGCTAACGTGGGGAGATCACGTCCGCAAACAGACTCGCAGAGCCAAGAACAATTTGAATATGATGTGCAGGGCAGTCGGACCGACCTGGGGACTGACACCGGTCACGATGAAATGGGTATACGAAGCGATAGTAATCCCCCGGGTGACTTTTGGAGCAGGGATCTGGTGGAGAACAGCGAATATGGCTACGTACAAGGCCGAATTGGACAAAGTCCAGGGCGCAGCGCTTAGAAGGATTTTCGGCGTGATGAGGTCCACGCCAACTAGGGCGCTGGAAATTCTAGCGGACCTACCACCACTGGAGGTAAAAGTGAAGGAGCTCGCGATGAGGACGATGTTAAGACTGCAGAGCTGGGATCAATGGACAGGAGGTAATGAGAAGAGTCACAGTTGGATACTGGAGGAGGAAGGAGGCGAAGAGCTGAATAGGATGAAGACCATGCCTAGGGACTTAATAGTGAAGAAGTATGTGTTCGACAGGGAGTTCAAAGTGGCGATCGACGATAGGAAGGCTTGGAACGAGGAAAAGATCAGGAACAGTCATGACTCGGTCTGGTACATAGACGGATCAAAGAGGAAGGACGGGCTGGCAGGGTCAGGATGGTGTAAGGAGAACGATGCGAGGAAGTGGAGAACAAAGAGGTTGGGCAGATACGCGACGGTGTTCCAGGCGGAAATCGTTGCCATCCTAGAATGCGTTCGGAGTATCGAAAAAGAGTTCAACGAGGAGGAGAAGGAAGAGAGAGACCGGAGAAGAGCGGTAGGCGGTAGGGAATCCACTGGAATGGTCAGAGGAAATCGAAACAATAGTAGGATAGCGATATGTACGGATAGCCAGGCCGCTATCAAAGCACTGAGTAGGAGTATGTATGTGTCTCAGCTGGCATTGGAATGCAGAATAGCATTGAACGAGCTTGGGAGAAAAGGAGCCAAGATTACCATATATTGGGTACCAGGGCACGAGGGGACAGCGGGTAATGAGAGGGCAGATCGACTAGCTAGGGCAGGGTCAAGCATAGCTCCCAGGATGGACGAGATGTGGCCTTCAAGGCCGTTATCAGAGAATGGAGGGATAAGGCCAGGAAAAGGAAGTGGGAGGATACGACTGACTGTGCGACGGCGAAGCTGTTGATGGGCCCTGAACCAAAAAGGGACAGGGCCAGGAAACTAATAGGAATGGAAAGAGTCGAAGCAAGGAATGTGGTGGGCATTCTAAGTGGGCATGCACCACTGAATGCTCACTTACATAGGATTATGGCCAGTGAAACAGAAATGTGTTCGCTATGCGAGGTTAGCAAGGAGGACTCTGTGCACGTTCTGTGCGAGTGTCCACGTACAATGGAAACCCGGAAAAGGATATTGGGCATGGAAGTGATTAGAGAAGAAGAGGTTAGCAAGCTATGTATAGACAAGATTGCGAGTTTCCTGGAGGAGGTGAACCCATGGAAATACACCTAAGGCTCATCTCCGCCAGAAGGGGAGGACCTTCACGCTGGCCCCCTTCTCGGTCAGTGACTCGGAAGTAGACTGAGAAGGAGGCTGGATCCGCGATTCGAAGGGGACCGCTACCCCTCGGTGTGGTCCACCGGGGGGGGGGCGGAGGCAGGGGCCCCCTCCACATCTCCAACAGAAAGGCAGCCAATGAGGGCAGAATGGTGAGGCAGCTATTCCAACCGTGGTCCAGTGGTGACTGAGCCTTGGAAAGTTCGATCCGGGACCGCGGAAGGGTAGCAGTGCCAAGAGTAAGAAAACAAGAATGGTTCCAGTGCTCCAAGCACTTAAGCGATACCGGCGCACCGGCTTTTACACACCTCTTTAGGAATGCGGAGTGCCGCTAGGGGCGGGTGGTGACCGCCCCCCGTCTGGACCGTGCCTCGCTATCAGATCTCGCAATGTTTGATCAAGACTTGATTTAATCTGGGAAGGGGGGGGGGGAGTGGTGCGTCCCTGGGGCCCTCTTGCCGTGGGGACCCTTGCCCTAAAATGCTATAACCTCAGGATTAAAGAGTGTAGCTCGGGGGGGGGGGGAAACAATGGGGCAGTGTTGCAGTGTAGGATAGCTGTGGGAAGTCTCAGGAAACAGGAATGAGGGGGGGGGAGTACTAGGGCGTTGAGTCAAGGGGGAGAGAGGGGGGAGTAGGAGGGTGGGATAGGTAGCCCTATGAGGGTAAACAAGCCGTCACCCTAGCAAGCTGGAGGTATGGTATGCGCGTGCCCGCGCAGTCTAAAGGTGCTTCCAGCGGGGACGTGAAGGGGACCTGGCTACTCCGGGTTCAGGACGACGAGTAAAAGCGAGCCTACGGGGTTGATAGGAGATCTGGTAGAGCGGCGTCGAGACACGGTTCCATATACCGCGAATCTATTTAGCGACGGGCTGGTACCGTCAAGGCCGGAGAGGGTGGCTTGCGCAACGCATAATGACTCCGGCGCACCTATGCGTGCGTCTTAGGTAGGGATCGCCCACCCTTGTCGATGGTCACCCTCGCGAGTACGGTCCGTCCGCAAGCTGACCCGGGCCTATAAAAAGCGGACACGTACCCGAGAAACGGGGTAGAATCCTGGCGGGTTAATGCGTACCATGAGGAGGCGGCCATCCATAGCCATTCCCTCCCCCCTGGGGGGAGGCCCGTCTTCCCAGGCCGTGCAGGGTAGAGGGTGTGGTCCTCTGGACCAGGTGGCAAGTCGTCCCCTCCTACTCGGCCCCGACCGTTGAAGGGGGGCTCTCTAACCCCGGGGCAGCGCAGGGGAAAGAGATGCGGTCATACCGGGCGGCATGATCAGCTCTGGGGGAACTCCCGCTCTCCGAATGTTTGTACACTCACTGGCTGCATGGCCCGAGTGACGCCCGGGACCTCGGCACGTGCTGTATGCTCCCCCCGCTGTATGTCGCAACTAAATCGACTACTAGGGCTGGCTTTTTTGTATCGCTAACACTCTACAGTATTTCATGAATATGGTGAGGGCACTGCCAAGCCACAGGTTCCCGTCTAGAACACTTCCAATTCATGTTGAAACACCACTGTCGCACCCTGTGCCTATGATTGTCATAATCAACAGACGCGGTCGCGTCTGGAAGCTAATTCCCCTTCCCCCTCTACCCATAGGCACACTGAGCGATTATATAAATCGGTGCGATCGGCTCTGTTCACGATGCTACATATAGCGTAAATGACTCCAAGAATAAATGTCAAATGACTTTTATTGCAATGAACCTCAAATAAAATCATAATAATTTTGACACTATAAATGATAAACTTGTAATGTCAAAGTAAATAAATCAACGGATTTATAATGGAAAACACAAATATATAAAGCGGGGTGGTGGGGTAATAAGGAAAAGAATGGAAAGTCTTGTGGTATTTTATTCGTAGCAGTCTTCATAGATTAAAATCTAAGACGCTCATTATTAGTCGAAATGTGTAGAGCAAAGAAATACGCATTTATTTCAAAATCTACTATTCGTTATTTTATGTTAACAACGGGAAAATAAACATAACCGAAGCAATGCAAATTAAATTTTGTGACGGGACTGCGCGAACGTCTCTTATATTAGATGGCGTCACAGTGATGTTTCCTCACGAAGTAGAAGAGTTCTAGGCGGGAACCTGTGGCTTGGCAGTGCTCTCACCATATTCATGAAATACTGTAGAATGTTAGCGATGCAAAAACGTCAGCCCTAGTAAGCTCGAATGCAATCAAAACTCGATCGGCCATAATCGTTTGAGCCGTGTGTATGTACGAGCAGGGCTCGCTCTGACCGATGGACATGTGAGCCTAGGGTCGCGCGAAACACAAAACGAAGCGGGCGACCGGGGCTCACTTCATTTTCGTATTGGCAGAGACATTCCTGGCATTCGAAAATTCTTCGTTATTTTCTTACATGTAAGTGTGCTTCATTATTATCTTAATTAAGCTGTATGTATAATGAAACGAACATATTTACAATGAATAGAACAGATTTATGTGCAGTCAAATAATAGTCTGCGCAGATTTTTATTAACCTGTTTCTTTATTGAAATGTGTATCCTTTTAGTATCACATCCCTTGGAAGGACATTCCATTCTTCTTAGTGGGAGAATCAAAAGCACAAATATTATAATTGGTAAGTGTCCTTTACATTTATTTATAATAATACGTATGATAGTAGTGTTCATTACAAATTTTTTGTTTTTTACAGGTTGGAATATTCCAAAAGTAAGTAAAATACACTCGGTCGGCTGCTGTGCGCTATTCCGAGTAAGTTTTACAGGCTGCAGCGCGCCTTATCTTATAACATCACTCGATAGGCTGCAGTGCGCCTTCTCTCTCGAGTATACTAACTTTCAATCAAGTTTAAAGTTAATTAATATTTTTAAAAAACCAAAATGTCTGTACATGTACAAAATAAAGATCTAAGATCTATAACACAAGACCTAAATTTTAATATTCCTCATAAAAATTTAACTGAGGAGGATAAGAAAATTATAAGATGTTTGTCAAACGATGGCTGGCTTGAGGATTCTCATATGTCGGCTTTTTCTTACTTATTGAACAAAGCCGCTAATTACGAAATTCGACCTACGTATCTAAGATATAACCTTCTAGAAATCAAACCCGTTAGGAAAGATAGGGACCACAAACAATACAAATCTTGCATCGTCCAGAACATTGGACATGCAGTTACTATGACGGGACAAATATTTACATATACGATACGCTGCAGAATTTGGCAGATCCGTTACACAAAGAGCAAAAACTTTTTTTGGAAAAATTGTATCCTCATATTACAGTTACGAAAAAACCGTTCGTTTTCCGATTGTTCAACAACAAAAAAATACAAGAGATTGTGGAGTCATGGCTATAGCAATTGGCGTTTCATTAGCATTTAGTATTAAACCACAAAATGTTTACTATAATACAACACTTATGCGAAATCACCTGTTGAAATTATTAACCGAAGAAATACAGTTCGAACATTTACCCCAAGATCCAAATGTAAAAATTCCTCAACAAGTTTTGCCGTTACAAGTTGCATGGCAAAAATGTAACGAAAGGTTACGAATGAATATTCGAAATCGAGGAATCAAGGTAGATGTTAGGCAGCCATCTCACGGTAATATTGGTACAAATATTTTTATGGAACACAATTATTCGTCTTGGAGTAATATTACAAACAATAATAATATGAATAAAGCGATCATAAATGTGACAACTCCTGAAAAAAGTGAAAAATATAAGTCAGAAATAAATGACAATGCAGAACTTTACACATTGAAGCGATATAAACCATTTCTGAAAGATGGGAATATTATAAACAAACAAACTAAGTTACAAGGAGAAAAAAGCAATTTCAAGATAGATTTGACTGATGTCGATGGTAATGAATTTATGAATGATAAAATAGTAAATGATTTGAAACGTTCTCGTAAGCATTCCATTTCGAGAGCAAATAACTCTACACCAATTTCACGATCGATGAAATTGAGAAAAATAAAATTGTCAGAAAAAGATGAAAAGCATTCAGATAGGGGAGTGGTTAGAAGACACGCATATAAACCATTTTCATAATATTCTGCGACAATTTCATGGTTATGAACCCATCGTTACGCTTTTACTACAATGTAATAATCCCAGTAGACAAATCGAAAGAACATATACAAATTTTATACAGCCAAGCGAACGATGAATGGTCTGATAGCACAGGTGGCCATTGGGTTTGCTGTTATTATGATACAAACTTTATTCATATATATGATTCTCTGAACAAAAGAATTGTACATCGACACCATGAAATTTTTTTAAAATGTTTATTTCCCTTTTATCCTTTCGAGGAAAAAGGTATCCTTCTCCACTCGGTACAGATGCAAACAAATTTCAATGATTGTGGCGTGTTCGCAATAGCTAATGCCGTGTCACTTGCATTAGGAGTAAAACCTACTGAAGTGCAATATGATCGTAATAAAATGCGTAACCATTTGATCAAAATGTTAAAAAATAATGTCATAGACATGTTTCCTGTACTTCAATATAATGATCATAGAAACTTTGATAACGAATTAAATAAGACTTCTTCTAATATGGCGGAACAAATTTTTCAAACTGATTCACCAAAAAACGATGCCGAGAATAATGATGCTCTGAATATAATTGATTATTCTCAGATAACGTTAGCAAAAAGAAGAAAACATAATCGTAACTATTATAGGAAAAATAAATTACGAATACTTCAGCATAGAAAATTGCAGAAATTACACCCAAAGAAGAAAGTTCCAATTTTTCCAAAACAAAAGCAACGTAGATATAATAATCTTAGATATCGGATATCTAGAAAAATATATGATAAAAAATATTACAGTATATGCAAAAAACAACACATTGCAAAAGTCGGAAAGATCCGAAATATCAATTACAGGATAAAATTTCATCTTTCCTCTGACAGATATATAAAGAATATTTCAAAATCTCTTCTTTCAGAAATGAAAAAGAAATGCGTAGTGAGTAGCCGATTCAAAGCTATGGAAATTTATAATTGGTGCATGCAGAAAAGGAAAAGCTACTTATTCTATTTGATAAAAAATATAAGAATCTTAAAAGAAAAGGCAGAGGTTGCTTTGACTCGAGCTAACAATTGTCCAGAATGCAATATTTCGGATAGAATTGAAGCATTATGTGGATTTTCAAAGCTTTTGCCGTCTTCTGAATCGTACTTTTATGAGGCGGCTTACAAACACAAATTCCTGATAAAGTATTCTAAGTTAAATGCACATGAAAATGAATTTGCACAATTTGATGATCAACCAGCGGCTAAAAATGTAAATATTGTGAATATTGACAAAGTTTTAGAACCTCTGCCAATTGAAAATAAACTTCTTATTCTCAATGAGAAAGGCCAAGTTATGAACGTATTACCATTATCAGTAATAGACGACAATAACAAAAAAGAAAGCATAATATGGATGTGTGATGATATTTGTAAAATTGATAACGTATCCATTATACAAAGGTATCAAGCATTGTTGAAGACTGCTGACAGCCTCAAAGTAAAGAGTGTTTATAAATTTGCCAAAAACTTATTATCTTGCAGTAGAAGTTAGATGTCCCGCAAATTAGGACATTCATTTCTTTGATATGTTGAACCTGATACATGCTCTTCAACATTTTTACCAGTTTTACTTTTAGCCCCCCATTTTGTCAATGTAAGAGTTATAAAGAGAATAATTTGTAGAATTTTGGAACAGTGCAATAATATAAAGAATCTTGACAAGAGATTGGATGAAACTGATATAGAATATCTCAAAAAAATTAGTAAAGAAGCGATAGAGAAGAGTAGAACTACGATACCGAAATCGTACGAAGTAAAAAATCTTAATGAACAAAACATAATGTTTAAATATAAAAATGCTTTTAAACAATTGACCAAAAGAACATTAGATACTGCTAAAAATGCATGCATTTCATGCGAAAAACTGTGCTACCGTAAAGAAGTGATCAAAATTGCAGATATGAGAAAGCCCTTGACATCAGAATCATGGGAAAACTTTAAAGTTTTCGCAGAGAAAAACGGATTGCACAGTGATTTCATATGCAAATATTGTAAGGAAAAATTTCAAAGGAATCAAATGCCTCCAACTTGCGTTAAAAATATGTTATATGTTAAGGAAATGTCAAAAGAAATATCTGCATTAAACGAGTATGAAAGAATGTTTATACAAAGAGCAAAAGCATTTCAAGTTGTCCAACGAATGGAAACTGTCTCGAAAGCCAAAAGAAATATATCTCATCAACATATGATCCAGAAAGTAACAGGAAGAACATTTCATTTGCCATTGCCAATAGAGGAAACGCTCAAAAAGATTTGTAAACCAACAGATCCAATCAATATCAATCAAGAATTTTACATATTGGTGCGTAGTTTACCAACAAAAGCGAAAACGGTTTGGGAAAATCTTGTAAATGTAAAAACGTGTATAATGCTTTGGTACGATTGAAACAGATAAATCGCCTATATGAAAATATCATTTCGCCTCCAAATCCAAATGAATTATTAAAAAATGATTGGCCGGAAGTTGAATATAAAATAGACGACTCCGACGCACAAAAAGAAAACAAAACAGCCGAAAACACTGATAAGCAAATCAAATTACCTGCATTGGTAAGTCAAGCTGATAAAGACGATGGTATTTACGAACAATACACAATTTATCCATTATACGAGAAAAGGATTAATGAAAAAGCGACTACATTATATCAGCAAAAAAAGGTAGAGGACGCGCCAATTGATATTTATTGTAAGACCGTTGATCTCCAATGCATCCCACATTTGTATCCTTATGGAATGCATGGAGAACATGAGCATAGAGAAGTCTATTTGACAGAATATGAATATATTAAAGCAAGGCTTAAGGGGGTAGACACGGGTAATGCAGCGCGCTGTATACCGACACAATCTGGCCCGAAACATGGGTTTAGTAGAATACGCTTTTCGTCCTTATATGAGCGAATTTTGGGCTGGGCGAGGTCTCATTCGAAAGAGAAAGGTTCAGTGCAGCGCGCTCTGGTCATGGTTCGACGAGATTGTGTTGATATCTAATAATATGAGTGTTCAAAGTAGAGCAAAAATCGACAAAATACACCCGCATGAACCAACGTATTTTTAGCTCACTAAAAGAGTCTTGTGACTCAAACGATGCCCAGAGCGCGCTGCACTGAACTTTCCTCTTTCGAATGAGACCTCACCCAGCTCAAAATCTGCTCATATAAGGACGAAAAGCGTATTCTCGTGATTGCATTCCTAATTACGAGTTCCGCCATATTGGCGATAATACAGAGCAAGTCACGTGACAAATTTAGTTGAGCTAGTAGACACGAGATGGCGCCTACTCGGGAGGACTGCCAACGTGGAGTCATAGCAAAACTGAAGCGTTAGCTGGATACACAAGCCACAGTAAAAGCGTGATGCAGTCAATGTATGAATTTTCGGACGATTGTAGGTTAGGTTATATGCATTTTAGGCATATAACTGCTGGGAACTGTGTACATTTACTAAATTAACGCTTTTATTGTAACACATACATCACTTGAAACCGCTGTCGAATTTATGTTATAATTATATGGCCACATTATTTAAAATTAAAAAAGTGATTGGAATTTTTTTACTAATACTGGAAATATTGATTTATTGATATCATATTTTCAGAATGTGGAAGTTACAGCAATTATTTGCAATTATTGCTCTTATTATTATTCTTCCGACTATTGTATATAACATACAACAAGGAAAAGTCTCTAAATCAGTCAACAGTTGACTCCCTGATTTTTTTTTTGTAAACCTTTACGGTCCTATGCAGAGATGGGCATTATTTAAATAAAAGAATATACTTCCGAATGGCCCCAGTGGCCGATCGACACGAGGTTTGGGGGAGGGTGTGTGTACCCTAAATCTAAAATTCTATTTAGCTTCGGGTATTTATTAGTTTCCTTTGTTTATTTCGAAGGCCTTTCATCTTGGGCTTCGAATAATTTTTCATCTCTCATTATATCTTTATCCTAAGGTCATATTCAGATATATTGGCCGGTCGATTCGTTTTCGCGAACAGCGATCGAGAAGAAATCAGCCACCACCATCAGACGATCGTGGATTTGTCAGTTGGAGTTACGTGGCCACCCAAGGCTATAGTGGGGTAACGGGAATGCTGCTCGGCTCCGTCTGAACGTTGCCGTGTGGCTGTTATGACCAATACGAGATGAAGCTATCGAGAAAGAATCAATGTTCTGACCAATAAAGCTCCTGAATTTTTTCGGAGCTAAGGCACACCTATTCTGATGTGTGTATTTCTACGCTGCAGCTCGGTTGGCCTATACACAACAGAAGCTTGGCGCTATCCCCACCACTTCTGGCTCACTCTTGTTCTGCGAAGGCGAGAGTGAGATGGAACGAGAGCGAGTCAGAAAACGCGAACAGGAGCACCGAGGCAGCTAAGCGGTACCTATGGTGGGAGAATACGCGTTCCGAAACTCACCGGCCAATATATCTGATTGTAAAGTCTCGTTAGCCGCTCGCTGGTCGGGACCGGTGTGAGCCCGTATCATGAACGGACCCCTAATTCCGAGGCTGAGTTTCTCGCTTCTTTCTGGCCGAAGGGAGGAGCGAGATGGAACGCTTTGCGTGCGCGGCGGGCGATTTTGCGAAGCGGTTCCCGTGCTCACCGTAAGAGCTTGCGACCATCGCGCACGCCCGTCGCGCACACAAAGGACGAGGTGTCAGGCTTCCGAAAGACGGAGCGAGACAAAATATCAACGCATCGTCTGTCTCGTACTGGCCTCGCTCGCTTTCAGTGCCTTCCCTCGTTCTCTTTCCATCTCGCTCTCGCCTTCGCCGGACAAGAGTGAGACAGAAGTGGTGGGGATGGCGAAAAGTCCGTATCGTGTACACCAAACCGAGCCCGTAACGATCTTAGATTCTCGAACAACCGACGAGAACCGTTGTGGCCCGAGCCGCACGAGATCGCCGTTGCTCGGCGATGTGTCATCGATTATATAGAAACAGAATTTGTTTTTTTTCATCGTATCAATATGAAAGTGACACAAATGGATTCCTGGCATTTTCCCGATTAAATTGACAGAAAATAATTTAAATCACACTATTTTTAACGAAGCGGGCTTCCAATTCTGCAAACAAATTTTCACGTAATTTCCTTAATTATGGTCCGAATAATATCATTTTTGGGGCCAATTTGATCGAGAAAACATGACGAATCGATTCACGTCACTTTCGCAAAGATCTGATTAGAAATGCAGAACTGAAGATTTGTCACTGCTTAGTGCGTAACATTGTATGGCCCCGCTGGATTCGAGCGTCGAAACCCACGAAACTCAGCGAGTTGCATGATTGCCAGCGTGAAGGACAAGAGAGGACTTTGCATGGCGAAAGAAAGTCAGCCTTCTATAGAACTCAAATCGAGAAAGACTTTGCTGATAAACTTGACATATGTATATTCGTGTCAAATAAATACTTTAATTGTAAAATTTAGACGACAAACTATTGTTGAATTTCGCCAGTTCTTACATATGCATCACTTGGTTGGGAATTCCTGATCCCAGAGTTTCATGCATTTACCTATTGAAATGTTGCTTCAAGACATCGGGAAATTGCATTGCTTCTTCTTGTAAGTACATACATATATCTGTTCGCGAGTAGGTGTCACGAGTGACGCGGCTTTGGTTTCCCAAATGAATGCACATTTATTAGGGCCCTCGGTCGACGGCGACTTGAGTCATCCAGTACTGAATATGAAAATGTTCATATTTCTCATTACACCTTGATAAGAGTGTTACCACCGATGGATTGGTGAGTTTATGTCCACGAAAATGAGTCGAGACGCGAAGCAATTCGGTCTATTTTTTCTTATGAATACATGATTAGGACACACACACACTACGTACACTAAAAATAGACCGAAATGCTCCATGTTTGGCATCATTTTCATCAGTAATGCAGTGCTCTGGTGAAGAACATCGTAATACGGAGCTAATATTCTAGGCCCTAGAATCTACGATATTGTCAATGTGCAGTTGAAACGCACCCCGCTTCACACTATCGTTTCTTAGCATTTATAGGGGAAAGCGGGGTAATTCCGGCCAGCGGGTAATTCCGGTCATTTCTATTTCTTTAAATAAAAACCACGTAACTTGACTCTGTATGGTACTCCAACTTGTTAATGATGCGGCAAGGTAAAATTCATGGTTTCCATGACAATAACAGTCTTTTGATTAAAAAAAATCCGGGAGGGTTCATTTCGCACCGTAATCTTATAACAGTGGTCGAGTGTTAAGCAAGGTAAGTTAGTACATGGAATAGATATGAATTATTAATATTAATCTCATTAAATAGAGGAATGTTTCTACTTTCGAACTCACATTTGGTTTTTGGTGATATGTATATTCAATTCAGTGTATTACTTCAAATATCTGAACATAAGGTGTGGGGTAATACCGGCCAAAAGTGAGGGGTAATTCCAGCCAGATTTTAAAATTGCTTTTTTTCTGGCTTAGATGCCACGTACAATTCAAATATTTGTGACGAAAAAATAGAGCACGATATTTGCTCCTTTTGCAAAGATAACGGAAAAGGTGTTGAAATGTGGTTTCGGTGCACAGTATGTGGTCAATGGGCACATGCAGAATGTTCAGGATGGGATACCCCTGAAGAATACATTTGTGATATATGTACTAATTAATTTTAAAATAAAAAATAACACAATTTTTATTAATTTAACAATTTTCCTATCTCTTTTATAAAAAAAATCATGGCCGGAATTACCCCACTAGTGGGGTAATTCGGGCCAAATGACTATTTTTGTGTTATTGCTCCCAATTTTGTTACAACGTAAATTTATGCTTTCTCGGTCATACTAATACAAACTAGACACTTCCAACTATCAATCAATATAAAAAAAATAACAAATGTGTAACTTGTTCAAATTTTATAGCATTTACTGCTTATGTGGCCGGAATTACTCCACTTTCCCCTACGGGGTGATTCTCTAGCTAGAGTCGTCAAAGGCCGCGTCCAGATCTGAACCGAACCCTGAACCGAACGCCACATGAGACTCCGTAATGCCCCGTTCCTATGTGTGGAACGTATATTTCTAGCGATCTTCGCCAGTTTCGACAGAGTCTCGTGGCTCGCGACAGCTAAAGATCGAAGGACAGAGAGTTTTTAGAGTAGTGCAGACGAAAGGTTTGCCTGCCATATGACACCGAGGAAGGGACCTCGGGACCCTCGACCAAAGGAAAGTGAGGCTCGCTGCGATGTTCGGGCTCTTCCCAGCCGATGTCGGTAAAGTCCCGAGCCATCAAAGGAATGGCTCACCCACATGGGGTAAACCACTGTAGTGGTGCATCCCTGTCCCTCACACCACCATGACTTGTTGTCGTCATTACCATTGGGGGTGTCAAGTAGTTTAAAGAAGCAAGACAAGGTGGTGGTAAACGAAGAGTGTCCCACAGACCTTTCCAATGTACCTACACCTACGGTTCGAAATGTCTACGGGACTCACGGAATAACCTGTACCACGGATTGATCCGAGTTTATCCTATATTTGTTTTAACGTGGTACCGATTTCACGACCTTTCCACTTTCCAAACTGGCAAGATGTCTTGCGGGTGGGGGGGGGGGGGGGGGGGGGCCAGGAAGAAAAATCAAACACATGGAGGGAAAAACTGTACGGGCTGTCTTGTCTGCCATACCTGGTTCCCAAAAATGAATCACGGTGATCGGCCAAAGCGTTCCGAGAGGGTCGCGGTTTATGATCGTATTGTCCCGCGAGCCAGCGGTAGAGAA
This sequence comes from Andrena bucephala, assembly GCA_947577245.1. NCBI lineage: Eukaryota > Metazoa > Arthropoda > Insecta > Hymenoptera > Andrenidae > Andrena > Andrena bucephala. The sequence goes on along the minus strand of OX387716.1, from coordinate 14,242,820 downwards.
CGGTACGTGTGGGTCCTCGTACTACCTACCTACAGAGCAATATATGGATTAGCTTGGATTGAACAATGTCACCCATTTTTTTATTGGCCTTTAGAAATTTGGGAAACAGATGTTGTCGAAACGTTCTTGAAAAAATAATAAATTATCAATTGTAAAGATGGAATGAATTTTCGCCGGTCTCGGAGCCCGGTTTTGTCTCGACGCACGTGAGAAAGATGCCACGAATAGGTATTAAAAAGTATGTATTATCCACCATCAATACGCCTCGTGGCAGGACACAGGGAGAAAAGGGATAGTCCACTGACTGCGCGTGACTCCTCCTGCGTCGTCTTTCTTTCAAATTGTAGACGGATTCCTTATCTCTCGAGTATAAAGACGTACTTGAATTTCAAAACAAAAGCACGCGTTGACGTATTCCCTGCGAGAGAAGGTGGGCCTTGGGGAGGAGACATTACTGTAAAAAGGGCCTCTTCAAGAGAGCGACTGCTTGGGTAGGATGCAAATTCGATGATATTCATTCAATTTAATATCAAAGTAATCAATAGGATATATGGGTATATGTACGCTACCAAAACAACGTTTCGACAACATCGGTTTGCCAGATTTCTAAATGCCAATAAAAAACTGGGTGACATTGTTCAATCCGAGCTAATCCATATATTGCTCTGTAGGTGGGTAGTACGTACCCAACGTACGAGGACCCTGACGTACCGTTCTCTACCCCCGGCTCGCGGAACAATACTGTTATAAACCGCGGCCCTGGTGAAACGCTCTGACCGAACAGTGTAATTAATTTTTGGAAACCAGATATGGCACATAAATCGGCCTATTCAGTTTTTACCAGGGATAAAGGCGGGCTCGGAGCGAGGCGGAAATTCGTTGGTCTTTTACAGCGGGCAATTTCGTATTTCTTGGAACGAAATTCATTCGGTCCGTAACGACTAGGCAATTGCTTACTTTCGAACAGATTTGGGAAACATTTGCCCGTCAGATGTAGAATAGGGGCAGTCGACATCGTGCCGTGTTTTGGACATCTCGATTGTCCTCGTTCTGAGATAATCCTTAGATTGCTCTATAAGCGGGTGGTAGGGTAGACCGGGGGCGAATGTAACACGCTAAACATCTCAAAACATATAATAAAACATATATAAAAAGACATTTGGAATATACACATCCATGCCCTAGGAGTACAAATACGCAATAGACAAAATAACAAATGAACCAGGGGTCTGGGACGGTTGTAACATTTTACCCGCTTCTCATTTTTTATTAAATAATTGGATATTATTTGACATGTAATGAAACTGTTCTAATTCAATGATGTCAGATAAGTAAGTAACATATCCGTAAAACAAATTTTGTTGTAAACAGTTCCTGCGTAATCGTATTCCAAAGTCAAAGTGTTACTACTGTACCTGGTCTACCCTATACGGCACATATCGTCATCCACCGCTGACTTACGTGATAATGCGGCCACAAGCCGCGACCCTCTCGAAACGCTTTGGCCGATCATATCAGTTTGGAAAGTAGAAAGGTCGTGAAATTGATAGCATGTTAAACATAGGTAAGTATTTCGCGAGATAGGTCAAGGGAAGTGACAGAAATATTACGATGAAATTATAATAATTCTAACATTGGATTCTGAAGTTCGTAAAATAGCATTTTGCCAGGTTTTTGAAGGTTGTAAGGTGGATGCACGTATTGCTCCTTCGTTCAAAATTGACCATTTATGACTTCTTCCTTTTACAACCAACCCTAACGGACCATAGTATGGGACTTGTAACTTAAGTTTTCTGTACACCCCACTACCTGAAATTAACGAATGAGAAACCAATTTTGGAAGACCCCCATCCTTCACTAAGAAATGGAATCGTATTTAAGCAGGAAAGGTTCGCTACCCATCGCATTTCGCTTATCAGTTCTCCCGCGACTTTGGCCGCGACCGGACGTGTTGTGTATCCACAGTGCTCCTTCTCGCTAACGTCTCGAATATTTCGCCTTCTTTCGATTCTTTGTTTGCGTCGTTATTCCTCTTAGGATTTCACTTATTTTACGGTTTGAAAAGTTTTCATCTTTTCACGGCCTATATAAGGGTCTCCCATAATTGCTGCCCACGGCAGCCTGGACCTCCCCAGGGGCCCGGACGACCCCAATCAAAATGAGGGTAAAGATATTAACCTAATTGATCTACCAACAGCTAAGCTTGTAAGTACTTCAATTTTTACTACTCCGTCGATCAACATTAATATGCACTCCGGAAAGCGCCCCGCCGAGAGTGCCATTGAATCTCAACTTCTTAACTCGTCCACCGAGATTTCGGACTGCTCGCCGAATACCAAATCATTAAACTCTGGGGCAGGTAATGTCCCCGGTAAAATAAAAAATCAAAAAAGCACGGCAAAAATCCCTCCGAAAGATCTTCGTCCGTGTCTCAGAAAAACTCGAGTTCTTCTCTTTTCTCAATTCTATTATCCATACCTATAACAGATCAGTCACCTAATGGCATGAATATGGAGGTGGTTCCTAACGTAACCGTTAGAAATCGCTTCAGCGCATTAGCTGCGTTCAAACCGAATCAAAGCTTACCTCTAACAACAACTGCGAGCCCCAAAAAAACCTCGCCGGAAGTTATACCATCTTCTCCAAAAAAAAAACAAATACGCAGACCGTTCTGCCTAGCCCGGTAAACTCGGCGCCCAACGTTCCTGCGAACAATAACACAACCCCCCCCCCTTTGTACATTTCAAATTTCTCGTACAGTATCCCGAAATTTGAGCGTGATCTCGCACAAGATTTCGGGAAAACTTTCAGTATTAAGTATTTAGGTAATAAGATTAGGTTACAGTTCGATAATATCGAATCTTTTACTAAGTTTAAACACGCCTTAAACGATGATAATGTTCCTTATTTTACATTCTCTCTTAATAAAGATCGCCTACTAACAATAGTCCTAAAGGGCCTTCCCGAAATCCCTACGGAGGAAATCCTCCAGGAACTGAAGGATAAGGGGCTAAGCCCCACCTCCTGTTCAATTATTAGCGGTAAGGGCCGCAAAGGCCCTTCAAATTATGCCCTATACAGGGTAAATTTCCCTCCGGGCACCGCCCCTAATACGGTTACTAAAGTTAGTACCCGCATATACTGGGAGAAATTTCTCTCAAAGAAAAAACACACTCAGTGTTTCAGGTGCCAGGCCTTTGGCCACTCCGCCTCTAACTGCCGCTTGATCCCGAAATGCGTCAAATGCGCCGGGACGCATCACTCCTCTGAGTGCCTAAAAACTAGGGACACTCCTCCCACTTGCGTCAATTGCTCTGGGCCACACACAGCAAACTATAGTCAATGCCCTACCCTCCTTAAATTCTTAGATAATCGAAAGAACAAAACAAGACCTCTCAACGGCCTTGCACTCAACAACGTTGTTAATAATAAAAACAATCAATTACCTAACACATACCCCCCCCCCCCCCCCAATTCTCCCCTCCCTTCCTCTTTTCCCATCCTACTCAGAGGCCGTCACTGGCACCCGAAAAATCCCCCCTGTCACTTCCTCTTCCCTTCCTTTAGATACTGGGGCTCCAGCTGGACTTGTTTTTAACAACGTCCAACCACCCGGCGCTCAACCTATGGTTGACTTACTGGCAGCTTTTAAGGAATTAAATTCCCTGGTTAATATCGAGCAAATGCTCCTACTTACTCGCTCCTTAATAGAGAACCTCCGACCCTGTCGCACCCTGGCCGAGAAATTTCAGGTCTTCTTTACGGTACTCAATAAGCTAGACTCTGCTAATGTCTTTACCTAAAATTATGTTGTGGAATGCTGGATCGCTTCCTCGGAAGCGTAATGAGTTGATTCTCGCGTTGGCCGGGCTGAGGGCCGGCGTTATCCTTGTGACTGAAACGTGGCTCTCACCAACAGATGATTTTTCCCTTCCGGGATACTCGGTGGTTCGCTCGGATCGCCCCACTAGGGGAGGCGGCGTTGCCATTTTTATCCATCATACTATCAATTTTAGCAATTTTTATCTGTCCAGCCCTTTACGAGGCGTGCTTTATCAAGTTCACTGCCCCTAGGATCATAATCGGGGTCATCTATGCGCCCCCTTCAACTATTAAAGACACGGGGATTTTTGATTCCCTTGCTCGCATGGGCTCTCCATATCTGGTCGGCGGAGATTGGAATGCCAGGCATAGACATTGGAATAATTATACTGCCAATAAGGCCGGCAAAATCCTTTACAGTCATTTCTGTAAAAACCCTTACCGCATCATTCATCCTGACGCTTTCACTTACCACTCTGGAGCTGCTCGCCCGTCAACAATCGACTTTTTCATTACTGACCATCACGCTAACTTTACATGCGACATCTCTGAAGACTTCGACACTGTTCACCGTCCGGTCATTTTAACTGCAACACATAATACGGACCCTCGAGGTATTGATGCCACCACTGACTGGGAAACGTACAGCACATACTCAAACAACCACCGAATAAAAACTAATCTTCCGACTGTCACGGACATTGACAACTCAATTAAGGAACTTACGTCCTTTCTTCACGCCTGCCGTCGGAGAGCCACCATTGTCTCTTCCACGTCCAACAAGGAGGCGCACCTCCTCACCGACGCTACGCTCTTGTCGCTGATTCGACACCGCCGTGCCCTCCGTCGCAGAGGTCAACTCATCGGCATGCATGTCATTGCTGGCGAAATCCATGATACTACCGCCACTATACGTAAAAGAATTTCGTATCTCCGAACACTCAACTGGGATCGAACCCTTAGGTCCTTCACTAAGCCGGACCCCACCTTTTGGGCCACTTATCGAAAGATCACCTGCTCTAAGGACTCGAGGAATCTCCCTCCACTCCGCAATGGACCAGATGTCATATCCTCGGATGGTGACAAGGCTGACCTACTGGCTTCCAATTTCTCTGAAATTCATGACGCCGCGGCGCAGCTACCTTCTCCCAAAACCTGGCTTGTTTCCGGATTTATTTCCTGCATGAAGGCCGCCCCAACGGAAAAAGTGCCTGGTGTTCCTCTCTCCCCTGAACAGATTAATAACATTATTAAAAAAATGGCCTTGAGAAAGGCTCCTGGGAGCGATGGCATCTCAGTTCCCATGCTGAGACACGCCTCGCGCAGGGTGGTCGTACAGTTGTACTATATTTTTAACTCGTCAGTTGCTCTGGGATATTTCCCGACCGCTTGGAAAACCTCTAAGGTCATTCCAATTCATAAACCTGGCAAGCCGCCCGATCTACCGAGTAGCTACAGACCCATCAGTCTTTTATCTATTCCCGGTAAACTTCTTGAAAACGGGTACAAAACCGAATTCTTAAAATAATAACAGGCTCCCCTATACTTTACCCCACATGGACGTTACACTTATGTACGGACGTCCCACACATACATGAATTCGTTCAACACCTCATTGATAACTATCAAGTCTCGGAGCACTCTAACCCTCTGGCCCGAAATACTGGCCTTTTTGACATTAACAAGATCCCCTATAGGGTTAAATTCCCATTCCCTATGTCCTGATTTTAATGCATTTTGCTCGCAGTACTATTATTTCGCATGAACCCGACTTTATCAGTAATTCCTATCTTCATGTCCGCTATTACTCCTAATAGACTAGGTGTGATCAGCTGACCATGGATAATACAATCCCACATTTTGTAACATATTTCATTCTGTCTTCCTTTACGTCCTGTCCTGTCCTTAATTTTTTACTCCAATTGGTTTTTTCTTTTATTGACGTTATTCACTCCTTCTTATATTAACATAGCGTCCCCAACATTCCTAGTACCCTCTTAACTCATTTCACACACACCTGTTCTTCCTTCTGGAGGTACCTACCTCAATCTAGTAATTCACACCGTATTCCTATACACTGACCGGTCCTCTTCAACCTCTTCGGTTGCACTTACCTGCTTTCTCTGGAGCAACCCGTTGACTGGTAAATTCCGTTCTACAGTGTAAATAACTATATACTTTCTATGTTTTTCTATGTACGTGTCGTCTATAATTCTGTTCTTCTTAGGTTTCTCATTTAGATTACGCTCAGGAATTGCGGTTTTTTGAAAATTTTCCGCAACCCATACCTCACATATAAATAACTCTACGTCACATTGGTAATACCAATTTACATACAGGCCGGTAACTGGGCTAAGGCTCAGAGGGACGGCCCCAGAGGGTGTTTTCTCACCCCCTACTGAGAAAAAAAAAAAATACCCATCGCATTTCGCTTATTGACTTGACAGTGTTCTGTTCGCGCGGTATATTTTTACGTATATTTCAAAATGGAATGGAGCGAGCAAGACGTTTTACATTTTATAGACTGTGATAAAAAGAAAAAAGTTTTGTGGGACCCGAAAGATCTACAATATTTTAACAAAAATAAAAAACAAGACGCGTGGAATGAAGTTAGTAGAGAAGTGGGATTTTGTGTTGAGGAGCTGAAGAGGAAAATGGAGTGTTTACAGTCATCATTCAGGCGGGAGCGGAATAAAGAGAAGAAAAGCATTGGAACTGGAAAAGGTGGGTACTTTTAATTAAAATATTACTGTACTTACGCAGTGTTTACATTTTATTTTACAAAGTGAGAGAATTGAATCAAATATGTAAAGTGTATCAAATGCTTCTTACGTCATTGCATTTAAAGTACATTATATTACATTTACATTACATAAACGAAATACCGTAAACTAGGGGAACATTGAGAATACAGGGTAACATTATCAGTTAAGGGTGCATTCCAGTGTCATCGCTTAAAACATGTAAGATTATTTTGCAAAAAAGTGTAACGCATAGGTTAAGAGCCTCGATTTTTTATCTGAGATGAGCCTATCTTGAAATATCATGTTTTGATCAGCGTCAGAGTTATACCTAGGTACGTATTTATTCATGATTACATCGGCAAAATGACAATAAAATTGTTTTTTTATCATCTTAAAATATGTTTAAATGTTTATCCAAGATACTTCTTACCCTATGTGTTACAGTTACCTTACAAAAGAATCCTACTTTTTCTTTAAGAGATTCCACAGCAAATGTAAAAATGTTAATGTTTATATTACAGAAAGAAATATTACAAAAACGTGGCAATGTTCCCCAGTTTATGGTATGTGAAAGCATTCACACTGAAAAATATAACACATTTTTTCCTGTTTCTGTAGGAGCAGGCGAAGTATTTAAAAGCTCCTGGTTCGCGTATAAATCAATGGGGTTTATTGCGGACAAAAACACGCCTCGGCAATCGTTGAGTACTGTAAGTAATAATACACAATAAATTTGAATGTCTTCGAGAATGTAGAATAAATTTGAAGGTAATGAGGACATTAAGAAATACATTACCCTTAAGCACAACTGTTTTGCCATTCCACGCGACCTTCGTGTAAAAAATAATCCGCCAATTCTTCGCGAACTTGTTTTGCTTTTAACGGCGGTCTTCGTGCAACCCTTTGTATTCGTAAGAACGACGCTTGGTCATCATTCCTACTAATATTCTGGTTATTCGCTTCATTAGTTTATATGCGGTCAAAAGTCCCTGACGGAGCATAAATTGCTGCCGAATCAGGATTACGTTTCAAAAAATTGTGTAAGTACACTGTGACCATTACGATTACTTGTGCCTTTTCTAGCTCCAAAAGCATTGGTTTTCGGAGTACCCGAAATACGGACGATAGTACGCCAAACACACTTTCCACCATCCTTCGAGCTCGACATAATCTATAATTAAATATTCGTTCTTTTGTTCCCTTCGCATGTTGTCCAGAATATACCTTCATAATATTCTCATTTGAAGCGAAGGCTTCATCCGCAATAAAGAAGTATGGTACTTCCTTCGACCATCCGTTTAACGGAGCAGGATTTGGAAGTGCTAAACTCTTACTATTTAATAATTTACAAAATTCCGTATTAGAAAATACTCCGCTGTCCGAAATTCTTCCCTGACAACCCACGTCAGCAAAAATAAAGTTGTACGTTGCATCAACAACAGCCATTAAGACAATACTGAAAATATTTTTGTAATTATAATACTCAGTGGCGCTATTTATTGGAGACTGTAGCACAATATGCTTTCCATCTATTACGCCCAATACATGTGGGAAGTTCCACAAATCATTATATTTTGAAGCCACAGAGAGCCATTCCTCTTGCGAATTTGGTATCTAAAAAAGCAGAAATTCAGTTAAATAATTTCTGAAATAAACCTAAAATAATATATTGCCTGTTTATTAAAAAAAATATGCCTTATAATTAATATATTCTTTCATACTTTTGCAGATTAACAAAGAAACCGACGATATTATTAATATCGACCTCAGCGATGATCTTTTGCAAGAGGAAAATATTAATATTCACAAAGAAGGAGATGTAACTATTAGGGAACCAACGTCAGTTCCAAAGAGAAGGAGAAATAACAGCTCTGCGTTAGATGAGAAATTTCACGAAGCATTTGATTCTATAAAAGCTTCTCGCTTAAAAAATGACGACTGTCAATATTTTGGCAATATGATAGCGGAAAAATTGCGGTCGTTCAGCGAGGTTGAACAATATGGAATTGAAGCCGATATTATGCACCCTGATAACCAGATCGGACGGCAGGATCTGCCGGCAGCTGCGGCGCAACCTACGTCCGTATTCGACTACGGATCTGCCGGCAGGCCCTGCCGGGCAGAGCCTGCCGGCAGATGGACGGCAGATCGACGGCAGATCCTGCTGCCCGCCTGACACATCCAACAGCGCCATCTGAAGGCCACAATTATCAAACAATTCCCCACGCGTGACGTCACATGGACCTACGCACCAACACAAATGCACATTACTGCTGTAGGTGTATCCCTACCTTTCTAGGACGCGTGGAGAATTGATAGGAATCAGTGAAATGGAGCAGTGGATTTCGCTCACATAACCTGCGAGCAGATTCTGTAGTTTATTAAATAATAACAATTGTTCTATGTTTTTAAAGGTATGGTTTGTTTTTATTAATATGTACATTTGATGCACGTGAGTGATTAAAATGAGAAAATGATATAAGTGGCACCTATAAAAGAAAAGAGAAACTTTCAATATTTACACCGTAAGCAGTGGTGATTCTACATTAAAAAATAAGTCAATTTTCTCGATAACGAAGGGCGATATCAAAAACTTTAATCTTATATTTTCGACTATTTTTTTGCAGAATCACCATATTCCCACTTGTGTTAGTTCTGAAAATAAGTACAATATTAGTCTCAAATGAAAAGGATGAACGTCGAGAGGTGTATTTTACTTTCAGTTATACTGAAGTAAAATGAGCACTGAAAAGTGCTGTTTGGTGTGTACGTTTTAAAGTAGTGGCGCTGAAAAGTGCCGATTGATGTTCATTGAGAACGTCGAGAGGTAGTTCCCGTTGAAGTCAGCAAAATAAGCACTGAAAAGTACCGTTTGTTGTCTTCGCCGCAGTAAAAGGAGACACACCTCTCCTTTTAATAGGCATATTTCTGAAAAATAACTGCAGTTAATTTTTGTTTTCACGTGACAGTAAATCATGACTTTTACGGTCATGACACTAAATGTCATGACTTTTACTTTCACGTGAAAACGGACCTTCATAGGACATCTGTTTCTTCTTCATGTTGTTGCTCTTCGTTCCAGAAACTGCGGGGCATTCGATGTTCCTGGGATGACGAGGGCTTGGTTCTTGGACCACGCTTCCTACCGCGTACCCTCTCCTTTGCCGCCTTCAGTTCCGCTTGCATCCGCAATTGGAAGTCGGATCGAGTGGGCCTGTCTAACTTGCGGTTACCACAGACACCGTCAGAAAAAGAAATGTATGCAAAGTACGTTAGGATCAATGGAACATACAGTATAAATAACAATAATTCTACGTAAAAGGATGAAAAGTGCTTATTGCTTCGTACCAAAAATCGCCATCGCGATACGGGTGTCGTAGAACGATTTAAGTCCTTCGCGGCCAAACCAAGTGAATGACGACGTTAAGTCGTCTGACAGTGCTTCCTTGAAGCAGGACTTGACCGCTCCCTTGAAATCGAATCCGCTCACGTATTCGAAATACTTTACCTAAACAAAGTGAGTAAAGATTGATGTAAGTATACAGGGTGTCCGCGGGAAAGCTAAACAGCCGGCTTCCTCCTAAACTATTGGAGATAAAAATATAAAAAAAATAGGGAATTGCATGGTTCGAGGGGGCCAATTAATTAGCGCGAACGAATTTTTTTATCGATTATTATTTTAAAAGATACGATGGTCAAGTTCGGTTTTTCAAATGGAACTATTTTTTTTGAACACCTGAGTTGATACTGCGTTCCAAGACAAATTCAATAAGCTTTAATGTATAAACTTTATTTTCACTGGTTTTTAAGATATTGCGCTTGCAAATTTACTGATTTTCACTGGAAGAAAACTGTCTGGTACAGCACGGACCGGGGACGGTCTTACTGGATCCACGGGTGGCACTGCCTTTTGAAATAGATACCTACCTGCCAAAGGTCTACGCCAGGCCCAAAGGCTGGACAATTTTTTTCCGTCAGAAATGCTACTTAGGTAGGTACATCTGCGGTATCGAGAAGCGCACCGTTACTTTTATTTCGCACTTGCTTCTACGCTCGGATGGCCGGTTCTTTTGGGAGGGATGCAAGTTCGATTGGTTAGGTTAGGAGGAGTGAAAGTTGCTAGACTAAATTTCAATCATAGGGAGCAGATTGTATCAGAACCATTCGGATTTGCATTCCTCACAAACGGCTGCTCTCTTGAAGAGGCCCTCTACACAGCAATGCCCACCTTCTCTCGCACGGAATACGTTAACGCTTGCTTTTGTTCTGATATTGAAGCTCGTGTTTATACTCGAGAGGACCACGCGTCGACAGCGGGCTACCCCTTTTCTTCCTGTGTCTCTCCACGAGCCGTGTTGACGGTGGATTGTAGGAGCGTAGATATCTGGATGCCAGTTATTGAAGTCAGGAGACGTTAGAAACATTTTATTACAAAACACACATGTACTATAATTAAAGTAAATCGTATTCCTCTCGGGCAGGAGTACTGATAATGATCGAACTTGCGCCCCACTTCGCGCAGACCAATTACACGGAGGGTAGTCGGGTCACACACTGCCCAAATGATACAGGGTATTTCTGGAGCAACGCCCGTCAAGGAGATGCGGCGGCCTGGTACCCCGTGGCGAGGACAGACCTTCGCTGTGCCTCACCCGATTTTTATGGCTTTTTTACCGGAAAAAGGTACGAATCCTGGGTCGAACGTAGCGAATTGAAGTCGACCCTCCGCAGTCGAGGGTGAATTATCCATTTGAGCGTATTAAGAAACCCTTTTCTTCATCGTATCGAAAGGGAAGTGACGCCAATGGATTCCTTATGTTTTTCTGACGAAAATCATACCAAATGTCATGCAAATCGGACTACTTTGACACAAGCTATTTGTATTCCCTATGTAAAAGTTGTCCGATTTACACGACATTTGCCATGATTTTCATCGGAAAACCCCAAGGAATCCATCCGCGGCACTTCCATATCCATACGATAAAGAATAACGAATTGTTTTATTTCATAAAAAGGTAGGTACAGGCTGATTCTGGTGCTGCGCCCGTCACCCCGTGGCGAGGACAATACCCCGCAGTGCCCATAGAATTTTATGGCTCTTTTCGGAAAAAGGTACGAATCCTGGGCCGAACGTGACGAATTAAAGTCGACCCTCCGCAGTCGAGGGTGAATTATCCATTTGAGCGTATTAAGAAACCCTTTTCTTCATCGTATCGAAAAGGAAGTGACGCCAATGGATTCCTTATGTTTTTCTGACGAAAATCATATCAAATGTCATGCAAATCGGACTACTTTGACACAAGCTATTTGTATTCCCTATGTAAAAGTTGTCCGATTTCCACGACACTTGGCATGATTTTCATCGGAAATCCCCAAGGAATCCATCTGCGACACTTCCATATCCATACGATAAAAAATAAAGAATTATTTTATTTCCTAACCAGATTTGAAATTCCAACGCGTGTTTATACTTGAGAGATAAGGATTTATACTCGAGAGATAAGGAATCCGTCTTTAATTTGAAAGGAGGACGATGCAGGCGAAACCACGCGGACTCAACGGTGTACCCCTTTTCTTACTGTGTCTCTCCACGAGGCGTATTGACGGTGGATAATACTTTTCAATTCCTATATTTGGGGCATCTTTCTCGCGTGCGTCGGGACAAAAGCGAACTCAGAGCCAGACGAAAATTCATTCGCTCTTTACGATCGATAATTTATTATTTCTTCAAGAACGTTTCGACAATATCGGTTTGCCAAATTTGTAAAGGCCAATAAAAAACGTGGTGACATTGTCCAGTCTGAGTTAATCCGTATATTGTTCTGTCGGTGGGTAGTGCGTACGATGACTTCGGACCCGTACTATGTACCGTTGCCTTCCGCCGACGCGCGGAAAATCCGCTCATAAACCGCGACTCTGGCAAGACACCGCGGCCGATCAGTCCGGTTAGTTTTTGGTAACCAGATGTGGCATCCTCCACCTCATCAGGGTAATTCTGGAGGTACGCCCGTCAGCCCGTGGCAAGGACAACACCCCGCAGTTCCCATCGAATTTTATGGCTTTCGACCCTCGAAGGGTTTGGAATACCATTAAGAAGTAAGAAATATTCAGGATTTCAAATGTTTGCTTCTTTTCTTCATCGTATCGAAGGGGAAGTGGCGCCAATGGATTCCTGGCGTTCCGTCCATTAAAATCATACAAAATTTCATGTAAATCGGACTATTTTTAACCAAGTCAAGTCAGCTTGAAATGATATAAATCGATATTCCATGGAATTTCCTTCATTATGGTCCGAATAACGTCGTTCTTAGTGTCAGCTTCATCGACGAAACATAAGGAATCGGTAGGTGTCGTTTTTGCAAAGATCTGATGAGAAATGCGCAAGTCGAAGGTTTCTCACTTCTTATTAAGCACTCGAACCCCTTCGCGGGTGGACAGCCATAAAATTCGGTCAGGCATTGCGAGGGGTTGTCCTCGCCACGGGGTACCAGGCTGCCGCATCTCCTTGACGGGCGTTGCTCCATAATTACCCTGTATCTGGTTAGGAAATAAAATAATTCTTTATTTTTTATCGGATGGATATGGAAGTGTCGCAGATGGATTCCTTGGGGATTTCCGATGAAAATCATGCCAAGTGTCGTGGAAATCGGACAACTTTTACATAGGGAATACAAATAGCTTGTGTCAAAGTAGTCCGATTTGCATGACATTTGGTATGATTTTCGTCAGAAAAACATAAGGAATCCATTGGCGTCACTTCCTTTTCGATACGATGAAGAAAAGGGTTTCTTAATACGCTCAAATGGATAATTCACCCTCGACTGCGGAGGGTCGACTTCAATTCGTCACGTTCGGCCCAGGATTCGTACCTTTTTCCGAAAAGAGCCATAAAATTCTATGGGCACTGCGGGGTATTGTCCTCGCCACGGGGTGACGGGCGCAGCACCAGAATCAGCCTGTACCTACCTTTTTATGAAATAAAACAATTCGTTATTCTTTATCGTATGGATATGGAAGTGCCGCGGATGGATTCCTTGGGGTTTTCCGATGAAAATCATGGCAAATGTCGTGTAAATCGGACAACTTTTACATAGGGAATACAAATAGCTTGTGTCAAAGTAGTCCGATTTGCATGACATTTGGTATGATTTTCGTCAGAAAAACATAAGGAATCCATTGGCGTCACTTCCCTTTCGATACGATGAAGAAAAGGGTTTCTTAATACGCTCAAATGGATAATTCACCCTCGACTGCGGAGGGTCGACTTCAATTCGCTACGTTCGACCCAGGATTCGTACCTTTTTCCGGTAAAAAAGCCATAAAAATCGGGTGAGGCACAGCGAAGGTCTGTCCTCGCCACGGGGTACCAGGCCGCCGCATCTCCTTGACGGGCGTTGCTCCAGAATTACCCTGTATCATTTGGGCAGTGTGTGACCCGACTAATGTTTCTATCGAAAAATGTTTCTATCGTCTCCTGACTTCAATAACTGGCATCCAGATATCTACGCTCCTACAATCCACCGTCAACACGGCTCGTGGAGAGACACAGGAAGAAAAGGGGTAGCCCGCTGTCGACGCGTGGTCCTCTCGAGTATAAACACGAGCTTCAATATCAGAACAAAAGCAAGCGTTAACGTATTCCGTGCGAGAGAAGGTGGGCATTGCTGTGTAGAAGGCCTCTTCAAGAGAGCAGCCGTTTGTGAGGAATGCAAATCCGAATGGTTCTGATACAATCTGCTCCCTATGATTGAAATTTAGTCTAGCAACTTTCACTCCTCCTAACCTAACCAATCGAACTTGCATCCCTCCCAAATGAACCGGCCATCCGAGCGTAGAAGCAAGTGCGAAATAAAAGTAACGGTGCGCTTCTCGATACCGCAGATGTACCTACCTAAGTAGCATTTCTGACGGAAAAAAATTGTCCAGCCTTTGGGCCTGGCGTAGACCTTTGGCAGGTAGGTATCTATTTCAAAAGGCAGTGCCACCCGTGGATCCAGTAAGACCGTCCCCGGTCCGTGCTGTACCAGACAGTTTTCTTCCAGTGAAAATCAGTAAATTTGCAAGCGCAATATCTTAAAAACCAGTGAAAATAAAGTTTATATATTAAAGCTTATTGAATTTGTCTTGGAACGCACTATCAACTCAGGTGTTCAAAAAAAATAGTTCCATTTGAAAAACCGAACTTGACCATCGTATCTTTTAAAATAATAATCGATAAAAAAATTCGTTCGCGCTAATTAATTGGCCCCCTCGAACCATGCAATTCCCTATTTTTTTTATATTTTTATCTCCAATAGTTTAGGAGGAAGCCGGCTGTTTAGCTTTCCCGCGGACACCCTGTATACTTACATCAATCTTTACTCACTTTGTTTAGGTAAAGTATTTCGAATACGTGGGCGGATTCGATTTCAAGGGAGCGGTCAAGTCCTGCTTCAAGGAAGCACTGTCAGACGACTTAACGTCGTCATTCACTTGGTTTGGCCGCGAAGGACTTAAATCTTTCTACGACACCCGTATCGCGATGGCGATTTTTGGTACGAAGCAATAAGCACTTTTCATTCTTTTACGTAGAATTATTGTTATTTATACTGTATGTTCCATTGATCCTAACGTACTTTGCATACATTTCTTTTTCAGACGGTGTCTGTGGTAACCGCAAGTCAGACAGGCCCACTCGATCCGACTTCCAATTGCGGATGCAAGCGGAACTGAAGGCGGCAAAGGAGAGGGTACGCGGTAGGAAGCGTGGTCCAAGAACCAAGCCCTCGTCATCCCAGGAACATCGAATGCCCCGCAGTTTCTGGAACGAAGAGCAACAACATGAAGAAGAAACAGATGTCCTATGAAGGTCCGTTTTCACGTGAAAGTAAAAGTCATGACATTTAGTGTCATGACCGTAAAAGTCATGATTTACTGTCACGTGAAAACAAAAATTAACTGCAGTTATTTTTCAGAAATATGCCTATTAAAAGGAGAGGTGTGTCTCCTTTTACTGCGGCGAAGACAACAAACGGTACTTTTCAGTGCTTATTTTGCTGACTTCAACGGGAACTACCTCTCGATGTTCTCAATGAACATCAATCGGCACTTTTCAGCGCCACTACTTTAAAACGTACACACCAAACAGCACTTTTCAGTGCTCATTTTACTTCAGTATAACTGAAAGTAAAATACACCTCTCGACGTTCATCCTTTTAATTTGAGACTAATATTGTACTTATTTTCAGAACTAACACAAGTGGGAATATGGTGATTCTGCAAAAAAATAGTCGAAAATATAAGATTAAAGTTTTTGATATCGCCCTTCGTTATCGAGAAAATTGACTTATTTTTTAATGTAGAATCACCACTGCTTACGGTGTAAATATTGAAAGTTTCTCTTTTCTTTTATAGGTGCCACTTATATCATTTTCTCATTTTAATCACTCACGTGCATCAAATGTACATATTAATAAAAACAAACCATACCTTTAAAAACATAGAACAATTGTTATTATTTAATAAACTACAGAATCTGCTCGCAGGTTATGTGAGCGAAATCCACTGCTCCATTTCACTGATTCCTATCAATTCTCCACGCGTCCTAGAAAGGTAGGGATACACCTACAGCAGTAATGTGCATTTGTGTTGGTGCGTAGGTCCATGTGACGTCACGCGTGGGGAATTGTTTGATAATTGTGGCCTTCAGATGGCGCTGTTGGATGTGTCAGGCGGGCAGCAGGATCTGCCGTCGATCTGCCGTCCATCTGCCGGCAGGCTCTGCCCGGCAGGGCCTGCCGGCAGATCCGTAGTCGAATACGGACGTAGGTTGCGCCGCAGCTGCCGGCAGATCCTGCGCTCTCCTGGCAGACCCTGCCGTCAATCTGCTGGCAGACTGCCGGCAGATGGCTATCAGGGCAGCTATTTGTAAGGGCCAAAAACGGCTATTACAATACAAACCGTACTCATATGCAATCCCATATCCCACACAGTATTCCACCTCCCGTTACCCCCTCCACTCCTAGAAATTTTATTTTAAACCCTATGAATTACCCTGCTTCCTCTTCATCTTCTTCACCCGTTTCTCCTCCCCATATCTCATACAGTATTCTACCTCCCGTTAGCCCCTACATTCCCAGAAACACTGTAAACCCCATACATTACCCTGCTTTCCCTTCTTCAACCTTTCCTCCTCCCCATATGCCACACACTATTCCACTTCCCGTTAGCCCCCACATTCACAGAAACACTGTAAACCCCATAAATTACCCTGCCTCCTCTTCGTCTTCTTTACCCATTCCCCCTCTCCAATCCCCACAATAGTTTTAATATTATTTAAATTTTTTGTAACAAACCGGACATACTGTTAAATTTTATTAAACGTGTATATGTAAATATATTTGATCTTACCTGTACGTATTCTTGCAATCTCTTCACCAGTGCTTCGCATACTTTTATCACTATTGTACTTATTGACTGTTTGGAGACTTTAAATAAGTATTGAAGGCTAGTGAAAGAATCTCCAGTAGCCAGAAGTCGCAATGTAATTGCTAACCTTTCTTCCGCGGAAATGCATTTCCGGAATTCTGTGTTTTCTTTGGAAATGTCATTTCCAATTAAATTTAATATGAATTCAAAGTCACTCGGACACATTCGTGTAAAATTTTTATATAGTCCACTGGTAGTCTGAAACCGCAAGTCAGACAATAACGCGATGCCACTATAAACTTCTTTATTGGAAAATAACCGTCTCTGCCACCACCGTCGGTGCTGTCTCTGTTTTTTTTTATATATGTAATAAAGGCACATATACGCAGCGGCTGCTTGATCGTCGGACATGGTGCTCGTGCGAACGGTGAAACAATTCTGAGAGTCCCGTAGACATTTCGAACCGTAGGCGTAGGTACAGTTGGAAAGGTCTGTGGGACACTCTTCGTTTACCACCACCTTGTCTTGCTTCTTTAAACTACTTGACACCCCCAATGGTAAGGACGACAACAAGTCATGTTGGTGTGAGGGACAGGGATGCACCACTACAGTTGTTTACCCCATGTGGGTGAGCCATTCCTTTGATGGCTCGGGACTTTACCGACATCGGCCGGGAAGAGCCCGAACATCGCGGCGAGCCTCACTTTTCTTTGGTCGAGGGTCCCGAGGTCCCTTCCTAAGTGTCATATGGCAGGCAAACCTTTCGTCTGCACTACTCTAAACACTCTCTGTCCTTCGATCTTTAGCTGTCGCAAGCCACGAGACTATGTCGAAACTGGCGAAGATCGCTAGAAATATACGTTCCACACGTAGGAGCGGGGCATTACGGAGTCTCAAGTAGCGTTCGGTTCAGATCTGGACGCAGCCAAACGCGGTGCTCGCCAACAATCATGTGTCTCGCTGAGTTTCGTGGGTTTCGACGCTCGAAACCAGCGGGACTATACAATGTTGCACGCTAAGCAGTGACGAATCTGAAGTTTTGCAATTTGTAATCAGATCTTTGCAAAAGTGACGTCAATCGATTCCTTACAATTTTATATATAATGTTTGTTCATAACTGCTTTCGGCATAGGACGTGTAATAAGTGTATTTCATGTTCTGTTTCGGTGCTTTGCTAGTAAAAAAATATCTAACCTAACAAACTTCATTTTCTGGGGACATCCCCTCATCTAATTTCCCTTTTCACTTATAATTCCTTACTGCTAACGTAGAATATTGTAGCATAAGCACAATTTCAAGTAATCAAAATGTACAATGAATTTTCTACGTTTGCAGTACCAGCCGACTTTCCGTTTAAATTTTTATAAGTACAACGCAACAGCTGAGAATTTCTTTCCTTATTCAGAATAGAATACGGAAATAGCAAACAGCTCCCTCTCGCGTTTACCGGGCAATCGTCGATCTATCGGTATTACCATTTCTGTGCAGAAAAAACCTGCTGTAATACCGACCTGCCGAATCGGCCAGGTCACGTGACGTGTCTACCCCCTTAAGGCAGTGTCGCACACTCCGTCAATCCCTATATGTACCGCTGGCTCTTCTATAATCCTAGGTGTGTCTTCCGGATTGGGACGAGCGTTGCTCATGAGGCTCTTCAATTCAAAAAGTGTGATGTGAAACGTGTCTTGGCAATTGGCTCTGCTACTATGCTTGCCGGACACGTTTCGAACTAATAATGTTTTGAATAATTCTTCAAATTGGGTGGCATTTAGGCTATTTGCTTTATTCCTGTGCTGTCGGATTTGACCGAAAAAAATTTCCAAGGGATCTTGATTAAATTCCCTAGTATAGATGTTGTCCAATTTTTTGCCATATAATGTTTTTACTAAATCCATAAATCCTTCCACTGTGGCTATAAAATTCTTCAGTGAAGGTGGCACTATTTTTTGTGTTGTACCTTCGGCCTAGAAATACATATTCTTCATGTTTTGGACACATTCTCTCCAGTATGTCATGTGTACACTGTTTCGGTTTACAGCATATTTTAATCCAGCGTCGTTGCGTCTAGTCCTGTTTTCATTTCTGTGATTTTTAAAAATACAAAAAGAAAGACTGATTAAAGTAAACTGAATGTAATATATTTGATATAGTATAAGTATAAGATGATATAATAGTAATATAAGATCATATGTAAAAAATAACACGAATAAGATAAAATAAAATAAGTATAAGATGGAAGAAGGATATAAGGATGAACGATAATCGGTACATTATAAGCAAAACAATGTGATATAAGAGCGGATAATAGTAATGTAATAATAAGAACAAAATAAGATTTATCAATGTCTAATGTTCGTCATGATGTAGGGTAAACTCGGGTAAATTGGTGATACAGGTTATTCGGTGATACTTTTTCATTCATCTGTAACTCGAAATTGTCTGACTCAATTTAGATGGAACAAAGGCTAACAGATAGCCTTGATCTTCTAGTTTATGTTTTGGTAAAATAATTAGTCAATTGAAGTTAGTGTGATAGAGTGAGAGAGCATTTTGTTCCAGCAGCGCATTATTCGTGAAATTTTTCGCGCTAGTTGCAGACGATCGCTTGTTTATGTATTATATATGCTTTAGAACAGGCGTGCACAGCTGAATGCTCGCCGGGCAAAAATTTTCGGACGCGTGCGGAAAGAGCATCGTAAAGCACTAGGCCACGCCTTTATGAGCGACAGTGCCGTGAGGGCCGTGGTGGGGAGTGTTCGTGAGTGAAGTGTGCCGCGGAACATCAGCAGCACACATTACAGTTTACACGCATACTACGACAGCTATTGGCCACAGGGTGGGGGAACTGCTCACGGCGTCGCTCTTCGCTTTGCTCACGAGCAATCGAGAGCGCTCTTGCCCGCCACAGCCTTGCTGTGCAGGCCTGCTTTAGAAGATAAATGGAAAGTTCAAACTACATGTAAGTGATGGTAAAAGGGCACTTTAACAAGGGCACTTTTACTCTTGAAATTATCACACAATAAGGCATCACACATATTTTTGCTTACGAAAAGTGACTAAATTCTTATTTTTCGTGCGCCCGAGCCTGCGCTTCTGATTGTGCTGTTGGAGAAATTCTGATGGCAAATACCAGAAACCATGTTTCCTTGCGTCTCAGACATCTGACGATCAGGAAACAATTGACTATCGACAAGAAAATTCTTTACTGTTTGATGGCCACACGTTTTCAGTGCGTCGTTAGCCCTGGAGCTTTTAGTAAGCGTCGAGTTGTCAGTATTTTTACAATTTTTCACAAGCACACCAGATCGAAAAGGTAAATTTTTATGATCAGCAGTTTGTCAACTTTGGATGTAAAAATAACTGCCTACATACATTAACACTAATCAATTATACCTACATATTTCAGAAATGCCTTCAAACCAAGCAAAAAATTCAAAAAATCAAGAGGCGAAGTCTAAGCCCAAAGAGCGCTCTTATTCGTCTAACACCATGCAGATAGCTTTGGGTAAAATTAGGGATAACAAATGGAGTGTTTACAAGGCCAGTAAACAGTTCTCGATTCCATGGACGACACTGAAAAGATATGTATCAAAACATCTTACAACTGAAACGGACCAGCAAATAGATTTGTCCCTGGTGAGGCTTACCAAAAGGGGAAAGCCCTTTGGAATGGGCAGCGAATTGGAAGTGAAACTAGTAAATTATATAAAAAAAAATGCAGGAACTTGGTTTCGGACTAACAGTCAACCAAGTAAGACATATTGCTTACAAATTAGTAGAACAATCAGCAATCCCACACCCTTTTAACAAAACCACACAAATGGCTGGTTGGGCTTGGTGGGGAAATTTAAAAAGTCGGCATAATCTTACACTAAGACAGCCAGAAAATCTGGCAATGTATCGAGCATCAGGGACAAACCGGGCAAACTTAAATGACTTCTACACGAAACTGAAAATGCTTGCAGAAACCTTGAAGGTGACAAACTTATCAGAACGGTTTTGGAACGTAGATGAGACAGGGCTCACTTATGTCATGAAGTCGAACAAAGTAGTAACTCTTGTTGGAAAAAAGTATGTCTACAAACAGAGTTATGCTGAAAGGGGTGTTACTACTACTGTGTTGGGGTGTATCAGTGCATCTGGGCTGTCTATACCTCCAATGGTAATATTTAAAGGAGTGCGAATGGTTGATGGCCTAAGCGAGAACATGATTCCGGCGAGCTTGATTCGTCTGTCCAAAACAGGCTGGATCAGTACAGAATTGTTTATTGAATGGTTCAAGCATTTTGTAAACAACATTCCACCAGCAAGACCAAATATTTTGTTGATGGACAGTCATGCTAGTCACTTAAGTCCACAGGTTTTAGAACTTGCAGCAACCAATGACGTGCATATTGTGACATTTCCATCTCACACAACGCACATTCTTCAACCTTTGGATGTTGGAGTGTACAAACCTCTAAAGAGCCATTGGAGGAAGGAACTGGACAAATATATGAACTCGCATCCTGGAGAGAAACCCAACAGATTTGATTTCAATAGTTTGCTCGCTCCAACCTGGCTATCTACTTTCATTCCGAGCACAATAATAAGCAGTTTTCGGAAGACAGGAATCTTTCCAATAAACAAAGCTGCTATTACAGATGAAGCTATAGCTCCATCTCTTATTACGGAGCGACCACAGGCACATGAAGAACCTTATGCTCAGGAAACACTAAACTCCTCCACGGAAATTCTGCAACTCCCCCATTTAAATAAAGAACGAGTTCCACCAAGAAATGATCCCAGGGCAAAGGTAATGTCCCCAACTTCAGGATCCTGTTCTTCAACATCTTTTGCCACCATAGGCCACGGTGTTGAAACTCAGTTGTCTACTCAGTCTCCTATGCGTCAATCCAATCAGAGGAAATCTAAGAGAGGGGAATGTAATGTGGGCTGGTTTTGTGGATCGTGTAGAAAAAGTTACAATGAAGATGTAAAGAAAAAGAATGGTGCAGAGTGGATTGAATGCAGTGTTTGTGACATTTGGTACCATTGTTCCTGCCAGAATGTTAACAATGGAATTACCTTTATGTGCGATGGATGTGCAAGTGATTCTGACAACGAGTAAAATAATAAATCCAAAATATTCATTTAATAAAAATAATATAAAATAATATAAAATAATATAAACTAATGTAAACTAATGTAAAATTATATAAAATAAAATAAAAAAAGTAGTTGATGGCCATATCACGGGCTAGCGAGAACTATCACCGAATTATCAGAGTACTATCACGGAATAACCAGAGTATGTCATGACAACGTAATTTTGTATATTTTCAATGAAATATAATTAGTAAATTTCTGTTAACCTATCATTTGTTTCTCTGATGTCTGGCCTATCATTATATCCTAGACTCACTTTCAGAATATGTAAATATTAGCAGTTATTAGAGAAATTCTAAAACTATCACCAATTTACACGAGTTTACCCTAAGGACATTAGGTGTGCTCTTGCGCAGCCTTCCAGATTAGCCAGTAACGTGCCCTTCCCAAGATACTCCATATTGGATCTCAACCAATAGAATAGAATGAATTTGTCAACATTTCAATATAACGCGTCTTTACACATGCATATGCATTCATATCCATACATATTTTAATATGGCGGAAATTTTTACGTCTCTCGCGGCAACAACGTCTCGCCCTTCAACTGTTCGTCCGCGGCATCGCCGCGACGAATTATCGTCAACCGCGTACCTTCCTTTTAACCCACTCGAGGCCGGGCGACATTAAAGTTCGCTCACATTCGGCCAAACTGACCAAATCGTCGCCCTCGACGTTTCCTGTAGCTCACCACCTGTAACAATGCACAAAGCCCGACCCAATTAGAATATTCAGGGATCCATAATACCGGGGTATTTGATCGACTCGGGCCATGACCACCACTCCAGAGTGATCAGTTCTGCGCGGCGTCCACGGCTCGCCCCGATACAAACACGCGAGATACCTCATTTAGGACACGGATAGGCTGAACGCCCTATGGCGTTGTCGTAGCCGTTTTTACGGTCGCTAGCCTTGCCAGGAGCACCAGCCAGCTGAGTGGGCGACCAGCCGCCTCAGCCTCGTGCTAGTCCCGACTCCGACTACTTCTGGTCCTGGTCTCCGCCGAGGCCTCCATCTACTACGGAATCGACCACGTTCCACACCTGGACTGCCTGGACTCGACCTGGGTCCCGGCCTCGCCCGTGCTTATCATCGAACATAATTCTGACCCAGAATTACTCCTCAAAGCTACGGACTCCGACCAATATAAATCTCGTCGTATGACGAGAACAGCAACTGTAACCCACCTTAGACTGCCCCTGCTTATTGAGTGGCATCAAACGTGACCCATCTCCGCATGCTGTCGACGGCTGCGGTGGTTAGGGGACTTCTTCAGATCCCGGAGGTCGTGCACCTCGTACCGATCATTGGGTAGGACCGCGGTGACCTTGTAGGGACCCTTTGCCACTGCTAATAGTTTCTTGCTCCCTCCAGTTGTCCCAGGGTGAGACGTCACTATGACCACATCCCCTACCGCGTACTTAGGAGGTTTGCATCTCTTCGCGTCAAATCGCCTTTTTTGCTCGGCATCCGTGGCGGCTTTCGCTGAGTCGCGCATAGTGATGGGACTCCGGAGTCGGTTCCCAGCGCTTCGAATCGGTCTTGAATGTCAGGCGACTACTTCGAAGCGCTTCGAACATGATTCGAAGCTGAAAAGTCCTGAAAAGTCTTGGTCGGCTTCGAAGTCTTGATGGGCTTCGAAGTCTCGAATCTCTTGGCTCGAAACCTCGGTAGGTACCCCGTGGCGAGGACAAATTTTATGGCTTTCGATCCTCGAAGGGGTTTAAATACCATTAAAAAGTGAGAAATGTCTAGGATTTCCGAATTTCTCATCAGATCTTTGCGAAAACGACGCCAATCGATTCCTTATGTTTCGCCGATGAAACTAACACCAAGAACAACGTAATTAGGACCATAATGAAGGAAATTCCATGAAAAATCGAATTATACCATTTGAAGCTGCCTTCGTTAAAAATAGTCCGATTTACATGACATTTGATATGATTTTCATCGGAAAAACATAACGAATCCATCGGTGTCACTTCCATATCGATACGATAAAGAATAAAGAATTTCTTAATATGCTGAAATGAATACTTCACATTTCCACCCTCGACAGCGGGGCGTCGACCTGGAATCGCAGCTTGCGGTTGGCCGAAGATTCATACATGTTTCCGAAATAAAATAATTCTTTATTCCTTATCGTATGGATATGGAAGTGACACCGATGGATTCCTTATGTTTTTCCGATGAAAATCATATCAAATTTCATGTAAATCGGACGATTTTTAACGAAGGCAGCTCCAAATGATATAATTCGATTTTTCATGGAATTTCCTTCATTATGGTCCGAATTACGTCGTTCTTGGTCTTAGTTTCATCGGCGAAACATAAGGAATCGATTGGCGTCGTTTTCGCAAAGATGTGATGAGAAATTCGGAAATCCTAGACATTTCTCACTTTTTAATGGTATTCAAACCCCTTCGAGGGTTGAAAGCCATAAAATTTGTCCTCGCCACGGGGTACCTACCGAGGTTCGAACCAAGAGTTTCGAGACTTCGAAGCCGATCACTACTTCGAATCCGTTCAAACTTCGAAGCCGACCAAGACTTTTCAAGAGCTTCGAATCATGTTCGAAGCGCTTCGAAGTTTTCGTCATATATATAGATTCGAAGCGCTTCGAAGCGCTTCAGATCCCATCACTAGTCGCGCATCTCCCGGAGATCCAGCTGGTCTAACGTGTCCTGGATCTGAGCTAGCAGCCTCGCATCCGCCAGACTACGCGGCTTGTATCCAAACAGGAGCTGCGTAGGTGACTTCCGAGTGGTTCGGTTGGTGGTGCAATTGATTGCACTCTGAACCTTTTTCACGCTTTCATCCCACAATTCTTCTGCACCACCCGCACAAGTGGCTGCAAGAGAACTCAGAAGTGTGCGATTCATTCTTTCGCACTGGCCATTTGCGTGTGGTGTGGCCACAGCATTGAGCACGTGTTTTACTCCGTGCTCCTCGCAAAAGGCCTTAAACGAATGTGACGTGAAGGCCGATCCTCTATCAATGATAATGCGGGACGGTACCCCGAAAATTGCAACGAGTTGACTCAGGGCCTTCAAGACCCCCTTCACCGACGTGTCACGGACGGGTTCGAGTATGCAGAACTTGGTAAAGCCGTCAACGATAGTAATAATCTGTGTATTTTTATGACGGCTTCGAACAAACGGACCGACATGGTCGAGGTGTATCGTGTGGAATGGTATGGCAACTTTTTCAATAGGATGTAACAGCCCCGGCTTTCGGCCACCCGAGGTTTTATAATAGAGACAGTTAAGACACGACCGAACATACTTGGAGACGAATTTTCTCATCCCCTTAAACCAGTAATTTTCCTGCACTTTCTCTAGTGTTTTTTCTAGAGCAAAATACCCTTGTTCATCGTGACAATACCTTACTACGTTAAATCGTGACATTTTGGGTACAACCCACCTATTACCTTTTTCCGTTTTTCGAAATATAACACCAGCCTTGAGGACGTACTTATCAAAGTACTGTTTTGTACTGGGCTGCAGATCGCCCTCTGCTAATATTTGCCGAATAACCTCGAGGTTGGGATCCTGCATTTGTACCACCTTAATCCATTCCGTCTCCGTAATATCGATAGCGCAGCATTCTACTGGGTTTCTACTCAGATAGTCTACGTGGGCCAGCTTCGCGCCCGGGCGATAAACAATATCAAAATTATAGTCCTGTAAGTACACCCACCAGCGAGCTACCCTAGGCTGGATATCCTTTTTGTACGCCGTAGCCCTAATCGCGCTACAGTCGGTTACTACCGTGAACTGGATTCCTAATAGGTACACCTTGAATGATTTTAATGCTACAACGACCGCCAATGTCTCCAGATCATACGAATGATATCTCTGCTCTTCGGGAGTGGTCTTACGGCTGTAATAGGCGACTACTCGTTTCTCATTCCCATGTTGTTGAAATAGAATGGCACCTAATCCAATTGCGCTAGCATCGGTGTGCACCTCCGTTCGTAGCATTGGATCATATATTGCTAAAATAGGACTATCCACTAAAGCGCGCTTTATTTCCGCAACCGCGTCGGACTCTCTATTACCCCACCTCCAGGGGACGTTCTTACGTAAAAGGTCCGTTAGAGGAGCCGCTCGACGAGCAAACCCCTGAATGAACCTACGGAAATACCCGGCAAGTCCCAAGAACTGCCGGATCTGTTTTACGTTACGGGGATCGGACGCTTTCAGAACGGCCTCAACTTTGTGTGCCCCCGGACGCACTCCTTCTTCCGAGATTTCACGGCCAAGATAATCGATCTTCTTTTGGAAAAATCTGCATTTAGCCAGATTCAGCGTCAGGTTGTTTGCTCGCAAAGCTTTTAAGACTTCGTCCAACTGCGTAAACGCCTCCTCCAAAGTCTCGGACGGAATTAATACGTCATCCATATACACAAGTGCAAGGTCCTTAAGCACTCTTTTAATCATTGCTTGAAACACTGGAGGGGCGTTAACTAACCCGAACGGCATACGCAAGAACTCCCATTGTCCGTCTGGGGTAACGAACGCGGTTTTTTCTATTGAATCGGGGTGTATTGGGACCTGATAAAATCCCGATTTCAAGTCTAGCGTCGTGAATATTTTTTTATTGCTGAGCTGGTCTATTTGGTCCTCGATAATTGGCAATGGAAATTTCATAATTTTGGTTTTCCGATTAAGAGCTCTAAAATCTATTACCATACGAATTTCACCATTTTTCTTCCTAACCAGTATTACCGGACTACCGTATGGCGATGTACTCTCGCGGATAATACCGTTCCTTTCTAGCTCCGCTACTAAATCCTTAACCTTGTCCCTATCCGCTTTTGATAGACGGTATGGTTTATGGAAGACCGGCGCATCATCTGTCAGCTCAATTTTCAGTTCTCCGGCCGTAGTTCGGCCCAACTCTGCAAAATCGAACGAAATACAGCCCCTGTACTTGTTCAATACCTGTATCAATTGAGCCAGCCTTTCGACATCGAGATCGTTATCCCGAATATCCTCCTCCACTATTGGCCTCCTTTCACTAAGACCAACCATGTCAACCCCTAACTTGTCATTCCTGTTGTCTAGGTCATTAAGGGGGTAGACACGGGTAATGCAGCGCGCTGTATACCGACACAATCTGGCCCGAAACATGGGTTTGCGCGCTGACGTTGTTTGTCCTTATACGAGCAAATTTTGGGCTGGGCGAGGTCTCATTCGAAAGATGAAGGTTCAATGCAGCCCGCTCTGCTCATGGTTCAAAGAGATTGTGTTGATATGTAATAATACGAGTGTCCAAAGTAGAGAAAAAATCGACAAAATGCACTCGCAGATTCCATGTATTTGTAGGTCTCTAAAAGAGTTTTCTGACTCAAACGATGAGCAGAGCGGGCTGCATTGAACCTTCCTCTTTCGAATGAGACCTCACCCAGCCTAAAATTTGCTCATGTAAGGACAAACAACGTCAGCCCGTGATTGCATTCCCAAATACGAGTTCCGCCATATTGGCGATAATACAGAGCAAGTCACGTGACAAATTTAGTTGAGCTAGTGGATACGAGATGGCGCCTACTCGGGAGGACTGCCAACGTGGAATCATAGCAAAACTGAAGCGTTAGCTGGATACATGTGCCACAGCAAAAGCGTGATACAGTCAATGTATTTATTTTTGGACGATTGTAGGTTAGATTATATGCATTTTAGGCATACATTGACTAGAAACTGCTGGAAACTGTGTACATTTACTAAATTCACGCTTTTACTGTAACACATACATCACCGCTGCCGAATATACGTTATAATTATATGGCCACATTATTTCAAATAAAAAAAGAGATTGGAATTTTTAATAACACTGGAAGTAGTAATTTACTGATACCATATTTTCAGAATGTGGAAGTTACAGCAATTATTTGCGATTATTGCTTTTATTATTATTCTTCCGACTATTGTATTGTTACGTTTCGCGTACGGCATAATAAGACTCGGTGGTAACGCAAAGGGAACAGAACATCAACTCGGTAACAAACACGGTAAAAGGAATGTAATGCAACAAGAACAATGGGATACAGCGGTAATGTAAGAGAGATCGCTTCGTCGGTTCGCTATGGCGGCTGACTCACGAATGACAGCTTGACAGGCGATCGTCCCGATCGCCTTCTTCTCGCTGTCTCTTGTCTTTGTCGCGAGCACCAGCGAGCCGTGGATTCCTATCTATAGGGTGCTCGCAACACTGCTCCCCCCTCTGGGAAAACGGCCGTCCCGGCCGCCGCAACTTCGGCGTCGTCTGCAGCCGCCCCCGGGTCCGGAAGGGTGGGAAGAACGTTATGTGGCCCCTTCCGTCCGTCGCCTCGGCATTCGCCTTCACGCCCAGGGGAAAACCACCCCAAAAACCCTGGGCAAGGCGTGGGGTCATGGTCCCCCCGAAGGTCCTCCGCGTCCCTGCCCTCCGCTTGCATCTTCGGGCTTGTGCACTTCTTTCTTGTGCGGCATCCTCTTCCTCGATGGCGCTTCTTCTTCTTCGGCAGAGATGGGCTGGGGGAACTATTCCTCCGCGGTCGGGACTCCGCAACGCGTCCTGCTCCTCTTCCCGGTGCGTTCCTTCCCCAAGCGGTCCCGGGACTCCAGCAGCGTCCTCGTCCTCTTCTGCGTATCCCCCGACGAATCCTCGTTGCAGCTGGTCACACCGGGCTGCCGCAGCTCCTCCTCCGTCCCCGTCCTTCGTCCTCGTGAACCGGACCCCGCAGGCTGGAGTTTCCCGCCCGATGCTCCCCGGGTTTCCTGGTGAAGAAACATTGGACGCATGAGAGGGCGTGTGTCCGTCGGCAGCCCGCTGAGGCCGCACGAGCCGGGGAACCAGAAGGGGAGGCCGGGCACGCAAGCAGGGGATCGCAGCTAGACGCAAGCATGCAAGCGGCCCAGCCCCCAGTCCAGCCACCGGGCTCGTCCACCCTGGCCGTCTTCGCTCTTCCTTCCTCAGGCTCCTCCAGCACTCCGATCCTCGACTTCAAGATGGCCCCATTACTCTTCCCGGCTTCCGGTGCTGCTCCAGGGGACCGTCTCGTTGCGGCTCGTCAGCGACCCCGTCTCCGCGATGCCCCCTCCGACCGATTCGTGCGTCGCACGTCCGCCCGGTGGTTGGGGACACCATTTCCCGTCTGCCGTCCACCTCGTAGGGCGGGACCCCTTGGTATCCATTGTACCGGGGACGCGGCCAGGATCCCAGCCAGGAGGGTAGCGGGGTGGTTTCACGTATGTCCGCACCCCGCTGTGGACTGCCACGCTGTTGTGGCACATTCGGGGAACCCGGGGCCGCATCCGAGCCGCGGCAGCAGTCCCCCGACACCTTGTCCCTCGACGTGGGGTTTCGTGCACCTGGAACAATTCAAGAGAGAGGGGCCCGGGCTACGAAGGTAGCCTCCGCAGCCCAGTCCACTTATTAGCTGCGGCTAATCTTCCTTCTTGAATCTTCGCCGTGGAGGTGTCCCTCGTCGTCTTCAATCCTCTTGAAATCGTCCCTCGTATTTTGCAAGGCGGCGAACGTGGACCACCTTACACTTCTTCCGGGGCGAACGTTGGATCCGGTAGACGACGTCGTTGATCTTGTCCACCACCGTGAAGGGGCCTTCCCAGTCGGCTTGCAGCTTCGGGCATTTCCCTTTCACTCTTCGCGGTTGGAACAACCACACTCGTTCACCGGGCTGGAACTCCACTGCGCGGACACGGCTGTCGTACCAGGACTTCATCTTCGAGCTGTAGACGTCCAGACGGCGTCGGACGAACTCATGGATCTTCCTCATTTTCCCGCGGATCCATTCGGCGTATCCTTGCTCGACGTCCTCTTCCTCCTCCACCTCAGGAGGCAATCCTCTCCGTAGCTGCAGGGGTAAACGAAGCTCCTGGCCATACAAGATCATCGCCGGCGTCAACTGCGTCGCTTCATGTCTCGCCGATCTATAAGCGAGGAGGAACATGGGAATCCATTCGTCCCAATCCCGCTGGTGCTCTGAAACAAACATTGCGAGATATTGGAGCAATGTTCTGTTCAAACGTTCCACCATCCCGTCGGACTGGGGGTGCAGGGGAGTGGTTCGCGTCTTCCTGATTCCAAGCAGCTTCAGCAATTCCCTGAACACGGAGGACTCGAAGTTCCTTCCTTGGTCCGTGTGTATCTCCAACGGGACACCATGTCGGCAGACTACGTTGTGCAAAAGAGCCCTTGCCACTGTGACAGCTCGCTGATCCGGCATCGCGATTACTTCCGGCCACCGGGTAAAGTAATCCGCCACGACCAGCATAAACCTGTTCCCGGCCTGGGACCTTGGGAGCGGACCCACAACGTCCAGGGCAAGCCTCTCGAACGGAGCTCCCACGTTGTATACCTTCAGGTTCCCCGCTCCCCTCTGACGTGGTCCCTTCCTCGCCGCACAGGCGTCACACCGCCGGCACCACTCTTGAACGTCCTGTCGACATGTAGACCAGAAGAACTACTGGCGGATCTTCGCCAAGGTCTTGTTCACTCCGAAGTGTCCAGCTGCCGGCGCATCATGGAACTCCCTTAATACTTCCGCAACCCTCCCGCGCGGCACCACTAAAAGCCACGAGATCGTCGCACCATCATGGGACTCCCATTTCCTAAAAAGCAAACCTTCGTGAACTTCCAGCGAGTCCCAGATAGACCAGTAATACTTCAACTGCGGGGAGAAACGAGCAACATCTTGCCAGCCGGGCTTCTCCCCCTCCCCCTTCCTCTGAAGGATGAAGCCGATCGCCTCATCCCCCTCCTGGCTCCGTTTCCACTCGCTCTTCCCCTCATCGCAGAATATCCTGTGGATCCTCTTCGCGGTATGCTCCTCCTCGACCGCATCCCTCCGCTCCAAGCGGTCGCAGTTCCTACAATTTTCCTCGACGCAGGGTCTTCTTGAAAGTCCATCGGCATTCCCGTGGGCTCTTCCTGGGCGATGGCAGATCCCAAAGTCGTACTCCTGTAGTCGTTCGATCCAACGTGCGACCTGTCCTTCAGGCCTCTTGAAAGTCAGCAGCCAGCGCAGCGCTGCATGGTCCGTCCGTACGAGGAATCTTCGTCCGTAGAGATAGTGATGAAAATGTTCGACGGACTTCACCACTGCCAGCAGCTCCCTTCGGGTAACGCAGTAATTCCTCTCCGCTTTCCCCAGCGTCTTGGAGAAAAAGGCCACGACTCTTTCTTGTCCTTCGTGCTCCTGCGAGAGGACGCCGCCTATGGCGAAATTAGAGGCGTCCGTGTCCAGAATGAAATCCTTGTCCACCGCTGGGTAGGCTAGCACCGGGGCTCCGGTGAGCCTTCTCTTCAGCTCCTGGAAAACTCCTTGGCACTCCTCGGTCCACTCATAACACCGTTTGGCCTCAGTGAGGCGATGCAGGGGCTTGGCGATCCTGGAGAAATCCTTTACAAATTTCCGGTAGTATGTGCACAATCCTAAGAAACTTCTTAATTCCGTGACGTTCTTCGGCCGAGGCCACTCCGAAATCGCTCTGATCTTCTCCGGATCCGTCTTGACCCCGCTCTCGGTGACAATGTGTCCCAGGTATTTGACTTCCCGGCAGAAGAAGGAGCACTTCTTGGGGCTCATCAGCAATCCGGCTTGACGTAAGCGCGAGAACACCGTCCGTAGGCGTTCGAGCTCCTGCCCAAAGTCGCTCCCGTAGATGATGATGTCGTCCAAGTAAACCAAGCAAATCTTCCAGGTCAGGTCCCGCAGCACGTCCTCCATCAGCCGCTCGAATGTCGCAGGGGCGTTGCAGAGTCCAAAGGGCATCACCTTGAACTGCCAGAGCCCCGTCCTAACTGAAAATGCGGTCTTCTCCCGGTTCTCCTTGTCCATTGAAATCTGCCAGTATCCGCTCTGCAAATCCACGGTAGAAAGCCACGACGAGCCGGCGAGGGCATCCAGGGTATCCTCGATACGGGGGAGAGGATACGAGTCCTTCTTCGTGATCTCGTTCAGGCGCCGGAAATCCACGCAGAACCTTATGGTCCCGTCCTTCTTCTTGACGAGGACGATCGGTGAGGACCAGGGGCTCTGGGATTCCTCAATAACGCCCTGCGCCAACATCTTCCTGAGTAGTTCTTCGACTTCCGCCCGCGGTGCCTGCTTGATGGGCCGGTGTTCCCCAGTGTCCACGGTGTGCTTCACCCAGTCACAGTTCCCGAGCTGGGACGCATCCTCGGCGAAAACGTCCTGAAATTCGTAAAGCAGCTTAGCGAACAGCCCCTTCTGTTCCTCCGACAAACCTGAGGAGCAGCGTGTGTACAGCTCCTCCAGATGCTGCGGGACGACCGTCTCCCCTTCTCCTTCCTGCACCCTCTTCTCGGCGGTCGGCTCACCGCAGCGTATCTCAGGCCGGCCGGGAATGCACAGCACATTCCGGGACAAGTCGACGCTGCAGCGGTGTCCCTTCAGGAACGCCGCTCCCAGGATGCACACTTCCACCATGTCGACGACGTAGAACTCTTCCACGCTCGAAAGTCCTCCAACGCTGACTCCCAGGCTCTTCTTCCCGTACACTTTCATCTTCTCTCCGGTAGTGGAGCGAATGTCGGTCTCCGTCCTACCTGAATCCCCCGTCGGGCACAATCCCTTCTCCAGAAGGTTGACCGGAGAACCTGTATCCAGGAAGATCTTACAAGGTACCCCGCCGACTCTCCCACGCACGAAAATCTCGTCGGCCGGATTCCATTGCCGCCCAGTCGCCTCCTGCACCGCCACACTCTTGACGACCGGGGGACTGCTCTTCACGGTCCGGCGTCTCCCCCTTACGCCGTCCTCTTGGAGTTTCCCTGATAGGGCTTCCCGGCAGGGTCTCCCGCCCTCGCCTGGCCGTCCCTGGCCTTGAAACAGTCCTTCTGCAGGTGTCCCGTCTTGCCGCAGGACCAACACTTCGGCGTCCTCGGCGGGTCGTCCGTTCGATCCTCGGGCCTGTCGGCCCTCCACTTCTTCGCCGGGTACCTTTCAAAATTGTCGGAGGGTTTAGCTTTCCGTTTTTCCGAGTACTTCCCCCGCGACTCAACCGCGGGGCCGCGAGACATTCTCTCGACGGCCTCGATCTCAAGGGCTCTGGTCACGGCGGCTCTCAAAGACGTGAAACCGCCGAGACGCAGTTCCCGCTGCATAACGGAGCTCGACAAAGCCGTCACAAATTGGGACGCGGCGAGCTTGTCGCGGGTTTCCGCCGGGCAGTCGGCGAACGCGGACTGCGCCAGTCGTTCGATCTTGGTGGCGAGCGAGGAGATGCTCTCATCCCTCCGCTGCCTATGGCTCTGGAAGAGCACATAATTCAAGTTCGAAAGATTTTTCGCTCCGTAGCGGAACTCGAGTGCCGAGACCAAGTCCGAGAAGTTCCCGCATTGGGTGGCGGAGAGAGTCGTAAGGACGCTCCTCGCCGAACCCCCAAGGGAAGCGACCAAGGCCGTAGCCTTTTTCTCGTCGTTCCACCCGTTCGCGCGCGCGATCGTCTCGAATTGCACCTTGTACTCCTCCCACGAAGTTTTCCCGTCGAACACCGCGGGTTTGACCGCGTACCCCAGGCTGAGCGTGCGGGGCTCCGACAAAGGAGCGGTGGCGGGCGCCCCGACGGGAGCTCGGTTAGCAACACTATTTACAACACCATCCCGAGGAACACTATTTACAACACCATCCCGAGGGTTCGCGCCGCCACCAACGGAACCATGGCCGTTTTGAAATAAAGCGGTTACGACCTGTATCCGCTCCTCCACGTTCGACATGCGCGCCTCGAAGGCCGCCTGCGTCCGCCGGTCCTCCGCGTCCTTCTCCCTCCTCCGGACCTCGTCGTGCCTCCGCTGCTCTTGCAGCTGCCCCACGATGCTGAGCTGGAGGGTGGCGAACATCTCCTACAGGGAGGCGTCACCCGACGGTCCAGGGGAAGAGTCCACAGAGGCCGCGGAAGCGCGAGTGGGCATCCCACTTCGAGTGGGCATCCCTCTTCTGACACCAATGTTACGTTTCGCGTACGGCATAATAAGACTCGGTGGTAACGCAAAGGGAACAGAACATCAACTCGGTAACAAACACGGTAAAAGGAATGTAATGCAACAAGAACAATGGGATACAGCGGTAATGTAAGGGAGATCGCTTCGTCGGTTCGCTATGGCGGCTGACTCACGAATGACAGCTTGACAGGCGATCGTCCCGATCGCCTTCTTCTCGCTGTCTCTTGTCTTTGTCGCGAGCACCAGCGAGCCGTGGATTCCTATCCATAGGGTGCTCGCAACAGTATATAACATATAACAAGGAAAAGTCTCCAAATCGGTCAACAGTTGACTCCTTGATTTTTTTTGTAATTCTTTACGCTCCTATGCAGAGATGGGTATTATTTAATTAAAAGAATATACTTCCAAATGGCCCCTGTGGCCGATCGACACGAGGTTTGGGGGAGGGTGTGTATACCTTAATCTAAAATTCTATTTAGCTTCGGGTATTTATTAGTTTCCTTTGTTTATTCGAAGGCCTTTCATCTTGGGCTTCGAATAATTTTTCATGTTTCATTATATCTTTATCCTAAGGTCGTATTCAGATATATTGGCCGGTCGATTCGTTTTCGCGAACAGCGATCGAGGAGAAATCAGCCACCACCATCTGACGATCGTGGATTTGTCTGTTGGAGTTACGCGGCCACCCAAGGGTATGGTGGGGTAACGGGAATGCTGCTCGGCTCCGTCTGAACGTAGCCGTGTGGCTGTTATGACCAATACGAGATGAAGCTATCGAGAAAGAATCAATGTTCTGACCAATAAAGCTCCTGAATTTTTTCGGAGCTAAGGCCTGAGGCACACCTATTCTGTTGCGTGTATTTCTACGCTGCAGCTCGGTTTGGCCTATACATGACAGAAGCTTGGCGCTATCCCCACCACTTCTGGCTCACTCGTGTTCTGCGATGACGAGAGAATACGCGTTACGAATAGGAGTGTGCGGATCGTCCCGCGGCTCGGATTCTCGGCCCTCGGGACGGGTCGGAAAATTTCGGGCGGGATCGGGCGGGGTCCCGATACTTTCGTTTTGCTCGAGATCGAGACGGTTTCGGGATCCCGAGACTCGATTCGGGCTACAAGCATGACCGCCATGAGCGGGCAATTTGATTTCAGGTCGGCTTGGCAAAACTCGGACGCGATCGGCTCGAAAGCCAGCTATTACGAGGGGACCGAGACGGAAAGAATTATGTATATCATTTATATCGATACCGAGGGTCAAGCATGGCTCCCAGGATGGACGAGACGATCCCCCCGATAGCTGATGTGGCCTTCAAGGCCGTTATCAGAGAATGGAGGGATAAGGCCAGGAAAAGGAAGTGGGAGGATACGACTGACTGTGCGACGGCGAAGCTGTTGATGGGCCCTGAACCAAAAAGGGACAGGGCCAGGAAACTAATAGGAATGGAAAGAGTCGAAGCAAGAAATGTGGTGGGTATTCTAAGTGGGCATGCACCACTGAATGCTCACTTACATAGGATTATGGCCATTGAAACAGAAATGTGTTCGCTATGCGAGGTTAGCAAGGAGGACTCTGTGCACGTTCTGTGCGAGTGTCCACGTACAATGGAGATACGGAAAAGGATATTGGGCATGGAAGTGATTAGAGCAGAAGAGGTTAGCAAGCTATGTATAGACAAGATTGCGAGTTTCCTGGAGGAGGTGAACCCATGGAAATACACCTAAGGCTCATCTCCGCCAGAAGGGGAGGACCTTCACGCTGGCCCCCTTCTCGGTCAGTGACTCGGAAGTAGACTGAGAAGGAGGCTGGAGCCGCGATTCGAAGGGGACCGCTACCCCTCGGCGTGGCCCACCGGGGGGGGGGGCGGAGGCAGGGGCCCCCTCCACATCTCCAACAGAAAGCAGCCAATGAGGGCAGAATGGTGAGGCAGCTATTCCAACTGTGGTCCAGTGGTGACCGAGCCTTGGAAAGCTCGATCCGGGACCGCGGAAGGGTAGCAGTGTCAAGAGTAAGAGAGCAAGAATGGTTCCAGTGCTCCAAGCACTTAAGCGATACCGGCGCACCGGCTTTTACACACCTCTTTAGGAATGCGGAGTGCCGCTAGGGGCGGGTGGTGACCGCCCCCCTTCTGGACCGTGCCTCGCTATCAGATCTCGCAATGTTTGATCAAGACTCGATTTAATCTGGGAAGGGGTTGGGGGGGGGGGGTGTGGTGCGTCCCTGGGGCCCTCTTGCCGTGGGGACCCTTGCCCTAAAACGCCATAACCTCAGGACTAAAGAGTGTAGGTCGGGGCGAGGGGTCGGGGGAAAACAATGAGGCAGTGTTGCAGTGTAGGATAGCTGTGGGAAGTCTCAGGAAACAGGAATGAGGGGGGGGGGAAGTACTAGGGCGTTGAGTCAAGGGGGAGAGAGGGGGGAGTAGGAGGGTGGGATAGCTAGCCCTATGAGGGTAAACAAGCCTTCACCCTAGCAAGCTGGAGGTATGGTATGCGCGTGCCCGCGCAGTATAAAGGTGCCTCCAGCGGGGACGTGAAGGGGACCTGGCTACTCCGGGTTCAGGACGATAGGAGATTTGGTAGAGCGGCGTCGAGACACCGTTCCATATACCGCGAATCTATTTAGCGACAGGCTGGTACCGTCAAGGCCGGAGAGGGTGGCTTGCGCAACGCATAATGACTCCGGCGCACCTATGCGTGCGTCTTAGGTAGGGATCGCCCACCCTTGTCGATGGTCACCTTCGTGAGTACGGTCCGTCCGCAAGCTGGCCCGGGCCTATAAAAAGCGGACGCGTACCCGAGAAACGGGGTAGAATCCTGGCGGGTTAATGCGTACCATGAGGAGGCGGCCATCCATAGCCATTCCCTTCCCCCTGGGGGGAGGCCCGTCTTCCCAGGCCGTGCAGGGTAGAGGGTGTGGTCCTCTGGACCAGGTGGCAAGTCGTCCCCCCCTACTCGGCCCCGACCGTTGAAGGGGGGCTCTCTAACCCCGGGGCAGCGCAGGGGAAAGAGATGCGGTCATACCGGGCGGCATGATCAGCTCTGGGGGAACTCCCGCTCTCCGAATGTTTGTACACTCACTGGCTGCATGGCCCGAGTGACGCCCGGGACCTCGGCACGTGCTGTATGCTCCCCCCGCTGTATGTCGCAACTAAATCGACTAAATCGACTACTAGGGCTGGCTTTTTCCGGATAGGTTCAGATTTAAAATAGAAAACGTACGAACTATAAGCATACAAAAAGGAACATTTCCTGGATATTTCATAATAATAACAATATACAGGAGGCGAATATTTTATTATTTCAAATTAACGTGTAAGAAACATAATTTTTCTATGTTCTCAGGTAATAATTTTAATCTATTACTGGTAACGATATCGTCCGATCGCGTCCGAGTTTTGCCGAGCCGACCTGAAATCTAATTGTCCGCTCATGGCGGCTACGCTTGTAGCCCGAATCGAGTCTCGGGGTCCCGAAACTGTCGGGATCTCGAGCAATACGAAAGTATCGGAACCCCGCCCGATGCCGCCCGAAAGTTGCCGGCCCGTCCCGAGCCCGAAAAATCGGGTAACCGCAAACCCCTAGTTACGAAACTCACCGGCCAATAAATCTGAATACGATCTTAGAAGTTCGAATAACCGACGAGAACCTTTGTGTCCCGAGCCGCGCGAGATCGCCGTGCTCGGCGATGTGTCATCGATTATAAAGAAACAGAATTTGTTTATTTTTCATCGTATCAATATGAAAGTGCCACAAATGGATTCCTGGCATTCTCCCGATTAAATTGACCGAAAATAATTTAAATCGGACTATTTTTAAGAAAACGGGCTTTCAATTCTACAAACAATTTTTCACGTAATTTCCTTAATTTTGGTCCGAATTATATCATTTTTGGGGCTAATTTGATCGAGAAAACATGAGGAATCGACTGACGTCACTTTCGCAAAGATCTGATTAGAAATGCAGAATTGCAGATTTGTCACTGCTTAGTGCGCAACATTGTATGGCCCAGCTGGTTTCGAGCGTCGATTTCCTGCCAGCGTGCCGGACAAGAGGGGACTTTTCATGGCGAAGGAAATTCTGCCTTATATACAGGGTGTCCCATCTAAGACGAGACAGCCGGTTTTCTCCTAAACTATAGGAGATAAAAATATAAAAAAAATAGGCAATTGCATGGTTCGAGGGGGCCAATTAATTAGCGCGAACGAATTTTTTTATCGATTATTATTTTAAAAGATACGATGGTCAAGTTCGGTTTTTCAAATGGAACTATTTTTTTTGAACACCTGAGTTGATAGTGCGTTCCAAGACAAATTCAATAAGCTTTAATGTATACACTTTATTTTCACTGGTTTTTAAGATATTGCGCTTGCAAATTTACTGATTTTCACTGGAAGAAAACTGTCTGGTATAGCACGGACCGGGGACGGTTTTACTGGCTCCACTTGTGACACTGCCTTTTGAAATAGATACCTACCTGCCAAAGGTCTACGCCAGGCCCAAAGGCTGGACAATTTTTTTCCGTCAGAAATGCTACTTAGGTAGGTACATCTGCGGTATCGAGAAGCGCACCGTTACTTTTATTTCGCACTTGCTTCTACGCTCGGATGGCCGGTTCTTTTGGGAGGGATGCAAGTTCGATTGGTTAGGTTAGGAGGAGTGAAAGTTGCTAGATTAAATTTCAATCATAGGGAGCAGATTGTATCAGAACCATTCGGATTTGCATTCCTCACAAACGGCTGCTCTCTTGAAGAGGCCCTCTTCACAGCAATGCCCACCTTCTCTCGCACGGAATACGTTAACGCTTGCTTTTGTTCTGATATTGAAGCTCGTGTTTATACTCGAGAGGACCACGCGTCGACAGCGGGCTACCCCTTTTCTTCCTGTGTCTCTCCACGAGCCGTGTTGACGGTGGATTGTAGGAGCGTAGATATCTGGATGCCAGTTATTGAATTCAGGAGACGATAGAAACATTTTATTACAAAACACACATGTACTATAATTAAAGTAAATCGTATTCCTCTCGGGCAGGAGTACTGATAATGATCGAACTTGCGCCCCACTTCGCGCAGACCAATTACACGGAGGGTAGTCGGGTCACACACTGCCCAAATGATACAGGGTAATTCTGGAGCAACGCCCGTCAAGGAGATGCGCTGGTACCCCGTGGCGAGGACAGACCTTCGCATTGCCTCACCCGATTTTTATGGTTTTTTTCCGGAAAAAGGTACGAATCCTAGGCCGAACGTAGCGAATTGAAGTCGACCCTCCGCAGTCGAGGGTGAATTATCCATTACAGCGTATTAAGAAACCCTTTTCTTCGTCGTATCGAAAGGGAAGTGGTGCCAATGGATTCCTTATGTTTTTCTGACGAAAATCATACCAAATGTCATGCAAATCGGACTACTTTGACACAAGCTATTTGTATTCCTATGTAAAAGTTGTCCGATTTACACGACATTTGTAATGATTTTCATCGGAAAACCCCAAGGAATCCATCGGCGACACTTCCATATCCATACGATAAGGAATAACGAATTGTTTTATTTTCTAAAAAGGTAGGTACAGGCTGATTCTGGTGCTGCGCCCGTCACCCCGTGGCGAGGACAACACCCCGCAGTGCCCATCGAATTTTATGGCTTTTTTCGGAAAAAGGTACGAATCCTAGGCCGAACGTAGCGAATTGAAGTCGACCCTCCGCAGTCGAGGGTGAATTATCCATTACAGCGTATTAAGAAACCCTTTTCTTCGTCGTATCGAAAGGGAAGTGGTGCCAATGGATTCCTCATGTTCTTCTGACGAAAATCATACCAAATGTCATGCAAATCGGACTACTTTGACACAAGCTATTTGTATTCCTATGTAAAAGTTGTCCGATTTACACGACATTTGTAATGATTTTCATCGGAAAACCCCAAGGAATCCATCGGCGACACTTCCATATCCATACGATAAGGAATAACGAATTGTTTTATTTCTTAAAAAGGTAGGTACAGGCTGATTCTGGTGCTGCGCCCGTCACCCCGTGGCGAGGACAACACCCCGCAGTGCCCATCGAATTTTATGGCTTTTTTCGGAAAAAGGTACGAATCCTAGGCCGAACGTAGCGAATTGAAGTCGACCCTCCGCAGTCGAGGGTGAATTATCCATTACAGCGTATTAAGAAACCCTTTTCTTCGTCGTATCGAAAGGGAAGTGGTGCCAATGGATTCCTCATGTTCTTCTGACGAAAATCATACCAAATGTCATGCAAATCGGACTACTTTGACACAAGCTATTTGTATTCCTATGTAAAAGTTGTCCGATTTACACGACATTTGTAATGATTTTCATCGGAAAACCCCAAGGAATCCATCGGCGACACTTCCATATCCATACGATAAGGAATAACGAATTGTTTTATTTCTTAAAAAGGTAGGTACAGGCTGATTCTGGTGCTGCGCCCGTCACCCCGTGGCGAGGACAACACCCCGCAGTGCCCATCGAATTTTATGGCTTTTTTCGGAAAAAGGTACGAATCCTAGGCCGAACGTAGCGAATTGAAGTCGACCCTCCGCAGTCGAGGGTGAATTATCCATTACAGCGTATTAAGAAACCCTTTTCTTCGTCGTATCGAAAGGGAAGTGGTGCCAATGGATTCCTTATGTTTTTCTGACGAAAATCATACCAAATGTCATGCAAATCGGACTACTTTGACACAAGCTATTTGTATTCCTATGTAAAAGTTGTCCGATTTACACGACATTTGGCATGATTTTCATCGGAA
The DNA here is from genome assembly GCA_947577245.1 of Andrena bucephala. NCBI lineage: Eukaryota > Metazoa > Arthropoda > Insecta > Hymenoptera > Andrenidae > Andrena > Andrena bucephala. The sequence goes on along the minus strand of OX387716.1, from coordinate 14,201,969 downwards.
ATCCCCAAGGAATCCATCCGCGACACTTCCATATCCATACGATAAAGAATAAAGAATTATTTTATTTCCTAACCAGATACAGGGTAATTATGGAGCGGCGCCCGTGAAGGAGATGCGGCGGCCTGGTACCCCGTGGCGAGGACAACCCCTCGCAGTGTCTGACCGAATTTTATGGCTTTCCACCCGCGAAGGGGTCCGAGTGCCTAATAGGGAGTGAGAAATCTTCGACTTGCGCATTTTTCATCAGATCTTTGCAAAACCGACACCTATCGATTCCTTATGTTTCGCCGATGAAGCTGATACTAAGAACGACGTAATTCGGACCATAATGAAGGAAATTCCATGGAATATCGATTTATGTCATTTCAAGCTGACTTAACTTGGTTAAAAATAGTCCGATTTACATGAAATTTGGTATGATTTTAATCGACGGTACGTCAGGAATCCATTGGCGCCACTTGCCCTTCGATACGATGAAGAAAAGAAGCAAACATTTGAAATCCTGAACATTTCTCACTTCTTAATGGTATTCCAAACCCTTCGAGGGTCGAAAGCCATAAAATTCGATGGGCACTGCGGGGTGTTGTCCTCGCCACGGGGTGACGGGCGTACCTCCAGAATTACCCTGATGAAATACAGGTGAAAGATGCCACATCTGGTTACCAAAAACTACCCGTACTGATCGGCCGCGGTGTCTCGCCAGAGTCGCGGTTTATGAGCGGATTTTCCGCGCATCGGCGGTAGGCAACGGTACATAGTACGGGTCCGAAGTCATCGTACGCACTACCCTCCGACAGAGCAATATACGGATTAACTCAGACTGGACCATGTCACCACGTTTTTTATTGGCCTTTACAAATTTGGCAAACAGATGTTGTCGAAACGTTCTTGGAGAAATAATAAATTATCGATCGTAAAGAGCGAATGAATTTTCGCCTGGCTCTGAGTCCGCTTTTGTCCCGACGCACGAGAGAAAGATGCCACAAATATAGGAATTGAAAAGTATTATCCACCGTCGATACGCCTCGTGGAGAGACACAGTAAGAAAAGGGGTACACCGTTGAGTGCGCGTGGTTCCGCCTGCATCGTCCTCTTTTCAAATTAAAGACGGATTCCTTATCTCTCGAGTATAAATCCTTATCTCTCGAGTATAAACACGCGTTGGATTTTCCAAACAAAAGCACGCGAGAAGAATTGGGTGCAAGAAAAAGTCGGCCATTGTACCCCGTGGTGAGGACAACCCCCCCGCAGTGCCTCACCCGATTGTACGGCTTTTGACCCTCGACGCGGTTCGAGTGCCTATTAAGAAGTGAGAAATCTTCGACTCGCGCATTTCTCATCAGATCTTTGCGAAAACGACACCCATCGATTTCTTATGTTTCGCCGATGAAACTGACACCAAGAACGACGTATTCGGACCATAATGAAGGAAATTCCATGGAATATCGATTTATATCATTTCAAGTTGACTTGACTTGGTTAAAAATAGTCCGATTTACATGAAATTTGGTATGATCGTCATCGGAAAAACATAAGGCACCCATCGGTGTCACTTCCATAGCGATACGATAAAAAATAAAGAATTATTTTATTTCTCAAACAGGTATGAATTCTCGGCCGACCGCGACAAATCGAGGTCGGTGCCCCACTGTCGAGGGTGAAAATGTGAAGTATTCTTAATCGCATCGCTATGGAAGTGACACCGATGGGTGCCTTATGTTTTTCCGATGACGATCATACCAAATTTCATGTAAATCGGACTATTTTTAACCAAGTCAAGTCAACTTGAAATGATATAAATCGATATTCCATGGAATTTCCTTCATTATGGTCGGAATTACGTCGTTCTTGGTGTCAGCTTCATCGGCGAAACATAAGGAATCGATAGGTGTTGTTCTCGCAAAGATCTGATGAGAAACGCGCAAGTCGAAGGTTTCTTACTTTTTAATAGGCACTCGAACCCCTTCGAGGGTCGAAAGCCATACAATTCAATGAGGTACTGCGGGCGTGTTGTCCTCGCCACGGGGTGACAGGCCGCATCCTTTGGCAGGCGTTGCTTCAGAATCACCCTGTACCTGTACTAAAGGGGAGTAGGAGAATATAACTCAATTTTCAACTTCAATAGTCTTTTATTTCGCACTTCCTTCTACCCTCGGATGGCCGGTTGGGTACCAGCTAGGAAATAGTGGGTGTTATAAATTTATTCTTTGATCTCAATAATGTCTTATTTGCATATTATAACCATCCTCTGCACAGTACTTATTTTTACCTTTGCTCGCACGACGTATGGGCTTAACAATGAAAGGGTTAAATGTTCAGTTTTGTCTTTTTTGTATCAATTAAATGCGTGTACATGAAATCCGTATGTTTTTACAGAAAAAATATTTGTGAGCTTTTTGAAGCAACTACAAAGTAGACGTGGTTGCGTTCCATGCGAACCCGACATCGTCAGTTCGCACAATAGCGGAAAATTTTTACTTATCCACACCGACTGTAGAGCGTCGGCCGCTCTTTGGGTGTCGCGTTTCAAATTAATGAAAGGGCCAACGTATTGAAAAGTGTTGTTCGCAAAGTGAAACTGTTTCGACTGTGTACGAACTTGAAACTTTATTGTAATATAAGACTTGTTCTGAGACCGTTCGGGCAGGCGTCACGAGACGAAGAGACGCGATGCACGCTGGCACTCGCCTTAGGTTGTCCTTCGGCGAGCACCATGGCGATCTTAACACGCGGCGCGGAAGGACACATACATGTGACCATGCGCTGAGGTCCAGCACGGTAGTGGTTCCCATTCAGATGGGCGACTCAACATGCCGTCCCCGTTGAACAATCTCGTTCAACAGAATTGAGCGCGTAGGTGCGGTACGGAGGCTTGGCGCCGATTACAAACACGCAGAAGATTAAATTAACGCAACGTTGTGGCGGTAGGTTACAACTTATGAACTAGTACCTTATGTCTAAGAATAAAACATTGGTACAACTTTATTTACAATGAGGAGATTGCGCATCTATCGGAAGCGGCGCGATGCGCTTCACGCAATGCGCCGATGACGCCGCCGTCACCTGGATGCACGGCGGTGATTCTTTCAAGTGGCCAGCTCAACGGTGGCGTGGTGTCCTCGCGAACGACCACCAGCGTACCCAACGGAATGTCCCGGGCCTGACCTGTGTGTCAGTTCTTGCGAACCGTCTGCTCCTGTAAATGATTTCTCATTTTCTGGACGTGTTCCCAGGCTGATGAACGCCCGCTCGGCACCGTGGAGAAATCGTAATCGGGGATACTTGTCAACGGGGCGCCAATGAGGAATTGCGTGGGGGTGAGCGCAGTCAGGTCGTGTGGGTCGCACGACATCGGTGTTATAGGGCGCGAATTGAGGACGAATTGATTCCCGTGAATGGACGCGCTTCCTTCACGCTTTCCGTCGTTGTGGATTATGCTCAGCAGCCCTTTTGGCGTTGGCTGATGCGTTGACCAGGATGTTGTCCCTGGCGAATAAAGTGCTCTGTTGCCACTGTCGAATTCGCCGGTCCTTGCGTTGGATGCAGCATCCTGTGCGCTGCTGTCTCCAGACTGTATTGGTGAAGATGCAGGATGCCACACTCCTGTGCAGCTGAATCCCCTCTGGCCGTGTGGATGCGGATGTAGGGCCTCGTGGCACGAGATCCGGCTCGAAGGACCAATTTATGTAGAGCGTCGGTCGAGCACCATGGCGATCTTTCCACGTGGCGCGGAAGGACACATACATGTGACCAATCAGATTGGCGACTCATCACCGACAGTACATAAAATCGTAAAGAAAAATGGTTTGGAGCCGTATAAACTATTTGATAGAGATTTTGGACTACGGATTGAATTTGCGATGCGGATACTGCTGAAAATGGAAGACGATGCACAGTTTGTACGAAACAAAATGATAACGGACGAATGTACGTATATTTTATACCAAGGGCATGGCATGCTATCAAAATAAGATAATAACAAGTACCGCGACTCGGTTTTAATGTGGTGTGGTATTTTCAATCGAAAAATATATGGACCTTATTGTTTCGAAAGAAATGTAACAGGAGCAACATATTTAGAATTTCCGGAAAATGATGTGGATGATATTTTACATGATATGCCACTTGCTGAAGCGTAAAATTTATGGTTTCAACAAGACGGTACTGCAGCGATGAAAAGATGACTGGACTCATCATTTCCCAAGCAATGGATCGGTCGTGGTTTCATGAGTGCAGCATTAGGGATTGCAATCGGGTAAATCGGTTAAAATTTTTTTTTCACTGATAACGTAGTAGATATCGACCGAATTAATGAACGCATATATGTGCTACATTGCAATAGATAATTTATCGAATTACCAATAAAAATTTGGCGGGTTACCGGTAAATCGCGAGAAATACCCTCAAAACTGGGCCAAATTTTTATCGGTAATTCGATAAATTATTTATTGCAATGTAGCACATATATGCGTTCATTAATTCCGTCGATATCTACTACGTTATCAGTGAAAAAATATTTTAACCGATTTACCCGATTGCAATCCCTAATGCTGTACTCATGGAATTCGCATTTCGGGAGGCTGCCCCTCCACGTGGCCACCGTCATTGAAAATGCAACTTAATACGCGTCGGCAAAATGTTGATTCAACATCCTCCAACATCTCGGCTGGAACATTTTGACATGCTGCAATAATTCTTTGGGTTAAATCGGCTGTGTTTTCAACAGGCGTTTGAAACACTTGTTGCTTGATATACCCCCAAAGAAAAAAATCGCAGGCCGAGAGGTCAGGGGATCGCGGTGGCCATGCTACTGCTCCATTGCGACCGATCCAGCGGTTGGGAAATGTCTCGTTCAGCCATGTCGTTACGATGTTCGCGTAATGTGCCGGAGCACCATCCTGTTGAAACCACAGGTTCCGTCTTTCTTCCAGTGACATATCGTGCAAAATATCTCCCAGATAATTTTTCAACATTTCTAAATACACTACTCCCGTTACATTTCCATCGAAAATATAGGGTCCATATATTTTCCGATTGAAAATACCACACCATACCAAAACTGATTGACGATACTGGTTATTATTTTCACGTATCCAATATGGATTTTCCGTGGCCCACATTCGTGAATTTTGATGGCTTGCTAAACCATTTGTATAAAATATGCATTCGTCCGTTACCATGATCTTTCTGGCGAACTCTGGATCCTCTCCGAGATGCTGCAGTATCGACATCGAAAATTGAATCCGTGGTCCGTAATCTCTAAGAAACAGTTTGTGCTGCGTGCTCGGCTTATATGGCTTCAAACCATTTTTCTTTATGATTCTCTGAATCTTGGATTTGGATACGTCGGCATTTGCCGCCACCTGACGAATTGAGGTTGTGGGGTGGGCATGGAATGCCGCCACAACATCAATTTCCTTCTCTTCTGTGTGGGTGGTCAGCCTGTTTCTTCTGAGCGGACGAACACTCCCCGTCGCTTCGAATAACTGACAAATACGTTTTATCTGAAATAATACCAATTTCATGTAAGCGCATTTAATTGATACAAAAAAGGCAAAACTGGATATTTAACCCTTTCATTGTTCAGACCATACGTCGTGCGTGCATGGATAAAATTAAGTACTGTGCAGTGGTGAAAGGAACATTGCGGGAGAAGATTCTATCGTGACCAATTGGATCAGCGTTCTTACCAGATACAGGGTGATTTTGGAGCTACGCCCGTCAAAGGATGCGGTGACCTGGTACCCCGTGGCGAGGACAACACGCCGCAGTGCGTCACCGAATTATATGGCTTTTGACCCTCGAAGCGGTTCAAGTGCCTATTAAGAAGTGAGAAATCTTCGACTCGCGCATTTCTTATCAGATCTTTGCGAAAACGACACCCATCGATTTCTTATGTTTCGCCGATGAAACTGACACCAAGAACGACGTATTCGGACCATAATGAAGGAAATTCCATGGAAAATCGATTTATATAACCTTTCAAGCTGACTTGACTTGGTTAAAAATAGTCCGATTTACATGAAATTTGGTATGATCGTCATCGGAAAAACATAAGGACTCCATTAGTGCCACTTTCATATGGATACGATAAAGGATAAAGAATTATTTTATTTTTGAAACAGGTATGAACCCTCGGCCGACCGTAGCGAATTGAGGTCGGCGTCCCACAGTCATGGGGTAAAAATGTGAAATATCCATTACAGCGTAGGAAGAAATTCTTCATTCATTATCGTATCGATATGAAAGTGGTACCAAAGGATTCCTGGCGTTCTTCCGATTGGAATCATACCAAATGTCATGTAAATCGGGCTACTTTTACATAAGGAATACAAATTGCAAATTACGTCGTTCTTGGTGTCAGTTTCATCGGCGAAACATAAGGAATCGATAGGTGTCGTTTTTGCAAAGATCTCATGAGAAATGCGCAAGTCGAAGGTTTCTCACTTCTTAATAGGCACCCGAACCCCTTCGCGGGGCGAAAGCCATATAATTCGGTCAGGCACTGCGAGCGGTTGTCCTCGCCAAGAGGTACCAGGCCGCATCTCCTTAACGGGCGTTGCTCCAGAATTACCCTGTACTAGTTTTTCCATCTCTACACAATACCAAAGAGTTTCTTTTCACTGTACCAAGTCGCGTTATTTTGATAAACAGCGAAAGCGTTAACCTTTCGCTCCTAACGCCGAATATATCCGGCATTCACGAAACGACCCGTAGAGACACTTCGGATTCTTGACTTGTGTCCATTACGCGTAACACTGTGCGCCGTAGCGAAAAGGGTACACTCGTGGCGCGGGCTCCCGGTCGGTAGCGGCGCCCCCGCGGACCGGGGTGCCGTAGCAAAAGGGTTAAATATTCAGTACTTAACTGTATGTATTTCACTAAATGAAGATAAAGACTTACGGTTTGTGGGCTCGGTTTTTGTCGATCGGGATGTCGTTGATGGAACTCTGCGCTCACTAAACGGTACGATAAGCGTGCCTCCCCACGTAAAAGCACCAACTCCACCTTATCTTTCACTGTGAGATACATTTTGCAGGTACTGTTTCTCAGATGCGTTCGCGCCAAAAAACCGGTAAGTACTGTCAATGTCTAAAGACTTCTGATCCACAGACTGTTTCCTAACTCTGAGGAAAATTTGTCAAAAGATGCCATTGGCCCTTTCGAAAGAAAGGAACTTCTTCCTTATTGGTTGGAAATATCCATGGAGATGGTTAAAAGATGCAAAGGGGAAGTTTTTATGACAAACGAAAAAAAAAATTATAACACCCACCATTTCCTAACTGGGACCCATCCCGGTCATCCGAACGTAAAAGGAAATGCGAAATAAAATACTACTTCTTCCGTCTTACGGGACAAAGAGGAGGGTAGCTTAGAATGAAGAGAAACTCATTTAATAATATTTACGATTGGCAATTTAGTATTTTCGAGGGACAGTTCTTCGACATCTGGTGGGTTTCTACTTAGAAAGCAATCAAACATGCTGTTTTCTTGGCTTTCGACACCTTTCGCTCTGAGTTAATACATGTAGGTAGTGCTGCGTTGGTGGATGGTCGCCTCAGTAATTACGGATCGGAACGTACCGTTGTACCTGGCCACCGGCTCGCGGGATATTTCAGTCATAAACCGCGACCATGGCGAAACACTCCGGCCGATCAGGGTGTTTAATTTATGGGAACCAGATGTGGCATTTTTCTTTTCCCCTAGCTAAAGTCTCTACGTTCGGCAGGCCATAACCCGTGCCCCACTACAATATAAATAAATTATAATGATGTCCGCAACGCTGACCGTGACGAAAATGAATCTTCTGGTCCACACGATGACACAAAGAAGATGTTCCTACGTTACATAGAAGAATGTTTCCTTGGCAATGGGGTAGGAAAGGAAATTACTCTGAAGAAGTGCCAGTACGTCTCGCGCTGAGACACAGTAGGAAAAGGGGTACACCGTTGAGTGCGCGTGGTTCAGGCCTGCATCGTCCTCCTTTCAAATTAAAGACGTATTCCTTATCTCTCGAGTATAAACACGCATTGGAATTTCAAAACAAAAGCACGCGAGACGTATTGGCTGCAAGAAAGGGTCTGCCACAGTACCCCGTGGCGAGGACAACCCCCCCGCAGTGCCTCATTGTATTGTATGGCTTTCGACCCTCGAAGGGGTTCGAGTGCCTATTAAAAAGTAAGAAACCTTCGACTTGCGCGTTTCTCATCAGATCTTTGCGAGAACAACACCTATCGATTCCTTATGTTTCGCCGATGAAGCTGACACCAAGAACGACGTAACTCCGACCATAATGAAGGAAATTCCATGGAATATCGATTTATATCATTTCAAGTTGACTTGACTTGGTTAAAAATAGTCCGATTTACATGAAATTTGGTATGATCGTCATCGGAAAAACATAAGGCACCCATCGGTGTCACATCCATAGCGATGCGATTAAGAATACTTCACATTTTCACCCTCGACAGTGGGGCACCGACCTCGATTTGTCGCGGTCGGCCGAGAATTCATACCTGTTTGAGAAATAAAATAATTCTTTATTTTTTATCGTATCGCTATGGAAGTGACACCGATGGGTGCCTTATGTTTTTCCGATGACGATCATACCAAATTTCATGTAAATCGGACTATTTTTAACCAAGTCAAGTCAACTTGAAATGATATAAATCGATATTCCATGGAATTTCCTTCATTATGGTCCGAATACGTCGTTCTTGGTGTCAGTTTCATCGGCGAAACATAAGAAATCGATGGGTGTCGTTTTCGCAAAGATCTGATGAGAAATGCGCGAGTCGAAGATTTCTCACTTCTTAATAGGCACTCGAACCGCGTCGAGGGTCAAAAGCCGTACAATCGGGTGAGGCACTGCGGGGGGGTTGTCCTCACCACGGGGTACAATGGCCGACTTTTTCTTGCACCCAATTCTTCTCGCGTGCTTTTGTTTGGAAAATCCAACGCGTGTTTATACTCGAGAGATAAGGATTTATACTCGAGAGATAAGGAATCCGTCTTTAATTTGAAAAGAGGACGATGCAGGCGGAACCACGCGCACTCAACGGTGTACCCCTTTTCTTACTGTGTCTCTCCACGAGGCGTATCGACGGTGGATAATACTTTTCAATTCCTATATTTGTGGCATCTTTCTCTCGTGCGTCGGGACAAAAGCGGACTCAGAGCCAGGCGAAAATTCATTCGCTCTTTACGATCGATAATTTATTATTTCTCCAAGAACGTTTCGACAACATCTGTTTGCCAAATTTGTAAAGGCCAATAAAAAACGTGGTGACATGGTCCAGTCTGAGTTAATCCGTATATTGCTCTGTCGGAGGGTAGTGCGTACGATGACTTCGGACCCGTACTATGTACCGTTGCCTACCGCCGATGCGCGGAAAATCCGCTCATAAACCGCGACTCTGGCGAGACACCGCGGCCGATCAGTACGGGTAGTTTTTGGTAACCAGATGTGGCATCTTTCACCTGTATTTCATCAGGGTAATTCTGGAGGTACGCCCGTCACCCCGTGGCGAGGACAACACCCCGCAGTGCCCATCGAATTTTATGGCTTTCGACCCTCGAAGGGTTTGGAATACCATTAAGAAGTGAGAAATGTTCAGGATTTCAAATGTTTGCTTCTTTTCTTCATCGTATCGAAGGGCAAGTGGCGCCAATGGATTCCTGACGTACCGTCGATTAAAATCATACCAAATTTCATGTAAATCGGACTATTTTTAACCAAGTCAAGTCAGCTTGAAATGACATAAATCGATATTCCATGGAATTTCCTTCATTATGGTCCGAATTACGTCGTTCTTAGTATCAGCTTCATCGGCGAAACATAAGGAATCGATAGGTGTCGGTTTTGCAAAGATCTGATGAAAAATGCGCAAGTCGAAGATTTCTCACTCCCTATTAGGCACTCGGACCCCTTCGCGGGTGGAAAGCCATAAAATTCGGTCAGACACTGCGAGGGGTTGTCCTCGCCACGGGGTACCAGGCCGCCGCATCTCCTTCACGGGCGCCGCTCCATAATTACCCTGTATCTGGTTAGGAAATAAAATAATTCTTTATTCTTTATCGTATGGATATGGAAGTGTCGCGGATGGATTCCTTGGGGATTTCCGATGAAAATCATGCCAAATGTCGTGTAAATCGGACAACTTTTACATAGGAATACAAATAGCTTGTGTCAAAGTAGTCCGATTTGCATGACATTTGGTATGATTTTCGTCAGAAAAACATAAGGAATCCATTGGCACCACTTCCCTTTCGATACGACGAAGAAAAGGGTTTCTTAATACGCTGTAATGGATAATTCACCCTCGACTGCGGAGGGTCGACTTCAATTCGCTACGTTCGGCCTAGGATTCGTACCTTTTTCCGAAAAAAGCCATAAAATTCGATGGGCACTGCGGGGTGTTGTCCTCGCCACGGGGTGACGGGCGCAGCACCAGAATCAGCCTGTACCTACCTTTTTAAGAAATAAAACAATTCGTTATTCCTTATCGTATGGATATGGAAGTGTCGCCGATGGATTCCTTGGGGTTTTCCGATGAAAATCATTACAAATGTCGTGTAAATCGGACAACTTTTACATAGGAATACAAATAGCTTGTGTCAAAGTAGTCCGATTTGCATGACATTTGGTATGATTTTCGTCAGAAGAACATGAGGAATCCATTGGCACCACTTCCCTTTCGATACGACGAAGAAAAGGGTTTCTTAATACGCTGTAATGGATAATTCACCCTCGACTGCGGAGGGTCGACTTCAATTCGCTACGTTCGGCCTAGGATTCGTACCTTTTTCCGAAAAAAGCCATAAAATTCGATGGGCACTGCGGGGTGTTGTCCTCGCCACGGGGTGACGGGCGCAGCACCAGAATCAGCCTGTACCTACCTTTTTAGGAAATAAAACAATTCGTTATTCCTTATCGTATGGATATGGAAGTGTCGCCGATGGATTCCTTGGGGTTTTCCGATGAAAATCATTACAAATGTCGTGTAAATCGGACAACTTTTACATAGGAATACAAATAGCTTGTGTCAAAGTAGTCCGATTTGCATGACATTTGGTATGATTTTCGTCAGAAAAACATAAGGAATCCATTGGCACCACTTCCCTTTCGATACGACGAAGAAAAGGGTTTCTTAATACGCTGTAATGGATAATTCACCCTCGACTGCGGAGGGTCGACTTCAATTCGCTACGTTCGGCCTAGGATTCGTACCTTTTTCCGGAAAAAAACCATAAAAATCGGGTGAGGCAATGCGAAGGTCTGTCCTCGCCACGGGGTACCAGCGCATCTCCTTGACGGGCGTTGCTCCAGAATTACCCTGTATCATTTGGGCAGTGTGTGACCCGACTACCCTCCGTGTAATTGGTCTGCGCGAAGTGGGGCGCAAGTTCGATCATTATCAGTACTCCTGCCCGAGAGGAATACGATTTACTTTAATTATAGTACATGTGTGTTTTGTAATAAAATGTTTCTATCGTCTCCTGAATTCAATAACTGGCATCCAGATATCTACGCTCCTACAATCCACCGTCAACACGGCTCGTGGAGAGACACAGGAAGAAAAGGGGTAGCCCGCTGTCGACGCGTGGTCCTCTCGAGTATAAACACGAGCTTCAATATCAGAACAAAAGCAAGCGTTAACGTATTCCGTGCGAGAGAAGGTTGGCATTGCTGTGAAGAGCAATGCTTCAAGAGAGCAGCCGTTTGTGAGGAATGCAAATCCGAATGGTTCTGATACAATCTGCTCCCTATGATTGAAATTTAGTCTAGCAACTTTCACTCCTCCTAACCTAACCAATCGAACTTGCATCCCTCCCAAAAGAACCGGCCATCCGAGCGTAGAAGCAAGTGCGAAATAAATATACCGCAGATGTACCTACCTAAGTAGCATTTCTGACGGAAAAAAATTGTCCAGCCTTTGGGCCTGGCGTAGACCTTTGGCAGGTAGGTATCTATTTCAAAAGGCAGTGTCACCCGTGGAACCAGTAAGACCGTCCCCGGTCCGTGCTATACCAGACAGTTTTCTTCCAGTGAAAATCAGTAAATTTGCAAGCGCAATATCTTAAAAACCAGTGAAAATAAAGTGTATACATTAAAGCTTATTGAATTTGTCTTGGAACGCACTATCAACTCAGGTGTTCAAAAAAAATAGTTCCATTTGAAAAACCGAACTTGACCATCGTATCTTTTAAAATAATAATCGATAAAAAAATTCGTTCGCGCTAATTAATTGGCCCCCTCGAACCATGCAATTGCCTATTTTTTTTATATTTTTATCTCCTATAGTTTAGGAGAAAACCGGCTGTCTCGTCTTAGATGGGACACCCTGTAGAACTCAAATCGAGGAAGACTTTGCTGACAAACTTTATATTCATGTCAAACAAATCTTCTTTCATATGCATCACTTGGTTGGGAATTCCTGATCCCACGTTTTCATGCATTTACCTATTGAAATGTTGCTTCAAGTCATCGGGAAATTGAATTGCTTTTTCTTGTACATACATATATCTGTTCGCGAGTAGGTGTCACGAATGACGCGACTTTGGTTTCCCAAATAAATTCACATTTATCAGGGCCCTCGTCTGAACCGCTTGACAAGGAGATTGAACGACGTAAATCGAGTGCGAGTGAAATAGCGCACCAGCGAGAGACATTCGGTCGACGGCGACTTGAGTCATCCAGTACTGAATATGAAAATGTTCATATTTCTCATTACACCTTGATAAGAGTGTTACTATCGGTAGATTAGTGAGTTTATGTCCACGAACATGAGTCGAGACGCAAAGCAAATCGGTCTATTTTTTTTATGATACATGATTAGGACACACACTACGTTCAGTAAAAATGGACCGAATTCCTCTATATCTGACATCATTTTCATCGAGAAACCCTAAAAACTCCATTGGTAATACTTTCCTCAACACTTATCAAACATGAACATTTTATCTGGCCCGTCGGTTTTATTGCTCTCGGCTGTCAACGGGTGATCTACTGGTGCCCGAAGGTCCTCGCTCGCAGCGAGAAAGCAAAACGGGGGGAGGGGTAGGTCTTTCGCGATAATCCGAGCCCAACCATTTGCGTGCGCAGCTTCATGTTGCACGTCAAAAAATTCTTTTAATCACAATTAGTAATTCAGTTTGTAAGTGCAATTAAATTAGGCGTCATTAAAATTATGCACAGTTCATTAATTTTAACTAATTGACCTATTCATTTATTTTTTTATTCATTAATGTAGTGCTCTGGTGAAGAACATCGTAATACGTAGCTAATATTCTAGGCCCTAGAATTTACGATATTGTCAATGTGCCATTGAAACGCACGCCACTTCACACTATCGTTTCTTAGCATTCATACGGCGTGATTTTCTAGCTAGAGTCGTCAAACGCGATGCTCGCCAACAATCATGTGTCTCGCTGAGCTTCGTGGGCTTCGACGCTCGAAACCAGCGGGACTATACAATGTTGCACGCTAAACAGTGACGAATCTGAAGTTCTGCAATTTCTAATCAGATCTTTGCAAAAGTGACGACAATTTTATATATAATGTTTGTTCATAACTGCTTTCTGCATAGGACGTGTAATAAGTGTATTTCATGTTCCGTTTCGGTGATTTGCTAGTAAAAAAATGTCTAACCTAACAAACTTCATTTTCTGGGGACATCCCCTCATCTATTTTCCCTTTTCACTTATAATTCCTTACTGCTAACGTAGAATATTGTAGCATAAGCACAATTTCAAGTAATCAAAATGTACAATGAATTTTCTACGTTTGCAGTACCAGCCGACTTTCCGTTTAAATTTTTATAAGTACAACGCAACAGCTGAGAATTTCTTTCCTTATTCAGAATAGAATACGGAAATAGCAAACAGCTCCCTCTCGCGTTTACCGGGCAATCGTCGATCTATCGGTATTACCATTTCTGTGCAGAAAAAACCTGCTGTGATACCGACCTGCCGAATCGGCCAGGTCACGTGACGTGTCTACCCCCTTAATTGTAAACGTTACACCGGAGGAATCCGAGATCGCTTGAACCCCTGCCTTACATAAAACATCCCGACCGATAATGATCTCTTTAGACAATTGAGCATCCGCCACGATCAATACTTTTATTTTGAAACGAATATTGTCAATAAGGACATTGATTTTCGACCGGGCTATGGGTAGGACTAACGAATTATTGAATCCACATAACGTCTTTTTTGTTTCTTTAAAGGCTAGATTCAGTTGTTGAGCTACGCTTTCGCGAATTATCGAACAATCGCTGCCTAAATCTATCGTACATAACTTCTGTTCGTTCCCTAAAAAGCATTTTTTTACTGGTCTGCTCACGTTCCCTGTCTCGACCTCTAGCACCTGAGCGGACGGGCCCTCGTCGTCTACGTACGACAACGGCGCACCTTCCTTGGACAGTCATGCACTTTTCTCACCCTTCCCTTTACTCTCTCTACGCTGTTTCTTATAATACTGACTTTCGGTGTGACCCGGAATACTACAATATCCGCATTTTACCAGTTTACTTTTGTCAGACGAGTCCGCAGAATTTTCCACGTTCCTAGCTAAATCTATCCCTTTCGATCCTCTATTATCCCCTTTTATACCCTTGTTTCCTAAATCGGGACAATTATTTTTCCTATGACCTTTTTTCCGCAGCGGAAACATGCTTCCGAATCAATGCGTTTAGCCCTATCTCTCGCCCCCTCTTGAAAAGCAAATCGTTTCTTGTCCTTTACAGGTTTCGAGTTACTAGCTATTTCTACCGTGAGTGATTCTAGACACCGCGTAAGTTCTGGAATTGTCTTTTTCTTAGCCGTTGTCAAACTCATTCTTATTTGATCATCGTGTATACCGTGTACAATCAATTCGACGATTTTCTCCTCGGGGACCTCTAAATTTAGCTTATTTAATCTTTTTATCTTTTCGAAACAATATGCCTGCAAACTCTGGCCCGGAATACTCTTATATAAAGCAACCGCCTCCCACAGTCTTCCGAAATTTTCCTGTCCGGAAAACTGCCGGATGATCGTTCGCGAAAATTCACTCCAAGTCACCGGGGAGCTCGTGAGCCCGTCATACCATTTTCTCGCTATACCTTGTAATTTAATCGCACCAAAAAAGACTTTATCGGTATCATCCCAATTAAATACCTTGGCAAACTCGTTAATTTTTTTCAACCATTCCAACACGGACAAGTCTCTTTTTTCCGGATCAAACTCTGGTATAACTCTTTCATTCGTATGGCGTTTAGACTGCCTCGAACCCATTCTAATAGCATCTGTCAACGCCGAAGTCAACCTTGCAAAATCGGACTCACCGGACGTCGAGGTACCGTTACCCAGATGCCTGCTCGTTCTTTCCTCCGGCCGACGTTCCCTCGATCGACTCTTGCTGCGTGATCCCCGACGCTTCGAAACGTTGCCTACACGTCCGCCCCGACCGTGCGGACTCCTCGAGCGGTGTCGTCCATTGCGGCTCGATTCTCTGGATCGTTCTCTATTCCGAACTTCCGGCGTCCTTGATCGACTCTCTCCCCGAGATGATCTGTCCACTATCTCGATCTGCTTTCTTTGACCGCTTGCCATGATCACGTTTGCTTGATTTGTAAGGCATCCTATAGCCACTCGTAAGGGCTGCACTGAAACGTTTTCACTTGACACCCTCACAATAGTTTGTTGGAAAATTAACTTCGCACGTGTGTGTATCCCACTTCTGAACTGTGGTAGATATATTTTCGTGATTTAATAGATTTAATGCAATAAAATTACAGGTAAATCTCTTAGTGTCGCAAAATCGCCCGTCTCTTGAGACTCTCGTCGATCGAATGCCTCCTCGACTCCATCCCGCCCGTCTCCTCGACCCCCGGACCCCTCGTATACTTTTTACGTCTCTCGCGGCAACAACGTCTCGCCCTCCAACTGTTCGTCCGCGGCATCGCCGCGACGAATTATCGTCAACCGCGTACCTTCCTTTTAACCCACTCGAGGCCGGGCGACATTAAAGTTCGCTCACAGGTAATTGAATTTATTATAACCATATAAACAAATATTAAAAATTGGCACTACGACAGCCAAATTGGTGACTCCGGCGTAATCCTTTTTCTTGGGCTTTGAGAAGCAGATTTAAATTATCATACTTACGAAAAGATGCCTTTGGAGCGATCGCCATTACGGTAGCCAAATTCTACAGTGGAGACACGCCTTACGATTATATAATTTTTATACTTACGGATTTTAATCATTAAGTTAATAGTCGAAGACATTCTTTGGCTGAATACTTGCGTTGTGTAGCAAACTTTCATTTTTTTAATTATTTGCCTTTGGATATGGTGCTTAGTGATTAATGGGATGGACCTCATGTCCTTATTCTCATCTAAATTGTCAATTGTAAAGGCGGCGATGATGTCGTTCCATCTGGCTACTTGAATTTCATTAGTGCTCGCCGCACTAGAACACTTGAATTTCATTAGTGCTAAATTTTTATTTAATAAATTATTCCTTATCCCTTTTATCAAGTGTGGTGTGTCGTATAAAGGAATAATTTCTTGGCGGTTAACGACTATACGTCTTCGTGGTTCCAGACCATTTTCTATGTAATACCTCCGCGCCTCTTTAATGAGGGTATTAATGGCAGATGCGTTTGTTTGCGCCTGATCGCAAATAATAGCTATAATTTGTAAGCCTATACCAAAAATATAATGGTCAATTTATTGAAATAAATATCTAAACAAATACAAATGTCATTTTGGAATTGTATGCTGTACGTACCAATTGCCTGTAACTTTTGTATTAATTCTTTTAGAAGCGTGTTTCATTGTAACGACTTCATTGTTCCCTTACAAAAGGTATATAAAATTGGCTGTTTCCATTTTTTTGTTATGCCTTTAATCATGCACACGAATGCATGATCTACGCATATAAGTTTTTCCTCGATAGTGTATCTGTCCCCCTTCAGTTTTGCAGGTTTCCGCATTAATTGTTGCATACAAAAATTCATTGCTTCAGGTCGTAAATTATTTTGCGCAACATAACACTGCTTGCTGGCTAACAATATTTTTTTTTTCATCACAGCCATTCTCTTGTTTTGTGGTGTCTTAGTCCTATTTAACCTGATCAGTTTTTCATATAAAAATCTGGCCCTAGGGGTTAAATCTGCAGCTTTTCTTATATTTAACTACCTTAGCAGAGTCTTTGAACGACATACAAATCGACCAAAATATTGAATATCACATTTATACATTTTATTTTACATACATTAATAAATTCATTATTAAATTACAATCAGTACTAAATGTACATATTCATAATTTATAGAATATACTCACTTATTTACTTAGAATGTACTTACCTAATTATTTAGAATATATTTATTTATTTACTTAGAATATATTTACCTAATTATTTAGAATGTATTTATTTAGTTATTTAGAATGTATTTATTTATTTACTTAGAATATACTTATCTATTTATTTAGAATGTATTTCTTTATTTACTTAGAATATACTTACCTATTTATTTACAATGTATTTATTTATTTACTTAGAATATACTTACCTATTTATTTAGAATGTATTTATTTAGTTATTTAGAATGTATTTCTTTATTTAATTAGAATATACTTACCTATTTATTTAGAATGTATTTATTTAGTTACTTAGAATGTATTTATTCAGTTACTTGGAATATACTTATTTATTTACTTAGAATGAATTTATTTAGTCGGTTTCAATAAATAATGATTATTATTTTTAATGTTTTATATAATAACTATATTACATACAAATAGCTATATATATATGTATAACTTGCCTTATTAAGTTATTAGTGATACTAAAAATTTAAGACTAATACTCGGCCTTCTTTGCCGACTATGCGCCGACTACAAAAGTGGCCGGATACTCGGTTTAATCGACTAGTCGGTACGTCTTTAATAATTTAAAATTCATATTTTGATGTGGGGGATTTGGTTCGGATACTTACGATGGGTATTTACTGGTGTAACCGAACGCTGTACCTCTCCTATACCGCCGGATGTAGATGGTCCATCTACTACAATCAATGGTTCTCCTATACCGTGGAATTGGGATGTAGATGGTCCGGCTTCTACAATCATTGGATCTCCTATACCGCGGAATTGGGATGTAGATGATCCGTCTTCTATAATCAATGGCTCTTCTATACCGCGGAATTGGGATGTAGATGATCCGTCTTCTATAATCAATGGCTCTTGTATGCTGCGGAATTGGGATGTAGATGTTCCTGCTTCTGCATTGAATTGCTCTTCTGTGTCATGGGGCTGCGATGTAGATGTTCCTCCTTCTGCATTCAATGGCTCTTGTGCGCCATGGGCCTGCGATGTAGATGTTCCTCCTTCTGCATTCAATGGCTCCAGTGCGCCATGGGGCTGCGATGTCGATATTCATCCTTCTGCATTCAATAGCCCTTCTGTGCCATGGGGCTGCGATGTAGATGTTCCAATTGCTGTGTAACAAATTGGAATATGATTTTTATATTGTATATAATAATTGTTCATATAGTAATAATAGTCACATTCCGTACCTTGTATAGATGGTAACCTTTGAGAAGGTATTGCTGTACGGACCAAGTACATATTCGATGATTTATCCTTGATCGTGAAATGCTGATGACATACACGAACATTTCTATAGACTCGCATCGGGTCTAACTCAAATAGTTTTGGATTGCAAATTACTTCAATCCATATATTGAAACGTGCTGTATCTTTAATAGGATTTGGGAATCGATGCCTTGTTGACGTTCCATCCTCACACCCAGGTACACAACATTTCATGTTGCTCGGCATGATGATTCTAAAAAACGAATAAAATATGACGCCTGTGCACTGTACGGACTCTTGATCCGTTTCCAGTGATCAAATTCCGTGCAGTGTGTCCGCTGTGCGGACACTTAATATGTTGTATCACTTACCTTTGTTCCAGTTCGATGTTTATGAATGTTCTTTCTTCGAGTCGCTATGAATGAATGTTCTTTCTTCGAATCGCTATCAAGTTATGGGTAGAATAATATGGCTAAGAAATCGCTAGTAGAAATTTAATGGAAAATGAGGATGTTAGTGCACACAGTAATGAATATTAACTTTACAGTATCTTAACATACATACAGGGTGTTGTTCGAGATTCGGTAGTTCCGATCTCCGCCACACCCCAACTCACCGCAGCACCTCCTGGACTGCGGAACGCCAAGACCGATCCACAATCGATCGGCCAATCATCTGCGCTCCTCAACCGACGATCATCCAATCAGCGCATCGCGTGAAACGGTTTCAGCCGGTTGTAGAATACGCGTAGCAAATCACAGTTCAACACATCTGTGGCTCAACCAATCAGATTTCCCCACGTCGGTCGATCGTCGAGAATGTTCGAGACGACCCGTACAGGAAGTCGGATTGTCCAACGGTCTTCAGTCTTGTTCACGCAGAGTACTTGAGTAGACGCGTCAAAACGTTTAACACGTAACTCGTGAATATTCTCATCTAACTCATTCTCAGTACTGCTCACAGTTCTCACCAAACTATTCTTCGCTCATTACTTCTCGCTCAGCATCAAGCTAGTATTCATTTCAATTAATTGCTTTCTCTAAAACGCTCAATTCTCATTTCTCTCACGCGAATCGATTGTGGATCGTGGTCGAGGGTCGTCCATGTGGCGGTCGGTGTGCGTGGTTCTCATTGTTCTCAATAACTCTCACTATTGTGCAATCAAAAGCTCTGCTCACCCCTCATCTCTGTGACGCACACTCAACGAGTGTTTTATAATAAAGACAACAAAACATTTTACCATAATAAGTGCATTGTAACTTTCGGACATAACCTCCCCGGCAAACTCACGCTCATCGCGTTATAATATTCGCGAACATTTGTGGTCCTTCGAGCCGGAGTGTTGTGTGAAGTTCAGTGCAGTGCTCACTTCGAAAGGCTCATTCTCAACTCTCAGTGCTCACCATGGCGGACGAAGAGAACAACTCCACCACGTCGAATCCCGAGTCGAGATCGACATCACCAAATCCGTCAGGAACGCTCCAGGTTCCTCAGGACCAAGCTGCGCAAGCCTCCGGCAAGACGAGGTCCTCGTCGCCGTCAACGACGCCGGCACCACTCATCATAAAAGCGCACTCACAGGCGTGTCGCTTCCAGACTCTGCAAGAATTGCAGTCTGAGGTCCCGGAGGACTTGGAATCGACGACTCCCAACGAAGTGCAGTTGCTGCTCGACAGCGTCGAGGAGCTACACACGGCGTTCCTGACGGAGCATGCACACTTAGAGGAGTTTTGGCCGGTGAAGTGCATGAACCACGAGTATTTCGCGTCAGGCCTCCTAGCCCGAGAGACGAAGCTCGTGGCAACGCTCAGGCGCTCACTCCGACGTCTCATTGCTCATCAAGCAAACGCTGCTCAACCCAGCACGTCCATCGCAACGGCCACAACATCGACGAGCAGAGCTGCAAAGCTACCCGAGCTCGCCATCCCCAAGTTCTCGGGGAACTATGTAGACTGGCCTGCATTCAGTGAGTTGTTTACCTCACTGATAATCAATGATACTCGGCTCATGGAAATTGACCGTCTGTATTACTTGAGGGCCAGCCTAACAGGGGAGCCGTCAAGACGTGTCAATGCATTTCTGCTCATGGGCTCATCGTTCCAAGCGTGTTGGGAATATCTCAACAAACGCTTCTCAAATAAACGACTGCTCATTAAGGAGCAGCTTGACAAGCTGCTCACCATCAACCTCATCACCACGCGGTTCGCGACTGCACTCAAGGACCTGGCTGCCACTTTCGCGGAAGTCAACGAGACGTTGGTCGCGTTGAAGGCTGATCAGGACATGCACAACTGTCTGCTGGTGCATATCCTAACCAACAGCCTCGACAAGGTCACCCGAGAGGCCTGGGAAACCTCTCTCTCCAGTTCCGCAGAGTGCCCTCGGTACCAGGATCTGCTGGCCTTCGTGGAAAAAAAGGGTGGGGCCCTGGAACAGATGGAGTCTTCAACGAAGAAGCCATCTGCCCCTGCCGTCTCCACCACACGCTCAGCTCAGCGCAGGTCAACAGCTCACCCTGCGACGCAGAATAAACCAGCTTCTCAACCTTCAGCGAGGGCGCAGTCAACAAGGTACCCTTGCGACTGTTGCTCTGAGGACCATTTTATAGTCTCGTGTCCTAAATTTCGGGAGAAATCCGCGAATGAGCGTCGCAAGTTCGTAGTTACAAATACTTTGTGCAAGAATTGCTGCGGTCGCCATAAGACGGAGGTGTGCAAATCTGCACACCGGTGCAAGACATGTGGGGCCAAGCACCACACGATGCTGCACCCCTCCCAGCTTACATCTGCTCAAACTCGCTCATTACTGTCACTCTCAGCCGCAGGTTGCCACGCTACCTCTCACACGCTCACCCTGTTAGCTACAGCTAACGCACAGCTCATCTCACCAGTGGCCTCACTGCCAGTGAGGCTACTCATCGACTCAAGCTCAGAGCTCACCTTCATCAAGGAGGAGCTCATTACTCAACTTAACCTTCAACGAACCCACTCATCCATCTCAATTATTGGAATTGGAGGCAACAAAACTACTCACACTCGAGGCGTCGTGTCAATCACTCTACGATCAAGTTACGACTCCTCCACGGTCTCCACCCAAGCTCATGTTCTGCGAACTCTCACATCCAGTCTACCATCCGTTGAAGCGCCACGTCAAGAATGGCCACATCTCACCAGGTTAAGGTTAGCTGATCCAGACTTTCTAAAACCTAGGCCCGTTGACATAATCATTGGTGCAGACTCATATGGAAAAATCATAAAGCACAACCTCATCAACGGTGACCCTTCAATGCCAATTGCCCAGTTCTCAATCTTTGGGTGGCTCGTTCTTGGGCCAGTTAGAACATCTCAGTCTCAAGTCATCTCGTCGCACACAGCTGCAGTAATGCAGCACAGCGACAAAACAATACAAGATCTACTGGCAAAATTCTGGATTCAAGAAGAGCTCCCGACAGATGCGCCCTCAAAGCTCACCCCTGAAGAACAAGAATGTGAGGATCACTTTCGAGTGACACACACTCGTGATTCTACAGGAAGGTACATCGTACGCATCCCTCTCAAGTCATCTCGAAGTCTATTGGGCAACTCATATCAAACTGCTCATGCTTGCCTAAAGCGAACACTCAACAAACTCAAAAGAGACATCGAGTATCACACGCTATACACAGGGTTCATGAAGGAATACGAGGAACTCCACCATATGGTAAGAGCCTCCTCTATCTCACCCAATACTCACTCTGTTTTCTATCTCCCACATCACGGAGTACTCAAGCTCGATAGCCAGACTACGAAGTTGAGGGTCGTCTTCAATGGGTCAAGCCCAACCTCAACGGGGCACTCGATCAACGATCTCATGCACACAGGGGCGAACCTTCTACTCAACATCACGGATGTACTGTTGTGGAGTCGCCAGCACAAGTACATTTTCGCCACTGACGTGACTAAGATGTACCGACAAGTCAAGGTTCACGAAGACGACCAGGACCTCCAGAGAGTACTGTGGATTGATGAGGACTCAAAGGAGGTGCCCTACAAACTCACCACAGTCACGTATGGAACCAAGGCTGCGCCGTTCCTCGCTGTCAGAGCACTGCTGCAGTTGGTCGAAGACGAAGGACATCGCTTCCCACTGGCAGTACCATCCATCACCCATGCTAGATACGTCGACGACATATTTGGCGGCGCCGATACGGGTGAGACACTCATTACAATCGCTCAACAATTAAATGACCTGTGCAAGGCGGGCGGTTTTCCACTTGCCAAGTGGCAGACAACCTACCCTCCATTGCTTGACTCAATTTCTCACGAAGTGCGAGCTAGCAACTCGTACATTGCACTTGACGACTGCAATACCAAAATTCTCGGTTTACAATGGAATGCTCTCAACGACAGCTTTTCATTCTCAACAAAACCTATCAGCAATTCAAGACTCACAAAACGTCTCATTCTCTCAGAAGTAGCCAAGATATTTGATCCACTCGGCTTCTTAGCTCGAGTCATAATTCGGGCAAAGGCACTTTTGCAGGAATTGTGGCTGCACAACCTCGACTGGGATGACCCACTGCCTTCCCAAGTCACTGCTCACTGGCTCACCATCAGAGAAAATCTAACAAGTCTGGCCAGACTCTCAATACCAAGGTTGTTTAACACCTTCTCGTACTCGACAGTGGAACTGCATGGATTCTCTGATGCCTCTCAGCTCGCCATGGCAGCGGTAATTTACATTATCGTGACCTCACCGTCCACAACTCACAAAGTGTCGACACTCGTATGCTCCAAAACCAAGGTAGCACCACTCAAGAAATTCACAATCCCGAGGCTCGAACTCACTGCAGCTTTAATGCTTGCAAGGCTCACGAAGTATGTTCAAGCTACTCTTCAGCTCAACATTTCTACAACGCATTTGTGGACGGACTCTCAAATATCACTATCATGGATCAAATCTCATGCATCACGCTGGAAGGATTATATGCGGAATCGTGTCTCCCAAATTCAAGAGCTCACCCCACACGCACATTGGACACACGTTCCTGGAACAATCCAGCTGATTGTGCCTCTCGAGGCTTAACAACAACACAGCTTGAACACCACGAGCTTTGGTGGACGGGACCATCTTGGCTCACTCAACCCAGTGACACATGGCCCTCTCAACCTACTTTGAAGGACAGTCCATGCATGCTGGAAACTCGTCCTGGGATCTCAAATCTTCTCAACATTCGACAATTCGAATATCACTGGGACCTCATTTACAGATATTCATCTCTCAACAAACTCTTGCGTATCACCTCAGGTTGTTTCAGAATTTTCTCACGATTAAGGAGGTCAACGATTTCCTTACCAATCATTTCACAGTCGCCTGACGATCTGGAGAGGGCCAGGATCTTCTGGATTAAAGCGACGCAGTCCCTTTACTTCACACACGAAATGAAGGCGCTCAGCTCCGGCACCAAGTTGCCATCTTCTCACACATTCAATCGTCTCACGGCCTTCATCGACCAGGAAGGAGTGATTAGGGTCGGAGGCCGACTCAACAACGCTCACATTGCATATGGAAGTAAGCATCCTGCAATTTTGCCTCGTCACTCACGTCTGTCCGATCTGATTATAGATCAAGCTCATCGACAAACTCTCCATGGAGGGACTCAGCTCACGCTCGCTCAAATAAGACAGACCTACTGGATCATCGGTGGTCGAGCTCCAGTGAAATCTCACATTCTGCGGTGTGTTGTGTGTGCTCGACAAAGGGGGATCCGTGCCCATCAACTGATGGGCCAACTACCTCTTTCACGAGTCACACCCACACGCCCATTCACCAGCACTGGACTGGACTATGCTGGTCCCATCACCTTAAGGACGTGGAAAGAGCAAGGCGCCAAGACTCAAAAGGGATGGATCTGTGTATTCGTCTGTCTTACCACCTCAGCTGTGCATCTCGAGCTAGTCACCGACTACTCCACAGAAGGTTTCATCGCAACGTACAGGCGTTTCATCTCACGGAGAGGAATCCCTCACTCACTCTACTCAGATTGTGGCACCAACTTCATCGGAGCCGATGCCACGCTCAAGAGGATGTTTACTCAGGGCTCTCAAGATCACCAATCTCTCGCTCAGCTGTTAGTCAACGACAACACTCGCTGGTTTTTCAACCCCCCAACTGCACCACACATGGGAGGCAAATGGGAGGCTGTGGTGAAGTCCACCAAACACCATCTTCGGCGAACCGTGAGTGAAACAGCACTCACCTACAAAGAATTCAGTACGCTCCTCACTCAGATAGAGGCAATGCTGAATTCACGACCTCTTGAGCCCCTCAGCGACGATCCTGAAGACGTCGCAACGCTCACTCCTGCTCACTTCCTCATTGGCCACCCGCTCTCAGCTCTACCGGAACCTTCTGTGGAGCACTCATCCATCTCACCATCAGCGCGGTGGCAACTCATCCAACAAAAGACTCAACAATTCTGGACTCAATGGTCTGCCCATTATCTGCAAAGGCAGTTATCAATCTCGAAGTGGCATCATCCATCCAACGCCATCAAGGTCGGCTCCCTAGTGCTCATCACCGATGAGCGGTTTCCCCCGAGCAAGTGGCCACTTGCTCGGGTTCTCACTCTTCACCCAGGGAAGGATGGATTGACTAGGGTGGTGACGCTCGAGACCGCCACTACCACCATAATCAGGCCAATTGCCAAACTGGCCATTTTGAATGTTACAGATTCATCATCAACATCTTCTTCCAGCTGTTGAGGCCGGGAGCATGTTCGAGATTCGGTAGTTCCGATCTCCGCCACACCCCAACTCACCGCAGCACCTCCTGGACTGCGGAACGCCAAGACCGATCCACAATCGATCGGCCAATCATCTGCGCTCCTCAACCGACGATCATCCAATCAGCGCATCGCGTGAAACGGTTTCAGCCGGTTGTAGAATACGCGTAGCAAATCACAGTTCAACACATCTGTGGCTCAACCAATCAGATTTCCCCACGTCGGTCGATCGTCGAGAATGTTCGAGACGATCCGTACAGGAAGTCGGATTGTCCAACGGTCTTCAGTCTTGTTCACGCAGAGTACTTGAGTAGACGCGTCAAAACATTTAACACGTAACTCGTGAATATTCTCATCTAACTCATTCTCAGTACTGCTCACAGTTCTCACCAAACTATTCTTCGCTCATTACTTCTCGCTCAGCATCAAGCTAGTACTCATTTCAATTAATTGCTTTCTCTAAAACGCTCAATTCTCATTTCTCTCACGTGAATCGATTGTGGATCGTGGTCGAGGCTCGTCCACGTGGCGGTCGGTGTGCGTGGTTCTCATTGTTCTCAATAACTCTCACTATTGTTCAATCAAAAGCTCTGCTCACCCCTCATCTCTGTGACGCACATTCAACGAGTGTTTTATAATAAAGACAACTAAACATTTTACCATAATAAGTGCATTGTAACTTTCGGACATAACCTCCCCGGCAAACTCACGCTCATCGCGTTATAATATTCGCGAACAGGTGTATCGAAAAAACCAAAAGTGGTTGTAACGATTGAGCCTAGTGCGGAAAAGTTGTGGGTCGACATTACGAAAACATGTGTAAAAGTTGAACTTAATCAGTTAATATCTTATGTTCTGTCCAGAGGCTCAAAATATCAAAACTTTACCGAAATAATTGAGAAATACCGAACTTTCTAAAAGCAACTTATTCCAAAACGATATTTGTGTCAAAACGATTCATAAGGACAAACTGCCGCAAAATATCCATCTCATGTCGTGCCAGCCTCCAAGAATGTAGGAAAGGTTGAGGTTATGAGAAAGGGTATAGCCGGTTAAGATGGTCAAATGTGCCCCTGAACCGAATTCAAATCACGATGAGTCATTCGAAAGCTTATAAAAAAAGAATGATTTCTGTCAAGTTTCAACTTCGTATCTCGACCCGGGGGGTAGTAAAGGGTAAAAATAGAAAATCAGGTTTTTGCCGAATTTCTCCTATACCAGCGGATGAAAAATTTTGAAAAAATTCAGAGACATGTCTGTCATCGGTGCACATATTAGGGAATCGCGTCAGATTTTTAAATTGAAAAACCAAGCTGTGAAAAATAAAAAACGCCAAAAAATGCTGAAAAATGCCGGTTTTGTATCGAAGCAGTCTTGATACTATAATTATATTTTTACTGTAAGTCCGCACCGTTGTTACCATTGTCTTGAATTTTTTTCAGATTTTTCAATTTGGTGCGCCGCAGTTAAAAAAATTAAAAACCGATTTTTTCTCCGTTTTTTCCGTGTCAGAGTAACTAATAGGTCGAACTTTCGTACATACTTTATGGAATAAGCCTTTTATGCAATCTTCAACGTCTTCACATGCAGCAAAACAGCGTAGAAATTAAACGAACTAAACATGCTGTGCCATTACAGTCTAAAATGTCTATCATATTTTCAACGGTGTCAATGGCGCAGCGGTAAAGTGTCCGACTGTTGAATCGCTGCGAACTTTTTGAACGTAGGTTCAAGCCTCGGAATTTCTATGTCCCACAGGGTCATTTTTTTTTCACATTAATTATGTATTTTTTCGATTTCTAGCTATATGACAATGATCGATATTTATATACAAATGTTTTAAAAACATATTAAAATTATTTCAATAGTTGAAAACTATTGTTAGGTATCATGCCAATTACAGCATTGTTTAACTTTTGAATTTTGGAAACAAGAAAGAGTTGTATGATCTATAAGAAGAGGCGAAATAATTACAAAACAACACACAATTGTTGCTGTAATCCATCCACAATTGTTAAAGGTAAGAGATTGGAAAATCAATTTCATATAATATTAATTTAGTGCAGGGAATGTTACAACAATACTGTAATTGACGGGATACTTGATCAGAGAAACGGTGGCATCAAAATCTTCTCAAGTCATGTTTATGTATATTTCAATTATTAAAATATTTTTAATGTTTTTAAAACATTTGTATATAAATATCGATCATTGTCATATAGCTAGAAATCGAAAAAATACATATTTAATGTGAAAAAAAAATGACCCTGTGGGACATAGAAGTTCCGAGGCTTGAACCTACGTTCAAAAAGTTCGCAGCGATTCAACAGTCGGACACTTTACCGCTGCGCCATTAACACCGTTGAAAATATGATAGACATTTTAGACTGTAATGGCACAGCATGTTTAGTTCGTTTAATTTCTACGCTGTTTTGCTGCATGTGAAGACGTTGAAGATTGCATAAAAGGCTTATTCCATAAAGTATGTACGAAAGTTCGACCTATTAGTTACTCTGACACGGAAAAAACGGAGAAAAAATCGGTTTTTAATTTTTTTAACTGCGGCGCACCAAATTGAAAAATCTGAAAAAAATTCAAGACAATGGTAACAACGATGCGGACTTACAGTAAAAATATAATTATAGTATCAAGACTGCTTCGATACAAAACCGGCATTTTTCAGCATTTTTTGGCGTTTTTTATTTTTCACAGCTTGGTTTTTCAATTTAAAAATCTGACGCGATTCCCTAATATGTGCACCGATGACAGACATGTCTCTGAATTTTTTCAAAAATTTTCATCCGCTGGTATAGGAGAAATTCGGCAAAAACCTGATTTTCTATTTTTACCCTTTACTACCCCCCGGGTCGAGATACGAAGTTGAAACTTGACAGAAATCATTCTTTTTTTATAAGCTTTCGAATGACTCATTGTGATTTGAATTCGGTTCAGGGGCACATTTGACCATCTTAACCGGCTATACCCTTTATAAAGAAAAAAAGGAAAAAATTTCCCTATTCACGGCCGAGAAAGTATTCAGTGTTTTTTTTTACAACTCTTCGCCCACTTCTGTTTCATTTAGTGTCGCTAGAAAGCGACTCAGAACTCACCATGTGAAGGTGGATGCACCTCGAGTACCACCCCCCTACCCATTACCCAACCAACCACCCATAAAGAACTAAAAAATTATGTCTTAAGTATTTTTATGAAATCTGCTTTTGTATTGAATACTGGGAGTTCAGCTCTTGCCTCCAGTGTGGTTCGAATATAGCCATCTCTTGCAACTTCTCCACATACCTTTAAAGATGCCTCCGTGACTAGCTTTACGGTTCGCTCTACTGCCTGAGTGTGAGATGGGAACTTATAGTAGTCCCACTCAATTGGTATAGGACTCGCTAGTGAGCTCTGCAGCTCATCAGAAGTTACATGAGATAGAACAGGAGGTGCGAAGACCTTGCAAGAAGACCAATCTATCATGTGGACATAGTTTTTTGCCTGAAAATTCAATGGAGGCACACAGAACGTGCGTAT
Source organism: Andrena bucephala (assembly GCA_947577245.1). NCBI lineage: Eukaryota > Metazoa > Arthropoda > Insecta > Hymenoptera > Andrenidae > Andrena > Andrena bucephala. Next base: position 14,173,085 of record OX387716.1, on the reverse strand, counting down.
AGGGCCAGAATCAACTGCAGTAGCTCTGGCTTCTATAATTTTTCTAACGGCAATTATACGAATATCTGCTCTTTCGTCTGCCAGCATACAAAACAGCAGATTCTTTGGAGCAGCAAAGAACGCATTTCTTGAAATAACACGATCACTGGCGATTACTGGCGATAAATTGGATATTTCTCAATTATTTCAGCAAAATTTCGAAATTTGAGCCTCTGGACAGAACAGAAGATACTAACTGATTAAGTTAAAATTTTACACAGGTTTTAGTAATGTCAACCGACAACTTTTCCGCACTAGGCTCAATCGCTACAATCACTTTTGGTTTTTTCGATACACCCTAGTCTACATCTGTATGCGTTACCCTATTTTTAACGAAACGGGCTTTCAATTCTGCAAACAAATTTTTCACGTAATTTCCTTAATTATGGTCCGAATTATATTGTTGCGAACACCCCATGGATGGAATCCAAGGCCTGCTGGTGCTCGCGACAGGAGTAAGAAGAAGATCAAGGAGAAGGCAATCAGATCGATTCGTTTGCCTATCTGTCATGCGAGAGTCAGCCGCCATTGCGAACAGACGTATCGATACTTACATTGCCCCACACTAGAGATTGTATTCCGTTACCACTGTTCTTGTTAATGTTCTGTTACCCTTGTTGTACATTAAATTTCTGTTATGCCGAGTACGAAACGTAACAATATCATTTTTGGGGCCAATTTGATCGTGAAAACATAGGGAATCGATCGACGTCACTTTCGCAAAGATCTGATTAGAAATTGCAGAACTTCCGATTCATCACAGCTTAGTGTGCAACATTGTATAGTCCCACTGGTTTCGAGCGTCGAAGCCCACGAAACTCAGCGAGACACATGATTGTTGGCGAGCATCGCGTTTGACGACTCTAGCTAGTGTTGCGTGGTTCTTCGGCCCGGCGATGGTCCTAGGGGCTGGGTTGATGCCCGTGGAGCGCAGAACCGCTCTGCTCGGAGTTGCGCGTCGGTGTTTGAATAAATTGACTTCAGTTTTGTACTTTTAGTTTGTAATCTTTGTAGGTTTAAACGTTTTATTATTATCCACAACGAATTAAAGATGGATTATGAATTGTAACAGAGCTTAGGAATAAACGTGTTATCGCTAATACAGTCGAGATTAGAATGGCAATCTTTTAGAATCGTTATTTTACGTTTCTAAGGAGAAACCGACAAAAGCTAGCTCAACGAGCGGCTTCAAATATGCCGGGCAAAAACGCGAATTTAAACTCGGATTACTTATCATGGCAGACAACCTTCTAGCTGAACCCCCAAGTTTTTCTTATAGTGGAAAACGCATTGTTACCAACTTGAGGTTGCGCGGTACGCAACACTAGAAAACCACTCCGTATGAATGCTAAGAAACGATAGTGTGAAGTGGCGTGCGTTTCAATTGCACATTGACAATATCGTAGATTCTAGGGCCTAGAATAATAGCTCCGTAATACGATGTTCTTCACCAGAACATTGCATTAATGAATTAAAAAATAAATGAATAAGTCAATTAGTTAAAATTAATGAACTGTGCATGATTTTAATGACGCCTAATTTAATTGCACTTACAAACTGAATTACTAATTGTAATTAAAAGAATATTTTTTGACGTGCAACATGAAGCTTCGCACGCAATTGGTTCGGCACAGATTATCGGGAAAGACCTACCCACCCCACCGTTTTGGTTTTCTCGCTGCGAGCGAGGACCCCAGTAAACCATCCGTTGGCAGCCGAGGGCAATAAAACCGACGGGCCACATAAAATGTTCATGTTTTTGATAACTGTTGAGGAAAGTATTACGAATGGAGTTTTTAGGGTTTCTCGATGAAAATAATAATAATAATAATAATAAATCGTCTTTATTCTATTATAATATAAGATACAACACAGTAGAAATTATTAACACGCAGATACAGAATGGGCGAGGCTCAGCGAAGCTGTTATTACGCCTAACCCAAGATAGAGTCGGAAAAGAAGAGAGAACAAGAATGATGGAGGGTAAAGTATAAAAATAAGACATTCTATGAGTAAGACAATATGAGGACTCAGCGGTAGAACACGTCAGCCGAGCTAAGACTATACTATGTGTGGATGATTAAGGAGAAATGCTTTAGTAGCATTTTTGAAGGAGTGTAGAGTGGGAAATGAGCAGATAGCATCAGGAAGAAGATTATAGAAATGGGAAGCTGCAAAGGTAAATGAGCCGGAGAATTTAGCGGAATGGAAAGAAGGGGTGGAAAGACTGTATTCCCCTCTCGTATGACAAGAGTTGGCGGAGTGGAAATTGACGTTGTAAGGGATTAGGTCACGGAGGTAAGGAGGTGTTTGCGTAGAGAGGACTTTGTACACTAAGCAGCAGAGATGAAGAATCCATCTTTGGGACATATTGAGCCAGCCTGTTTGGGTGAATAGCGGGGTGATATGGTCAAACTTCCGAGTATTAAACGAAAAGCGAAGACAAGAATTCTGGACGTATTGTATGCGACGAAGTGTCGACTTATTAGTACATGGGAAATAAACAATATCGGCATAGTCAAATAAAGAAAGGACAAGTAACTGAGAGACAAGGAGTTTATGGCGAGTGGAGAGGATTCTTTTAAATGGATACAGGAGTTTTAGACGGAGACGTGCAGCAATGAGTTTCGTAGATACGTGTGAAGTAAAGTTCCAGGAGAGGTCAAAAGTAACACCAAGCAATTTTAATGAGGATTTCGCGGGGATTATGGTTTGGTTTATTGAGATGGAGAATGAAGCGATGTTTTGGAGGAGAGTAGGTGAACCAGCGAGAAGGAAGGAGGATTTTGTTGGGTTTAAATATAGACCGTGTGACGATGACCACCCCTGAATCCTCACAAGATCCGACTCGATTTGCTTCACGGCCGACACACAGTGAGCAGAGTCAAAAGACAGAACAAGTTGTGTATCATCCGCGTACATGTATGCTGAACAGAATTATGATAAGAGGGGTAATTCCGCCACATAGAGATTGAAAAGTAATGGCCCCAAGACCGAGCCCTGAGGAACTCCATGTGTAACCGTGCGTATTGATGAGAATTGCGGGAACGGATTGCAAATTACTACTTACTGGGAGCGTCGAGAAAGGTAAGAACGAAACCACTCCAGGGCTGAGCCGTTTATATTAAGATTGCTCATTTTGCTGATAAGTAACTCACGATTTAGGGTATCGAAGGCTTTTGAAAAGTCGAGCGAGACGATACATGATATGAGACGCGGGTCAAAAGCCCTTAGTACCGAGTTCGACACATGGAGGAGTGACGTAGTGGTGCTAAAGTATGGTCTAAAGCCTGATTGGAACAGCGGCAATGCCTTAGTGTTGATGAGGAAGTTTTGTAACTGTAAAAAACATAGCTTCTCGAGAATTTTGGAGAGGAAAGGAAGGGTAGAAATGGGGCGGAGAGAATTTAAGGTGGTCGGAGTATTAGTTTTTGGAATGGGTGTGACTATTGAGTGTTTCCACCGTAACGGGAAGGATCCAGTGGAGAGGGAGAAGTTGAAAATATGGAGGAGGGGGTGCAAGCAGCTCGGCATGGAGAGGCATAGCATATCCGAAGAAATGTCCGAAGGGCCAGATGATGTAGGTTTTATGGTTTTGAGAACAGCGAGAGGGTCGCTTGGTTGGATACGATCGAAAGAGAAAGATGATACGTCGAGAGAAGGAGAGGTAGAGTTACGAATTGAACTAAGGTCTGGAGCGGAGGACGGGATGGAATCTAAGAAATAGTCATTAATAGCAGTTGGATCGGAGAATTGAGAAGAGAGAGACTGAGAGCGGAATGCTGTGGGGGCCCCTGATTTGCGTTAGAAGTTCCAGAAGGGTTTAGAGGAGAATTTAGAAGGCTGAGTTAACAAGGGGTGGAAGAAGGCCTGTTTTTCTGCTCTGAGTGCAGTTGAAGTGTAATTTCGGAGTTGCTTGTAATAATCCCAGTGCGAAGGAGATTGCGACTTTTTAAATTTAGTCAGAACTTTATTTCGAAGTGACATGAGTAGTTTAACATTAGGAGTAATCCAAGGGGCCGGTAGCTTGGTGACTCTTACCAACTCTGTAGGGGCATACATGTCAAAGACGCCAATAAGACTATCAGTAAAAGATGCAAGCTTAGCGTCAACCGTGGTGGAGCTATAGACTTCATCCCAACTTAGGCAACCAACCGCTGCACTGAAATCGTCAAAGGAAAGGTTTTTTAAGTTACGCCGAAGTAGAAAGCACTGACCGGAGCAAGGTTTCGGTAGATCCAGTTTAGCGTAGACAAGACAGTGATCGCTGATCTCACTGACATCAAGAGAACCCGAAGGAAAGATTACCAATTCATTATTGACCATGATCAAATCCAGAAGACTGGATTTATCCAAGGTTACGCGTGTTGGATAAGTTATAATTTGCTTGAGGGAAAGCGTATTTAATATATTATTAATGTAAGTGAGACCAGGCGAGAAAGCATTGTTGAGATCAACATTAAAATCGCCCATACAGATAGTGAAGTTAGATGCGGTAGTAAAATCATGTAAGAATGATTCAAACGGGATTAAAACCGCCGGCGCACACGACGGAGGCTTATAAACTACAAAGACAGTCGGATGTGCGATATAGTAATGCAGATCCCAAGCACCCCCAACCGATTATCACAATGATACGAGTCAGGCACCCCATGACACATGACCTCATAACGCAAGTTAGAGTTGATGTAAAAAGCGACACCACCCCCGCGAGACGCGATTTCAGAAACGCGATCTGATCGGATCAGAGTATAGCCAGGCATTAAAAAACAAGAGGAATCATCATGCGGTCGAAGCCATGTCTCACTCAGTGCCAGAATATCGAAATTGTGGGAGTTAAGCAGATCAACTATATTGGTGAAGTGTGGTGCGAGGGATCACACGTTTAAATGAGAGATGTAAAGATGAGACCGACTAGATGAGGATAAGTGATTTTGAACATTAGCATTAGAAGCAACAGAGGTAGGATTGAGGTTATAAGTTGTAGAGGCGGGGGAACCAGTTCCTAACGAACAAGAAGAGACTACAGAGGGATTATGAGATGACGAAGGGCAATTACTATGACTATTTATCACTGCCGGGACCTGGGACAGTCAGTCCATTCTATTGCCCTGAGAGATGAGCGGAGCAGCAGCTGCGGTACGGTGGTCTGGATGAAGTTGAGGTATCAGACGGTTGTTGTTGCCATTTGCCAGTGCTAGGTAGCGGGTAACTTTCGAGTTTGAATCCTTCCTTAGATATGTGATTCCTTTTTTCATCCACACGAATTGGAAGTTATGGGTGGCTGCAAATTGCTTTGCCTCCGTTAAGATTCGGCGTTCGTCAACAGTTGATCTTTCGTTGACGTAGATGGAGGTAGTTGACCAAGAAGAATTCATCTCAGAGGCGAGAAAGTTTCTCTTAATCTTTTTTTTGGCAAGCCATGCAAGTAGGTAAGGTATGAGAGTTCTGGATACGATGGGCGAGGGGGTGAGGCGGGGCGGGGGGTACCAACCGCTGGCGCGGGGTCGAGGTGGGGAGGGGGATACCGCGCTCTTCCGCGAGGTGGGTGCGGGGGTGAGGCGGGGAGGGGGTACCGCGTTCGTGGGTAAGGGGGCGACGTCACAGGGGAAGGGGGATTTCAAAATTTTCAAAATGGCGTCTGCCGCCGCGCAACCGGTGACGGTGGTGAGGTGCAGGCGCGAAAGATAAGGGGCGAAAGGATGTAGCGCGGATGCTGTAATTCGATACTGATGACTATTCGAGATTAATTAACCTAAATAGCGCAACCGTCTCACGAAAGAATGCAACGCAGCCCCGTATAAACATTCGTTGACGAAAATGTAATTCGACGCGCTACCGCGATAAATATTCGAGATTAATTAACTTAAATAGCGCAACTGCCTCGTAAAAGAACGTAACGTCGCGCTTGTATAAACATCCGCAGACGAATATTTTAAAGTTTGGGATCGGCGCCTTATCACCAACACTGTAATTCGATATACGTGGTAACGCATCGGACGCATGTTACAGCGTGTGAGGGAGAGAGAGAATGTAACGTCGCGTATAAATATCTGTCAACGAAAATGGTTTCACGCTCTTTCACACGCCCTTTTCTCTCCCATAATCGCGATACATGCAAATACTTGATATGTTATTTCACAGGGAAGGTGGAAGATAGGTAAGTACACCTGACATATTAATATTAAGTTTTTTAATTGACCGGTGCAGTAGCATTTATGAACTGATTTTAAGGTGGTTGCTTCATGATCGCACGCATACGGAAGTATAGCGCGATAATTATTCGGGCATCGCCCAACGTATTTTGAAAATCGAGACCGCTGTGACGGGTGCGAATGCCCTTATCACAGACGCGTGAATTCGATACGCGTGGTAACGCATCGAGCAAGCGCTACATCACGTCACCTGATTGAAACGTTGAGGGTGAGCGAGAGAAAATACTTTCTCTAACTAACCCCCACACATTGGTGTGTACGTGTACGTGAATTTGTATAAAAGCGACGTTGGTCAGACCTGTGAACTTCATTACACCACGGTCGCTCGAGTGCTAAACAGTATCGTTCGCGTTAACTTCTCCACCGATCAGTATAATCGTACATAGTACATATCAAGATGTACAAACATAGCTTCAACGATTCATCCTACGCATCCGCCATCAATGGTGATTACCCCAATAAACGCCAGCAACAGGAACATCCTCATCAACAGTCCAATATGAGGTACGTACGCGTTATTATACACATTTCACTTACTTCATTCACTTACTTCTTTCACTGTAAACGCAAGCGAACCGAGTATTAATTCCGTGTATACGTTTCTTACAGTTCTGGATCCGCAACGCCAAAAACAGTGAAAACGCCAAAACCATCAATCGTGCGAATCCTAGGGCGGGATTACCCGTTGACCTCAACAGCGTATAAACGGCTCATGATAGGAATTCGCATTGGTATGGATTCGTGCCACGTCGAGATCGCCATAGTCGACAATAAAGGTGGCGAGTTGAGCTTCTCAATGTCTACGTGGAAGCTCCTACTGCAAAATGGGGCTGACATTCTTAAAAAATTACGCGACAACGTAACAACACCCCAGACCCACATCGAAATTGATCATTTACGAATCGAATTCACGCGCATGCACAATGATCAACTCGTAAAAATCACAGATAATCGCGTTACCTTATACATGACGGAAGTTACGATGCGAAAACTGTTCGCGTATGAACATTGCATCGATCATATGTTCACTTGGTTGACCGAAAATATGTACGCTGTAGCCAGTAAATATACCGCGTTCGTAAACGTTCTACGTAGCGCTACCGCACCAACAGATTATGTGAAATTAATTTCCGAAAGCGATCACTTCGAACAACATTCTTTGATTGATTGCGAATTGTTAGCGTTAGGAATGCAATCCATGTTGCGCGATGTAAAGCACGTACCACTATAGTACATGCATATATATATGTTTAATAATAAAGGTATAACAATTTTAAATAAATGTATTTTTGTTCAGAACAGTATGTGTTTATTCATGTATATCCATGCATGCATAAAACGTTATTCGTATGGGGCGGGATATTCTTGCTCGCGTGGTAAAGGTTGCAGTTGTCATCGTTGCGCTCACCATCACTGCCACCGTTGTACTCATCTTCGCCGTTGTACTCGTCTTCGCTGCGGTTCTCATCGCTATAGAAAATAGAAAAAAATTGTTATATATTCGTTTCTCTGTAAAAGTAGATGCAATGCGTGTGTATGACTTACATTAGATGCCGCTACGTATATAATTCCATACTTTATGGACATTCTCCAGCGCACAAACACCATCGTTATTGTGAAACGCACATCGTGAAGCATTCGTTGAAGCCATAGACTTCAGGTTAGGAACGTCGGGATCCACGGTGTCAGGCGTGATACCGCAATAATCATCGTCAACGTCGTAGCCGCCGTCGTCCTCAACGGTTCGAGCGTTGATGATCTTTTTCCCCTTCGGCTTGTACACATCGCAGATATCCTCGACGATTATGTCCGGCAGTAGTTGCAGCATCCACGTTTTCTTTTCCGCACCTTTCACGATGGCGAAGTCGATGTTCGCGAGTGCGCTGGCGAGCAGTTCCGGAAGTTTCCAGTATGGAACGCAGCCATCAGACCAGCGGAGACCGTGATGATGCTTCGCGAGCCAGGACGCTTGACATTTCTCGAACGAATTCAGATAATTCCAGAAGTATGGCGGCTCGAAGATCCAGGGGCTGATCGTCGGAGTTTCATCGGTATCGCTGCTGCTGCTTGTGCGAATCGCGATCTCTTTCACGACGAAATCACGTTCGCTTTTGAAACCTTGCATGTCGACAACGGCGAACATCGTTATTCGTATAAGTAGTAGCGTCGGTGACGAATCAGTAACTGCGGACTTTGACATCTACATCATCGTTTTAAAACAGTAGCAGTACCCGCAGTAGTAGTAGTAGTATTAGTAGTAGTAATAATAATCGTTCACGCATGCACACTATATTAGTTTGCGTACCACGTTGGTTAAAGGGTTGTATTCGACTATACGATCGTGTATCATCAAACAGTACGCGGTAGTATTAGCGGGAACATTTTCTTTGAATTCAAAATCTATTCGCACGTCCACCGTGGCGCTCTTCAACGACTCGTTTTGCCTAGAACAATCTATGACCGCGATAGGCGCGTATTTACGGAATTCGATCGCATTCAGCAACGGTTCTCCGTGACCATAGTACGATCGACCGAATTTCGCATACATATCGTACAGGAGCGCGTATTTATTCTTATCGAAATCCAAGTTCAAGTCGTCGTACGGAAACGCCTCGGAATTTAGGTAGAGTCGAAGGTTCGTGAGATTATTCGAGTCAAATCTGCTCGCGGATTTATCGGGACAATTCTTTCGATCGGTTTGCGTGCCGAATAACACGTATCGGGGTTTCTCGATTTGCGACGAAGCTTTCACGGTCCACGTGTGTTTCGTTGTAGCTTGCAGTAACGGGTACTCGTGCAAGCTCCACGATCGGAAACTCATCGCGATCGGACAACCGCTTTCCAGGATACGCAGCATCGATAGTTTATTCACTTCCTCCAAAACGACATGGGGCATACGCCACTGCACCTTGCGTATCTCCAGTTTCGGCCACGCAGTGGCGGAGGTGCAGTGCATCACGTTCGTATCGACTCGTGATCGTATGAGGATCAGCTCGTGCCGCGCGTTCATCACGATGTGTTTGTAATCCTCGCAGAATCCTAATAACACGTTCAGGGGTACGCAGAAATTGAAAGCGCCCGAATGAAAAATATCGTTATCGTAATCGATGGCATAATTCCAACCAGCATTCACGAGCACTTTGCTTCTATCGGCCGACAACGAAACGTAATTTTTCAACGTGGTAGTGATTCCTGGATTTCGGCAACGATCGATCTCGACACCGTTCAATTCGTATCGAATCTCATCGAACATGAACGCGACGCAATTATTGTCAAGAACAGCGGTCGTGGACGTTGCCGGACCTGTCGCGTTCTGCGCCGTCAACGTGCCACGACCTTCGATGTAGAGAAAACTTTCGCACGGAAGCGTGTACAGATCTTGTTGCTGTATGGGGATTCTTATCTCATCGCTATTGTCGAACGTCGTGTTGGCGTACGAATTATACGTGTGTAACTCGATCTTCGTGATACGATTGTCAAAGGTTGGCGTATTCGCCACATCCAGAATAATCGACATCGTGGTTGCGTGTCTAATAGGCAACGATGAATCCTAGCGATCTTTATTCTTCTACTTTCACCTATCGATAAAGGGTCGCGCCGATGACGCGAGACAGAGACGTCAGGAGTAGCAGCGGTAGCGACGAATGATGATTCGTACGTGTGATCTAACACTAACATACTACACACGCGCGCATACACGTGCGGTCACGCTACCTGTCGCGCGGATGTCGTTGAACGTGCAAACGAATCGTTATTTCTTCGCCGCGAAAATCTATAGGACGATCGTATTGATCGACGATGCGTAGCGTTAGATCGTGCATTGCTCACGCGACGATCGGTAGGTAAATGACGTGTCGCGGAGTTTCCGATATCTTATATCCCGGCGGCACGCGAGGTGAAAATTCGTGGATAGTGTGTACCGGTTTATCGTTGCTGTACGCGCCGGTAGTTACGTTGCACGTTACTCTGATCACGTTAACGTTTATAATATTCACGGGTACGTCGGACTCGTGCCAGATTCTCGGTATTAAGACACGATTCGGGGAAAATCCTAACAACGAGCCTACATTGTTGGGTTTCGTAAAGTCTACAAAGAACGAACAGTACATCTCGCTTTTCATGGTGTTGTTGTTAGCTCGTAGCATTAGAGGGTACTTGTCGTCATCGTCGTCATCGTTGTTACCGCGTTTTCGAGGATATCGATCGAGTAATCGTTGCTTCAGATACTCGGCGATAGTGTCTAATTCGTAGGAACCGTGAGGGATCGTAATGTATTCATGAGCGGCGTCGACGATGGAGTTGTTTTCGGTGTCATAGTTCACGACGAAATAGAATTTATCGTTGCTCGAGTCGATGTTTGGTATCGTGTGAAACGTCTCCAAGTCCGGGAGTCCTAATTCGTATTGACCATCACTCAACTCTATCGGTGGGAAATAATTTACCGTGAGCACGCTGCTCCGACCCGTTAACGTGAGCGTGAACGACATATCATAGATTACACTCGCGAGACGGAGAGAAAGGAAGTGACGCGCGCGTACGAATACTCGGCAATTTATCGATATTATGAGTCTTTATTAAAGAAAATATGGATTGCCATTACGCATGGTTACATTGAAACGAAATCTTAGTACACACCGTTATTAGTACGTATGCCATAATTCCATAGACTTTTGCTGTAAAAATTGCATGCATAAGCGACCGCAATTCATTTCGTCGAAACGTTGAAAACCATTGTGATTGTACGTGATCGTTGTACCGCGTCCGAAATAGTGGATCAATTCCGTTAGTGGTCATAGATTCCCAAAACTATCAAAGTACTGTACTCGTGACCCGCGTTTCGCGTACGCGACCCAGTGTGTACCGGTGCCTCGATTATCGTCCAGATTCGCGATACCGCATTCGTTGCTGCGTGCGCGCGTGGGAAGCGTGTCGCGCATAAACACCCCTCGAAAGAACGGAATGCTGGCGCACTCACGCTGTAATTGCAGGTTCGTCATAGGTTGTTGGTTTATCGCCGCCACCGTCGCCATGCGCCTACGCGATCGGCGTTTTTTTTTCTTCGTCTGCACTCGTCGTTGACGCCGCCGTCTCGGGTTCAAGCCCGCGCCTCGCTTGTACGGTGTCAGATGCATCCCTCGCCTTTCCATCGCACGATGATGACGCAACGTCTCTTCCAGCTGTTTTCGAGACGCCTTCGAATCGTTGACTGCTTTGGTTATACCAGCCGCTCCACCGGCCAATGCCCCGATAGCTGATAAAGCGGGCAATACGAACGGAAGAAATTGAAGAAAGCCACCGCGTTTCGCCACTCGTAGATTACGATGTCGTCGTCGCCGTTGCGGATGTTTCCTTCCAGACTTCCTCTGTTTACGTTTCGTCCTTCTCATACCCATGCCGAGTTTAGTCTTAGCCTTCATCGTTGCCCACACTCCAGTCGCGGTTGCTTTTTCGCCAAAGGTCGCGTCGTTCGGCTAACGCGCGATCAGCCTCGTGTCTTCCCTCTAAATCCTTTCGACGAGAGTACGCGATATCGTGGTCGCGGCATGCTACGTCCAGGGGGTTCACACCTTCGTCGCCACGAGCCAATCGCTTTAGCAAACGCGTTCCCGGTCCACAGAACTGATAACCCGGAACGTGTAGTTCGAATGGCAGACGGTTTATGATGCCGTTCACGAGACCCGATCCAGTCTTCTTCTTCTTCAGATTCTTCTTCAGATTCTTCATCTTCAGATTCTTCTTCTTCTTGTAAGACGTCGTAGTCGTTGATGCTATCATATACGTTAGAATAATCACGATAGCTACTACAATAATAGACGCGTACGTACGCTTCACCGATCACAGTGATAGTGACCTGCGCGACGAGTGCCACGAATATAAATAGTCATCCTTCGTCACACGCGCGCGAGTACCTGAGAAACCCCGCGAACATGCGATTCGCGAAACAGTTGAACGTTATTCGCGTAACCGCGAATCGAAAGCTAGAAGATGATAGGGATGCGAGTCGAGCGAACAGACACGGCCCGTTGCTGCCGAACAGCGTGCGAGGTGTGATTTGTGGACCGTCAGGGTGTGGAAAAACGAATGTGCTTTTAAGTATGCTAGAGAGTCCGAACGGTTTGCGTTTCGAGAACGTGTACGTGTACTCGAAATCGTTGCATCAGCCAAAGTATCGTTATCTCGAGCAGGTGTTGTCGCTGGTCGACGGAATCGAATACTTTCCCTACTCGGACAACACTAAGATCGTTCCACCGAGAGACGCTCGGCCCGATTCGATCTTCGTGTTCGACGACGTGGCGTGCGACGAACAGAACGCGATACGCGAATACTTCTCTATGGGTCGTCACTCGAACGTGGATTGCTTTTATTTGTGTCAGTCGTACGCTAGAATACCTAAACATTTGATCAGGGACAACGCAAATTTTCTCATGCTATTCAAACAAGACGGCACGAACTTGCGCCGCGTATACAACGATCATGTGAACACAGACATGACGTTCGAGTCGTTCAACGACTTGTGTGCGAGATGTTGGCGTCGACGATACGATTTCGTGGTGATCGATAAGGATAGTTCCATGTACGAAGGTCGGTATCGAAGAGGATTTAACGAGTTTGTCGTAGCTCGCGGACATTAGTAAACCGTGAGTCGTTCATCGAGCAACACGAAATGTCTAACGAATCGACGACGACGACGACGACGACGCCGATAACCACGAGCAACGTTGACGCGAAGCATTCGCAAAAACATCACCGATGTCATCGACAAAAAGGAACGAAACATCAAAGTGGTACGAAACGCCGGGCCGCGGACAAAAAGGTGGAAATCGCCAAAGTCAGTGACGTTATACGTAAAAAGTGCTTGGCCCTGAAAATTGGAAAAATGGATACGGAAGCGGTTGTGGAGGCGAGCACGCGTCCCATCGTTGAACCGTTGAAACGATTGATCGAGAACGCGTCCGCGTCGAAAACGCACTCAACGCCTCGATCGCGACCCGTGAATAGGAAACACGAATACGATCAACAACAATCATCGAAGAGATTTCAACCCGTCACTCCGTTGATAATCAAGGAGCATCCGAATAACCTTCCAGATTCTAGTGACGACAACGACGACGACGACGATGACGATGACGACGACTACGACGACGACGCTGACGACGCCGACAACAACACCGACAACGATGTAACAAACCCCAAAACTGCCCTTTCTTTTTTTCTTAATAAACTTAGTTAATAATCATTTAAATACTTATATTCTTATTATATTCCTGTTATTCTTACTTTTATAAGAGTGTTTAGCATTAGTATTAATATTAGTTCAGGATACCGCGAGACGCGAGTATGACGAAAGAGAGAATTGAGTGTAAAGGAGTGGGAGAATCAAACGCATGCGCGATCCTCAGTCGATCAGCGGATCGACGAGAGCAAGGATCAGAAGCAGTAATTGTGATTCGTGCATGACAAATGAGAGAGGGAACCGAGCGTTCCATGCGTGCGCCTGCGTACTAATCAGTCGCTTAGTAGACCGACTAGAGAACGGATCGAGCGAGACGAGAATAATTGAGGCGTAATAGTCGAACTCCGTTCCCATTGGTGCGCTCCCAATACTCCGAATGTGTATAAATACGGGCAGGAAAGCCCAGAGAGGATTCATTCAACATTCAACTTTCAACATTCTTATTCTCATGTCTAGCCTAGACTCTGCTAAGAATCGTTTAAAGCAAATTGCTGATTCCAACATAAGGTTAGGCTTCAACTTTGGAAGCCGCCTCGTAGGCCCCATGGTATTGTCGATCGTTTTGACCAAGGCTAAAATCGCCCGGTCTAACGACGTATCTGCCTTGGAAGCCGCCTCGCAGGCCCCTTAGTTGTCAAGCTAGATTTATGATTATTATTCTCAGGTTAGTAATATTACTCCTGAGCAACGAGGGAACAATACTATTCCAGGTGGCAGTATCGCCCCTGATGAAACACTGAAACAATTCAACTGTTCTCAACTTAACATATTCAATTTCCTAGATCTATAAGCTAATTCCTAAATTATAAGCTAATTCCTAAATCATAAACTAATTCCTATATCGACCGAGAGTCATAATCCATTAACCAATTCCTATCATTCGACTAAACGTCATTATTAATTACTTAAGTTATACTACTCCAAATCGATCGTTCAAACGGGCATTTCTTTTGTAACGACCTAGAGTCGCAACCCAAGACGATCAACTTTACCTTTTGTAACGACCTAGTGTCGCAACCTAATTTAATTTCTTTAAATTCTTTAGTATTAAGGCGTTAAATCATATTTTCATGTATCATTAAGAAGTGTTTTTCTTGAATAAACACTATTTAAGTTAAATTCTTGTTCTGGAATTTTAATTCTTTATCGCACGCCACTCGAACCAATCCCGAAATCCTGTAAGGAGCGTTACGCCACGCTCGAAACCGTTACAGGTGTTATTTTTGGTGGCAGCGGTGGGATAATTGATTTGCAAAACCGCGAATTTTGTGGCAAAGGAGTAACCCTCCTATAGCGAAGAACGAGAATTTTTCTTCTTAGATAATTGCGGAGTAAGAGTATCAATCATGGCGCAAAATGATCATCTAAACGATGTGTTAGTCGATATGCAAAACCTGCACTTAGACCAGGAAAATATGCGCCACCCTCAGATTAGAATTAGAGATGCCGCAGATACGGTTCCGACATTTGATGGGCGAAATATTTCCATGTAGCAGTATACAAAATGTTGCAAAAACGCAAAGAATATGGTCGCACCAAACGCCGAGTATGGATTAGTACAAATTATAAAAAATAAATTATACGGTCAAGCCTCACGAGTTGTTTTGAATGGTGATTACAACACCATAGATGAACTAATTAAAGTACTTAATTCTCGCTTTGCTCCACTACATTCGTCAATTCAATTATACGGAGATATGTCCAGAATCGCTCAGCTGCCGGATGAAGCGACTGTCGATTACAGTAGCCGTGTGTCGGAAATTCTCCAACAAATAAAAACGTGTCACGAAACGGAAGTTCCCCAGAATGTCGTGCAGTACAATCAAACTGCAGAAATAAATGCTATTCGGACATTTTTGACGAGATTGAGACCGGAGGTTTACGCGAGAATGCGAACAGTTGACTTCGCTGATTTGGATAGTACTATTAGTGCCGCGATCAGAGCCGAAGCAGAAAATCAGGAGAATTTAATGAGAAACAGACTTGCTGAGGGCCTCTCATGTTCTGTGCGGTGTACTAATTGTTTTGGTTATGGGCATACAACAACGAACTGTAGTAGCAAACTCCCTGAGAGACAAATATCACAGATATCCTGGCAGTCAAAATTCTGCGATCATTGCCGACGAGTAGGACATACTATTCAGGAATGTAGAATAAAAAATCCACAGAATAATTCAGTATTACAACCGACATCTCAAATAGAATGTAGATATTGCAGAATCAAGGGTCATACTATTGACCAATGCCGAAAGAGAATATATAATAATAATAAGAACCGCGAAAGAATTGCAAATGCTAAACCAGAAACACCAAAAGCTTCAAATAATACACAACAAACTTCAACACAAAACCAGGGTGCACTTAATTTGCAAATGTTAAGAATTGGAAGATCACCTAACCTTACCATATCAGGGCCAGAATTTAACAAACCTGAAATCCAAATGATGATAGATACGGGTGCCGACTTAAGTGTAATTAAACAAGAATCTATTTCTCCTGACATTCCAATTTATACAGATGCTGTATATGATTTAAAGGGAATAGCTAATAGTATTCTTCCTACCATAGGATATATTAAAGTCAAATTTCTAAACACTGAAGCAGAGATCCATGTTGTTGAAACATTGTCTATTGCACAAGACGGACTATTGGGTACGACCTTTTTCAAGGAAATTGGAGCAAAGATAGATTATTCTAGGTAAGCTGTGGTAGTAGGAGACCATATTTTACCATTTGAGAATTGCAAGGTAACCATACCGAACCGATCAAGGTGTCAAGTACAAGTAAAGGTTCTCGCCTCAGATCTCAAAACCGGATACGTACCAAAATTAAATTTACATCCTAAAATCCTAATGGGAAATGCTCTAATTACCAATAATAATGGGTTAGCTAATCTTTATGTCATTAATACATCCACTGAAGATATAACATTGGCAATACCACCCATACAAATAGAACCCTATGAGGAAGTAGAGGTGCCAGAAATTATTGAAACCCCAGAACATATCGAGCAAGTATTAGAGCTACTCCGTATCAACCATTTAAATGTTGAAGAAAGAAATAATATAGAAATGTTAATTAAGCGTTATTCTGATAGGTTTCACATCCCCGGAACAGAGCTAGAAGCCACAAGTGCAATTAAACATAGAATAATTACGAAAACCGATACCCCAATAAATACTAAACAATATCGATACCCGCAAGTACACAAAGAAGAAATTAATAAACAAATACGCGAATTATTAAAAAATAATATTATTAAACCTTGATCCTCTCCTTATAACTCTCCGGTATGGATTGTCGCGAAGAAACCAGACAGTAAAGGAAATAAAAAATGGAGAGTAGTAATTGATTTCTGTGAATTGAATGACGAAACGATAGGAGATGCGTATCCATTGCCGAATATATTAGACATATTGGATCAACTTGGCAGCGCCAAATATTTCTCAGTATTCGATCTAGCTTCGGGATTTCATCAAATTCCGATGCATCCAAATGATAAACATAAAACGGCCTTTTCCACTCCTTACGGACACTATGAATTTAACCGAATGCCGTTTGGATTGAAGAATGCCCCTGCCACATTTCAAAGATTGATGGATCAGGTTCTTACCGGACTACAGGGTGTAGAATTATTCGTGTACTTAGACGACATAGTAATCTACGCTCGCTCACTTCAAGAGCATGCAGTCAAATTCGAAAGGTTAATGAAACGACTTAGGGAAGCAAATTTAAGTCTGCAGCCAGACAAATGCGAATTTTTAAAGAGAGAGGTAGCATATTTGGGACACATTATTAGCGAGAATGGAGTTCGACCAGACCCAAGGAAACTAGAAGCTGTCAAGGATTTTCCATTACCAAAAACAACAAAGAACGTGAGACAATTCCTTGGACTGGCTGGGTACTATCGTAGGTTCATAAAAGACTTTTCAAAAATAGCTAAACCGTTATCAGATCTAACAAAAAAAGATAATAACTTCATTTGGACGAATAAACAACAAGAGGCATTCGAGATACTAAAGGACGCGTTATGCAAAGAGCCTATATTACAATATCCAAATTTTGACGCTCCATTTATTATTACAACGGACGCTTCTGGATACGCCGTGGGAGCTGTCCTCAGTCAGGGAGAAATTGGAAAGGACCTTCCGATCGCATATGCCTCCAGAATCCTAAACAATGCTGAAACACGTTACGCACCGACCGAGCGTGAACTACTAGCATTAATATATGGCATGGAACATTTTAGACCCTACGTTTATGGAAAGAAATGTAAATTGATAATGGATCACCAACCTCTAGAATGGCTGCACAAACTAGCAAATCCAACCTCAAGATTAATGCGATGGAAAATTAGGTTAGCTGAGTACGACTATGAAATTATTTACAAACCTGGTAGATACAATACCAACGCTGATGCCCTATCAAAGAATCCAATACCTACTCTTCCTCTACAAGCAAGTGAGAAACGAACTCGATCACAGATGACCACTAATACAGAATCTGGGAATCCAAGACCATTAAAACAACCTAAGGGAGATGCTTCATCATGGGACTCAGATAACTCAGACGACTCTGATGACCCAATGATGTATGACTATCAAATAAAACGAAAAACAAAACGGAAATATCAAACAACAACGACTTCACCGTCAGGTCGACCAACTCAAAAAAAAATAAGACCAGGTAATGCAAGTGACGCAGACGACTCAACCGATTCCAATGATCCAGTAATAGATAACTGTCAAATTAAACGAAAACTAAAGCGAAAACATCAGACCACGACGACCTCACCGACAGGTCGACCAGTCCGAAAACAGACCAAAGGGGGAGCATTATCAGTCAAAGAATCCTTAAGAACTGAACAGTCCACAGATAGCTATGAAATAACTAAGGATATTCAAGTGTCAGTAGAAATACATCCTCCCCCTAAATCAGTCGTTAATGAAGTAGGATCAGGACCATCCAGAATGGAGGTCGATATAATGTCACCGACGAATCAGCAAGCACAAGGTGAAGCCAAAATCAAACCAATAATTAACGAAGACGAGATAATGGAAATCGATGAAGAAGTAGAAGTCCCCAAAACCCATGTGTACCGTGATCCTCCTAAAGTAAATTCTAGCGGCAGCAGCAGCATCAGACTCATCCCTCCTAAAAAAGGAAAAAAATTAGAATCCAGCGGAACAGAATCGGGACGAGTATCGCCATTAATATTAAAAGGAAAAGGAAATGGAAATTATAAAATACTTCCTAAAACCCCTAAAAATAAAAATAAATTTATTAAATCTACCAAATCAGGGAAAAGGAATATTAAACAAAAAGAACCACCCAGGATAATAAGCAATGTTCCAATCAAATGTAAGTTTATGGAGATAAATGATCATTTATGGATGAGAAGAGAGACATTAGCGATATTCATTAATACAGAAGGCAATCCGGTAGAGAAGTCAGGAATAAAGTTGAAAGAAAGAAAGATGTTAGAAATAACCTCAGAGACCCCATTCGAAATAGGAGAAATAATAAAAGTTTCAGGAGGAAATCAATTAATTTTAGGAATGGTAGTAGAGGATTCTCCGACAATACAGACATATGCCGCTGTATTAGGAAACCTATGCCATAACCTCACGGAACGGGGTATTAAGAAAATATCACTATCCAAAGAAAGTAATAATACATTATGGGAAATGATAAGGAATATAATTAAATTAAAGTTTGTACAGACCAATATCACAATAACTGTTTGTAATGGAACTATACAATTACCTACGGAACAAGATAGGGAAACAATAATAAAAGAAAATCATAAATCACCAGTAGGAGGCCATAAAGGAATAACAAAAACGTATGAGCGTATCAGATGTTCATATTATTGGAAAAATATGAAAGCAGATATTAAAGACTATATTAAAACCTGTATGAGTTGTCAAAAACAAAAGTTAGTTCGAATAAAAACAAAAGAACCTATGGTGATAACAGACACACCATTAGACGCGTTTGATAAGGTATCCATGGACATTGTAGGACCATTACCATATACTCGAGCAGGAAATAGTTACATACTCACGATACAGGATAATTTAACTAAATATTCATTAGCCATATCATTAGTCTCATTTACGAGTGAAGAAATAGCAGAAGCATTTATGAAAAATTTTATATGCCAGTACGGATGTCCCAAGGCAATTTTAACAGATCAAGGCTCTTCGTTTATCGGATCCGTTATGAAGAAATTTGCCAAGGTCCTTAATATCGAACAATATAAAACATCCGCATTTCATCCCCAATCGAATGGCTCACTAGAAAGAAGTCACCATGTACTAATTGAATACTTAAAACATTATATAACAAAAGAAAGACAATGGGATCAGTGGTTGCCACAAGCAATGTTTTCTTATAACACTAGTGTACACGAAAGCACAAAATTCACTCCATATGAGCTCATTTATGGAAAAAAGGCTAGACAACCATCTAGCATAGCACCAAATGATTCACTAAACACATATCCCGACTTCGTCGATAACTTGATGAACAAATTGATTAATATTCGCGAAATAGGTAAGCACAACTTAGAAAATTCGAAATTACGACAAAAACATTATTACGATAGGAAAGTATCGTCAGTCCAATACCAAAGAGGCGAAGAAGTAATACTATTAAAACCAAAAAGGAACAAATTTAGCAATGAATATGACGGACCGTATGTGATTATGGAGGTATTGGAGAATAATAACGTGAAACTGGCAATAAGTCCCCTTCTCACCAGAGTTGTACATCAGGACAGGATTAAGAAGGCTTACATTTCACCAAACCATAATAATACTAGGGACCATAATCAGATTGGTAATAATGTAGAACCATGACTTCGAAAAGTGGGGAGATCCGCGGGATTAATTAGGACGAGATCAAGTTCAAAAATTCAGTGCGCATTGAGAATTCATTACGCTGTAATCAAAATTTAAGTAATAAGTAGTGATAGAGAAGTAGCGGAAAAGAAGGATAATTACAGAAAGTGAAGTGAGTAAAGGAATTAGTAGAATAAATTAAATTAATAAAGAAATAAGATTAATAAAATTTTCAATTGTTAAAAGTATGCCAGTTTATCACACTCGTGCCTTCCGTTCGACTGACATGGACGAGGAGTTCTATGGACCATGGGATGGGATACTACCAGAACAATATCCGACGATATATATTAAATTAATGAGACTAGTGTGTCTTCAAGGGCCGGGAATTATCCACGAAGATCGATACGACATTTTTAAGAGGAAGTTATGTCAGAGATGTTATGAAAACCTTCCGGAAAATCAAAGACTCCTCTACCCCAGATGCTTCAATCACCTTCTCGCCCTGGAGAGGTACGCGCTCGCTTATCGAGATTGTAAATTTTGCAACGAACCATTATATACAGT
Source organism: Andrena bucephala (assembly GCA_947577245.1). Lineage (NCBI taxonomy): Eukaryota > Metazoa > Arthropoda > Insecta > Hymenoptera > Andrenidae > Andrena > Andrena bucephala. The sequence continues at coordinate 14,152,185 of OX387716.1, read as the reverse complement.
GTACCATGCTAGGCGGTGCCCCGAATGTATCGAAATGTTTTTTAATTTTGATGAGGAGGGAGCAGATGACGATTTATTGCGTCAAGGCCACGCAATAAATGTGATCACCCAATGGTGATCACAAAATAATAAAATCGTAAATTTTATTTTTCCTATCCAAACTGCGCATTGAATCTCCGTACCAATTCCGTCAATAGGGAAGAAAAAAAAGGGTCGCGAGAGAACAGGTCGCGAAGATGGGGAAACAAACCGGAACAATCGAACATCACGCGCAGTACGGTAATCGACAGCAGCCGATACGGATCAGATAGTAATCAATAGCAAGAATTATTACAATTCAGAATTCTAAAATCATTATTAAAATGCCTAATCGTCGTGCAGGCACCAAAAGAATAAAGACAAAAAGAATAGAAACTCAATGGCGAAAATTAAATGAAATAGATATTCCTGAAAGCGATTGGTGCGATTATATTAATTTATCCCCCTCTGACCCTCGACAACGAGCATGGAAATACATATTTCTCTTCGGATCCGGACATGCACCACCTCCAACTACTGGAAAAAGATTACCGATGGTGGATAACGAAGTCCAAAAATTCCAAAACATGGACGATGAAGTTCAAAAATTCCAATACATGGACGAGGAAATGGACAGCCCAAGCCCTCCCCTAGACCCTTTTGTAAAAACCAATCCCCAAATCTCTGTCTCTCGAGGACGAGAGATTACCCCGGGCGGCGAGATGTAACAAACCCCATAACTGCCCTTTCTTTTTTTCTTAATAAACTTAGTTAATAATTATTTAAATACTTATATTCTTATTATATTCCTGTTATTCTTACTTTTATAAGAGTGTTTAGCATTAGTATTAATATTAGTTCAGGATACCGCGAGACGCGAGTATGACGAAAGAGAGAATTGAGTGTAAAGGAGTGGGAGAATCAAACGCATGCGCGATCCTCAGTCGATCAGCGGATCGACGAGAGCAAGGATCAGAAGCAGTAATTGTGATTCGTGCATGACAAATGAGAGAGGGAACCGAGCGTTCCATGCGTGCGCCTGCGTACTAATCAGTCGCTTAGTAGACCGACTAGAGAACGGATCGAGCGAGACGAGAATAATTGAGGCGTAATAGTCGAACTCCGTTCCCATTGGTGCGCTCCCAATACTCCGAATGTGTATAAATACGGGCAGGAAAGCCCAGAGAGGATTCATTCAACATTCAACTTTCAACATTCTTATTCTCATGTCTAGCCTAGACTCTGCTAAGAATCGTTTAAAGCAAATTGCTGATTCCAACATAAGGTTAGGCTTCAACTTTGGAAGCCGCCTCGTAGGCCCCATGGTATTGTCGATCGTTTTGACCAAGGCTAAAATCGCCCGGTCTAACGACGTATCTGCCTTGGAAGCCGCCTCGCAGGCCCCTTAGTTGTCAAGCTAGATTTATGATTATTATTCTCAGGTTAGTAATATTACTCCTGAGCAACGAGGGAACAATACTATTCCAGGTGGCAGTATCGCCCCTGATGAAACACTGAAACAATTCAACTGTTCTCAACTTAACATATTCAATTTCCTAGATCTATAAGCTAATTCCTAAATTATAAGCTAATTCCTAAATCATAAACTAATTCCTATATCGACCGAGAGTCATAATCCATTAACCAATTCCTATCATTCGACTAAACGTCATTATTAATTACTTAAGTTATACTACTCCAAATCGATCGTTCAAACGGGCATTTCTTTTGTAACGACCTAGAGTCGCAACCCAAGACGATCAACTTTACCTTTTGTAACGACCTAGTGTCGCAACCTAATTTAATTTCTTTAAATTCTTTAGTATTAAGGCGTTAAATCATATTTTCATGTATCATTAAGAAGTGTTTTTCTTGAATAAACACTATTTAAGTTAAATTCTTGTTCTGGAATTTTAATTCTTTATCGCACGCCACTCGAACCAATCCCGAAATCCTGTAAGGAGCGTTACGCCACGCTCGAAACCGTTACAACGATAACAACAACGACAACGATAACATCAACAACAACGACAACGACAACAACGATGTTGACGAAGTTGTCGATGAAGATAATGTTGTCGATGATGTTATTGATGATGTTGTTGATGATATCGTCGATGAAGACGATGAAAAAATTCATGATGATGAGTCGTCAGTAAAGGCTTACGATTTGGATATGGTGCGTAAACCCGTCGATGATATCGAAGTGTATGTACGGAACGCCAAAGGACCCTTGTTGCGACAATACCTACGACTGTTCTTCACCGACAACAGGAAAGTAATCGATGATGTGTACGGCGTATACTTGGGGCCCGACGAAGATCTAATGATCGGCGATTCCGTGCTCACCATCGATGCGGACGGCGATGACATTCGCGTGAACGGGACGCGATACCCGGGGACTAGGGGTTTGTACGAATTGTTGTTCATGCGAGAACCCAACCAGCAGACGTGCACGGACGCTGATTTTCGCTCGTACCGACGCATCTTATTGTCGACGAGCGCGCATAAGCAAAACCATTCGCCGAGCAAGCGCACGCTGGGTAACAAGGGGTACAAGTATAAGAAAATCATATCCCAGGTGATCGGTGAGGTGCGAACATCGAGTGTTAGACGCGTTAGGGGCAGTGCAGGCGGCGCGGACGGCGCGGGCGGCGTGGACTGCGCGGGCGGCGCGGGCACGCGACAAGGTCGAGGATTGCCCATCGACGAATCGATGACGGTCACCGATAACGCGATCGATTACGTGTACTGGGACGATCCGAACGAATTGGTCGATAGGCTTGGATTGCTCGTAGCATCGCGCGCGGCAGGTCACACGGGTCACGATAACGAAATCGCATCCATCGTGAAGGAACTTCGCGAGGATGGACGCATCTTAAATTGAACGATCCGGTGATCGTGTCGTCAGTAGTGTTCGCGCGCACGCATCGTTATGTCGGTGAACAAGTTTGGCACCTCGTTACACAATAACAACAATAACAACAACAAAAACAACAACAATAACAACGAAGTGGCGATGACAATGACGAGACTATTGTCCTCGGCGGATGAACGCTTTACCCAAAAAATCCTAAACGGCTATCGCGAGCGCACGACTGGACGCCGCGTATCAACGATCTCAACTCGAGACGCGAGTACAACGAACGATGTCGGATATTGTTTACGCGCAATTGTCGCAACTAGAGGAAGATTTAAATACCGCGATGGAACGACGCTTCGATCACTTGAAAGACAGACTCGAAGAGTTCACGACGTCGTCGACTGCGATAACAACCACGGATCGGTACAAACGAAAAGCAAACGAGGGTCTACGGCGACGATGACGATGATCAATGATGCTGACAATATCGGCTACGACTTCGAAACGACTAATAACGAACGATCGCGAAATACGTGCACCGATTGCGTTTTACGTACGCTCGAGGAACTGATACTAATTCTAACGGCTTTGGAACGTCGCGACCATCCCCGACCACCCGCGAAGCATGAACAAGGAGCGAGTACAACTAGTGAACGAATTACACGCCCCGGCTAGACGGAATTTCCCACGGCGTAGCGTCGTGATTCGCGACTACGATGATTTGTGGCAGGCCGATTTGGTGGAGATGCGTCCGTACGCGAAGCAAAATCGTGGATATCATTACATACTAACGATCATCGATACGTTCAGCAAGTACGCGTGGGCCATACCCGTGAAAACGAAAAGTGGACGCGACGTGACCGCGGCGTTCACGACCGTATTGCGGCAGAGCGATAGATGCCCGCGAAATTTACAAACCGACATGGGAAAGGAGTTTTACAACGCGGAGTTTCAACGATGCGCGAAGATGCGCGGGATTAACCACTACTCCACGTACAGCGTGATGAAAGCGTCGATCGTCGAACGTTTCAATCGCACGCTGAAAAACCTCATGTGGAAACAATTCTCCTTGAACGCGGCCTATCGCTGGGTCGACCTGTTACCTGCGCTCGTACGCACCTACAATCATCGCAAGCATCGGACGATCAACGCCCGACCCGTTGACGTGACCCCCGCGAATGAACCCGCCTCCCCCTCTGCATCGAAAGGTGTTCGACTCCGCGCGAAATTCAACGTCGGTGACAAGGTACGCGTGAGCAAGTTCAAGACCCTCTTCGAGAAGGGGTACACTCCGAACTGGTCGACCGAGGTATTCGAAATCGTAACCGTACAACGAACGTTCCCGGTGACGTACATTCTGCGCGATTCCGCGGGAGAGCCGATCTCGGGTGGATTCTACGAGTACGAACTACATTCGGTCGCGAATCCGGACGTCTATCTGGTCGAGAAGATTATTCGTCGCAAGGGGAATCAGGTGTACGTTAAGTGGTTTGGATTCGATTCGTCGCGGAACTCGTGGATACGCGACAAGGATATTCTCTGATTCGTTATCGTGCTTGATGTTACAGGAACAAATAAATTAATGAATAAATACATATAAATATATATACATTGTCCGTTTATTCACATTCTCATTCTTCTTCGTGCATATATGCGTACGATTAAGCTTAATAAAGTAGAGAAAAAATATATATATATACTAATACGTATAAAATATAATTTTGGTTATATTCTACGCTATACATATATTACATATCCATAAATAAATAAATAACATATACAAAAGAAACGTATATACATATGTACATGCAAAAATACAAACATACAAGCATTCTATACAATGGGATTCTCGAGGGACTCGTCGGGCTCAAGCTCGAGCTCGGGGATTCGATAATGCCCCCACGGAAGGGTGCTGACCCGATCGGTTAAAATATATCGCTTGTCGTCGAACGGACTGAGAGCGTTCTTTTCCCCACTCACGGAATACACCTCGTGCTGGTTGGAGCGAATATTGTTCTGTCGAATCGATTTTTCGGTGAAATCGCGGAGACAACGAATGTAATCATCGAATTGTATATCGTTCACGACCACGTGTCTCCGCACACCCTTCACTTTTTTAGTCCCACTCGTAGACCCCACTGTCGCGTTAAATGTTCTAGTCGCGTACATCTTAGACCGTAGTCCAACGAACTCGGTCATCAAGGCGCCATTGTTATCATCTTTCATGAGTCCCGGAACCTTTTTGTTTACGCGGGGCATACCGTACGGATTGTCCACCGCGTAATCACTCGTGTCGAATCGGGCGACGTCACGCTTCATCCTTTCATACGCATCCTCGCATTCCACACTATACATTAAACTATCGGTGTCGGTGTACAGAACCTTACACCGATCACCGAACTCCGCGCGCATATATGCATACTGAAATTCATACAGACATTCCTTTGATATGTCGAGCACACTCATACCCACGTATATCGGTTTGTCGAACTTAACTTTCAGTTTACGCATTTCGATTGCCACTAACTGCTCCGAGAAGATCGTGCGGCTGTGAAAGTTCGGTTTCGCGATCAGCGCTTCCGCGCCGTAACTACCGTCCCACCGCGTCACCAGTCGCACGTCTACACGATTCCGTACATTTTCCATTGTCTTCCCGTACACCGCGTTATTCATTAATTTAAATAGCGTCTTTTGAAATTCACTCGTGTCTCGCGTCCTCAAACCGGTGTTCAATTGGATATAGTCGCGCAACCAATGCGACTGATCAAATCGTAACACTCGATGAATTCGCGTCACGCGTAAACCGTGTCGGATGCACTGTTTCAGGTAGCGATAATGGATCGCTCCTTATCGTCGAGCGTGGCAAGCAGCTTGGTCTGTTTTCCTCCTGGCGCATGCTTGCGCACCGGGCAGAATGGAAGGTCGGCGTGGGCGTCGTGGATCTCCTTGGGATATTCGATGTCTACCTCCAGCAGGTATCCCTCAGATTCCTCGGAGTCCTCGCCGTCGGGTAGGGATGATACGTCGAGCGCGACCACTGTCGCATCGTCCAACCATCGAAACCCTCCTTTCGGCATAGCCTGCGACATCGCCCAGCCGTACAAGTTGTTGACGTCGAAGTACTTTAGATACGTCGACGGCTTCGACTCGTCGTACATCCCCGCAGGCAGGTGCTTGTTGTTGGCTCGCGCGTACCTGTGCGAGCACTGGCTCAGGCCGCCGCGTATGCCACGCTCCACGAACAGTAGCATGTCCACGTCCGTCAGAAGCTCTAATCGTACGCTGGTATACTTGAGCATCGCGTCCCACGTGAAACTTGGTAGCGTGAAATAATGCGCGGGATCCAGATCGTAACTCGCGATACAGTCGGTGCGGAAACTTTCGAATACGTCGGCGAGTAACAGCACATCTGTTTTCAAATACAAATCACTGTACTCGCCCAATGTCTGCACGCGAAAAGAGTTCCACACGTTCACGGCGTGCGCGTAATCAGGCTCCGACGCGGCGCGATCGGTTATAAAACGCTTCGTGGGATGGTAAACGCGTATCGTTCAGTTTGGAGTACGACGATACATAGTCGTACGGGAAGACGCCCTTCCTGGTCAGGAGATCGAACTGATCGTCCGACAGGGATTGAAACTCGCGTCGTAGAATCGCGAGTCGTTCTTTGCCGAGGTCCCAAGCGAGTTTCTCCAGACTAGCGGCCAAGAACTTCAACGAATCTATGAAACGAAACTTCAATCCCCTCTTCCAATCATTGTTCTCGGCATCGATTCCCTTGACGTGTTTGGTGAACGATATGTACCGCTCCTTCGTCACTGGCAGCAGGTCGATCTGCCCCTCGAACGCGGACGCCAACTCCTTAATCACGAAATGCGCGTCGTAGCCTGATAGATTGTGAAATACTACCGGTATCGTGTACGATCTTTGGAATTGCAAGTTACACGACACGTGGGCCGCGCCTCGGTACTCGCCCGTCGAGTGGCAATGGTCGCGCACTTTTTTATTCCCATCGACGAACGGTTGTCCGCACACGTGACACGCGACTGCTTCGTTAAAACTTTGCCACTGTTAATCCGTCAACGAGTTCATTGGTTTCGTGTTCCGCAACCACGAATACGCATTGTCCGCAAAGTTTCGAAGTTCTTGCACGAACCATTTCACGCACTCGGTTTCGTGACGATACGCCCGATAACGGCACAGAGACGCGTCGGTGGAGCAATGGATGTAGTATCCCACGCTGTACGCTCTGTGCTGCTGGTACGCGTACGTCCGACTCCGCTCCGCAGGCTCGACGTCCTCCAGCATGCATTCGAAGTCCGCGTAGACGATGAATGGCGCTCGTTCCTTATGTTTGAAATTTTTGAAGTGCAACCATTTATCCTCCGCGGACGGCAATTCGACGGCACACTCGTTCAGACGCTGGCAGTTCACGTTATGCTTCGTCAATTGCTCGGACGAATGGAAGAAGCTGAGACATCTGCAACGATAATAGTATTAATAATAATCAAACAAAAAGAATAAATAGTATATATCAATTGAAAATTCCATATTTGACTCATCCTTCGCAAACGAATACTTGGCCATTGTGGTTGCTGAGTTGCTTCGATACGAGTCTTGACATGCTGCGAATGCACGTGAAATGATAATGTTGAGGGTCCTTGGAGTCCTGCACCAGTAGCAGATTCGCGTGTTTCTCCCGCTTGTCCTCGGTCAAACGCAGAGGCGCGCAGCTTCCGTCGGACCACGTGTGCACGTTTACAGACACGTCGTTCAACCTCTCGAACTTCGCCAGCTGGTTCAACGTCACGGGAAGAGTCATATCGTCCGTGCGAAGCACCTCCGAGTAGTGTGGGTATGACGAATCCTTACTCACGTTCGTAGCAGCAGGATACAAACTAGCGACGACTGACCACAAGAAGCACGCATTGTCTCTACTCTTTACGTTCACCACCGCCCTTTTAAGCATGACCTTGCGCGGAAGTGGTACGTCGCAGCCGGCTCGAAGTGGATTATGCTTATTAATATTCACTAGAATATTTAGCACAGCCTTTAGGGTCCATCCACTGTCGCGATCTTGAAACTCTTCGATCGCCACTAACGTGGGAGTGACCACACATCGCGAATACCACTCGCGCACGTTCGATGTCCTGAACAGTACGCGATTTCGCGTCCCGAAACTTTTCATGTCTGTATTGGTATTTAACATAAACTCCGCGTTCAGGACCGTATTCACGGCCACACCAGAATGTTCTCTGATAGCGCGTGTCACGCGCGATAGCACCATTCGTCGGGCCCCCTCCAAAACTTGGCGCGGATCGATGTAACCCACGTTAATGACCGCACCAGTCGAAATATGATTCCGAAACGCGGTTTCCACATCCTCCCATACGACCTTAGGTGTCGTCAACCGACCCGAAACCCCGAGTCCTACTCGCGAAAACCGTACCCGCACGATCGTACGTAATGTCTTGATACGCGCGATTAGCGATGCCAGACGCTGCTTCGATGCCATCGACACTTCTTCGCCGCACTGATACTCGATGATGAGTCGTAAGCACGTGTCGCACTGATTCACCCAGTCTCGGAATTCCGCAACATTGCGTAAAAGCCCGGATATCCGGGACAAAACCCCGTACGTGTCCATGAATACCTCCATGTTTACTTCTTCTGCTTTAATATTCAATTAAAATTCACGCACTAGCAGACACGAGTGGTTGATGCGACTCTTCCGCCTGATGCAGTTCTGATCCGGATATCGAAAACTCAGGGGAAGAATGATCGCGAAGATGTTTATCGAACGACTGCGTGGCTCTGATTGAATGTACTAACCACCTACCCTAGCCGAGATTCATGAGTCGTTATCGCTCCGAATTCTTTTCTTCGAACTCTCTCACCCTCAACGTTTCAATCAGGTGACGTGATGTAGCGCTTGTTCGATGCGTGGCCACGCGTATCGAATTCACGCGTCCGCCATAAGGGCATTCGCACCCGTCACGGCGGTCTCGATTTTCAAAATACGTTGGGCGATGCCCTAATAATTATCCCGCTATACTTCCGTATGCGTGCGATCATGAAGCAGCCACCTTAAAATCAGTTCTCAAATGCTACTGCACCGGTCAATTAAAAAACTTAATATTAATATGTCAGGTTTACTTACCTATCTTCCACCGCCCCTGTGAAATAACATATCAAGTATTTGCATGTATCGCGATTATGGGAGAGAACAGGGCGTGTGAAAGGGCGTGAAACCATTTTCGTTGACAGATATTGTCCGATGCGTTACCACGTATATCGAATTACAGTGTTGGTGATAAGGCGTCGATCCCAAACTTTAAAATATTCGTCTGCGGTTGTTTATACAAGCGCGACGTTACGTTCTTTCACGAGGCAGTTGCGCTATTTAAGTTAATTAATCTCGAATATTTATCGCTGTAGCGCGTCAAATTACATTTTCGTCGACGAATGTTTATACGGGGCTGCGTTGCATTCTTTCGTGAGACGGTTGCGCTAGTTTAGGTTAATTAATCTCGAATAGTCATCAGTATCGAATTACAGCATCCGCGCTACATCCTTTCGCCCCTTATCTTTCGCGCCTGCACCTCACCACCGTCAACGGTTGCGCGGCGGCAGACGCCATTTTGAAAATTTTGAAATCCCCCTTCCCCTGTGACATCGCCCCCTCACCCACGAACGCGGTACCCCCTCCCCGCCTCACCCCCGCACCGATCTTGCGGAAGAGCGCGGTATCCCCCTTCCCACCTCGCCCCGCGCCATCGGTCGATATCCCCCGCCCCGCCTCACCTCCTCGCCCATCGTATCCAGAACTCTCATACCTTACCTACTCATGCATCGCGTGTAAGCACCGAAGTGAACCGGAGTATAAGCGGTTTAGACTGGACATTCTAACTCTTGATTCGGAAGGCTGAAGCGATGTCCGAGTTGGAGAAGGAAGCGTTAAGAGCCGTAGCGATATTAGAGATGACTTCCAACATGGAGTCATTAGGAAAGTCTGGTAGGCCCGTGACCGCAATTTCATAGTCCCTACTATGCTTTTCGAACCGGTCGATGCGCTTAGCGATAGAAGAGATTGCTGCCTCCGGTAGGTTTATGGTGGATGGTGTTGAAGTGGTGTTAATTGCGTCTGCTAAGCAAGTCTCTATCTTATCACAACGGGTAGCCAATTGTTGTTGAGCCGAAGAAATACCGTCAACCCGAAGGGTAAGGTCGAGCACTGAAGAGCGGAGGTTTTCGATGCAGGGCAGACATTGATCAAAAGTGGAGGTGATCTTGTCAAGACTGGCGAGCTTCTGCTTAATTTCACCTATTGTGTTAATCTCCGATCTCACGTCATTAAGTATGGACATAATATCTCAAGATCCATAGAAATGTTACGATCTTGACTAGACGTTGAAAATGGTGCAACATTGGTTGTCCGGTTATTGTTCAGACCACAACCAGTGCAGATATTAGATTTCGGCAAGAATTTTGAGCATGAAGAACAGACAGGCATGTCGGTACAGTAGAGATAGACGTAGTGTGTAGATTATGACAGCAGGTGTCACTCTTGCACTGGGTCAGTGAGTGTGATTGTGTTCCTGGAAAGACCTTGCGTTCGGAGAAACACAAACAAAAACTTTCAGAAAAAACTGCTGCGCGAAACGGACGGCAATCGATAGCCAGTGAAGTCACAATTGAAGGCACGAAAAAGACCTGATATCTGTATATATCAGATGACGAGAGACTAACCCTTGCTGCCTAGAACTACGCTGCAGACACTGCACAATTCGAACCAAAACTTGCACCAAACTTCACAGATTAACCGTTTGAAAATACAACTTAGTTGAGGAGCGATAAGAATACGTGTAGTCAAGCTGACAGTATGTGACTTAATGATGTCAGATATGGAGGAATTCGGTCCATTTTTAGTGAACGTAGTGTGTGTCCTAATCATGTATTCATAAGAAAAAATAGACAGAATTGTTTCGCGTCTCGACTCATGTTCGTGGACATAAACTCACCAATCCATCGGTGGTAACACTCTTATCAAGGTGTAATGAGAAATATGAACATTTTCATATTCAGTACTGGATGACTCAAGTCGCCGTCGACAGAGGGTCTCTCGCTGGAGCGCTATTTCACTCCCACTCGATTTACGTCGTTCAGTCTCCTTGTCAAGCGGTTCGGACGAGGGCCCTGATAAATGTGAATTTATTTGGGAAACCAAAGTCGCGTCATTCGTGACACCTATACTCGAGCTCATTTTAGAAGGAACTTGCCGACCGACGAGTTTAGATCGGTTCTGCGCATGTTGGCGCTCATTGGCTATGCCACCACCAATGGTCTTTCGGCTGCGCATCCGTTCTGCGCCGAAAGCATTGGCGTGGCGCCACTTTCGTATATACCGCGTGTTTCGACTTTTTGTTGAATATGTCAAAATCAGGGAGTCGAGACCGAAGCAGAAACCGAAATTCAGACCGGTCACATATCGGTCAAGTAACCAGTAACCGTAACGAAAAGGGAGAGAAATTCTGACCCTAATATGGCACGAATTTAATAGAATACACATTTTATTTGGTTACCCGGTATGTGAAAGAGAATCGGAATGGTGCAAGGAGAGTGGGAAGCCTGGGTGGTAAAGTGGGGGAACAGAGACCTCGCGACAGTCGAATAGCTCATTCAACATGCGCGAAATAAGTTCCTTCTAAAATGAGCACGAGTATACTCCCGAACAGATATGTGTATGTACGAGAAAAAGCAATTCAATTTCTCGATGACTTGAAGCAACATTTCAATAGGTAAATGCATGAAACTCTGGGATCAGGAATTCCCAACCAAGTGATGCATATGTAAGAACTGGCGAAATTCAACAATAGTTTGTCGTCTAAATTTTACAATTAAAGTATTTGTTTGACATGAATATAAAGTTTGTCAGCAAAGTCTTTCTCGATTTGAGTTCTATGGAAGGCTGAGGGGGAGGGGGGCGGTTGTTTGGTCGACTCTTAGCCAGGAAGGCAGCATCCCCCGTCCTGCCGCAAGGTGCTGACCAAGTCACCCCCGGCGCGGTGGTGAAGAAAAGTCACCGCCGGCACGACCGAAGGGGAACATAGCCGCTTTCCCGGAGCCCCCTCACCACGTCAAGGTGGCCAACCCAAGAGGGGGCCTATTTCCCCCACTACTGCAAACATGCATTAAATGCCACTTCTGGCAGTTAATCGGTGCCCGAACCTCCGATAAAATTAACTTGAGTATTAATTGGCAGATCACTCTTAACCAGAGGTGAAGAAACAGGCATGTGGCAGTTATGTGGAACATAACTCTAACTGGAAGATTACTCGAGGTGAAGAAATCGGCCGTTAGAGCATATACTCTATATGCTCTAAGGTAATAAGAAAGGGAAACAAAGCGAAGTTTGCACGTGCCCGAGGAGTTTGAAAATAGTTAGAGATTCTTTTAATAAATAAACTGCAGGATTATAAATTAAACAATACCTACTTGCAAACGGATGTTTGAATAAATGAACTCCACTTTGATCCCTTCTCCTAAGTGTGTAAAATCAGCGCAATGTTGTTAAACGGTTGTTTCTAAAAATCGATAACCGCAAGAAAATGGATTGACGAATAGGAATTTAGCTTATAAATATTTTATTGGCTTTTAGAATTTAAGGACATTTTATAATTAACAAAAGATTTTAAAGTGTTTGCCTTTGTAAAGACACACCAGCCCCGAGAGTGAAAGTGAACGGACGTGCGATTCTAAATCTTGTGAATTACTTATTTGTATCGGTTAAATTCGTTTATTGAGTTTATTAAATTTATTAGTTGTTTGTGTTCAAATCGTTTCATTACATTATTATTATCGTTATTATTATTTTTATCACTAAAAATCCGCGCCCAGAGAGTACAACGCCTTAGCGTTCCACGGGCATCGTCCCGCGCTTGAATTCCCCAAGAGAAGTAAAAAATTCCAAGACAGTCACGCAACAATACATAGAAATAGTCAGTGGCGCCAGTTCCGTCAAAAAATTCTTTTCCGACTGGCGTTGGTATGGGAACTGTTCTAGTCATCTAATATGGAAAAAATAACGTTTATTTTCTTTATTATGTTTGTCGCTATGGTTGGAATATCATAATAACAAAATGATAATAGGATATCATTTTAAAAGCCGCGGTGATTTGTCAAATAGGACGCAATGAATTTTTTATTATAAATGGAAACTATGTTTTATTAAAAGACATATATATATATGTTACATATTTCTTTTATATGTATCTGACTGTATTTGGTTGTGATCATAGATGACTTATGTCGAGCCGTTACGTGACATTAGAGATAAATCGTAATACATAGAAAGTTTTGTACTGATGTTGATATCATGCGATAGAATAAGTCATTAGTAGAAACTATTTATTCATTCATTACAATCGCCCGATATAAATAAACAATTTCGATAAAATTAAGGAAGTGTGGCCGACACCCGAAAATAGTAAAATTATTAATTTTCACTCTTTATTTTATTTCTGCAAATAGGCAGTTGAAACTTTTAATGGAAATAATGTCGTTGCAATTGCAACTGCTCAGAACATTTGCCAATGGACACAAGTTGCTAAAAATTTAACATTTATTAAGACACATTTACAAATTTTTCCAGCCACAATAAAGAAATTGGGAACTGTCGGTTTACCTTTAACAAAATCGATAAAAATGGACATGACATATTTTACGTGCATATTCTCACATGCTTTTGTGTAAATTATATTTATGAAATAAGTAATGGGTTTTTCTATATGGTGAATTACGAAAATTCTTGATTCGGACAATAATTACGACAGAATGTTGGCGTTTACATTGATAACGAACGAAATGTTACCGTTCAATTGTTCCAAGAAGAAGCTACAAATGCAAGCCATCGAAGGGAGCACCGATTCTTTTCACCGGTCCCATCGATTGCATCAGTTCTATCGATTTTCTGTCATCACGAGGTAAATACTATTATCGACACATGATTGTCCTCGTTCACGAGTTTTGTATATAGACGCCAATATACTTCCTGCGTTGATTTTTCCAAACAAGTAACCTCGATCCACTGCGTAATCCTCGACAGAGCCTTTTAAAATTCGTTAAGTGCAAACTTTTATGTTCAATTAAATTAAACTGTGTTATCTGAATGACTTCAGCTACAAAAAAAAACTTTTAGCTTAATGATAATGTAATAATCATTCTCCTGTTAAATCCCAAAAAGTACATATTTCATATTGTGCATTCATTTATAGTGTTTTCATTCAAACAATAGCCTACCTCACGAACATTTTTATAATAGCCAGTGTGTCCCGAGTGAAACATTGGTGAGGTCGTGTCCAATCTAATTTCAACTTGGAGTCGTTAAGGGGTTAGGACACAGTGACGGGCCAAGAAAGCAGACGATTTTTAAACGACGATAATACGTAAAGTAAACAATCGATTATTATAAGGTTTTGCCTTTTAGTTCACTATATTATGAACTATAAGAAAAGCATATAATATTTACAAAATAGCATTTGTACGCCGAACAATGTCTCCATTTAAAATGTCCCTTTTTTTCCTGATGACCAACTTGTGGGCCGGATTCCGGGAAATCGGATGAACTGTAACAAAAACCCCAAAAATGTCATAAACTATAGTATATTTCCTAGGCATTGACGATCCAACATTTCAATTTTTGCGAAAATAGACAAAATGGCCGATGTTTGAAACATAATGATCAAATTTCGACAAAAAGTATGTGATCTTTTTGTTTATATTTTGTACTATAATTAACCATTTTAAAATGTTGGATCGTCAATGCCTAGGAAATATATTATAGTTTATGACATTTTTGGGGTTTTTGTTACAGTTCATCCGATTTGCCGGAATCCGGCCCACCAGTTGGCCATCCGAAAAAAAATGGACATTTTAAATGGAGACATTGCACGGCGTACAAATGCTATTTTGTAAATATTATATGCTTTTCTAATAGTTCGTAATATAGTGAACTAAAACACAAAACCTTATATTAATCGATTGTTTACTTTTCTTATGATCGTCGTCAAAAAATCGTCTGCTTTCTTGACTCGTTACTGTGTCCTAACCCCTTAAGCGATTTTCCTTGTCCATTTAGTCTCGAGAAAAATGATAGTTATTTGCGAGAAGTGACTCCACTAGCGCAATTAATTTGCTCAGAAGGGAGGAGAATATGGTTTTCTTCTGATCCCTATCGGGAATCTACTTTCTATCGCATGCGTTGAACTAGGGACGAATTGAAAGGACTTTGCGAGATGATCCTCAGTCTATATTCGATCGCAGTCTAAGGTGTTTCGTGTTTCGTGCAGGCGTTGCCGAAGAACTGGTACGAGCTATTTCTGCTCTCTAACCATTAATTGGAACTAAATAAATTGAACTGAAGCTTAAACGATGAGCTGCACGTTATAGTTGATTGCTCTTCTGCGACGATCTTTGTACGATGCTCACAAGGTACAAATTGATTTGCTCATCGATTATTTTTTGCTTTAGCCCGTCGTGAACAAAAATATATTTTCATCCACTGTTGATTAACAACATTAATGGAGATTCCGTTTTTCAAGCGGACTTATTTTTACGAAGGATCCGTGTGTTCAAACCAGTTTTGAGGTAGTCTATTTTCTACATTAGATATTTTCTTAAAAAAGTGGTTTTCTTTTTACTTACACATGAATTGTAACAGAAATGTGATTGCTTTGAGTGAAATAATGGTGTCATCGGAGAAATGAGACTGCCTTACGAATTTAGATTGCAACGTCAAGTAAAAATGGACGATTACGATATTTGTATTACAAAAAAACTGGTAAATTATTTCAATATATATGTCATGTTGATCTTATCGTATCATAAGCATTCAACTTTTCAATGCGAATGAATGATGCACATAACTTTGTATGAAATGGGTAAAAATGAAAAATTTTTAATAGTAGATTCCCTTCTTTTCTGTCTACAGAAAAATGAGAATAGGATTTTGTACAATAGTATTCTGTACAGCAACGTGCGCTTGTATATTACCTTCGTCATTAACATTACAATTGATCCTGCAATTCGCCAAGTGGAGATCTTGGGACCAAATAATAGTTTTTGAGAACCTAAATTCACTGGGTAAGTACAGTTGAACTTTACATATTTTCTCAATATATGAATATTGAATTCTTTCATGAAAGATTCTACTATTTAAGCTAGTATCTATTCTTTACTTTTTATGAGATTAAAGTAATAAAAATAATTACAATTTTTGTAGTAGAGAGTCAAACAATAATTTTCATAGCCTTTAATTATTTAGATGTAACCTCATTCATCTAAATTCGTGTCTTTTTGCTACCTTTACAATCAAACATGGAGCTCCTTGTCCAGTGGAGCAAGGTCGTTTTGACAGACAGCAATTATAGTTTGTATTTATAGATAACGATCAATTATCATTGGCTCAAATACTACTTTTATTTTCCCTTATTTATCACGTTGAATTACGAAATCGATTATTGATTAAAGTTCAATACGTGTCATGCATGGAATGTCGAGCCATAAGATACACACTAGGGTGGCTCTTATTTACTCTTGGTGAAATTTTTTTAAAGATTTTCTTCGGGACACCCTCCAGAATAGTTCCAAATAATTAAAAAAAAATCTGTGTAAAGTTTTAGCCTAATCGGATAACGAGAACAGGTGCTCCTGGGTCCTTGAACATTGAAATAATGTTAACAGCTCAAAAACTCGATTTTATATAATATCCTCCAAGTTATTGATTACATACAAAAATATGTCAAACAAAAGTTGTAGATCCGGACAAGGAGCATCATTTATGTTCTATTACTTTTTCTCGTGCGACAAACGGTTTCCGAAAAAAGTCTGAAAAACTGAAAAAAAATCTTTTTTTTCTAAAATTTTGAAATTTTAAATGCTTCTCGAATATTTTTTATTTATGAAGGCGAACAAAAAATGAAATTTTTTTTTTCGAGGACTATTTGTTAAACATTTAAGGGGAGCATATACCAAAATCTACCAAAAAGATAATAAAAAAATTCTCTTATTTTCAGTGTTTGATATGTCATGAATGTTTCCTGAAAATTTGGGACTGAAATTTACAAAAGTATCGAAGATATAGAAAGTCAGAAGTGAGGTATTCAAATGCATTTTTCTCAAAATCATGATTTTCAAACATGGTACCCACGATTACTCAAAAACTAGGGGCACCTTTTTCCGTTATCCAATCGGGTTTAAACTTTACACAGTTCTTTTTTAATTATTTGGAACTATTCTGGAGGGTGCCCCGAAGAAAAATCAAAAGTCGAAAATAAGAGCCACCCTAGTACACACGTACCATGTATAAATTACATAAACAAATTTTGTTTATGCATTCCTTATCACAGAATAGAAATTCCTTAGGAACACAAAAATTACATAATTTAAACGTATTTTTGGCAGAGATGATAATGTACAGCACCAATTTATCGATCTTATTACGATATAGTACTCAATAGAGATTAATATATGTAAATGTAAAACTTTAGGGCAAAACATTCGTAAATTGACGTATTATGGCACAGGAACACGTGTCAAGAGTGATAAGTGATAAATTACAAACCACAGATGATCGTCGCTGACTTATCCCTTCCGTATCGTGCATGTTTGATAAATGAATTTTTTTTACATACTTCCGTGTAGACTGTGTATTTGCTTACACCAGACCTTTGATCGCGTGTCTTACCGATAAAGGAATCAGCGTGTCAATTCAATCAGCTATCAATCCAAATATACCTGATGCCCTTGTGATTCAGAAGCATCGGATTGGATCGATTGTACTACTGGATGGGCTTAATCTTACGTCTCCTGAGAACGTTCTTCACGTGGTGAGAAATACGGATAAAAAAAGAAACATACATGCACGTGTGAAAAAATCTTCACGATCAGAAAGACCGTAGATAATATCTCGAAATCGGGAATAAAATAATAACAACTGTCTTTAACTGTCTTTATTAAAATCGTGAGTTTTTTTTATTTCTCCTGTGTACTATACTTTTTGTGTAGTGTAATAACGGCATATTATTATAAATGTAATTCCTTTATTATATATAGTCACAAAAATAGTTGGTCCTAATTGATGCTACATAGGTAGTCTAGTTCAATATAATTATAGAGGAAGTGTAGCATATTTGGAATACTGTTGATACTTTGGAATATCGAAGTATCTAATAAACTACTAACGCTATCTAATTTGAAACACCGTAGATAATAGGGGTTAATGACCTCTTAACTATTGACATTTTTGGACGAACCGCCATTTTGACATTTCCAATTTAATCTGCAGAATAAGAAAACGTCAATCTGCAAAATTTTTGAGCAAGTATTCCATCGTTCCAATCATGGTTAAAATATGTAAAAACTTTAGAGTTACACACTTAAATCTACTCCGTGTCAGTTTTGCGATAATCTTGTGACCAGAAAGTGTGACATGCAATTTTAGGTTTGTGATATGGAATATTGTGATATGGAATATTCCAAAGCTTAGCGCTGCTTTTCTTTCACGCGTAACGGCTACCGACGTACAGTGTTTCGCGTAATGCACAAAAGTCAGAAATCTGAAGTGCCCGATCCACAAGTTCTTGTATCTTAAAATGTTAATAAAGGAACGTAGGTTTTAATGTTACCCATAACTTTTGCTAAATTTATTAATTTGTTGTCAAAAATGATGCTTGGAATTTATTCCAATTTTCGGTGCGTTTCTTTAAACACGTGCTATTTGCCGAATGTTTATCTGATTAATTTGATTTTTATAAGTTATTTTTAGTATTATGACCTTCCCAGCTGCCGAAAACCTTTTTTGCAATATCAACAATTTGTCCCACTTTTTTATATTAAATGTTTATCATTTTTTATTTGAGTTTTAAAAAAAAGTACCAAAAAGTACCCCTGTGATTTTTTGTATATTAATTGAGGGCACATTAAGCTTTATATTAACATCAATTTCAACTGCCCGAATTTGCCCGAAACGGAAAAAATGGCCGAATTCATTAGGACTTTCACCGCTCAGGCGCGTGATACGCCCGGCGGACATAATAAAATACTTGATAGTAGATGATTCAAATTATTGCAAATCGTCAGATACAAACCCAGACAAATGTTCCCAGTCCGATTCTGATTTAGTATGACAAACAAATTTTTTCATTTTATTATTACTTACACTGTTATTTAATTTTTTATTAATGTTTTCATTTTTATGTTATTTTTTATGTTTTACGTACTACGTAATGAAAATTACAAACCAAATACAAGACAAATTTTGAATGTATACGAAGTTATGATATTTGTCTCCCAAATCCATATACAGTGTGTCCGCGGGAAAGCTAAACAGCCGGCTTCCTCCTAAACTATTGGAGATAAAAATATAAAAAAAATAGGGAATTGCATGGTTCGAGGGGGCAAATTAATTAGCACGAACGAATTTTCTTACCGATTATTATTTTAAAAGATACGATGGTCAAGTTCGGTTTTTCAAATGGAACTATTTTTTTTGAACACCTGAGTTGATAGTGCGTTCCAAGACAAATTCAATAAGCTTTAATGTATACACTTTATTTTCACTGGTTTTTAAGATATTGCGCTTGCAAATTTACTGATTTTCACTGGAAGAAAACTGTCTGGTATAGCACGGACCGGGGACGGTCTTACTGGTTCCACGGGTGACACTGCCTTTTGAAATAGATACCTACCTGCCAAAGGTCTACGCCAGGCCCAAAGGCTGGACAATTTTTTTCCGTCAGAAATGCTACTTAGGTAGGTACATCTGCGGTATATTTATTTCGCACTTGCTTCTACGCTCGGATGGCCGGTTCTTTTGGGAGGGATGCAAGTTCGATTGGTTAGGTTAGGAGGAGTGAAAGTTGCTAGACTAAATTTCAATCATAGGGAGCAGATTGTATCAGAACCATTCGGATTTGCATTCCTCACAAACGGCTGCTCTCTAGAAGAGGCCCTCTTCACAGCAATGCCCACCTTCTCTCGCACGGAATACGTTAACGCCTGCTTTTCTTCTGATATTGAAGCTCGTGTTTATACTCGAGAGGACCACGCGTCGACAGCGGGCTACCCCTTTTCTTCCTGTGTCTCTCCACGAGCCGTGCTGACGGTGGATTGTAGGAGCGTAGATATCTGGATGCCAGTTATTGAATTCAGGAGACGTTAGAAACATTTTATTACAAAACACACATGTACTATAATTAAAGTAAATCGTATTCCTCTCGGGCAGGAGTACTGATAATGATCGAACTTGCGCCCCACTTCACGCAGACCAATTACACGGAGAGTAGTCGGGTCACACACTGCCCAAATGATACAGGGTAATTCTGGAGCAACGCCCGTCAAGGAGATGCGCTGGCACCCCGTGGCGAGGACAGACCTTCGCTGTGCCTCACCCGATTTTTATGGCTTTTTCCGGAAAAAGGTACGAATCCTGGGCCGAACGTAGCGAATTGAGGTCGAGCCCCCGCAGTCGAGGGTGAATTATCCATTTGAGCGTATTAAGAAACCCCTTTCTTCATCGTATCGAAAGGGAAGTGACGCCAATGGATTCCTTATGTTTTTCTGACGAAAATCATACCAAATGTCATGCAAATCGGACTACTTTGACACAAGCTATTTGTATTCCCTATGTAAAAGTTGTCCGATTTACACGACATTTGTAATGATTTTCATCGGAAAACCCCAAGGAATCCATCGGCGACACTTCCATATCCATACGATAAAAAATAAAGAATTATTTTATTTCCTAACCAGATACAGGGTAATTATGGAGCAACGCCCGTCAAGGAGATGCGGCGGCCTGGTGCCCCGTGGCGAGGACAGTCCTTCGCTGTGCCTCACCCGATTTTTATGGCTTTTTCCGGAAAAAGGTACGAATCCTGGGCCGAACGTAGCGAATTGAGGTCGAGCCCCCGCAGTCGAGGGTGAAATATCCATTTGAGCGTATTAAGAAATTCTTTGCTTCGTCGTATCGAAAGGGAAGTGGTGCCAATGGATTCCTTATGTTTTTCTGACGAAAATCATACCAAATGTCATGCAAATCGGACTACTTTGACACAAGCTATTTGTATTCCTTATGTAAATAGTCCGATTTTCATGATGTTTGGCATGATTTTAATCGGGAGAACGCCCGGAATCCATTGGCGTCACTTCCCCTTCGATACGATGAAGAAAAGAGTTTCTTAATACGCTCAAATGGATATTTCACCCTCGACAGCGGAGGGTCGACTTCAATTCGTTACGTTCGGCCCAGGATTCGTACCTTTTTCCGGAAAAAGCCATAAAAATCGGGTGAGGCACAGCGAAGGACTGTCCTCGCCACGGGGTACCAGGCCGCCGCATCTCCTTGACGGGCGTTGCTCCATAATTACCCTGTATCTGGTTAGGAAATAAAATAATTCTTTATTTTTTATCGTATGGATATGGAAGTGTCGCAGATAGATTCCTTGGGGATTTCCGATGAAAATCATGCCAAGTGTCGTGGAAATCGGACAACTCTTACATAAGGAATACAAATTGCTTGTGTCAAAGTAGTCCGATTTGCATGACATTTGGTATGATTTTCGTCAGAAAAACATAAGGAATCCATTGGCGTCACTTCCCTTTCGATACGATGAAGAAAGGGGTTTCTTAATACGCTCAAATGGATAATTCACCCTCGACTGCGGAGGGTCGACTTCAATTCGTTACGTTCGGCCCAGGATTCGTACCTTTTTCCGAAAAGAGCCATAAAATTCTATGGGCACTGCGGGGTGTTGTCCTCGCCACGGGGTGACGGGCGCAGCACCAGAATCGGCCTGTACCTACCTTTTTATGAAATAAAACAATTCGTTATTCCTTATCGTATGGATATGGAAGTGTCGCCGATGGATTCCTTGGGGTTTTCCGATGAAAATCATTACAAATGTCGTGTAAATCGGACAACTTTTACATAGGGAATACAAATAGCTTGTGTCAAAGTAGTCCGATTTGCATGACATTTGGTATGATTTTCATCAGAAAAACATAAGGAATCCATTGGCGTCACTTCCCTTTCGATACGATGAAGAAAAGGGTTTCTTAATACGCTGTAATGGATAATTCACCCTCGACTGCGGAGGGTTGACTTCAATTCGCTACGTTCGACCCAGGATTCGTACCTTTTTCTGGAAAAAAGCCATAAAAATCGGGTGAGGCACAGCGAAGGTCTGTCCTCGCCACGGGGTGCCAGCGCATCTCCTTGACGGGCGTTGCTCCAGAATTACCCTGTATCATTTGGGCAGTGTGTGACCCGACTACCCTCCGTGTAATTGGTCTGCGCGAAGTGGAGCGCAAGTTCGATCATTATCAGTACTCCTGCCCGAGAGGAGTACGATTTACTTTAATTATAGTACATGTGTGTTTTGTAATAAAATGTTTCTAACGTCTCCTGAATTCAATAACTGGCATCCAGATATCTACGCTCCTACAATCCACCGTCAGCACGGCTCGTGGAGAGACACAGGAAGAAAAGGGGTAGCCCGCTGTCGACGCGTGGTCCTCTCGAGTATAAACACGAGCTTCAATATCAGAAGAAAAGCAAGCGTTAACGTATTCCGTGCGAGAGAAGGTGGGCATTGCTGTGAAGAGGGCCTCTTCAAGAGAGCAGCCGTTTGTGAGGAATGCAAATCCGAATGGTTCTGATACAATCTGCTCCCTATGATTGAAATTTAGTCTAGCAACTTTCACTCCTCCTAACCTAACCAATCGAACTTGCATCCCTCCCAAAAGAACCGGCCATCCGAGCGTAGAAGCAAGTGCGAAATAAATATACCGCAGATGTACCTACCTAAGTAGCATTTCTGACGGAAAAAAATTGTCCAGCCTTTGGGCCTGGCGTAGACCTTTGGCAGGTAGGTATCTATTTCAAAAGGCAGTGTCACCCGTGGAACCAGTAAGACCGTCCCCGGTCCGTGCTATACCAGACAGTTTTCTTCCAGTGAAAATCAGTAAATTTGCAAGCGCAATATCTTAAAAACCAGTGAAAATAAAGTGTATACATTAAAGCTTATTGAATTTGTCTTGGAACGCACTATCAACTCAGGTGTTCAAAAAAAATAGTTCCATTTGAAAAACCGAACTTGACCATCGTATCTTTTAAAATAATAATCGATAAGAAAATTCGTTCGTGCTAATTAATTTGCCCCCTCGAACCATGCAATTCCCTATTTTTTTTATATTTTTATCTCCAATAGTTTAGGAGGAAGCCGGCTGTTTAGCTTTCCCGCGGACACACTGTATGTGT
Organism: Andrena bucephala; assembly: GCA_947577245.1. Classification (NCBI taxonomy): domain Eukaryota; kingdom Metazoa; phylum Arthropoda; class Insecta; order Hymenoptera; family Andrenidae; genus Andrena; species Andrena bucephala. Next base: position 14,128,987 of record OX387716.1, on the reverse strand, counting down.
TACGTATGTGGAATCTTCCCATACACCACTCTCAACCACTTTCGAGCTCGCTTCTGAGAAGGGAAAACGCCCTAAAATCCTTTTGCTTATCATACACCACTAAGGGGGGTTATGATCTCGACCATCTGGATCACGACCATGGGAACGGGAGTGACACGACGACGACCCCGAAGGATTTCCTTATATGGAATCTCCTAATGAATCCCCACTCATTTTTGGGACTATATAAACCCTTTGGTTTTTACCCTCGTTGGTTCAAAGCAGTACAGTCACGCGTAGAGTAACGTCGTGTCACGCTCGTACAGAGTTGGTTAAATTTAGTAAGATCGAGCTAAAGTCTCCGTCAGAATCATAGTTAACCCCATAGAATCCGCGAGTTCGGTTTATATTCTATTTGGCACTTTTGAAATAGCCACTCGTACGTCCCCGCATCGCCAGTGCGTCAACACCGTGCAACTAGTGGTAATTAACTACACTATTTATTATTTCATCGCGACACTTACATTTGTATCATAATTAATTATTGAATACACGAATGGTGTTCACGTATAAATTGAGTAGATTCGTTAAACCCATCTTTTACCCAGCGATCCTTATAATATTAGTAGCACTCACCCACTGATACAGCTTTACCGCTCGAGTTGTATCAAACATAAATTAAGAGTTACGAGGTATTACTAACATTTCCCGCGACTCCCTGATCTAGCATCAGGTTCGTTCGCAACCCTTCATCCAAAACAAAGCATCTTCTCCAACCCAGTGGCTCCCCGATTTCGCATCGGGTTCGTCCACGAAACCTTACCCTCCTTCGGCTCCCTGATTTCGCATCAGGTTCGTCCGTATCCTACAGCTCCCTGATTTCCCATCAGGTTCGTCTGTAAATCTACCAACTTCCGAACAGCTCCCTGGTTTCGCACCAGGTTCGTCTGTAAATAATACAACCTCCTAACAGCTCCCTGGTTTCGCACCAGGTTCGTCTGTGAACTCTATCCTAGTGACTCCCCGATTTCGCATCGGGTTCGTTCACGACGTTTCACCCTCCTGCGGCTCCCTGATTTCGCATCAGGTTCGTCCGCGTGTGACTCCAATCCTAGAGGCTCCCTGATTTCGCATCAGGTTCGTCCTCGCCGTCAACAATCCTAGCGGCTCCCTGATTTCGCATCAGGTTCGTCCGCGCACCTAACTAACAAACTCATAAACCATATTCCTTGGGAAATACCCTTCTCGCCGGCCTCTCGCGTTGCCACAGCCCCGGCTCGTAACATATGTAAAACGACCGCAACAGTTTTCAGGTATTTCTGCCAATCTGATGAAAACAAAATTCCAACAAAAGTAAGTCAGTATTCAGTTGACAACAAATTGCAATAGTAAAAATGAATAAAAAACTTTTTATTCAATAAAAAATCAAGATCACCTCATTTATTTCTTTAATGGAACTGCATATTTTTTACACACCATTCGATGCATCTTTATATTCTCTTTAAAAAAGTATTAGGGTACTTAGGTCGAAAACTGACTAGTTCAGAAGTTATGAGTTTTGCCCCGAAGCCCATTTACGCGAAACACTGTGCGACGTGTCGTATTGGACCAACGCTGTCCATTTACATTTACCTAAGACTATTCCTATATTGTGATTTTTCAGCCTAATTAGATCATAAAAGAAAATAATTTTATTATCTAAATGTTTTTTTAAGTTTATAAAGTGAAGGTAAATTGGAATACTGGTATTACCTGCATCTTAACGAAATCGATACTTCCTGTCATATTTCATTTACACCAAAGTATCAGTTACTATTTGTTTTTTATTATTACTGAGAGTTTGAAATATAAAAGGTTATTAGTTTCCCTATGATATTATGCAGCTTTATTTGTTTCCATCCTCTGCCGTAATTTTGTATTCATCTAAAAAAAAATGGTATTCCAAATGTACTGCACTTCCTCTATTATTATTTTTTATTTAGATGAAATAATTTATTTAAAAAGTGTTGTAATCCATCTTGCTGCCCATCTCTAATTGATATTGAACTTACAGCTGTCATTTTTTTTATTCAAGTTCACTTTGTATTAGATATCGAACCAAATGTTCAACTAATTGTAAGTAAAGGGTTAATAATTGATAATTAAGTAGTCGATTTAAAGTTCTCAAAACTTTACTATTTTCGAAATGTCTGTTTCAAAAAAGTTACGCAGCTAAATGCTAATAAACACATGTTCTTACATCGGGCCTGATTAATTGAAGGGTTGGATGCAATAAGGCAGGCCTGCCCCATCGGGTGCAAATACCTCCTGAATTTCTGGGACCCGGGTAACAGCCGAGCGCGGGACTGTTCCATTGCTACCCGTTGCGAAATTTGTGAGAGAACTGCATGAGTGTGCGTCCATGTAGAAGAGGTCTTCGGATCCAAGCAATAGACTCGTGGTACGAGCCTACCGTCAAGGACCCAGTTCCTGATCACTTAAGAGTAACTATCGCAGGTTTTTAAACGTGTAAATGGAAAACTTAACCAAATTTAAAAGATGTTTTGTTATTTCAGTAGATCTATGTTTAATCTTTAATTTGGTATTAAAAAAAATGCAAACATAATAATAATTATTTTATAATTTAACTTTGAAAGTGAAAAATGCAAAGGGAGCAGTTTCTGATCACCTAAATCATGTCTGGGAGTATTTCCTGATCAGATCAATACCCAATTCCTGATCAAATAGATTGAAATGTATAAATTGCATAAAAAATCATTAAAATAGCATATTTTTATGGCATCTTTATTAACAGAATATAAATATACTAAATATAACATTTGAAATAAAAAAAACAAATTTTTCTGCATAACTAGGTACATTGTTCGTCAATCTTTTTTAGTTATCTTCTTTCTTAAAACCTGCTGTTTTTTTTTCTCCTCTGCTTTTTCCTTTTTAATTTTCTGAGTTACCAATCTTAAATTCTTTTTGTACTCTTTTTCTTCCTCAGCTTTTTGTTTTTGTTCAGAGAGATTTTTGTAATATGCTCTCCATTCCTCAGATGTAGCTACAGCTGGTATTTTGTCTTTTCTTCTTCTTTTTAAATTATCTGATTTTCTTTCGGGCCAAAAGAGGCATCTTTTAAAAGGTGATGGTATCTTCTGAGCATTTCCTGAAATTAGAATGTAGTTATGTTACCCTATTTTTTATAGTTTCGTTAATAATATTTTTAAGAATATGACAGGTATAGTTACTGTTTTTATTTGATTGAAAATTATTATTTTTATCTTTCAGCGGTGATTTTGTACTACTATTTTTGTTTTCACTATACACTTCGATACCTACGTCCAATGTTCTCGTTACCTAATTTTACATTTGGGCAGTCGTTTTCAATATTTTTAGATGATGCCTTTGAACACTGATCTTTAAGTAATGACGCACTATGATTAATTGAATGTTGTTCCGTTGTTATGTGTAGTGGTAACTTATTGTCAGTGTTTCCGATCAATGTCTCCAGACACTCTTGTCTAACGATATGGTCAGTCTCCACACTGACATTTTCTTCGATACCATTTTCATGGATGACCCAAACAGTCTGTTTATCGACTGGCATCGGAGTGACCGGAGAGTTACATACTTCATTATTAACGGTTAAGGTAATAGGATCTATATAGATATTAGATAAATCTAATTTTTCTTCTGAATTATTTTCGTGCCCTTGAAGTAAATGCTCTTCAAAACGTAATGTTCCTTGCAGATCCTATCAGAGGTTATGAAATTGATATAAAAATCATATTCCTACACAATAACTACCTACCTATATACCTACTTATAAGAATTATTAAATAAATTTTGATTAAATTAGTCTACCATATCACCAGCAGATGCTTGTCCTTCCTCATTGTTTGGTACATTCTGTTGATTACTAATTCTTAACCAAAAATAAAAAAGACTTTTATCACAGAGCTCTCCGGTCCAGACTCCTGATTGTTGAGCTCGGTTAAATAGTTGCAATGTATTCGGATTAATATTTTTTTCTATAAGATTTCTGCAGCGTCTTCTGTCAGATTCATGCTGCTCTGCTTGATTAGTTTGGAGTAGTCGATGGCATTAGGTGAAAAGGGATATAATCCACAGGCTCTGAATCCATTACTAAGTATTCTATGAGTTTCAAGCATATCAATAGCTCGTTTGAGTACAGTTGCGAAGTTTATTTTATCAACTGAAACTCCATTATGTTCCATTCTCCATTCAAGCACAACTTTACGCCAATTTAATTTTAAAGGTCGAAAAAGTGCGACATCCATTGGTTGTATTATGTGCGTGGCATTTGGGTAGAGAGCTATTAATTCTATTTGATGGCTAATACAAAAATCGCTTAGAGCCATTGTTAAGTGTGATAAGTGGCCATCAACATATAAAATAATGGGAAATTGTATGTTGGTGTCTAGACACCATTGATAAAAGTTGCTTGTAATGTACTCATAAAAACTCTCTTGCGTCATCCACCCAGATTTTGAATGACCCAGGGACCAACCTGGTGGTGCAGCAGCTGCAATGCTACCAGGGATCCTTTCATACGCGTACAAAATCATTGGTGGAGCCAACTGACCTTCTGCATTTCCCGTTATTAGAACAGTTAAACATTCTTTTTCTTCCGTCGTAATACGAGTATAAGCACTTGTTTTATTTTTGGCTGTGAGAACCTTCTTTGGTTGCGGGTTAAGTAGAAATGCTGACTCGTCGCAATTAAAAATTCTAGATGGTGCTATATCCAAGAGATTTTTTGAAGCTAAATATGCTTCAATCTCTTTGAACCAAGCACGTAGCGCTTCTTCTGATAAATCAGCTCTTCTTGCTGTTATATTTTGCGACATCCTCACACATATCTCTGGATGACGATTGACAAAAGCGTTATACCAGTGCTTTGATGGTCTGCCATCCGTGAATGGTGTTTCCCTTTTACCATCTCGTACTAATTTTTGTACACTATTTAGTAATTGCTCCTTATCAACGCAAAACCCTGTGTCACTTAAATGTAAGATCCACTGGACTAATAACTGCTCTTCCTCGCTTGTTAAAATTGTCGCTGGACCTGGTCTCGCATCAACGGGGTATTTACCATTATATGTGGACCATAATGTCGAAAATGGCACATTATATTTCCTGCTCGCTGCTCGCACAGACATTTGGTTTTCTTTAATATCTTCTAAGGCCTTCCTCATATCATCAGGCTGATATTTTTTATTTAGCTTCTTCGACGTTGCCATTCTAGATTATCTGCCTCTCACGAGCTATTCTAAGAAATACATTTATATTTGTTACAATTATATTATAAAACGAAGTTTTTACAATATTTTAGCTAGTATTTGAAATTTTTTCAATGCAAATGTTACGTCCCTACTTTCTATTTGGGGCCGCGATTTTTAGGGAGTTTACGTATTTCACCCGCTTTTGAGCTAATCCAGGGATTTACGCTCTGGGATAGTTGAGATGACATTTTTAAGGTATTAATTCGGGATTTTACACTGCCTACCTTTTAATTGTCGATAGTATCGAGTCGCCAGGGGATGGGAGTCTCTGAAATCCCGTCTATCTCTGGCGCTTGGGTTGGATGGGGCACTACCCAGGTTCCTGCTTCGATCGTGCTCCCAAAAGGTTGTGGGTTGTGTTTAAGTGACACCCCCGGTTGCGCTGGGACTCCCAACAAGTTTAAATTTTCCGCCGGTGCGTTTCTGAAGGCGAAGGCCAGTTTTCTTAGTTGATACTTTCTTCCGGCTCTGTGGCCTCTAGGCATCGCCACCTTTTAGGTAGGGAATTTGTTTGATTTAATTTCTTTCTTTCCCGGGATCATGGTTCACGTCTAATCTCCAGTGACACCGTGGGCGGCTGTCCTGCTTATTAGAGTCACTTTTGACAGGCGCAAAACATGACTACTCGTAAACCATTTTTGGGTTTGATTAAACACGCGTATCGCTCTTTACAACCACTGTTTGATGACACCGTGGGCGGCTGTCCTGCTTATTAGTGTCACCGTTGGTGGAAGCAAATTGCAACATTTAAGAATGATTTAATGGTAGAACTATTATTAATCACGAAAATCGCATTTTACACCCAGTTCCCGATGACACCGTGGGCGGCTGTCCTGCTTATTAGTGTCATCTTTGACGGGCGCAAATCACGATTAACTTTGTTCATATTTGCACGATTTGTAAAATTGATTATAGGAAAAAGGTGTCAATGCCCAAAGTAAGGGATAGGATCACTAAGGTAAAACTTTACTTACTGATTTATCTAAACAACAATCACCCTTTATTTTAACTTAACGCGATTTTAACACTTTATATATATATTTTATAAGATACTGTTTGTAATAATTATTAGTACAATGCACATTAATTAATTAATAATTGATAATTAATTTTATTAAATTAATGCTGCTCCGCGGGTGGTCAGTCCCTTTTTATAGGACTACTGATCACTCCTTCTCCAGGTTTGTCACATGACAATTAAGACGGTGGGAGATGAAATCTCCCAATCATCTGCCGTGGTATCCACCTGAAGAATTCTTTCCAGCGGGCTATCCGAGAGTTTTGTTTACTGCAGAATTTGAGCTATTGCGCGCCTATTTCGGTGTCTTCTGCTTTACTTAAGACGTATTTCTGCAGTTATACGAAACCCTCAGTAGCGTCGATAGTTAAATTCTTATTTTAATTCATTTTTTAGAAGTTTACGCTACTGGGTTTTCGATGTGCTCTGTACGATTGGTTTCGTACACCCCACATACTAGGGATTGAAGTTAAAATACATCGGTTCCGTATTGGAGCTCGATTTATTGGATATTAAGGGAGGGCAAATTTGTGGCGATGATCAGGAGCGCAGCTTCGCGAAGGTGTCGACTCCGCTGGCGGAAGGGGCCTCTGACCCATCAGCTGGCGTCCACTGGTCCCCTTTGTGTGCGCTCGATTGGCTAGCTGGTGTACAGCTAGTAGGTGTGCGGCTACCTCCTTCATGCTGGTCCTCCAGCTCACTGTTGCCGTCCGTTGATTCTTGACTTGATTTCTTCTTGTAGATTACGGATTACAATGCCTTATCGGCAACACTTGTATACTAGGTGATTACAATACACCAAAGTACGAAATAGTAAATATATTCGATTTAAAGGGTTAGATAATAGTAGACTCCACGTCGCGGGACGTGACAGCAAAATTTTAATAGTTGATTATTTATGTGCGTATTGCTAACCTAAATGTCTTGGATGATTTAATAAACATACCCTTTATTTTTTAACACAAAACCCTGATTAGAAATTACTCAATTTAGAGTATTACATATTATTTGGAAAATAACAAAAAATTGGCTAATAAATTTCAACTGTATAATTAAATTTTCGGTTTTCAAAATTCTTGCTTCAATAACCTATTTGCTGATCAGGTGATCAGGAATTGCGGAAGCATATAAAAACTGTACCCAATAACTAATCACCACTTTTTTGCATTAAAAAGAATACAAAACATTCATAATTTAGTTATTTAATATTATTAAAGTATCAAAGAAGTTAACTAAGTATATATTACCTAAGAATTTTCAAAAGTATCACAGAAAAGAACTGAAATTCACGACGTGCTCTCTTATACTGAACAACAGTAAAATGGCGTCAAACCAGGCGTAGCTACAAGCGTCTTACTTTGATATTTTTTTTATCAAAACACATTTTAATATGAGGCATCAAATTTTGCGTATAAATTTCAAAATACTTCATAATTATTTAGTAATTTTTGGGAATAAATTTGTATCGCAATAAGCTTATTATTTGGTATTTATATACTAAACTGATCAGGAATTGGGTACTGATCAGGAACTGGGTCCTTGACGGGTAATTGCCCCAGTTGTCGATCAGTTAGTAGGACGTCGAAATGTTTTTAATGAAAAAATTTATGTAAATGGACCAAAATTAAATTTTTTTCTTTTAGCAGTTAATTTTAACATTAATATAGATAATAGCAAAGTAAAAAAATAGAATCTATATATATTTGAATGTGGAAATTATAATTGAGAATAAAAATGTCGATGGCCCAGATGTCGATCGCTATATTACGGTCGGAACTAGTTGTCGATCAGTAATTGTTCTAGTAGTCGATCACGAAAAGAGAGGTTAGAGGTTAGAAAACTTAAAGTACGAAAACGGGTAAAAAATCCTTCCGAAACATTTATAAATAATATATCTCATTAAATTATCTTATAAATTTTAATAATTCAGTATTTATTAATTACTTAAGTGCAACAAAAACATAATTTTTTATAAAATACTTGTATAAACATACCCTGATAACCAGATCTGAAGCGCAGAGCCTGACGTCAGATCCGTAGTCATCTGTGTCCGCATTAGGCTGCGGTCTGAGGTACAGAGCCTGACATCAGGGCCTGACGTCAGATGAACAGCAGATTCGCATCAGATCCTGCCGTTCGCCTGACACGTATAACAGCGCCATCTGAGGGTCAGAATTGGCAAACAATTCCCTACGCGTGACGTCACATGGCCGTCCCTACACACCAACACAAATGCAGCGTTATTGCTGTAGGTGTATCCCTACTCCCCCATAATCAGCTAGTAGATTCTACAGTTTATTAAATAATTAATTCTACTAGTTTCAAAAAGGATTTATTCTTTATTTAATAATATACAGGATTGGTGATTACAATTGTTAGAAAATAATATAAATAGCGCATATAAATTCGAGGAAGAACATTCAATATTTACATTTATAAATCCATATACAATACGTCCCGTAACCAGTGGTACCTATTAGGTGCGATATCAGAAAATTTTCTTTATTTTCGACTTCTTTTTGCTGTAGAATCATCACATACCGTATTATGTTAGCGCTGAAAACAAATAGAACCTTAGTATAAAATTAAAGGTAACGTATGAATAAACAGGTATACATGCGATACTTACTTCAGCTCCATCTCCGCACAGCACACACCCCAGGCGATCATGCATGCTCCTGCGAACATTAACATTTATAATAAAACATGTGTTTAATTATTATCTACTAAACAAGACGCTAAACATTGGCACTTCGTGCATAACCATACTTTTCTGTCTTGCAGATAATGTGAAACTCGATTTTCGCGACGTAGATAATTGGAAATTATTCAATTGCATAATTACGTTTGCCTTCTGGATACGTCGAGATGATTTGTCTGGATATTGATGGATGAAATTACTTGGAATATTCTTCAATTTTGCCAGCACTGACTGCCATTGCCAGTGACTACCACCTCGAAAACGAACGCAAACTGGACGTAGAATCTTGACCAACGCTCTTGAATCGACGCTCGGATTGGCTGCGCCATAGTGCCGAAACTCGTGATTGGTCAAGACTCTATGTCCAATTTGCATTCATTTTCGAGGTATGAGATGACAGTCACTGGCAGTGGCAATCAGTGCCGGCAAAATCGAAGAATATTCCAAGTAATTTCATCCATCAATATCCAGACAAATCATCTCGACGTATCCAGAAGGCAAACGTAATTATGCAATTGAATAATTTCCAATTATCTACGTCGCGAAAATCGAGTTTCACATTATCTGCAAGACAGAAAAGTATGGTTATGCACGAAGTGCCAATGTTTAGCGTCTTGTTTAGTAGATAATAATTAAACACATGTTTTATTATAAATGTTAATGTTCGCAGGAGCATGCATGATCGCCTGGGGTGTGTGCTGTGCGGAGATGGAGCTGAAGTAAGTATCGCATGTATACCTGTTTATTCATACGTTACCTTTAATTTTATACTAAGGTTCTATTTGTTTTCAGCGCTAACATAATACGGTATGTGATGATTCTACAGCAAAAAGAAGTCGAAAATAAAGAAAATTTTCTGATATCGCACCTAATAGGTACCACTGGTTACGGGACGTATTGTATATGGATTTATAAATGTAAATATTGAATGTTCTTCCTCGAATTTATATGCGCTATTTATATTATTTTCTAACAATTGTAATCACCAATCCTGTATATTATTAAATAAAGAATAAATCCTTTTTGAAACTAGTAGAATTAATTATTTAATAAACTGTAGAATCTACTAGCTGATTATGGGGGAGTAGGGATACACCTACAGCAATAACGCTGCATTTGTGTTGGTGTGTAGGGACGGCCATGTGACGTCACGCGTAGGGAATTGTTTGCCAATTCTGACCCTCAGATGGCGCTGTTATACGTGTCAGGCGAACGGCAGGATCTGATGCGAATCTGCTGTTCATCTGACGTCAGGCCCTGATGTCAGGCTCTGTACCTCAGACCGCAGCCTAATGCGGACACAGATGACTACGGATCTGACGTCAGGCTCTGCGCTCTCACGGCAGACCCTGCTGCCAATCTGATGTCAGATTGGCGTCAGATGGTTATCAGGGTACAAAACATGTTCAACACATAAACTTTTATTTAAATTTACTAATAAATAGTAATAATAATGCTTAATTTCCATCTTTTTGTTCATTCTTTTTTAAAGGTTGTTTAATATTATTTTGAACACCATTTATGACTTTTTCTTCTGCAATAAAATTTTGTTTCATTTGTCCCAAGTGTTCTTTCAGCTGTAAATCTTCCTGAACTTTTTGTTTTAAGTTGTTTATTTGTTCACCTGATATTTATTTTTCCTCAGGTGTTCCTTTTTTTGATTGAACTACCAACAATTTTTCTTTGGCTTTATTTGCTTTTAGCCTCAATTCTAATTCCTTAAATTGTACAGTTATTTTGTTTTTTCGGATCATTCTTTCTCTTTTCATGGTTGGAATTATTATCATTTTTTAAAACTTATGATAATAATTCTCATACAATTTTACACTTAAAAAACGTCATTTTTATTATAAAAATATTGTTAAAAATGCTATAAAATAATAATATTGTGAAAATGATCGAGAACTGGGACTTGATCGACAACTGGGGCAACTACTTATTTGCACCCGATGGGGCAGGCCTGCAATAAGGGGACTAGCGCTTGGAAATAGGAAAAATTATCGTCCAAACGCTAAGAAAGATTGGAAAATTAAATGTTGTTAAATTGAATTTTTCAAAATATAGTGTTGTAAAGCTCGTCACGACACACATTTTGTCTATTTAGAGTTTGTTTATCCAATCATTACTATTCGAGCTAAAAATTATAAACTAAAAATTTTTCATCATCCGAAATCATTATTTCTTTAGACAAAAATTGCGATAACTTGAGTAAATATTAACGGATCGTCATAAGACTTGAAACATAACTCTAGAAAACCCTAGCGAAACCGTAAAAGGTATGCACGAAAACCTAATGTTAAAAAATGTAATAATATTTCATTAAAAAATAATACTGGACATAACCCATGTTTTTCAACGTTCGCCGTTAAAAAGCATCGAGGCAATTTTTAGGTACATAGAACTTGCAGCGACAAAGTTTTCCCTTGATATACAAGGAAGATTTTCACAAATTTTCACGCTGATTAATAAATAATTGTAGAAGATACGGCGATACGTATAAATCCCGCGCGGTACCAACAGTCAACGCGAGTGCTAAAACTGCTAAATAGCGCATTACACGCGGCTACCGACTATTGGTGGCGCGCGAGAATTTATATATATTGTCATATCTTCTACAATTATTCATTAATCAGTGTGAAAATTGGTGAAAATCTTCCTTGTATATCAAGGAAAAACTTTGTCGCTGCAAGTTGTATGTACCTCAAAATTGCCTCGATACTTTTTAACGGCGAACGTTGAAAAACATCGGTTATGTCCAGTATTACTTTTTAATTAAATATTATTACATTTTTGAAGATAAGGGTTTTGTGCATACATTTTACGGCTTCGCCAGAGTTTTCTGAAGTTATGTTTCAAGTCTCATAACGATCCCTTAATATTTACTCAAGTTATCGCAATTTTTGTTTAAAGAAATAATGATTTCGGGCGATGAAAAATTTTTAGTTTATAATTTTTAGCTCGAATAGTAATGATTGGATAAACAAACTGTAAATAGACAAAATGTGTGTCATGACGAACTTTACAACACTATATTTTTAGAAATTCAATTTAATAACATTTAATTTACCAATCTTTCTTTGCGTTTGGACAATAATTTTTCCAATTTCCAAGCGCTAGTCCCCTTATTGCATCCAACCCTTCAATTTACTGACGTATAACTCGTTCATACGCATTGGTTGTAAACAGGTTCAATATTTTAATTTCTCACACACTTAACCGACGTTAACGAAGTTTTTATAGATTAAGGCTACAGGGGCAAGAAGGGTTCTCTTCGTCACCCGATGTCGTGTGATCCGATTCGTTCGATGCTATCGCGTCGGTCAATAACGTACCGTACTACGGGGACTTCGGGAATATAAGTAATCGGGACCGCATTCCTTCCGTTCGCCACCTTCTCAACCCAGCACACTATTACCTATTTCGCAAGCATTACTTTAAAGACGACTAGAACCATTCATTGATAATTTGAAGAATTAATAGTTTATTTGTGTAATTTGTGTTACATTGCCTTCATCTAACTTATGTTAATTGCTATAAATTATACAGAAAATGCATACAGCATGATAATTGCGTTAAAATTCAAATTAAAGGCTCTTGGCAGACTTATGTAATAAATGGACCAATTTGCATCACATATATATACAGGGTGTCCCAAAAATGTCGGAGTTCCTTGAAGGGGGTGATTCAGGGGGTGATTGCAAACAACTTTTTCCTTTGCGAAAATTCTCTCCGAGGTTTCGTTAACGAGATAATAACCAAAAGCACCGACCAATCAGAGCGCGCGCCTTCCGCCCGAGCTCCCGCGGTAGCGTTGGCTACGCGGTAGGCGGCCGCGCTTGTACTACGGACGTACGAACAAGCAAGTCGACATGCATCGAAGGAAATAATAATTATTTGAAGCGAGAGGACAAGAAATACGTACATTTCGTTTTCAAATAACGCATAAACGAAAAGGTAATGTAGCAGAAAATGTACGACATGTGATCGTAATTCGTTATTGAGGTAAAAATCCGTAGTTTAATAACGGCCAACCCAACTAAATTTAAACAATAATATTAGGTGTATGAATAAATTCTTTCCGACTGGATTTACATAATCAGTACAAAGCTACTGAATTTCTATCGCGGTGGTATTTGTCATATTTTTTAAATCGAACTGTTATTGTACCCTAAAATCGGAAAGAATTTATTTCTACACCTAATAATCACCAATAAATTAAATAAAACTCACCCATTCGGACATTCCTTTCCTTATTTTTCGGAAACCTTATTTGTGTCACTGGGTCACTGTACCGATCCTGGTCATCGGTGGACGAAAAGATTTATGGTAGGGTAGCGCCCAGTGCTCAGCTGATCGCAGGTATTCGCAGGACACCACCCGAAGGTAAGGGTCGCAACGTCAAGTGCGTCCGGGTTAATGTACCGAATATTCACTTCACTGCACTGATACTAACACTGATCACTTAATTTATTTTCTACGGAACGTGTTGTTCCTACGTTATAAAAATTGGTGGCCCCGAAAGGGGCCGATTACTGTTAATTGAACAGTTGCTCAATATGGGCACCCTCAGCGTCTATGCACGCCTCCGCACGTACAACCAGCTGCCTTTGGACTGCACGTAACGTTTCTGGCGTGATGTTTGCCACCGCAGCATGAATCCGTACGACTAGGTCTTCCAGTGAATCCACTGGCTGACGGTACACCTCATCCTGAAATGATTGTTGTACAACAAATACAAAACGTAAGTAAAAAAAGAATACCTATAAAAAATTAAGAGCACTAATCAAATTACCTTCAGGTAGCCCCAGAAGTAAAAATCCAGCGGGGTCATATCCGGTGACCGTGGGGGCCACGCAACAGGACCGCCGCGGCCGATCCACCTGTCCTGGAAGGTTTCGTTAAGGTAGTCGCGGGAAATTGTGGCGTAGTGAGGTCCAGCCCCGTCTTGCTGATAGACCATGTTCTGTCGGACCTCATCTGGAATATGGGCCATAAGACCCGGCAGAACATGCTCTAAAAAGACTTTATACGCTGGACCGTCCATCCTGTCTGGTAGCATGTACGGCCCAACGATAAAATCGCCACAAATGCCCGCCCATACATTAATTTGCCAACGGACTTGTGCTGCGCGTGTCCGAAGCGCTAGCGGATTCTCGTCGCTCCACACATGCCGATTGCGGGAATTGAAGCAGCCTTCCCGCTTGAAGATTGCTTCGTCCGTCCACAATATGTATTTGCAGAACGACGGATTCCGCTGCACTTCTCCCAACAGCCACACTGAATATTCAACCCGCTGGTCGGCATCCCCGGGGTGCAAATGTTGCACCCGTATAAAGCGGTACGGGTGCAACATGTTCTCCCTCAGAGTTCGGTGCACCGTCATTCTGCTGGCACTAGAAGAAAATGCAGAAACATCCATTATTAGATAACATTTGTTTCCCTTAATTAATAATTGTTGCAGTTATCTTGTACTGTGACTTACTCTAGGCGGCGGCTCAAGTCGCGCACGCTGACGGTGGGGTCCTCGTCGATGGCGTGCAGGATGTTTTCTTCCACCGCAACGTTCCGCGCGGCTCGGGGTCTACCCACGTCGCTGCCTCGCGGCATCATCGACCCCGTCGAATATAATCGGGACGCCAAACGTCTGATCGTTCCCTCGCTCGGGGTTTCGATGCGCGGGTACTCCACTGCCAACGCTCGCACGGTAGCACTCGCGTTCCCGTCGTTCCGCGCGTACACCCAGAACATAGCGTAATACTCTTCGGCGGAGTACATTTCTGGGCCGAGATTACTAGCTGACTGACAGGATTTTTTCCCAAGTAACTTCCTCTACCCCCAAGTAGTTTCTCTCATTCCATTATGAGTTTACTCCCACCAGGACAAGAGGCTTTAGGTAAAAAGAAGCCAGCACATTTTCGGAACACACGTGTTTTGCAGAAGTGCAACGAAAACTTTCACAAAAGCCCGCGCTCCGTCCTTCCACTGACAATGTACCCATTGCTTCGAGATAGAAAACAGACACCACGTGTATCGGTTCGAAAGGGTCCGAAGGGAAGAGACGCAGAAAGTCTTCGAGTTGCTATAAAGAAGAAAATGCATACCATTCCTGTTTCCCCTTTCTGACACCCTGAGTTCACGTCTGCTACGAGGCGGAACCAATTAAGTCATAAATTATCCGAAACTGTAGGAAACCGTTCTCTACCGCCGACTTGCGGGACAATACGGTCATAAACCGCGACCCTGGCGAAATGCTCTGGCTGATGAGCCTGATTAATTTTGGAGAACTAGAAATTACAGAATATTATCCAGCATCAATACGTCTCGCGGAGAGACACAGGAAAAGAAGGGTAGTCCGCTGACTGCGCGTAGTCCCGCCTGCTTCGTCCTACCCTCAAATTAAAGACGGATCTCTTATCTCTCGAGTATAAACACGCGCTCGAATTTCAAAACAAAAGCACGCGTCGACGTATTCGGTGCGAGAGACTGTGGGCTTGAAGTCCCATTGGCCGCAAACTAACCAATCGGGCCTGCTTATCTCTCGTGTCTAAACACGCGCTCGGATTTCAAAACAAAAGCACGCGTCGACGTATTCGGTGCGAGAGACTGTGGGCTTGAGGTCCGATTGGCCCTGCATCCCTCGCAAATGGCCACTGTCCTGAAGAGGCCCTCTTCACAGCAATATCTCCTCCCCAAGGCCCACCTTCTCTCGCACCGAATACGTCGACGCGTGCTTTTGTTTTGAAATTCGAGCGCGTGATTAGAGACGAGAGATAAGCAGCCCCGATTGGCTAGTTTGGGACCAATCGAACCTCAAGCCCACCTTCTCTCGCACGGAATACGTCGACGCGTGCTTTTGTTTTGAAATTCGAGCGCGTGTTTATACTCGAGAGATAAGAGATCCGTCTTTAATTTGAGGGTAGGACGAAGCAGGCGGGACTACGCGCAGTCAGCGGACTACCCTTCTTTTCCTGTGTCTCTCCGCGAGACGTATTGATGCTGGATAATATTCTGTAATTTCTAGTTCTCCAAAATTAATCAGGCTCATCAGCCAGAGCATTTCGCCAGGGTCGCGGTTTATGACCGTATTGTCCCGCAAGTCGGCGGTAGAGAACGGTTTCCTACAGTTTCGGATAATTTATGACTTAATTGGTTCCGCCTCGTAGCAGACGTGAACTCAGGGTGTCAGAAAGGGGAAACAGGAATGGTATGCATTTTCTTCTTTATAGCAACTCGAAGACTTTCTGCGTCTCTTCCCTTCGGACCCTTTCGAACCGATACACGTGGTGTCTGTTTTCTATCTCGAAGCAATGGGTACATTGTCAGTGGAAGGACGGAGCGCGGGCTTTTGTGAAAGTTTTCGTTGCACTTCTGCAAAACACGTGTGTTCCGAAAATGTGCTGGCTTCTTTTTACCTAAAGCCTCTTGTCCTGGTGGGAGTAAACTCATAATGGAATGAGAGAAACTACTTGGGGGTAGAGGAAGTTACTTGGGAAAAAATCCTGTCAGTCAGCTAGTAATCTCGGCCCAGAAATGTACTCCGCCGAAGAGTATTACGCTATGTTCTGGGTGTACGCGCGGAACGACGGGAACGCGAGTGCTACCGTGCGAGCGTTGGCAGTGGAGTACCCGCGCATCGAAACCCCGAGCGAGGGAACGATCAGACGTTTGGCGTCCCGATTATATTCGACGGGGTCGATGATGCCGCGAGGCAGCGACGTGGGTAGACCCCGAGCCGCGCGGAACGTTGCGGTGGAAGAAAACATCCTGCACGCCATCGACGAGGACCCCACCGTCAGCGTGCGCGACTTGAGCCGCCGCCTAGAGTAAGTCACAGTACAAGATAACTGCAACAATTATTAATTAAGGGAAACAAATGTTATCTAATAATGGATGTTTCTGCATTTTCTTCTAGTGCCAGCAGAATGACGGTGCACCGAACTCTGAGGGAGAACATGTTGCACCCGTACCGCTTTATACGGGTGCAACATTTGCACCCCGGGGATGCCGACCAGCGGGTTGAATATTCAGTGTGGCTGTTGGGAGAAGTGCAGCGGAATCCGTCGTTCTGCAAATACATATTGTGGACGGACGAAGCAATCTTCAAGCGGGAAGGCTGCTTCAATTCCCGCAATCGGCATGTGTGGAGCGACGAGAATCCGCTAGCGCTTCGGACACGCGCAGCACAAGTCCGTTGGCAAATTAATGTATGGGCGGGCATTTGTGGCGATTTTATCGTTGGGCCGTACATGCTACCAGACAGGATGGACGGTCCAGCGTATAAAGTCTTTTTAGAGCATGTTCTGCCGGGTCTTATGGCCCATATTCCAGATGAGGTCCGACAGAACATGGTCTATCAGCAAGACGGGGCTGGACCTCACTACGCCACAATTTCCCGCGACTACCTTAACGAAACCTTCCAGGACAGGTGGATCGGCCGCGGCGGTCCTGTTGCGTGGCCCCCACGGTCACCGGATATGACCCCGCTGGATTTTTACTTCTGGGGCTACCTGAAGGTAATTTGATTAGTGCTCTTAATTTTTTATAGGTATTCTTTTTTTACTTACGTTTTGTATTTGTTGTACAACAATCATTTCAGGATGAGGTGTACCGTCAGCCAGTGGATTCACTGGAAGACCTAGTCGTACGGATTCATGCTGCGGTGGCAAACATCACGCCAGAAACGTTACGTGCAGTCCAAAGGCAGCTGGTTGTACGTGCGGAGGCGTGCATAGACGCTGAGGGTGCCCATATTGAGCAACTGTTCAATTAACAGTAATCGGCCCCTTTCGGGGCCACCAATTTTTATAACGTAGGAACAACACGTTCCGTAGAAAATAAATTAAGTGATCAGTGTTAGTATCAGTGCAGTGAAGTGAATATTCGGTACATTAACCCGGACGCACTTGACGTTGCGACCCTTACCTTCGGGTGGTGTCCTGCGAATACCTGCGATCAGCTGAGCACTGGGCGCTACCCTACCATAAATCTTTTCGTCCACCGATGACCAGGATCGGTACAGTGACCCAGTGACACAAATAAGGTTTCCGAAAAATAAGGAAAGGAATGTCCGAATGGGTGAGTTTTATTTAATTTATTGGTGATTATTAGGTGTAGAAATAAATTCTTTCCGATTTTAGGGTACAATAACAGTTCGATTTAAAAAATATGACAAATACCACCGCGATAGAAATTCAGTAGCTTTGTACTGATTATGTAAATCCAGTCGGAAAGAATTTATTCATACACCTAATATTATTGTTTAAATTTAGTTGGGTTGGCCGTTATTAAACTACGGATTTTTACCTCAATAACGAATTACGATCACATGTCGTACATTTTCTGCTACATTACCTTTTCGTTTATGCGTTATTTGAAAACGAAATGTACGTATTTCTTGTCCTCTCGCTTCAAATAATTATTATTTCCTTCGATGCATGTCGACTTGCTTGTTCGTACGTCCGTAGTACAAGCGCGGCCGCCTACCGCGTAGCCAACGCTACCGCGGGAGCTCGGGCGGAAGGCGCGCGCTCTGATTGGTCGGTGCTTTTGGTTATTATCTCGTTAACGAAATCTCGGAGAGAATTTTCGCAAAGGAAAAAGTTGTTTGCAATCACCCCCTGAATCACCCCCTTCAAGGAACTCCGACATTTTTGGGACACCCTGTATATATGTAGTACCTACCGTCCGTTTTTAGGTGCATGGTAACAGTTCTTGAAGGACAGGTTACTGCCCTTTTATGATTATTCTATTTATTAAGAGCCAATACATAACTTCATTTTATTTAACTTGTAACGGTTAATGAATACGTGACGGGATTACAGGCTTCCCAGAAGTTTCTATTTAATTACTACGTGTCATGGTTATTGATAACAACAACAAACACGGATGCAACGATTGATACCCTGCTGCGGCATTTGAATATTGGTATCGATAGCGACGTTATCGTCGCAACCTCTCCCTTGCCGCATGCAGCGATTCAGAAATTATCTGAAACGTACAAGAATAGGTGTGTGGTTATAGAATATGTTGAATAAAATAAAGAATATTTTTCATAATCGATTATCACTTGGCACGACATCAACACATCTGCAGCGATACTAAAAAGAGATTAAAAAATTTAAAAACAGGTTAATCAAAGAACCAAGCACAAGCATTGTCGTGCTATTAAAAATACTGAGAATCAATTGGCAATCGAGAAAGATCGTATTCCAAGTACTGCACCATCAATGCTACCGAGTTACCGGAATATCATTCGTTTCAGTGCAATTCAACCAGCGATTGATTTAATTCTTCCATTATTCTTCAACAGTCTTTAATGTTTCCCTAGGACCTGCTCACGTCTGCAGGACTATAAAAATCATTTCGACTTTCGACAACCTCCCATGAAACGAATCGACGAGAATGCAACAATCAACTTGAACTACAGCATTTTGGAGGACAGAATGGTGGTCTTTTACTTTGTACACGTGTACAAAATTCGGTATACCGATAACACCAGTCTGGTGACCAGTTTCCTCGGATCATGGAATCCAGACTCCTGGTCGCTTCAGAATCCAGTGAGCGTTAAACTAAGAAATGATTTCAAAGGATTACCAATCGTTTTTGGAGTATTGAATGAAACGATCGATGGACAGATGGACGGCACTGATCAGGTAGTCGCGAACGATATAGCGCCACTTCTCGACTTTGCGAGCTTCGTTACGAGCAGCGTGAATGCAAGGTACACATCACTCAAATAACGTGCATCAAATAATAGTTTTAACTAAAAGTAACAGTTTTGAACGTATACTAAAGAGGAATGTGTACACGGGATACGTATAACGCGTATTGGCAAATTACAAATCCGTATTCTTAACCCTTCGACTGTGGCGCACATCAAGTGAAAATCGTCCGCTGTATGCAGGGCAACATACCACAATGGGTCTAACCATAAGCCATCTTCTGTTTCGGTACTACTTTGTCATACACAGTATTTATTCGCTAGGAGCGAGTAACGTAGAGGGAACATGATTCCGAGTGGTCGTTTCTCGCTTTTTTCTTGCCGAAAGCACAGACGAGGTATAGAATAGACCTATCAACCAATGTATTTTTCTGTCACCGGTTTTGGGGGTCCGAGGACCCCCTTACCATTTTAGTGTCGCATGCAACGTTACCGGTTAAGTCTTGAAACAGATTGTAACGCTACGCGTCATAGGAATTAAAATGAAATCTTATCGGAAACATTTAAAATCTATAACGGCCTGAATGTTACGACTAATTTCAAGAAACATGTTGTGTAATTCCGTTTATTAATAAATTTTGATAGAAGCATACTTTGCACGTATTTCTATAAATTTCGATCAGACATATTATATAAATACAACGCGTAATAAACATTTGTACAGTCTCTTAGTTAGGTTATATTTTCTGTCACTTCGAGGAGCGAATTTTCTGTCCTCGAAATGACAGAAAATATAACCTATATGCTATACCCGATTTCCTAAAGATACTGTTGCGGCGTAATAATAATGTTTTGGAAGGATGATAAAATGTTCACAAATGTAGCGTAAAAGAACGAAATAGCCAATAAACATTTATTGTCATATAGCATATACATAGGTTATACAGTATTGTCTCCCTATGGGCTCGGTTTGGTGCACACGATGGGGGCTTGTCGCTATCCCCACCACTTCTGTCTCACTCTTGTCCGGCGAAGGCGAGAGCGAGATGGAACGAGAGCGAGCGAAAGGCGCTGAAAGCGAGCGAGGACAGTATGAGACAGACGACGCGTTGATATTTTGTCTCGCTTCGTCTTTCGGACGCCTGACACTCCGTCCTTTGTGTGCGCGACGGGCGTGCGCGATGGTCGCAAGCGCTTACGGTGAGCACGGCAACCGCTTCGCAAAATCTTGACACAGGCCCGGCATAAGTCTTTTTTGCGCCCTAGGCGAAATTGTCAAATTGCGCCCTTTATTATATTACATTTATTTGAGATTATTTATGACTTTACTTTGCAAAATTAGGCAACTGCTAGGGCGTAAGGTTGACAAGAGGCGCAAAATGGCCATTTCATTGTTGGCATTGTTGAAACTAAATTTTTAAATGAAATACTACAAATTATACTACAACGGTTTTAAACTACGAGTAAAAGTTAAGAGTAAGGTCATGAAGAAGCTCAATTAAATTTGATGCACGTTATAATAAATGGCGGAATTTGGCAAGTTCGCCTACGGCCCAAAAAAGATTCGTGCCGTGCCTGGCTATCTGACCGTCGCGCGCATGCATCGAGCAGTCACGATTCCATCTGAGCGCTCGCACCCGTCGCGCACGCCCGCCGCGCACGCAAAGCGTTCCATCTCACTCCCCCCTTCGACCAGAAAGAAGCGAGAAACGAACACTCAGAATTAGGGCTCTTGTCGCCATGAGGGCTCATCGCCGGTCCCGACCAGCGAGCCCTCAGGGAGACAATCCTGTATTTTCTGTCACTTTGAGGCGTCAACCATATAATAATCACGCGCATCCAGCCTGTGCATTTTCCCTAGCCTGGGCAGCAGAGTTGGGCAAAAGTAATCTAATTACAAATTGCAAATTACGATTAAAGTGTAATTGTGTAATTGATTACACATTATTTTCTGTAATTGTTAATTTGAGAAGCTTGACCATTTGGTTTTGTCAACTATCTAAATGAACGATTACAGAAGATAATGTGTAATCAATTACACAATTACAGTTTAATCGTAATTTGCAATTTGTAATTAGATTACATTTTGCCCAACTTTGCAGGAGACTGCCTTCGTCGGCCGCCGATCGTCTCGTTCTTTTGTCGATGTCGACGGGTTCGACGTTGCGGTTTCGGCCACGTCCAACAATGCCTTCGCCGAAGGTCACTTGGCGCGAGGCCCACACATTAGGGATACATACATTGTATCTAGTACGGCCGTCGCGTCGCACGGCTTATAATAGAATATTAAGATTTGCGTTTAAGCTACTATTTACAGAGGTTTCATTATTATCAACATAATTTTTTTAAATGGAACTATTGTATATTTTTGTTATGTATTTCAAAACGCGCTCAACGATGTGTATGGAGCGCATGTTTGAACAATAATTTATCCGGATATCTTTATGAACATTGGTGGCAAATTTCAAGTAAACTACGTTCCATTTTTATTTGTAACTTTATTCGAAACTCGAATAATTTCGGCGAGGGCCTTTATCCGAAGGCGCGGCTCGGGGGTCATAAACGCTAGACTAATAGCATAAGGACAAAGTCAGCAATAGGCCATTCAGTAATGAGTATGGCAATTTCTATCATAGAAGTATCACTAATGGATTACTAGTGCTTTTCTGATTAAAATGGCACCAAACATGGTTCCAAAAATCATTTTCAATGATTTTCACGTGTCGTAGGATGGGCACCGTCTATTTAAACACACGCGGAGTGCAGAGATTTGCGAGAATGGCAGTAACAGCGTCAATTTTTAATATTTTTCAGCATGCGACACGTGAAAATATTAGTTAAATGTTCCACTACACGTAAAATACTAAAATCAATTTCATCTTGCAATATATAGCTTGTATAAGCTCTCAAGAAGCGCCATATAGGCTCCTGATCTCCGAAATAGGTTTTCAGAGAGAAATCCGCGTGGGTCGTTGACAAACCGAGCCAAAGCGTAGCTTATTGTTAGCGAAAGCCCGCCCTCTATGTTAAACTCTCGCTCTAAACAAGTCACACGTATACAAGCACGCACACATCTTTCAGTATTTCAACACATTTCAGAGTAGTTCTTGCGTTGAACGCTGTTCATGAACAGAGGTCGCTAAATTCAGTCCTCAAATTATGGGTCGGTAACACAGTTTAGGTGGTGACACGAAGTCCCATAAGGTGATAGGTCTATTCTATACCTCGTCTGTGCCGAAAGTGAGAGCAAGATGGAATAAGAGAGAGCCAGAGGGACTGAAAGTGTCTAAAGGTAGGATTTCCTAGACACGATTCGGCCGCGGCGGCCGAATCCTAAGCACCGCTCTTATGGAGAAGCGTGTATCTGTTTTCCTAAGCGCGTTTTCCAACCGCTGTGTCAGTGCATCTGTCTCGGCAGCTACCTAGACGCAACACAATGCAATGAGTGCCTGTTTTCCGCCATCATGGCGGAATCTTCTGGCGAGCGGCTAATAGCGGCGGCCAAAAGCTTGACTGCTCCAAACTGAGTCTAGCGAAGACCGCCGTGCGATCCATCTCCACAGTGGGACAGAATCCCAAGAAATATGGAAACTAGTCGAAATCCAAAAGTTATGGGATTATGTTTTCTTTATATATTTCTTGTAAACTAATAATATGAGCACCTAAAAAAGGGAAAAATATCATAGCAGCTACTTCTGATCTGTGTGTAAACACGTGTCAAAGTTTGTATGTTTTTATTTTGTGGAAAAATTTAAGGGGGTAGACACGGGTAATAGGCCGTCCCGAAAAAAATGAAAATGATTGCAGCGTTATGCCTTAGTGCGGGAAAGTTGTGTCATGGGATCAATAACAACTGTGGAAAATTTCAGCCCTGTGAGTTAATATCTTCTGTTCCGGCAAGAGCCTTGAAATTTCGAAATTTGAGTAAAAAGTATAAAAATGGCCATGCAGCCTGTCGCCCACCCTATGAGAATAGAATGACTCAGAAGAACTCACCACGTGACGGTGGCTGCATGTGGAGTTCTTCCCTAACTCACCGTAACCACCCAACCTTGTGGACTAGAAGGCGAAATTTCATACAAATATCCTAATCGCAAAAGGAGACTCGAAGATGGATTTATAGACTTGATGAAGTGTAAACATGAGATTTCTACTGAAAGGCGGGCATATGACTGCAGGAGTCAAGTGTGGCCCGAATGAAGCCATCCCTTGCGTCGACTGCAATTACTTTGCTGGATGCATCTGTTACGAGCTTTACCATACGCTCCATAGCCTAAATGTGGCAAGGGGATGCCTCGAAGTTCCATGATTTGGGGATCTCTCCCTGCTACAGCATCTTTTTCAGGGAGATGATTTCAACAGAGTCAAGTATAGATGGTGAAGTTATTGGACATTCGCCCCCAATTGATCAATTCGTAATAATCGGTAGCATCAAAATTCAAGGAGCTGAAGAACATTTTCTGATTTCTACCGACTTTAGTTTTTGAGGTTCTGCCAGCACGCTACGCACAACAACTTTTTTTATGTTGTCTCTGTCATCAGTTAACATAGTCAAATATATTATATTATATTATGTCATATTATATTATACTATATTATATTAAAACAATCCTCACGTTATTTAACCAAGAAATACAGGTCAATCATTGATAAGGTAATTTCAAATAATGCAAACTTCGCCTTATCAGAAAACATACTTTTGTCTATGTAAACTGATGACAGAGACAACTGTCGATGACAGATATCAGAGAACTTGATATGTGCAAAGTGCTGGCAGAACGTGAGAAGCAAAAGTCTGTAGAAATCCGAAAATGTTCTCCAGCTTCGTTGAATTTTGATGATACCGATTATGCCGACTTGATTATTTGGGACAGATGTCCAATAACTTTACCACCTATACTGGACTCTGTTGAAACCATCTCCCAGAAAAAAAAAATGCTTGAGGAGGGAGAGATCCCAAAATAATGGGACTTCGAGGCATACCCTTGCCACACTTAGGCTATGGAGCGTATAGTGAAGCTCGTGAGAGAGGCATCTAGCAAAGTAATTGAAGTTGACGCAAGGGATGGCTTCATTCGGGCCACCCTTGACTTGTGCAGTCGTATGCCCGCCTTTCAGTACAAATCTCATGTTTACACTTCATCAAGTCTATAAACCCATCTTCGAGTCCGGTTTCGCGATTAGGATATGTTTAATAAATTTCGCCTTCTAGTCCACAAGGTTAGGGTGAGTAAGGGAGGAACTCTACATGCAGCCACCATCACGTGGTGAGTTCTTCTGAGTCATTCTGATGGCATAGGGTGGGCGATAGGCTGCAAGGCCATTTGTATACTTTTTACTACAATTTCGAAATTTCAAGGCTCTTGCCGGAACAGAAGATATTAACTCACAGGGCTGAAATTTTCCACAGTTGTTATTGATCTTATTGATATTCCCGCACTAAGCTCTAACGCTACAATCATTTTCATTTTTTTCGGGACGGCCTAACGGGTAATGCAGCGCGCTGTAATACCCACATAATGTGGCCCGAAAGATGGGTTTGGGGGGATACGTTTTTCGTCCTTATATGAGCAGCTTTTGGACTGGGTGAGGTCTCAATCGAAAGAGGAAGGTTCGATGCAGCCCGCTGTGGTTATGGATCGACGAGATTGTGTTGATATCTAATAATATGAGTGTTCAAAGTAGAGCAAAAGTCAACAAAATACACCCGCAAAAATCCAAGTATTTTTAGGTCACTAAAAGAGTATGGTGGCTCAAACGATGACCAGAGTGGGATGCCTCGAACCTTCCTCTTTCGAATGAGACCTCACCCAGCCTAAAATCTGTTCAAATAAGGACGAACAACGTATCCCCGTGATTGCATTCCCAAATACGAGTTCCGCCATATTGGCGATAATACAGAGCAAGTCACGTGACAAATTTAGTTCAGGTAGTGGATGCGAGATGGCGCCTACTCGGGAGGTCTGCCAACGTGGAATCATAGCAAAACTGAAGCGTTAGCTGGATACATGTGCCACAGTAAAAGCGTGATACAGTCAATGTATGTATTTTTGGACGATTGTAGGTTAGGTCAGGCTTGGGAATTAAGTGATCCTTTCGGCCGAGTTTCAGAGGCGACGCCTCCTTTCTCCCGCCGCGCGTCTTGGCCCCCGCGGCGGCCCAGAAGCCTCGAGCGCCTCAGGCCCGTGCCGTATGATCCGCGCGTGGCACATTGGGGCGACACCCGTATCAATAGGTTTCCACATCACCCATGGGGTACTATTATCGATGCGTTTTTTTTTGTCAGTGGTATCCCCTGTAGGCCTATTCCACTGTGCCGCGTGATAAAAAATAGAGTGGAAAAGCGCGTTTTATTATCAAAATTTTAAACATAAAATTTTCAAGTCGACGGCGACTTGAGTCATCCAGTACTGAATATGAAAATGTTCATATTTCTCATTACACCCTGATAAGAGTGTTACCACCGATGGATTGGTGAGTTTATGTCCACGCAAATGAGTCGAGACGCGAAGCAATTCGGTCTATTTTTTCTTATGAATACATGATTAGGACACACACACTACGTTCACTAAAACTAGACCGAATTAGTAGTATAGCTAAGGGGAATCCAACCCAAATTTGAGTTTCAAGGTCATGATAAGAATTTGCCGCTGACCTTGAAATCCAAATTTGAGTTTCCAGACCGCAGGAAATCCAGCGCAGCGGGCGGCGGCGGCGGCGGATGACGTCATAGAGATGGCGGAGTGGTGGGAGGGTATAGCGCGAGAGCAGATATCGAATCAATCGATACCGAAACCGCATCGAGGAGGAAGAAAGGCTGATGTGAATTGCTACTCTGGAGCGTGATAACCGAGATTACAGTCGGTAAGGAAGGAAATATTAATTTTAAGATATTAATATAAATGAAAAAACAGATCTCGGGCGACGGGGCTCGAACCCAAGACCTCCGCGGTACGAGTCAGCCGCCTATCCAACTCCCCCAACGCCAGCTCTCCGACATTAGTCTTTTCCGAATGGTATATATGGCGAGCGTAATAATTTATTTTTCTATCGGACGATGTCGGGAAAGATCGGCTTTTTGCCAACCACGTATTTGGAGGAGGGAAAGAGAGAGCAATACTTTAAAAAGCTAAATTCGGAGGAAGGAAAGAGAGAGCGCTACTTGGTGGTACAGTCGCTTTTGTTCTTTAAGGCGGGATTTCCTAGCCACGATTGGCCGCGGCGGCCGGCGGCGGTCCCACTAGCGCAACGGAGACACAGATGCATAACCTCTCTATTGATGTGAACTTTACCTCTGGGAAACCTTTTTTTTTATCTGAAATTGGTATGGATCGAAAGCACATATCAAATAACATGCAAAAATCACAATTTTGAGTTTAGGAATCTGTTCGTTGAAAAGTTATGAGGCGAAAAAGTTGCGAAATTTGGACAGATTTTCTAACCTTATTGTGACAGTTACAGTGGTTGTCGTGTATGATTCGTTGTTTTAGGTTGGAGGGGTAGGAGTATGTAGTTTCTTTGTTTTTCGAAACAGTTATACTGAGGGATTTCGACAGCCTGAAATACTTAGGGTGTTTCTAAAATAGAGGGTGTAAGGAGTGTATGTGTCTTGTCTTTTTGTTATATACTTAAATACTGCACTCCCTCCACTCTGTACAGTATTTCCGTTGACTTATTCCGAAAAAACGCATTCCACTTTCTACTTTGTCCAGGGTACCTGTATTGGTTTGGGTTAGATTAGGGCGGGGGGCGCGCGCCCACTTGCGGGCGCGTAAAGCATGGTAGCGAACCGATGTGAGGTTGGGCATAACCTAAACTAATTTTTCTCCGATGAAAAGTAGGAAGATGGTGCGTTTTTAGTATCTGAGGTTCTGTGATTATCCTCACCAATGCGACCGTGCCAGGCCCGTGCCCTACGTTGTATAGTATTGGTTAAAAAAAGTATCCATTCAAATAGAAGCACAGTTGGTCACATTAGGGGTCAGAATATACGTCAAAATTTCACAGTCCCTTTTACTTAATAACTTTTCACTGAATAGATTCCTAAACTCAATATTGTTATTTTTGCATGTTATTTGATACGTGCTTTCGATCTATATAAATTTCCGGTGAAAAAAAAAGGTTTCCCAGAGGAAAAATTTACCCCTCTATTGCACTAGTGGGACCGCCGCCAGCCGCCGCGGCCGATCGTGTCTAGGAAATCCCGCCTTAAGGTAGGATTTCCTAGACACGATTCGCCGCGGCGGCCGGCGGCGCACAGTGGGACAAACTGCTCTTTTTTGTGTCAAAATCGTAGAACGTTTGATAGGAATAAGATAGAGGAATGAATCTTTTTCGAGGTTAAAGCTAAGATGTTGCAGAATAAGGGAAAAATATTAAGAATGTATAACAATCACGTTTTGACCTTGAAAATCTACGTCAAATTTGACATTTACGAAGAAAATTTCGGTTTTTTCGGTATAACACGTGGTTAAAATTCTTCCTTGACTTGTTATACATCATTTCCTATAGATT
Organism: Andrena bucephala; assembly: GCA_947577245.1. Classification (NCBI taxonomy): domain Eukaryota; kingdom Metazoa; phylum Arthropoda; class Insecta; order Hymenoptera; family Andrenidae; genus Andrena; species Andrena bucephala. The sequence continues at coordinate 14,100,824 of OX387716.1, read as the reverse complement.
TTGAAGCGCTGAATTCAAATCTGTACGCAAAATTTCTCTAGCCCTTCAGGTGTCGAAGAAGAATGCGATTTAAGGGGTTACGCTCACAAGGGACGATCGGCAAGTCGCAAATTCAGAAAATGATGAAACTCGATGTGCAAGTAGAGTAATTGATCCATAACACAACCCTTCTTTTTGTTGGTGCAGTAATGCAGATTTTGGGGGTTAAATCACCCCTTGAAAAAAATGCAGAATTTTCTTTTCCGTGGAATATCTCGAGAACGGTGAGAGATGTCGAAAAGAAGTTTAAACAGAAGTTACATTGTTTTCCTATATCTACAAAACCGCGTAAAAATAATTTTCGAAAAATCCATATTTTTCAAGATACCTCCGCCACCAATCCTTAAAATTAAATTTTCATATTTTGTAAATATATTCTGAAATACCTCTGGATAATCTCTTTTCATACATATCAATAGTTTATGGGTTATATTTTTATTTGCAAACAAATAAAACCTCTATTACCGAATTTGAAGTACATTTTAGCAGTTTCCATGAATAAAATGGTTTCATAAAGCCATACATAAATGATTATTTATATAAAGTTCAGACATCTTTCAATTATGTAAGCAAGATATGTAGCTAGAAACGCATCCCAGCGAATTTAAAAAAATCCTGTAGATTTCTGTTACTTCAGGGATTAAAAGTTTATACCCAAATGTAGTATTTGTGGGGAGCCGGCTTTTATACGATGTGCATGGTGTGGCAAGTATTTTTGTTTTAAGCATTTCTATGAATATCATTATTGTATCAATTACAAACCGTAATTTTCAAAGTTTCTATCGTTTTCTATTAGTATAACTCTTCCAATGTAGAATCCAACAATACAGCTTATACAAAAAGAGATAAGTCTTGCTTAAATAATTGAAAGCTATCTAAACTTTATATAAATAATCATTTAAATATGGCTTTAAGAAACTATTTTTTAAATGGAAACTGCTAAAATGGACTTCAAATTCGGTAATAGAGGTTTTATTGGTTTGCAAAAAAATATAACACATAAACTATATATATGTATGAAAATATATTATCCAGAGGTATTGAAGCGTATATTTACAAAATACAAAAACTTAATTTTAAGGGTTGACGGTGGGGTTATCTTGAAAAATATGGATTTTTCGAAAATTATTTTTACGCGGTTTTGTAGATATAGGAAAACAATGTAACTTCTGTTTAAACTTCTTTTCGACATCTCTCACCGTTCTCGAGATATTCCACGGAAAAGAAAATTCTGCATTTTTTCAAGGGGTAATTTAACCCCCAAAATCTGCATTATTGCACCAACGAAAAATAGGTTTGCGTTATGGATGAACTACTCTACTTGCACAACGAGTTTCATAATTTTCTGAATTTGTGGCTTCCCGATCGTCCCTTGTGAGCGTAACCCCTTAAATCTCATTTTTGTTGGAATCCCGAAGGGGTAGACAAATTCTGTGGACAGGTTTGAATTCAGCGCGTCAAAATCAATAGAAAATGATGTATAACAAGTCAAAGAAAAACTTCAACTACACGTTATAACGGAAAAATCGAAATTTTCTTGGAAAATGTCAACTTTGACGTTGATTTTCAAGGTCAAAAATTGTTTGTCATACATTCTTAACATTTTTCCCTAATTCTGCAACATCTTAGCTTTAACCTCGAAAAAGATTCATCCCTCTTTCTTATTCCTATCAAAAGTTCTACGATTTTGACACAAAAAGGAGCAGTTTGTCCCACTGTGCGGCGGTCCCACTAGCGCAACGGAGACACAGATGCATAACCTCTCTATTGCACTAGTGGGACCGCCGCCAGCCGCCGCGGCCGATCGTGTCTAGGAAATCCCGCCTTTAAAGGCGGGATCTCCTACCCGCGATTGGTCGCTGCGATTGGTCGCAGCGATTTGACCCAGCGACTGGCCCTACACTGCATTCCATATTAGAGCATACCGACGCCCCTACCGATTTGCGACCGATCTGCGCAACTCCCACTACTACCCACAATTTGAACCACATGCGATTGGTCGTGGTAATTTCCAAGGAATAACTGGTACATCCCAAACGCGGGACCTGACCGTTGTCAACGTAAACAGTGGACGAAAAGTTAACAGAGAGAGTAAGTACAGGGCCGTGCGACGGAGAAAAACATAGGAGTCGAGCGTAGCAACGCCTCCTGAGGGTCGTGCCTGCGCGAAATCGGTATGCTCTAATGTGGAATGCAGTGTAGGCTGAATCTCCTTGCCTGCGACCAGAGGTGTGCTCGGGACGGGCCGGAAACTTTCGGGCGGGATCGAGCGGGGTCCCGAGACTCGATTCGGGCTACAAGCATTTCAGGGTCTGTTTCCCATTATATCTAGTCTCAGGCTGGCACTGCGACCACCGGTCGCTAGACTCCTCCCGGAGGGAGTCTAGCGACCAGTCGCACTGCGACCCATTGCCACAGTATGACAGAATCCCAAGAAATAAGGAAAGAAGTCAGAATTCAAAAGATATGTATTTTTATGTTACCTGTAGACTACTAATATGAGCACCTAAAAACGGTAAAAATATCATGACGCCTACTTCTGATCTGTGTGCAAACACGTGTTTATGATTGTATGTATTTTTCGTGCAGAATTTTAAATCGAGTCTTTTAATTTTTGGTGATATAAAAGAAAACAATTTTTGGAGCCCCAAATGAGTAGTGTCGATTCTGTTAAGTAATAGCAAATAATTAGTTATATACAGTTTTTTTTCCATAAGAAACCAATTGAAAAATTGTCAGCAATCATCCCTTTTTTAGTTCCACTTCCGGAAACTTCTGAACAAATTTTTTGTTTGTTTTCTAATCAACATAATCTAGACCTTGCTACTGCGGAAAAAGCATTCGCGAATATTTGGCAGTTATGGATTAAATATGTGTATTCTATGTCGCACAGTGGGGGCAAATCCTCAAAAATGGGAAAAAATGCAACATCCTGTATTTTGCAATTTAAAAATGCCGAATATTATTAAGGAAATTGATACTAAAAGTGTTAATATATAAGTTTGACGTTATTTAAGAAAATAACGTCAATTCGTCATGATTTAGCGTCAATAGTTCCAATAAAACTACAAGAATTTGATAAATATGCCATGGAAAGTGCAGTGTTCCTATCGACACACGCGCGAAGTTCCATGATGTAGCGTGATGAGTGATGCCCTAAACGGATTGTTAGCGGGCCACGGTTTACTACAGCTTTATGACACTAGACCTTCGGCCCCCTACGCGATATAAAGTAATTAGGAAACATCTGCCAAGTAACTTGCAGAACAGCGGAACAATTTTTAGGATTAATCCCCAATTGCTACATGCTAATTCCTCTACGCTCGGCAGGCAATAAACCGTGTTTCGCTACAGTATAAAAGAATAAAAGGTATGGTCAGAACGTTGACCGTGACCAAAATTAATTTTAAGGTCCGCACAATTACCAAAAGAAGAAGATGTTCTTATATTAGATCGAAGAATGTTTCCTTGGCAATGGTGTAGGAAACGAAATTATTCTGCAGAAAGACCAGTACGCCTCGCGGAGAGCCGCAGGAAGAAAAGGGGTGGTCCGCTGACTGCGCGTGATACCTAATCTCTCGAATATAAACACGCGTTGGAATATCAGAATAAAAGCACGCGCTGACGTATTCGGTGCAAGAGAACGTGTGCCATAGGGAGGAGATATTACGGTGTAGCGGTGGAAAGTTGCCGTTTCAAAGGAATGCAGGACCGACTGGACATAATATAATCTCCTCCCTATACCTTACGTGTTTATTCTCGAGAAATAAGAGATCGGTCTTGACTTTGTCGGGAGGATCAAGCAGGCGGCATCCCGCACAGTCAGCGGACTACCTCCCTTCTACCCCTTCGCGTGGCGTATTGATGTTGGATAATACTTTTTAATTGCTATATTGGTATCATCTTTGTCACATCTTGCATATGTAGATATTATAACAAGTACCTAGCACGGTGAAATAGGGTTCAACGAGACGACCACCGTTTGTCGTTTATGTACCTGACTTCTTGGAGGCCTCGATATGTAATTTACAACCTCATGCGACATTAAATGACCTTATGTTCGAACTTCTTTACTTCGTCTCAACAAATGATATCGTATTATGAATATAAATGTATGCCAATGAAAGAATACCCATCCATAACCAGGTATAACGATAATGAGAATTCGTACAGTACCTACAAGGTTTCTGCTTTCAACTAATTTATATTTTTCACTTCATTGTATAAAGAAGAGAAAATTACATGAAAGTAATTGTTGTTTTGATATAATTATGAAACTAACATTTTGGAAACATCGTTCTTCGAGAAGGGGGGACCCTCTCTCTCTGTTGACGAAGTGAGGGAAGAAAATATCTACCACATTTGGTTCCAAAATACATATGTACTATCCACTGAAAGAGCAATATACGGATTAACTTAGGCTGTAGAATGCCTAAAGTTCTTAAAGACCCCACCACGTGCTTGATTGCCATTTAGAAATGTGGCAAACGGATATTGTAGAAACGTTCTTGGGAAAATATGAATATTACCGCTCGTAAACAACGAATGAATTTTCACCTCGCTGTGAAAAATTCATCAGGGTGATCGGTCAGAGCGTTTCGCCAGGGTCGCGGTTTATGACCGTGTGGTCCCGCGAGCCGGTGGTAGATAACGGTACGTGCCGGTCCCAAGTCCCTGTGTAGCACCCGGTGACAGAGCAATCAACGGATTAACTGAGTGCGAAGAAAGTTCAAACCCCTGCAAAGAAACGGCACGGTGTCGATTGTCCCTGTTCGACATCAGGTACACAAATACTTCCCGACGAACGTTTCGAAAACAAGCAATTATTGCCTACCGTAAACGAATGAAGAAATTTCGTTTCGAAAAATTCTAAATTACCGGCTGTAAAAGATAATTGGAATTTCCGCCTCGCTCTGAGCCCACTTTTGTCCCACAAGGCAAAACATGCAGAAATATTTGTAAACCTGTATCCATGTTATCCTATATACCAAACACTGTTTAAAAAGTGTTGATACATTCCTGCGAACCAATTGCAAGGTTGCCAAGGATTTTGGCAACCTTGCAATTGGCCAATTAGGTGCACAAAAGAGAGTGATGAGCCAATGGAGTGGTCGAGGGGTCACCATTCATGACAGAGAGGGAGGGGGGGGGGTAACACCCGAAGACCGTGGACTCGTCTAGGAGGACGGCCGCTGTGCAACGCCGCAATATCGAGAGAGATGGTCAATGATGAGAATGAGGTGTTCACATAAACATACGTCTGTGTGACTGTGAGTGAACATAGAAACTGAGACCATTTCTAAAAATCCAAAATTGGACATGGGATTATCCGATGTTGGTGTGATTGTCGATGAGCATGTCCTGCTCTAGATCAAGTCGACTTTGGTTTGTTCATAATACGCGGTATTATGCACAGACAGCGAGCGTGTGGTTAATTTCTAATGTTGTGGGATGCCAGGTCAACACGATTAAGGTCGTCAGGAATTTCATAGTATGTGACGGTTTCGGGATCCCGAGACTCGATTCGGGCTACAAGCAAAGAATAGACAACCAGTTTAAATGACAAGGTCAAGTAAAGACTTCAAAGGTTCCGCCCGGAGTGACGCTTCTTATTATATCTTCTCTTTGCTGCAAGCATAGCCGCCATGAGCGGGCAATTTGATTTCAAGTCGGCTCGGCAAAACTCGGACGCGATCGGCTCGAAAGCCAGCTATTACGAGAGGACCGAGACGAAAAGAATTATGCATATAATTTACATCAATACCAGAGTGATAAGTTTTTACCTTTCTGTCTCCTGTTGAATCATAATTTGCATCTTATTATTTATTTACATATATATGTATTTTCATTGCTACCAAATAGTCTGTGAATACTGAATATGTCCATATACGTACTTAAATAAATACCATGTTCAGAATTTGGGAAGAAGATTATTTTTATATCGACAATATTTTAAAATCTTAATAAAATATACTTCATACTTAGTACTTTATGTAAAGGGGATATATAGGGTATTATCTTTTTCGGGATAGGTTCAGATTTAAAATAGAAAACGTACGAACAACTATAAGCATACAGAAAGGAATATTTCCTGGATGTTTCATAGTAACAACAATATACAGGAAGGCGAATATTTTATTATTTCAAATTATCGTGTAAGAAACATAATTTTTCTATATTCTCGGGTAATAATTTTGATCTATTACTGGTAACGATATCGAACGATCGCGTCCGAGATTTGCCGAGCCGACCTGAAATCAAATTGCCCGCTCATGCGAGCAATTCAGGCTATGCTTGTAGCCCGAATCGAATCTCGGGACCCCGCTCGATCCCGCCCGAAAGTTTCCGGCCCGTCCCGAGCACACCTCTGGTCGCAGGCAAGGAGATTCAGCCTAGGGCCAGTCGCTGGGTCAAATCGCTGCGACTAATCGCAGCGACCGGTCGCAGGTAGGAGATCCCGCCTTTAGATAGCAGTATTTCAAGCGTCGCAGCGTCTCGCGCGATCGTGTGTAATTCGATTCCCCGTGGACAGCCGCGCGAGATGATGTCATTTAGCGGCGCGAAGAACGTGTGAATGTAATACTTTTTTCGGAAAGGTTGAATCTGAAAATTATGTGGAATCAGCAGAAACTGTGTCGCATGATTTTCATACGCGTGAATCATAGAAAGAATTATGCTGTATCAGCGAAAATTGCTTCGCATAATATCGGGAAGGATCGGCTTTTTACGTACAATCTATTGGAGGAAGGAGGTACATCGAAAGAGTTAGACAGAGATAGCAAATCGTGGTGTGGGTATAAATATGCACTCTAAACTGCACAAAGCTTCAAATCGTTGCAACGTGTTGCACTGAAAAAAGGTCATTACATTTACATTCCATTTACAACCATGGAAGAATTCCCGCAAGTAGAACGCGAATTGTTGAATCAATCTACACGATTGATTTCCCGGGAAGAATACCTCGCGTGGGAAGAACGGTGCAGCGAATATATCGAATCTTTGGAAGAACACAGTCGCGTGAAACGCCCGCGATTATCGATCGGTGTTCGACAATCGTTGGTTGCTCGAATCGCGCGGCTCGAAGGACTGAAATATTCGTTGCGCGGACGTTTTGTGCGTGAAGGTGCCGGACATTCGAGCGCAGGACTTTTGTGGCGCGAAATAGACGCTGCGTTCGATAACCGCGTATTAACTGATGCCGTGTGAAATTCGAATTACATCGAGCCTTGTGCGAGCATTGTGCTGGAGCATGTGCGGGGTGCTTTGAGGAAACAGCGGAACCTCAAAGTGAATACTGTATTTAACGGCGAATTTGTGGCGGGTGACAAGCATGCTTGTAAAAGCATCAATACCCGGAACTGTGAACTCTTCGGCACATCCGATCTGCAGGAGTGGTACCAGCGATGCGTCGTCGAACCCACCCTGGCATCGCTGGAAGAGTTCCAGGAACGCAACAGCGGCTGGGCATTGACGAGAATCCTCAATCTAACCGTCAATGTCAACAAATACAATCCGCTGCGCGCGGGATGCCACTTCAAGTTACCGCGTGATTTATTGCTGAAGAATGCAACAATTAACGTGCAATCTGAGGACAATGCGTGTTTCGCGTGGGCAGTGGTCGCCGCTTTCCATCCTGCTGAAAGACATACCGATCGCCCAAGTTCATACCCGCCTTATACATTGGTGCTAAATCTGCAAGGCATTGAGTTTCCAATGTCCCTAACACAGATTGGGAAGTTTGAAGGGTTGAACAACATTTCCATCAACGTGTACAGCTTCGAGGAGAAGACGAAGAATGGATCAACAGTCTTTCCACTGCGCCTCACCGGCCAAAAGAGGGATCGGCACGTCAACCTCCTCTACACGCCGAATCAAGAGCATGGCGATGTAGGGCACTTTGTGCTAATCAAGGACTCGTCCCGGCTGGTAAGCATGCAGCTGAGCGGGCACAAGGAAAAGAAATTCATCTGCGACCGGTACGTATAGAAAACTTATGAAATATTGAAATGTGTTGCAAAAAAATTAAATAAACAAATTTTTTGTTTTTACAGATGCATGCACTACTTAGGATCTACCCAGAAGTTGGAGGTCCATTCGCTGGACTGCAGTAAGATGAACGACTGTGCCATCCTGCTTGCCCAGCGAAGGCAACAACTTGCTGAGTTTCGGCAACCACTGCAGGAAGGAGCGACTTCCTTTCATGGTATATGCAGATCTGGAGTGCATCATTGAAAAAACAGAGGACAACCGAGTGGGCGATAATAAATTACACACATATCAACATCATAAAGTGCATAGCATTGCATATTATATGCATTGCTCCTACGATACATCGCTATCGACGTATCGATGTCGCCGCGATGCGGATTGTGTTTCATGGTTCGTAGATGAACTGAAAAATTTTGCAAACTTCGCTAAACCCATTCTGGCAAGTAATACTCAAATGATAAATTTAACTCGCGAACAGTGGACGGCATTTCACAATGCAACACACTGTCATATTTGCGAAGAGCCATTCAAGGCTAGCGATGTACGAGTTCGCGATCATTGTCATCTCTCCGGACGGTTCAGAGGTCCAGCACATACGGAGTGCAATTTAAATTATAAAAATGCGTTTTGCATCCCCATAGTTTTTCATAATTTATCCGGCTATGATTCACATTTTATTATCGAGGAAATAGCTACCGCTTTCGAAGGTCACGTTGATGTATTATCCATAACTAAAGAAAAGTATATTTCTTTCACTAAAACTGTCGAAGATACGGCTGAATCAGACTCGCGAAATTATATTAAATTACGATTCATCGATTCATACAAATTTCTCAATACCAGTCTCGACAAATTAGCATCTTTTCTTAGCGCAGATAAATTAAAAATTTTACAATCCAAATTTGAAACATTATCCACCGAAGATTTCACTTTATTGACGCGAAAGGGTGTCTTTCCGTATGAATACCTTGATTGCGCGAACAAGCTGCATCATCCATGCTTACCGCCGCGCGAGTCATTCTACAGTTCGTTAACGGGTGAGACTGTATCAGAGAGCGATTACGCGCATGCCGAGACTGTCTGGCAGCGTTTCGGGATTAGAACCTTGGGCGAATACAGCGACTTGTATTTGAAAACTGATGTCGTGTTATTGGCAGATATTTTTGAAAATTTTCGCGAAAGTTGTATCAAGAGTTACGGATTAGATTCAGCACATTATTATACTCTGCCTGGTTTCACCTGGGATGCCATGCTAAAACACACCAAAATTACATTTGAATTGCTCACCGACGTCGATATGGTCATGTTTATCGAACGTGGTATACGTGGTGGTTTAAGCCAATGTTCCGGAAGATATGCACATGCCAATAACAAGTACATGCCATCTTACGACGCATCGGAAGAGTCATCGTACTTGATGTACTTTGACGTGAATAATTTGTATGGATGGGCAATGTGTCAGCCCCTGCCACACGCTAAATTTCAATGGGTTGAAGATGCTGCAAATTTTGACGTATCTTCAATCGCTTCCGATTCGCCCACGGGATACATTCTCGAGGTAGATCTGGAATATTCGCAACGTCTGCACGACGCTCATGCCGATCTATCGTTCTGCCCGACGCGTGCCAAACCACCTGGCAGCAGGCAGGACAAGTTACTCGCGACGGTATACGATAAGCAGCGTTACGTCATCCATTATCGCAACCTGCAGCAGTGCACGCGTCTTCTTATTATAAAAATACACCGCGTGTTTCAATTCGCTCAATCTTCCTGGCTCCGCGATTACATCGAACTAAATACACGGTTTAGAACAGCTGCGACAAACGATTTTGAAAAAAAATTGTATAAATTGATGAACAATGCGGTATTCGGTAAGACTATGGAAAATGTGCGAAACCATGTGGATGTAAAACTTTTGACACATTGGGAAGGGCGATATGGCGCGGAGGCAATGATCGCGAAACCGAATTTCGAAACAGCAGAAGTGTTTTTTCGGAAAATTTAATAGCTGTTGAATTGCGAAAACTCGAGGTGAAATTCAACAAACCGATATACGTGGGTATGTGCATTCTGGACATATCAAAAATTTGTTTGTATGAATTTCACCACGAGTACATGTCTCCCCTGCACGGACAAAATTGTAAAATTCTATACACCGACACTGACAGTCTTATTTATCACATTCGATGCGACGATATCTACGAGACCATGAAACATAATATTGATAGATTCGACACAAGCGATTATCCCATCAACAATGCATATAATATGTCGCGTGTAACGTTCTCGAACGAGACGTTGCCGTTCTTACAGCAGATTCACGAGTAGAGAGGTTTACCTGTGAATTTGTGGGATTGGTTCGGGTGGCGTGCGATTAAGAAATGAATTTATTTAGCAATAAATAACAAATATTTATTCAAAATAAATGGTTATTGTCCTTTGGTCGCTCAGTCGATAAAACAATATGATTCTTTTATAAGGTAATCGCGTAACGACGTATCGGTCTGTATTAAAGAATATCGCTCGGTTTGTGTTTTCCACGCTTAGTCGGTAATTAGGAGTATTATATATGTTTTAGACGCTAAGTCGGTTATAAGGAATATCGCGTTAATTATTCTAAAGATACGATTCTAAATCGTAATTAACATAAAGTCTTAGACACGTAGTCTGTATAATGTGTAATACAAGAATTGACGCTAGGTCGATTTAGTAATGTTGAGTTAAGATATCGAGAGGATTCCTTCTCTCTGTATTGTTGTGGCTTCCAGTTGCCTATCAGCTTGCCCACGCTTTCTAGGATGGTAGCTGAGTGCTAGTGTAAGCGATCTCAGATGGTAGCCAGGTAGCCGGTAAAGGCGTCCCCAGATGGAAGTTGAATTTGGCTTCCTTCCTTCGGATTTGGTAATGACTTCTGGTGCCTATTAGTTGGCCCACGCTTTGGAGTATGTGGTGTAGGGAACGGTAAGTATGCCCTGGATGTGTAATTGAGGAGCTAATTAAAGCTACCTCGGTTTTGAGATTGAGGAGCTAATTAAAGCTACCTCGATAGGAAGTTGAGGAGCTAACTAAAGCTACCTCGGTTTTGAGATTGAGGAGCTAATTAAAGCTACCTCGATAGGAAGTTGAGGAGCTAACTAAAGCTACCTCGGTAGGAAGTTGAGGAGCTAACTAAAGCTACCTCGGTTTTGAGATTGAGGAGCTAATTAAAGCTACCTCGGGAGGAAGTCTTTTAGAGTTTGGGTTTTAAAGATAACTTCTTGTGTGCTGGTTCGGTGGCAGAACCTCGTCGTCGTCTGTTCTTCGTGGTTCGGTGGCAGAACCAAGTCTGATTCTCTGCTGCTGGCGAGCCTGTATTTATACTCGTTGTTGGTGCTTGGCCCGCGCCAATCACTAGCTGCGCGATCTCGCGCACCAATTATAATTAACGTCCGGTTCGCGCCATTCGCGTACTACGCTCGGTTCTTTCGGCGTCCGGTTGATCGTGCTGTCTACGCACGCGCGCTCTATTCACTCGCGGCACTGAGTTCGCTTGTTTGAAAAGGACGGTTATGCGCGTGCGTTGCGCGTCACTGGATTCACTCGCGCGCTGTTCGAACGCGCTCTCTTAGATATAAGGTAAACATAATTAACAATTTGTGTAAAAACAAAGGAAAAATTTATGGCGGTCGTAGCGGTACGTTACATTCCGGCATTCCTGAACCGTGTGCCCTACTTTCCTACAATGATTGCAATATTTTGATTTCCAGCTAATTTGAGCTATTTGTCCTGCCGGAAATTTACTGCTACATTCTGCGGCTAAATGCCCGTACCCGAAACAATTGGTGCACTGCGCGGAGTGCGATAATCCTTCTGCGAATTTATTTCGCATTATATTTTCCTGACACTCTGCCTCGGCTTTGATAGCGGCGCTAATGGCGGTATCGAGGTCAGCGAATTCGGCAGTTCACATTCGTGCGTAGATTTCAGGTTTTAATCCTGTTAAAAAGGCTTTAATGGAATTTGTTTCTGCGGATTGGTTGTATTGCGCTACGTGTAAGGGAACCTCTATTTCATTACAGTATCTCAATTGTAGGAGGATCCCGGAGATTCGACTGCTATAATCAACAGTGGCTTCATTCGGTAGCTGAGCGATTTTCGACAATTCCCCATATAACTGAATTGAAGAATGTAGTGGGGCGAAACGAGAGCTGAGGACTTTAATTACTTCTTCTACAGTATTATAATCGCCGTTAAGTATGACTCGAGAGGCTTGTCCGGATAGTTTACATTTGATTAACTGTACTAAACCATATTCGGCGTTTGGTGCGATCATACCTTTCGCGTTCCTACAGCATTTTGAGAATTGGTGTATTGTAATATTACGCCCGTCAAAGACCGGAACCGTGTCCGCGGCATCGCGAATTCTAGTATGAGGTTGGCGCCCGTTTTCCTGACTTAATTGTAAGCGTTGCAGTTCTTCTATGACTGCGTCTACCTGAGGGGTATTTGACCCTGTAGTAGCCATGATTTTGCTTCTTTTAACGCGCCTGACTTCGTAAGAAAGAAGGAGTTTTGTTCTTCGCTAGGAGAGTTTATCTCCTTTGCCACGCGTTCGCGGTTTCTAAGCAAATTAAATCCCACCGCTGTCACCAAAAATTTACTACCTGTAACGTTCTCGAACGAGACGTTGCCGTTCTTACAGGAGATTCACGAGTAGAGCGGTTTACCTGTGAATTTGTGGGATTGGTTCGGGTGGCGTGCGATTAAGAAATGAATTTCTTTAGCAATAAATAACAAATATTTATTCAAAATAAATGGTTATTGACCTTTGGTCGCTCAGTCGATAAAACAATATGATTCTTTTATAAGGTAATCGCGTAACGACGTATCGGTCGGTATTAAAGAATATCGCTCGGTTTGGGTTTTCCACGCTTAGTCGGTAATTAGGAGTATTATACAGGGTGTCCCATCTAAGACGAGACAGCCGGTTTTCTCCTAAACTATAGGAGATAAAAATATAAAAAAAATAGGGAATTGCATGGTTCGAGGGGGCCAATTAATTAGCGCGAACGAATTTTTTTATCGATTATTATTTTAAAAGATACGATGGTCAAGTTCGGTTTTTCAAATGGAACTATTTTTTTTGAACACCTGAGTTGATAGTGCGTTCCAAGACAAATTCAATAAGCTTTAATGTATACACTTTATTTTCACTGGTTTTTAAGATATTGCGCTTGCAAATTTACTGATTTTCACTGGAAGAAAACTGTCTGGTATAGCACGGACCGGGGACGGTTTTACTGGCTCCACTTGTGGCACTGCCTTTTGAAATAGATACCTACCTGCCAAAGGTCTACGCCAGGCCCAAAGGCTGGACAATTTTTTTCCGTCAGAAATGCTACTTAGGTAGGTACATCTGCGGTATCGAGAAGCGCACCGTTACTTTTATTTCGCACTTGCTTCTCCGCTCGGATGGCCGGTTCTTTTGGGAGGGATGCAAGTTCGATTGGTTAGGTTAGGAGGAGTGAAAGTTGCTAGACTAAATTTCAATCATAGGGAGCAGATTGTATCAGAACCATTCGGATTTGCATTCCTCACAAACGGCTGCTCTCTTGAAGCATTGCTCTTCACAGCAATGCCCACCTTCTCTCGCACGGAATACGTTAACGCTTGCTTTTGTTCTGATATTGAAGCTCGTGTTTATACTCGAGAGGACCACGCGTCGACAGCGGGCTACCCCTTTTCTTCCTGTGTCTCTCCACGAGCCGTGTTGACGGTGGATTGTAGGAGCGTAGATATCTGGATGCCAGTTATTGAATTCAGGAGACGATAGAAACATTTTATTACAAAACACACATGTACTATAATTAAAGTAAATCGTATTCCTCTCGGGCAGGAGTACTGATAATGATCGAACTTGCGCCCCACTTCGCGCAGACCAATTACACGGAGGGTAGTCGGGTCACACACTGCCCAAATGATACAGGGTAATTCTGGAGCAACGCCCGTCAAGGAGATGCGCTGGTACCCCGTGGCGAGGACAGACCTTCGCATTGCCTCACCCGATTTTTATGGTTTTTTTCCGGAAAAAGGTACGAATCCTAGGCCGAACGTAGCGAATCGAAGTCGACCCTCCGCAGTCGAGGGTGAATTATCCATTACAGCGTATTAAGAAACCCTTTTCTTCGTCGTATCGAAAGGGAAGTGGTGCCAATGGATTCCTTATGTTTTTCTGACGAAAATCATATCAAATGTCATGCAAATCGGACTACTTTGACACAAGTTATTTGTATTCCTATGTAAAAGTTGTCCGATTTACACGACATTTGTAATGATTTTCATCGGAAAACCCCAAGGAATCCATCCGCGACACTTCCATATCCATACGATAAAGAATAAAGAATTATTTTATTTCCTAACCAGATACAGGGTAATTAAGGAGCAGCGCCCGTCAAGGAGATGCGGCGGCCTGGTACCCCGTGGCGAGGACAACCCCTCGCAGTGCCTGACCGAATTTTATGGCTTTCCACCCGCGAAGGGGTTCGACTGCCTAATAAGAAGTGAGAAATCTTCGACTTGCGCATTTCTCATCAGATCTTTGCAAAACCGACACCTATCGATTCCTTATGTTTCGCCGATGAAGCTGACACTAAGAACGACGTAATTCGGACCATAATGAAGGAAATTCAGTGGAATATCGATTTATATCATTTCAAGCTGACTTGACTTGGTTAAAAATAGTCCGATTTACATGAAATTTGGTATGATTTTAATCGACGGAACGCCAGGAATCCATTGGCGCCACTTCCCCTTCGATATGATGAAGAAAAGAAGCAAACATTTGAAATCCTGAACATTTCTCACTTCTTAATGGTATTCCAAACCCTTCGAGGGTCGAAAGCCATAAAATTCGATGGGCACTGCGGGGTGTTGTCCCCGCCACGGGGTGACGGGCGTACCTCCAGAATTACCCTGATGAAATAGAGGTGGAAGATGCCACATCTGGTTACTAAAAACTACCCGTACTGATCGGCCGCGGTGTCTCGCCAGAGTCGCGGTTTATGAGCGGATTTTCCGCGCGAAGAAGTGAGAAATGTTCAGGATTTCAAATGTTTGCTTCTTTTCTTCATCGTATCGAAGGGGAAGTGGCGCCAATGGATTCCTGGCGTTCCGTCGATTAAAATCATACCAAATTTCATGTAAATCGGACTATTTTTAACCAAGTCAAGTCAGCTTGAAATGATATAAATCGATATTCCATGGAATTTCCTTCATTATGGTCCGAATTACGTCGTTCTTAGTGTCAGCTTCATCGGCGAAACATAAGGAATCGATAGGTGTCGGTTTTGCACAGATCTGATGAGAAATGCGTAAGTCGAAGATTTCTCACTTCTTATTAGGCAGTCGAACCCCTTCGCGGGTGGAAAGCCATAAAATTCGGTCAGGCACTGCGTGGGGTTGTCCTCGCCACGGGGTACCAGGCCGCCGCATCTCCTTGACGGGCGCTGCTCCTTAATTACCCTGTATCTGGTTAGGAAATAAAATAATTCTTTTTTCTTTATCGTATGGATATGGAAGTGTCGCGGATGGATTCCTTGGGGATTTCCGATGAAAATCATGCCAAATGTCGTGTAAATCGGACAACTTTTACATAGGGAATACAAATAGCTTGTGTCAAAGAAGTCCGATTTGCATGACATTTGGTATGATTTTCGTCAGAAAAACATAAGGAATCCATTGGCGTCACTTCCCTTTCGATACGATGAAGAAAAGGGTTTCTTAATACGCTGTAATGGATAATTCACCCTCGACTGCGGAGGGTCGACTTCAATTCGCTACGTTCGGCCCAGGATTCGTACCTTTTTCCGGAAAAAAACCATAAAAATCGGGTGAGGCAATGCGAAGGTCTGTCTTCGCCACGGGGTACCAGAGCATCTCCTTGGCGGGCGTTGCTCCAGAATTACCCTGTATCATTTGGGCAGTGTGTGACCCGACTACCCTCCGTGTAATTGGTCTGCGCGAAGTGGGGCGCAAGTTCGATCATTATCAGTACTCCTGCCCGAGAGGAATACGATTTACTTTAATTATAGTACATGTGTGTTTTGTAATAAAATGTTTCTATCGTCTCCTGAATTCAATAACTGGCATCCAGATATCTACGGTCCTACAATCCACCGTCAACACGGCTCGTGGAGAGACACAGGAAGAAAAGGGGTAGCCCGCTGTCGACGCGTGGTCTTCTCGAGTATAAATACGAGCTTCAATATCAGAACAAAAGCAAGCGTTAACGTATTCCGTGCGAGAGAAGGTGGGCATTGCTGTGAAGAGGGCCTCTTCAAGAGAGCAGCCGTATGTGAGGAATGCAAATCCGAATGGTTCTGATACAATCTGCTCCCTATGATTGAAATTTAGTCTAGCAACTTTCACTCCTCCTAACCTAACCAATCGAACTTGCATCCCTCCCAAAAGAACCGGCCATCCGAGCGTAGAAGCAAGTGCGAAATAAAAGTAACGGTGCGCTTCTCGATACCGCAGATGTACCTACCTAAGTAGCATTTCTGACGGAAAAAAATTGTCCAGCCTTTGGGCCTGGCGTAGACCTTTGGCAGGTAGGTATCTATTTCAAAAGGCAGTGCCACCCGTGGAGCCAGTAAAACCGTCCCCGGTCCGTGCTATACCAGACAGTTTTCTTCCAGTGAAAATCAGTAAATTTGCAAGCGCAATATCTTAAAAACCAGTGAAAATAAAGTGTATACATTAACGCTTATTGAATTTGTCTTGGAACGCACTGTCAACTCAGGTGTTCAAAAAAAATATTTCCTTTTGAAAAACCGAACTTGCCCATCGTATCTTTTAAAATAATAATCGATAAAAAAATTCGTTCGCGCTAATTAATTGGCCCCCTCGAACCATGCAATTCCCTATTTTTTTTATATTTTTATCTCCAATAGTTTAGGAGAAAACCGGCTGTCCAGTCTTAGGTGGGACACCCTGTATAATCCCTTTAAAAAGAATCCCACTTAAAAACATTGTCGTAAATTAATATACTATCAAAAAGAATCCCACTTAAAAACATTGTCGTAAATTAATATAATCCCGTCAAAAAGAATCCCACTTAAAAACATTGTCATAAATTAATATATCCTATTAAAAAGAATCCCATTTAAAAACATTGCCGTAAATTAATAGCTTCACAAAACTAATGATATACAAAATTTGCGCCAATTACAACAATGGCTATTTATACAAAGACAAAAATGTATTTAATAATATTAAGCAGATAGACTTCCGGATACGGAGCGCACGTGAGGAGAGTGAGAAAAGTGAGCGGACAGAATATAAAGGAAGTTTAGTGGAAAAGTGACAGGAGAGCCGAAAAGGGGAGCGCAGAGGAGAGAGGGAGGGAGGAAGGAGACCTGCAGGGGAAAAGAAAGGGTGGAAGAGGGAAAGTGAGAGGAAACCAGTGCAAAACGGGAACGGTTTGGAGGTTAGGATACCGAAGACAGACGAGACAGAAGAAAGAGAGCGGGAAGAGAGGAGGCGGAGAGGGCGACATGTACGGAAAGGAGAGAAAGGAAAGAAGGTCAGTTGGTAAAGGAGGGATTACAGAAATGGAGGAAGGAGAGATACAGAAGGGATCGGCGGAGGAGAAGAAAAAGAGAGCAAGGGGGAAATGGTAATAGTAAAGCTGGGAAGCATCGAACAGAAAAGAAGGGTTTTGGAGAAGAAAATGGTGCTAAAAGGGAGAAGGGAGAGAATAGAAGAGGATTGGACATGGGAGGAGAGGAAGAGGCAATGGAGAATAGGACAAATCGCGGAAGAAGAAAGAAGAGGAAGAAGAGTGAGGCTGGGGTATGGGAGAATATGGATAGACGGAGAGTTATGGAGATGGGAAGAGCGAGAGGAGAAGCTAAAGGATGGGAGAGGGAGGGTATGGGTGGAGGAGAGAAGGAAGAGGGAGGCCAGGGGGAAGAGCGAAAGGAGGAGGGAATGGCGTTGGGGTAGGAAAGAAGGAAGGGGGAAGGAAGCGGAGAATGGAGGGAGAGAGGGAAAATAAGGGGTGGAAGATTGCGTTTTGGAATGTGGCGGGGATAATGAATAAGGATAGGGAATTCTGGAAGCAGATAAGAGAATGGGATGTCGTAGTGATGATGGAAACATGGACAATGGAGGAGGGATGGAAAAGGATAAGAGATCGGCTACCAGAGGAATTTAAATGGGAGGCGCAGTGGGCAAAGGAGAGAAACAAGAAAGGAAGAGCCATGGGAGGTATATTAATGGGAAGGAAAAAAGGTGGTTAATAAAGGAAGAGGACGAGAAGGAGCAAAGAAAGGAGCAGGAAGGAATAATTATGGGGACAGTGAAAGCAGGAGGGAGGAAGTGGAGAGTCGGTGGACAGGGGGATACTGAGAGAGACGATGAGAGAAAGAGGGGTAAGGGAAGGACTCAGGGAAAGGGTAGGGGAAATATACAGAGAGACAAGACACAAAGTAAAGATTGGGGGAGAGGAGGGGGAAGAATTTTGGACGGCGAGGGGAGTGAGGCAGGGATGCCCACTCAGTCCCCTGCTATTTAATATTCTCACGTCGGATATGGAGGAAGCGTTAAGTAGGGGGGTAGAAGGGGGAGTGAGGATAGCAGGGAGGAGGATTTGCTCTCTCTTGTACGCGGATGATGTGGTGGTGTTGGCGGAAGACGAAAGAAACATGAGGGCAATGCTGAGGAAATTGGAAGGATATGCGGAGAAAAAGGGATTGACGGTTAACACGGAAAAGACAAAAATTATGAGGTTCAGGGCAGCAGGGGGGAGGAAAAGTGAAGAGAAATGGGAATGGAAGAGGAAAAGTATAGAAGAGGTAAAGGAAATGACGTAACTGGGCTTCAAGTTGAAATGCCATGGAGGGATGGAAGCGCACGTAGAGGAGAGAGTAAGGAGGGCAGGGAGAGTAATGAGGCACGTGTGGGAAATGGGAAAGAGGGTGTTCGGAGGAGAATGGGAAAGAAGGATATGGAAAGGGAGAAGATGGAGAGGACGCAGGAGAGATTTTTAAGATGGACGATGGGGGTGGATTGGAGGATTCCAGGGTACATAATCAGGGATGAAGTTAAGAGGAGCAAGCTGAGAACGAAGGCGGCGAAAAGAGCGTGGAGTTTCGAGGAGAGGCTAAGGGAAGGAAAAGGCGGGGAGTTGGCCAGGGTTTGCTGGAAGGAAGTAACGAGAAGAGCGGAAGGGGGAGGGAGAGTTTCGAGATGGGAGGAAGGCAGAAGGAAGTACTTCGAGGAAAGGGGATGGGAGCGGTGTATGGTGGAGAGGGAAAGGAGAGAAGGAAAAATGGAATGGAGGGAAGTGGAAAGAAAAGATAGGGAAAAGCAAGAAGGAGAAATGGAAGAGAGGTTGAGAGAGGCCAGGTACAACAAGGTGTACAGGGAGGTGAGAGTGGAAGGAATTCCAAGGTATCTGAAGAAAGGATGGAAAGAAGAGAGATGGAAGAGGATTGCGAGATGGAGGGTGGGAAACGATTTGAGGGAAGCGAGGTACTGGGAAGAAGAAGAAGAAAGGATCTCTAGGGTATGCGGGGGAGAAGAGGAAACGTGGGAGCACGTTTTGGAAAGGTGCAGTGGAGAGGAGGAAAGGGGCGGGGAAAGACAGGAAAAGATAAGAATGATATTAGGGGAAGGGGGGAAGGGGAAGGGTGGATGAAAAAGATGAAGGAAAGAAGACAAGGGAGCACGGAGGAAAATCGGAGCGGGGTGGAGGGGGGAAAGTAAGAAGGAGAGGGTAATCGGATAAGAAATAGAGTAAGGATAGGGTAAGGAACGAGAGGGAGGGAAAGATAAGTGCGAAGGAGGAGGAAGTAGGTTAAGTTAAGTTAGGTTAAGATTCATGTAGACGGAGGCCATTGTAACCCTAAGGGAAACAATTAAATAAATACAACACAATATAATACAATATTAAGCAGATATATTTTCATAGAAATAAATATTCTAATACGAATCAAATTTTTAATTATTTTACGAAAAAATGTTAATTAATTGTCTTGGTTAATTAACAAAACAATATAAAACAAGACAAGACACAATTGAGACAAGAAAGCAGGATACAGGGTGTCCCACCTAAGACTGGACAGCCGGTTTTCTCCTAAAGTATTGTCGATAAAAATATAAAAAAAATAGGGAATTGCATGGTTCGAGGGGGGCAATTTATTAGCCCGAACGATTTTTGTTTTCGATTATTATTTTAAAAGATTTTAGTTTAGTCAAGTTTGGTTTTTCAAATGGAACTATTTTTTTTGAAGACCTGAGTTGATAGTGCGTTCCAAGACAAATCCAATAAGCTATAATGTATACACTTTATTTCCACTGGTTTTTAAGATATTGCGCTTGCAAATTTACTGATTTTCACTGGAAGAAAACCCTCTGGAATAGCAAGGACCGGGGCGGTCTTACTGGCGCTACGGGTGGCACTGCCTGTTGAAATAGATACCTACCTGCCAAAGGTCTACGCCAGGAATGGCGGGCCCAAAGTCTGGACAATTCTTTTCCGTCAGAAGTGCTACTTAGGTAGGTACATCTGCGGAATCGAGAAGCGCACCGTTACTTTTATTTCGCACTTGCTTCTACGCTCGGATGGCCGGTTCTTTTGGGAGGGATGCAAGTTGGATTGGTGAAATATCCATTACAGCGTATTAAGAAATTCTTTTATTCATCGTGTCGAAAGGGAAGTGACGCCAATGGATTCTTTATGTTTTTCTAATGAAAATCATACCAAATATCATGCAAATCGGACTACTTTGACACAAGCTATTTCTATTCCCTATGTAAAAGTTGTCCCATTTACACGACATTTGGTGTGATTTTCATCAGAAAACCCCAAGGAATCCATCGGCGACACTTCCATATCCATACGATAAAGAATAAAGAAGGATTTTATTTCCTAAACAGATACAGGGTAATTCTGGAGCTACGCCCGTCACCCCGTGGCGAGGACAACACCCCGCAGTGCCCATAGAATTTAATGGCTTTCGACCCTCGAAGGGTTTGGAATATCATTAAGAAGTGAGAAATGTTCAGGATATCAAATGTTTGCTTATTTTCTTCATCGTATCGAAGGGGAAAGTGATGCCAATGGATTTCTGGCGTTCCGTCGATTAAAATCATACCAAATGTCGTGTAAATGGGACAACTTTTACATAGGGAATAGAAATAGCTTGTGTCAAAGTAATCCGATTTGCATGATATTTGGTATGATTTTCATCAGAAAAACATAAGGAATCCATTGGCGTCACTTCCCTTTCGACACGATGAAGAAAAGAATTGCTTAATACGCTGTAATGGATATTTCACCAATCCAGCTTGCATCCCTCCCAAAAGAACCGGCCATCCGAGCCTAGAAGCAAGTGGGAAATAAAAGTAACGGTGCGCTTCTCGATTCCGCAGATGTACCTACTGTAACCTCGCTCCGTGGAGGTTACCCGGGTGTCGAAAGAATGAGGCAAGGTGGACTTGGTAACCAGGATCTTTATTCCTACGGCTAAAGTACAGTTTCCCCGGCCAGGTCTATGCTGGCTAGCACAGTCTTCTCGGCTTTTACTAAAGCTTAATCTAAGTCGGAGTCGGAGCGCGGGCGCGTCGCGTTCGCGATCGCGGTTCGTCGGTCGGTGCGTTTCGGCGTGGTGACAGGAGTGGGTGGGGGTTGGTCGTTCTGGTGCCCTGGCTGTTAGCTCCACCAATGGCCCTGACCGTGAAACCTTGAGTCCGCTCGCCCAGTGGGTAAAACCCGCGGGAGAAAAGGAAATTATAGGATGTCCTCCGGGACAGACAAAGTCTGACCCTAAGATTGACTGGGGATATCGACCTGCGTCTAGGAGCCGTGGAGGTTGGGGAATTCAAAAATACGCAGAGGTGCAGCTTGTTTGCACAAGAGATCACTGGGAGAGTTCGGACCGTTCGCTCGTATCGCTCGTGGACGACTCTGCCTGATGGGCCTGTCGCGCGGGCCTATATGCCGCGCCGCGGCATCTTCGCGAGCGAGAGCGTCCGAAGTTACGCGTTACACTACCTAAGTAGCATTTCTGACGGAAAAGAATTGTCCAGCCTTTGGGCCTGACATTCCTGGCGTAGACCTTTGGCAGGTAAGTATCTATTTCAACAGGCAGTGCCACCCGTGGCGCCAGTAAGACCGCCCCGGTCCTTGCTATTCCAGAGGGTTTTCTTCCAGTGAAAATCAGTAAATTTGCAAGCGCAATATCTTAAAAACCAGTGGAAATAAAGTGTATACATTTTAGCTTATTGGATTTGCCTTGGAACGCACTATCAACTCAGGTCTCCAAAAAAAATAGTTCCATTTGAAAAACCGAACTTGACCATCGTATCTTTTAAAATAATAATCGAAAACAAAATTCGTTCACGCTAATAAATTGCCCCCCTCGAACCATGCAATTCCCTATTTTTTATATATTTTTATCGACAATACTTTAGGAGAAAACCGGCTGTCCAGTCTTAGGTGGGACACCCTGTATTATAATATTAAGCAGATATGTTTTCATTGAAATAAATATTTTAATACGAATAAAAATTTTATTTTCAAAATACTTGGCGCTGCGAAACCGAATTGGTGTAGCTAACCTGAATAAATATGTATAAATTGCATTAAAATCTTTTTCTTTCTTTCTTGTCTCAATGGTGTCTTGGCTTCTTTTATATATTGTTCCATTTATTAACCAAGACAATTAGTTAACATTTTTTCGGTTCCGCAGCGCCAAGTATTTTGAAAATAAAATTTTTATTCGTATTAAAAATTTTGTATATCATTAGTTTTGTGAAGCTATTAATTTACGGCAATGTTTTTAAATGGGATTCTTTTTAATAGGATATATTAATTTATGACAATGTTTTTAAGTGGGATTCTTTTTGACGGGATTATATTAATTTACGACAATGTTTTTAAGTGGGATTCTTTTTGATAGGATATTAATTTACGACAATGTTTTTAAGTGGGATTCTTTTTGATAGGATATTAATTTACGACAATGTTTTTAAGCGGGATTCTTTTTAACGGGATTATATACTTGGCGCACTTTTTGTACCTTTTTTTTAAAAAAAGGTAATTTTGTTGGGATTTCACACATTTTTTAGTGTTTACTGATGACTGGATAATTTTGGGCCGCGCTGCGACTACGAACAAGCAAGGTGAAATTGCGTAGAATGGCAAATGAAAAAGACGTAACAAAAAAATCGAAACTTTTGCCATGGTTTGTATGCCATTTAAAGTGAACAATGAAAAAAGGATAAATGGATGAAAATCACGTGTAACGTAAAAAGACGAATACACAGTTGTTATTTTTTAGAAGAATCGAAAATAATAATTATTTGGAGAGAGAGGATAAGGAACACGTAAATTTCCTTTTTTAATAACGTACAAACGAAAAGGTAATGCAACAGGGATCGAGTGAAAAGTGATCGTAGTTCGTTATTGTGATAAAAATCCGTAGTTCAATAACGGCCAACACTGTTGTTGATAATGAATAAATCCGTTTAAAAATTGCGAAGAAAAATTTACGTACGGAAATTTGGAGAATTATCGCCGGAAATAAGCCATAGCCTGCGTTAGGCTTAAATAATAACACAGTACAACAGCCATCTGGACTTGTAACATTCAATAGCCGTTTCTTATAGGTTTTCGTGCCCTGAAAACGAATCCGCAACCCGTTTGTCGCCATCACCCTCAGTTTTTGAGAAAATCGATTTTGAAAAAAAATGCAAATTTTCAACTTTGAACATTTTTTGTGTCGAAACGGTAATAGTTATTCGATTGTTCGTTGCGTCAAATTATTCTATGAACCCTCACGAATACAACGATATAAGTTATTATTGCATTATGAACATTTAAATATGTTTAAACAACGATCAAAGGGAAAAGGACACCCGAAATGCACCCAGTTTTCCAGATATCTTTCGATTTATTTTCAAAACTAAGGGTCTGAGACGAAATTTGACCATCCCACGCGATGCAGCAGACATTGTTCCTTCGGAAAGCATCGACAGAAGTGGTAAGTCTCGTTTCGTTTTCAATACAGAAGCGAAATAGTTTGGCAAAACGCGCGGAGCCGACAGTGGTAGTCAACGGCGCGGCGGCACGCGCGGCGGCCAGCGTAGGTAGGTAACCACAGCCGCTCACGGTAAGCCTCTCGCAGTGCTACAATATTGTATTTGTTATTTATAAACTATTTAACAAAAAATTATTAACTATTGCATAATAAACTATTTAACAAAAAATTATTAACTATTGCATAATAAACTATGTAGGGTAAAGCAACCAGTAATTGACCGCATACCAGTGAATGACCATTAGGCAAAGAAATGTCAATTATAAATTGAAAATATTTATATGTTTATAAATGGAGTGTAGTTGCACTTTTAATATCCCATATTTTTAGTCACGCGTATTAAACAAACATTAATAAGTACAATTCTTATTAAAAATATGCGGTCATTTACTGGGCTTCTCATTCAACAATTGGGTCATTCACTGGTTGGTTAATCCTAATAAATTTTCTGTAATTTCAAACTTTGATTTTTTGAATATGGAAGGTGTCGGCGCTATGTGTGTACAGTTTGCCGGTTTGGCGTTCGGTAGCGAACGACGCCGTCGCGTGAAAAACAAACGAAATTCGTTGCCGCGACGCAATGGCTTCAGAGGTTGCGGTGCGTCGATCGGGGATATCTGCGGTTAGTTGAAGTGACAATGTCGCGTGCATGTGTAAATAGGGCAAATAAGTTCTGTTATATATGTGGTGAAATAGTTTTAAAGCATTTACGAAGGAACATAACAAAGCCAATTGAGGAAGCCTACAAACAATATTTTAAATGTAAGCTGGGAGATCAGGATAAGGATTGGGCCCCACATGTGGTTTGTAATAGATGTGCCACATGCTTGCTAAGGTGGATGAAAAATGGGAAAAATAAAATGCCATTTGATGTACCAATAGTTTGGAGGGAACCGACAGATCACGCAAATGATTGCTATTTTTGTTTATCCAATACAAGTGTATATACTAACAAAAGCAAGAAAACACCTGTCTATCCGAATGTGCCATCGGCTCTACGACCAGTGCGGAGTGAAGATCAATCAGATGCTGCAACTCTCCCTGACGCTGTATCTCTCCCTATTGCCTCAACCTCCGCTGAAATTGTAAATTCCGATGGAAATAGGTTTGATCAAGCAGATACGGATTTTTTATTGGATGACCGCATACACCTTATGGATCAAAAAGATTTAGATGATTTAGTGCGCGATTTAAATCTATCAAAAACCAAAGCAGAAATTTTGGCTTCTAGGTTACAACAATGGAATTTACTTACACCAGAGACGCACATAACACATTTCCGGACAAGAAACAAAGAGTTACAGAAGTGTTTTCTGTCATCTGAAAATTTGTGCTATTGTCCTAACGTGAACAGTTTATTTGATAAATTAGGTTTTGAGCATCGACCTAAAGAGTGGAGGCTCTTCATAGATTCCTCGAAGAAAAGTTTAACGGCAGTGCTACTTCACAATGGCAATAAATATCCCTCAGTACCGATCGCATACGGTATAAAAATGAAAGAAACGTATGAAATATTCAAAACACTCCTGAACAATATCAAGTACAATCAATATAAGTGGAATATATGTGGGGATTTAAAAGTCATCGGATTGTTGATGGGCCTCCAAAGCGGATATACAAAATATTGTTGTTTTTTATGCGAATGGGACAGCCGTGCCAGATCGTCCCATTATAAGATTAAAACGTGGCCAGCAAGAAAAACATATGAGCCGGGAATGAAAAACATAACGCATAATAGTTTAGTTGACAAGGACAATATATATCTGCCACCACTGCATCTTAAACTAGGAATTATGAAAAATTTTGTGAAAGGGATGAACCACGATGGAGCCGCATTCCAATATTTACAATTAAAATTTCCAGGTTTATCAGAAGCAAAAATAAAAGAAGGGATTTTTATCGGACCACAAATTCGTGTATTAATGCATGATGCACAATTTAACAGAATTATGTCAACTAAAGAAAAAAAAGTGTGGACAGAATTCAGAAACACGTGTACAAATTTTCTTGGTAACTATCGGGCACGAAACTATAAAAGCATTGTAAACAGACTTATTAAAGCGTGTGAAAGATTGGGTTGCAATATGTCCCTCAAAATGCATTTTTTACATTCCCATCTTGATTTTTTCCCCGAAAACCTTGGTGATGTGAGTGATGAGCACGGGGAACGATTTCACCAACACGTGTCCGTAATGGAAAAACGTTACTACGGAAAAAGTAGCATCGCAATGTTGGCAGACTACTGTTGGCAACTCCAAACGAGTACTAAAATAACCCATAAACGTCAGGCAAGAAGACAACACTTCTAGGTATGTACATTAATTTCAGTCATCTTACTTTTATTAGAAAATAGTTTATAAATAACAAATATAATACTGGAGAACGGTAATATAGTCACGTGCGATATGCAGTTCTGTTACACTGACGTGTTTAAAAATAATAGTGTAAAAGAATCACCTTCGACAATGAATTTACCCCGTCGTATAGTATGACATTCACACGAACAATTTTCTTGTATTTTTAATACATTGGGAACTGATGTAGGTACCTAACTGTACACACATAGTGCCGACACCTTGCATATTCAAAAAATCAATGTTTGAAATTACAGAAAATTTATTACATAGTTTATTATGCAATAGTTAATAATTTTTTGTTAAATAGTTTATAAATAACAAATACAATATTGTAGCACTGCGAGAGGCTTACCGTGAGCGACTGTGGTTACCTACCTACGCTGGCCGCCGCGCGTGCCGCCGCGCCGTTGACTACCACTGTCGGCTCCGCGCGTATTGCCAAACTATTTCGCTTCTGTATTGAAAACGAAACGAGACTTACCACTTCTGTCGATGCTTTCCGAAGGAACAATGTCTGCTGCATCGCGTGGGATGGTCGAATTTCGTCTCAGACCCTTAGTTTTGAAAATAAATCGAAAGATATCTGGAAAAATGGGTGCATTTCGGGTGTCCTTTTCCCTTTGATCGTTGTTTAAACATATTTAAATGTTCATAATGCAATAATAACTTATATCGTTGTATTCGTGAGGGTTCATAGAATAATTTGACGCAACGAACAATCGAATAACTATTACCGTTTCGACACAAAAAATGTTCAAAGTTGAAAATTTGCATTTTTTTTCAAAATCGATTTTCTCAAAAACTGAGGGTGATGGCGACAAACGGGTTGCGGATTCGTTTTCAGGGCACGAAAACCTATAAGAAACGGCTATTGAATGTTACAAGTCCGAAAAAAAAGTCAAAATTTGTTGTACTGTGTAATAGTCGCCAATAATGTAACTAAAACTCACCCTTTCGGAAATTCACCTGCAGCTTGAAAACCTGTGTCACTGGGTCACTGAACCGATCCTGGTCATCGACAGACGCGCCGAGTGCACAGCTGATCTCAGGTACACGACACCATCCAAAGTTAAGGGTTGCAACGTCAAGTGCGTCCAGGTTAATGCACGGAATATTCACTTCACTGCACGCCTCCTAACAGTGACCACTTAATTTATTATTTATGGAACGTGTTGTTCCTACGTTATAAAAATTGGTGGAAATGAATTTTTACTTGGCGTTCGGATCCGTGGGTATTCTCGCACAAATTCTCACGCTGCAGCACTTGCGTCCCCGTTGTTCGGTGGGTACACCCAGAACATCGCGTAATACTCTTGAGCAGAGAACATTTCTGCGACGTGATTGCTTGCTGACTGACAAGATTTTTTCCAAGCGATTTAATCCACCCCCAAAAAGTTTCTCTCGTTCCATTATGAGTTGACCCCCACCAGGCCAAGAGGCTTTAAGTAAAAAGAAGCCAGCACATTATCGAAACACATGTGCTTTGCTGAAGTGCAACGAACGAACCACCGTACACTTTCACAAAAGCCCGCGCTCCGTCCTTTTACTGCCAATGAATGCAGACATCACGTGTAATCAGGCTGATCGGCCAGAGTATTTTGTCAGGGTCGCGGTTTATGACCGTATTGTCCTGTGAGTCGGCGGTAAAGAACGGATTCCTACAGTTTTGGGTAATTTATGGCTTAGTTGGTTCCGCCTCGTAGCAGACGTGACTGAGGGTACCGGAAAAGGGAAACAGGAAAGGTATGCATTTTCTTCTTTATAGCAACTCGAAGACTTTCTGTTTCTCTTCTCTTCGGACCCTTTCGAACCGATACACGTGGTGTCTGCTTTCTATCTCGAAGCGATGGGTACATTGGCAGTAAAAGGACGGAGCGCGGGCTTTTGTGAAAGTATACGATGGTTCGTTCGTTGCACTTCTGCAAAGCACATCGAAAATGTGCTGGCTTCTTTTTACCTAAAGCCTCTTGTCCTTTTTTTTTTTTTGAGAAGAGGAGGGGGAAATGCTCCTTATGCACACCCCTCGGGTAGTGTCGGGCTCCCTATATATCATAGGTGTACCGACTAACCCCCCCCCCCCCATCAGATCTCCATCTCGTTTCGGCCTTAGTATGGAAGTTCTGGACGCGGGGGCAACCCCTTCGCTTTTCCACACAGAACTCCTAGTATCCACTCACCGAACCTCCCACTATATCCCTCCGGGTCACACCCGTCTCTTTCTAGTACTCGTTCTAGTCTTTGCTAAATGCTCACAGCATTTTCTGTCGGCCACAGAACCTCCATTAGCGTTTTCAATACCAGCAACTCCTCTGGTTTTCCCGCCTTCTCCCAACTTCTTTCAAATTCCTCTTTCTTGTCTAGAACTACCCCACAAAACGACCTGAACTCCTTCCATTTAGCTGGGTTATTCATTATTTTTCCTGCCCATTCCTACGGTGTACTTCCATTAACCCCAAATGTACTCTGGAACCTGATACGCTGTTCCTTCCACCTATCACATACAAAAATCGTATGTGATGCATCATCTATGGCCGATGTACCATCCGGGTCTGTACACCCGAACCAGCACGTATCGGAGGGGCTCCTGCTGATCTTTTTTAAATATGCTCTGAAGCATCCATGCCCTGTCAGCACCTGTGTCGTGTGGAAGTCAGGTGTACTTATTTTGCCCCCATACCAAGTAAGCATCCCAGGACTCCACCTCGCTGTCCACCTCCCGTACTCCGCACCTGTCCATCTTTCCTGCCATCTTACTAACGTGGCAGCCCTGAGCCTTTTCCTTCCTTCCCTCAGCTCTTCCTTTTCGGCTATGGACCATCCTTCCTTCAGCGTCAGCTGTTGTACCGCTGCTCTTTCTTCAATCACCATACCTATGGGGATTGCGCCCGCCAGTACACAAACCGTGTCGTACGCGGCAGTCCTGTATGCGCATACAACTCTCCCAAGTCCCATTCGTTGTGTCCGCCGCAGAGTGTCCCTATTCGCCGCAATATTTAGGGCAGATTTCGCCCATACTACTGCCCCGTAAAGGATGATACTTTCCATTACGAGGTAGTATAGTCGCCTTTTGTCAGCCGTAGGACCGCTTATATTTGTTACGATTCTGCCCAATGCAGCCATGAACCTAACCGCCTTTTCGGTTACGTTTCTCACGTGTGCCCTGAAATGTCTGAGCCTATCCCAGGTGATCCCCAGGTACTTAACCTCCGGTTTAATAATCCATATGGCTCCCAGAGGAGCCAAAACCCAGTTTTCTGGGATTCATTTCTTGTTTAGGGTAACTACCTCGGTCTTCTCTACGGCCAGGGCCATACCCGCCTCTTTCAGCCAGTCTCTTATCTGGGTTGCCGTCCAACTTACGTTCCGCTCAAGCCTGTCCAGGTCTCTTCCCACTGCCACTACCGCCACGTCGTCGGCATACCCAATTACACTCACACCAACAGGTGTCCACATCTCTAGGAGGTCATCGTACACTATGTTCCAAAGTGTAGGCCCGATAATTGACCCTTGTGGGACGCCCATAGACATCTTCCGCTCGACCTTTCCCTCACTCCCAAAATAGGTAATCTTCCTCCCCCTGAGGTAGCTACCTATCATTTTCCGGAGATAGAACGGAAACCCCTTCCTCTTTAACACCTGCAAAATACGCTTCCATCGCAACGTGTTAAATGCGTTTTTGACATCAAAGGTGATCATGATGCAGTGTTCCCGTTTGGCTGTGGCCAGCTCCGCAATTTTCTTCACTTCGTGTAATGCGTATGTAGTGCTCTTGCCTTTGGCGAAACCAAATTGATTTGGAGCAAGTCCTTCTGGGCCCAGTACTTCCAAGATCCTGTGCCTGACCACCTGCTCTAGGACCTTGCTTGCCGTGTCTATAATACAAAGTGGCCGGTAAGCCGACGGTGTGGTGGGGTCCTTCCCCTCTTTGGGCAACAACACCACCCTGGTGTTCTTCCAGTTCATCGGCCATTCACCTCGCGCCAGACAACCATTCACAAGATCCCTCATCATGTCCGGTCTGGCCATGATGAGCTCTCTAACGGCAGCCGGCGGCATCCCATCCATTCCGGGGGCCTTGTTTATCTTAATCCTCTTTGCCGCCGTTGTTATCTCCTCTATAGTGGCACACGGGAAGAGCAGATCTTCTTCTCTTGCCAGCATGAACCCCGGCATTCTTACGTCCACCCTTTCGTCCGGGAATAAAGTTTCCAGCACTCTTACAGCAAAAGCTTGTGAGAGTGCCGGTGGGGCCCCCCCCCCCCCCTTTTAATCTCTTCATACGGCCTGCCCCAGATGTTTCCGTACAGCTCATCACAGAAAGCTTTCCATGTCTCCACCTTGCTTCGGCGTATGGTTTTCCTCAACGTTCTCAGCGACATTCTATACTCGCGTAGTACGCTTAGATACATCACCGGTCCTTTCCTGTATCTCCATACCAGTCTCTTCAAGTTATTAGTGTCACGGCGTAGTGCCGCAATTTCACCGTTCCACCAGATGTTATGGACTCTGATGCTGGGTCTCCCGGTAACCTTTTTCATGGAGGCTCCGCACGCCCTTTCTAGCACCTTCAGGTACTCAAAGACCTGTGCCTCGCTCATCGGGCCACCACCATACCCCTGGGAATAACTACTGAATTCCCGGAGTAGTTTCTCAGTGTCCAATGACTTTGCACACCATTTTACAAAGTCAGGGATGTCCGTACCTACTCCTACATCTCTCCTTGCCCGCAACGTGTGCAGGATGTACCGATGATCAGAGCCCCTCTCCATATCTAGCACCCTGCTGGGTTCAGCATGGCTCAGAGATAAACTGTCCGTGGCCATCATGTCGATGACGGAGCTTTGGTCCCGCCTTATAAATGTCGGGCCACCCACGCATAATGCTGGTTCCAGACCCATTCTCGTCAGGGTCTCCAACAGTTCTATCCCCCTGTTGTCCAGTCTTGCAGATCCCCAGGCCGGTGACTTTGCGTTAAAGTCCCCGATCAATACACAGGGATCACCTTGTGCGCCCCTCATTCGCTCCGCCTCGTTTAGCGCTACCAGATACCTATCGATGCTTACATTGGGGGATACATAACCACTAATGATCCTTACCCCCTCGATAACGACACACACCATCGCGGCGCCCCTCTGTACCATGTCGTCGCAGGCCACTCTACCGTTCAGCCCCGTAATCCATATAGCTGCAGTTCCCTCACTATTCATAAACCAGTTTCCTGGGTTATATAGCGGTTCAGCGATTGCCACCACGTCCGGACGCAATTCCGCTACAGTCTGCGTCAATAGATCATGCGCCAGCCTGCAATGGTTTACGTTCACCTGAAGTAGCTTGATCTCACTGAACACGGCCGCCATCCTTCCTATACAGGGTGTCCCACCTAAGACTGGACAGCCGGTTTTCTCCTAAACTATTGGAGATAAAAATATAAAAAAAATAGGGAATTGCATGGTTCGAGGGGGCCAATTAATTAGCGCGAACGAATTTTTTTATCGATTATTATTTTAAAAGATACGATGGGCAAGTCCGGTTTTTCAAAAGGAAATATTTTTTTTGAACACCTGAGTTGATAGTGCGTTCCAAGACAAATTCAATAAGCGTTAATGTATACACTTTATTTTCACTGGTTTATAAGATATTGCGCTTGCAAATTTACTGATTTTCACTGGAAGAAAACTGTCTGGTATAGCACGGACCGGGGACGGTTTTACTGGCTCCACGGGTGGCACTGCCTTTTGAAATAGATACCTACCTGCCGAAGGTCTACGCCAGGCCCAAAGGCTGGACAATTTTTTTCCGTCAGAAATGCTACTTAGGTAGGTACATCTGCGGTATCGAGAAGCGCACCGTTACTTTTATTTCGCACTTGCTTCTACGCTCGGATGGCCGGTTCTTTTGGGAGGGATGCAAGTTCGATTGGTTAGGAGGAGTGAAAGTTGCTAGACTAAATTTCAATCATAGGGAGCAGATTGTATCAGAACCATTCGGATTTGCATTCCTCACAAACGGCTGCTCTTTTGAAGAGGCCCTCTTCACAGCAATGCCCACCTTCTCTCGCACGGAATACGTTAACGCTTGCTATTGTTCTGATATTGAAGCTCGTGTTTATACTCGAGAGGACCACGCGTCGACAGCGGGCTACCCCTTTTCTTCCTGTGTCTCTCCACGAGCCGTGTTGACGGTGGATTGTAGGAGCGTAGATATCTGGATGCCAGTTATTGAATTCAGGAGACGATAGAAACATTTTATTACAAAACACACATGTACTATAATTAAAGTAAATCGTATTCCTCTCGGGCAGAAGTACTGATAATGATCGAATTTGCGCCCCACTTCGCGCAGACCAATTACACGGAGGGTAGTCGGGTCACACACTGCCCAAATGATACAGGGTAATTCTGGAGCAACGCCCGTCAAGGAGATGCGCTGGCACCCCGTGGCGAGGACAGCCCTTCGCTGTGCCTCACCCGATTTTTATGGCTTTTTCCGGAAAAAGGTACGAATCCTGGGCCGAACGTAGCGAATTGAAGTCGACCCTCCGCAGTCGAGGATGAAATATCCATTTGAGCGTATTAAGAAATTCTTTTCTTCGTCATATCGAAAGGGAAGTGGTGCCAATGGATTCCTTATGTTTTTCTGATGAAAATCATACCAAATGTCATGCAAATCGGACTACTTTGACACAAGCAATTTGTATTCCTTATGTAAGAGTTGTCCGATTTCCACGACACTTGGCATGATTTTCGTCGAAAAACCCCAAGGAATCCATCGGCGACACTTCCATATCCATACGATAAGGAATAACGAATTGTTTTATTTCTTAAAAAGGTAGGTACAGGCTGATTCTGGTGCTGCGCCCGTCACCCCGTGGCGAGGACAACACCCCGCAGTGCCCATCGAATGGTATGGTTTTTTCGGAAAAAGGTACGAATCCTGGGCCGAACGTAGCGAATTGAAGTCGACCCTCTGCAGTCGACGGTGAAATATCCATTTGAGCGTATTAAGAAATTCTTTTCTTCGTCGTATCGAAAGGGAAGTGGTGCCAATGGATTCCTTATGTTTTTCTGATGAAAATCATACCAAATGTCATGCAAATCGGACTACTTTGACACAAGCAATTTGTATTCCTTATGTAAAATTTGTCCGTTTTACACGATATTTGGCATGATTTTCATCGGAAATCCCCAAGGAATCCATCTGCGACACTTCCATATCCATCCGATAAAAAATAAAGAATTATTTTATTTCCTAACCAGATACAGGGTAATTAAGGAGCAGCGCCCGTCAAGGAGATGCGGCGGCCTGGTACCCCGTGGCGAGGACAACGCCTCGCAGTGTCTGACCGAATTTTATGGCTTTCCACCCGCGAAGGGGTTCGAGTGCCTAATAAGAAGTGAGAAATCTTCGACTTGCGCATTTCTCATCAGATCTTTGCAAAACCGACACCTATCGATTCCTTATGTTTCGCCGATGAAGCTGACACTAAGAACGACGTAATTCGGACCATAATGAAGGAAATTCCATGGAATATCGATTTATAGCATTTCAAGTTGACTTGACTTGGTTAAAAATAGTCCGATTTACATGAAATTTGGTATGATTTTCATCAGAAAAACATAAGGAATCCATTGGCACCACTTCCCTTTCGATATGACGAAGAAAAGAATTTCTTAATACGCTCAAATGGATATTTCATCCTCGACTGCGGAGGGTCGACTTCAATTCGCTACGTTCGGCCCAGGATTCGTACCTTTTTCCGGAAAAAGCCATAAAAATCGGGTGAGGCACAGCGAAGGGCTGTCCTCGCCACGGGGTGCCAGCGCATCTCCTTGACGGGCGTTGCTCCAGAATTACCCTGTATCATTTGGGCAGTGTGTGACCCGACTACCCTCCGTGTAATTGGTCTGCGCGAAGTGGGGCGCAAATTCGATCATTATCAGTACTTCTGCCCGAGAGGAATACGATTTACTTTAATTATAGTACATGTGTGTTTTGTAATAAAATGTTTCTATCGTCTCCTGAATTCAATAACTGGCATCCAGATATCTACGCTCCTACAATCCACCGTCAACACGGCTCGTGGAGAGACACAGGAAGAAAAGGGGTAGCCCGCTGTCGACGCGTGGTCCTCTCGAGTATAAACACGAGCTTCAATATCAGAACAATAGCAAGCGTTAACGTATTCCGTGCGAGAGAAGGTGGGCATTGCTGTGAAGAGGGCCTCTTCAAAAGAGCAGCCGTTTGTGAGGAATGCAAATCCGAATGGTTCTGATACAATCTGCTCCCTATGATTGAAATTTAGTCTAGCAACTTTCACTCCTCCTAACCAATCGAACTTGCATCCCTCCCAAAAGAACCGGCCATCCGAGCGTAGAAGCAAGTGCGAAATAAAAGTAACGGTGCGCTTCTCGATACCGCAGATGTACCTACCTAAGTAGCATTTCTGACGGAAAAAAATTGTCCAGCCTTTGGGCCTGGCGTAGACCTTTGGCAGGTAGGTATCTATTTCAAAAGGCAGTGCCACCCGTGGAGCCAGTAAAACCGTCCCCGGTCCGTGCTATACCAGACAGTTTTCTTCCAGTGAAAATCAGTAAATTTTCAAGCGCAATATCTTAAAAACCAGTGAAAATAAAGTGTATACATTAAAGCTTATTGAATTTGTCTTGGAACGCACTATCAACTCAGGTGTTCAAAAAAAATAGTTCCATTTGAAAAACCGAACTTGACCATCGTATCTTTTAAAATAATAATCGATAAAAAAATTCTTTCGCGCTAATTAATTGGCCCCCTCGAACCATGCAATTCCCTATTTTTTTTATATTTTTATCTCCAATAGTTTAGGATAAAACCGGCTGTCCAGTATTAGGTGGGACACCCTGTATGAACCTATGTGTAGCTTATTTTGTGGGCACATCGTGCTGCCCGCCACGTGGCCGGTTTGCGCCCCCGGCACTCCTCTTTTCACGCATAGTCTGCACCTCGGCTGTGCCGTGCACCCGCTCATGCCATGTTCCTCCGATCCGCACTTACGGCAGATCTCCTTTCCTCTGATCTTAACTGGGCAGTTATATGAAATATGTCCAAAGTCGTGACAGCGGTAGCACCTTTTGATGTTTGGTACTATCCTGATCCTGGTCATAACATATCCGACCTTGATTCTGGCGTTCTCCCTGATTCTGGCCGCCACCCTCGTTGGCAGCTCCAGGACCGCCACCTGAGTGCCCACATACGTCTTTCTAAGGGTTTTTACCTCTACGACCGATTCTGTAATACCCGTGGCCGTCATGAAGTCCTTTATCACTTCCGGTTTTTCTATTATTGGATCCAAGTCCCTCAACTCAACCGTCACTCTAGGCAATAGTGTCCTTACTTTGGCACCACTCCCCAGGGCTTCCTCCACTATATTTTTGGCTACTGTCACATCAGCCCCCTTAGTAAATTCCAGGAGCACGTCTCCAGTTCTAGCTCTCCTTACCGATTTTATGCCACTAATCTTTTCGTTGCCCTTAGTGGTCACTTGCTTGAATAAGTCGGCATACGTCTTTCCCTCAGTGGACTTAACCAGTAGAGCTTCCGGTCTCATGTCTAGTGCCGGATTCCTCCTGGTCTCCCTTTTCCTGTTTACCAAGATGGGTGTCTGAACATTTTCAGGGGCCATGCCCCTGTTTTCTCCTTGTCCCATTCTATCCTGCATCTGTGTTTCGGTGTCCCTACTCGTCTTCTTGTATGGTGTTTTCTTGGTCTTTACGAAAACCCATCTTCCCGGCTCTCCCTCCCCCCTCATGGTTGGGTTATTTCCTCCTTTCCTCGGTGTGTGACAAGGCTCCAACGGCGATCTCCCGCCCCCCGTCTCACCCTCTACCTCTCTGCCTAAACCTTCCAGGTATCCATCTCTCCTTGCCCCGTTCCTTTCAGGTTCTCCTCCACCCGCCCCCCTGGGTGTCATGTCCTTCCTATTTCTGACTCTCATTTTATCGCTTCCTTCCTCGTTTCCGCTTTCCACTTCTACTGTCGGGTACTTTGATCCTTCCTCTTTTCTCAGCTGTAGCTCAGGCGTCACCTGCGTGTGTACACTCGCTTGGGCCACCGGCCTCATGTAGACCGGTGGGTTCTGGGGGGGAGGTGGGGGGGTTTCCTTGCCTCTTTCCACCTCCTTTCCCCTATCCGCCTCCTTGTCTATTGTTCTTACCTTCAGAAAGTTGTTTATCAACTGGGCGATCTCTTCCGTTGTTGTAAACTCCTCGTATATCTTCGTCTTTCTGTCCCTCGTAAGCCCTTTGGAGCTTTGTACGAAGGTCCTAACCTTCTCTCTTCTGTCCCTGCCCTCTGCAATTTTCTTCAACACCTTCCTGAGGATATATTCCGGGCTCTTTTCTTTATTCGCCATTTTGTTGCTCTCCTTGGCCGTTAGTTGGATTCCTATCATCGGTCTCTGTTCCTCCACTTTCTTCCGATCGTCCTCACCAAAATGGACCAAGGTATCCATTCTCCTATCTGTATTCTCCTTCTCGGCGAGCGCTCCTCCTCCAAAGCCTGTATTCTGTGGTGGTGGTGACCTCATACATTTACTGGATTTCTCGAAGATAGAGTCATCCAGTATATCCACGATAGTATTTTCCCCCAATCTTTCCGAGTCTTTTTCCGTTGACATTCCTGGGTCAGCAGCTGTCGCTTCTTCTGGGGTGTCATTCCTGACACTCCCAGTGGCCCCGCCCCGCTGCTTCGGGTCGGGTCCATCAGTCTTATGTCTTATTGCATCAACGGTGCTGACAGTGCCGTGATAAGTTGGGTCTTTGCCTCCCAAAAGTATCGAAAGTTCATCCGAGGCGGTACCATTGTTCGACATAGATCATAGTGTTTGCCACCTTGCGGCAATTGGTGGCTGCCAAACTCCTTAACTTCGGCATAACCCAGTGGTCATAGTCCATTTCGGGGTCAATTTCACGATCGAATGTTCTTGGGAACATTCGTCGGAAGGTCTTAATACCCAGCGGCTGTCTAAAAAGAGTTGTCCAGTTCTTCGGGACCGAAGAATAATTTGCCGCTGGAGTCTGGTCAACCCTTAGCCAGGAAGGCAGCATCCCCCGCCGGCCCCTAGGCGGGGAACAAGTTCCCCCCGTAGCGTCCGGAGGAGGACGTAGCCGCTTTCCCAGAGCCCCCTCACCACGCTCAAGGTGGTCGACCCTGGAGGGGGAAAGCCTCTTGTCCTGGTGGGAGTTAACTCATAATGGAACGAGAGAAGCTACTTGAGGGTAGAGGAAGTTGCTTGGAAAAAATCCTGTCAGTCAGCCAGCAATCCCGTCGCAGAAATGTTCACGGCCCAAGAATATTACCCGATGTTCTGGGTGTACGCCCGGAAGAACGGGGACGCAAGTGCTGCTGGGCGAGAATTTGCGCTAGAATCTCCGCGCTGAAGCATGCATCGACAATGGCGGTGGCCACGTGCAGCAGTTCTTGAATTGACAACAATCGGCCACCAATTTTTAAAACGTAGGAACAACGCGTTCCATGTAAAATGAATTAGGTGATCAGTGTTAGTAGCCGTGCACTGAAGTGAATATTCGGTATATTAACCTGCATGCAGTTGACATTGCGACCCTTAACTTTGGGTAGTATCGTATACCTGGGACCAGCTGTGCACTGGGCTCGTTCATCGATGACCAGGATCGGTTCAGTGACCCAGTGACACAGGTTTTCAAGCTGCAGGTGAATTTCCGACAAGGGTGAGTTTTAGTTACAATATTGGTAACTATTATTTTTTAAATTTAACGCAGGCTATCGCTTATTTCCGGCGATAATTCTCAAAATTTACGTACGTAAATATTTCTTCGGACTGTTTAAACAGACTTCGTTATCAGCAACAGTGTTGGCCGTTATTGAATTACGGATTTTTATCACAATAACCACGATCACTATTCGTTAATTTCCTGTTACATTACCTTTTCGTGGCTACGTTATTAACACAAGAATATTTACGTATTCCTTATCCTCCCACTTCAAATAATGATTATTTTCGATTCTTCTAAAAAAAAACCTTTGTATTCGTCTTTTTACGTTACACATGATTTTCATCCATTTATCATTTATTCATTATTCACTTTAAATGACAAACAAACCATGACAAAATGTTCGATTTTATTTGTTACGTCTTTTTCATTTGCCATTGTAATGCAAATTCCTTCGATGCATGCCGAGTTGCTTGTTCGTAGTCGCAGCGCGGCGCGCGGCCACGGTAGCGCGAGAACTCGGCCGCCAGACTCGCGCTCTGATCGCGCATCGTTTGAGTCACAAAACTCTTTTAGTGACCTACAAATACTTGGAATCTACGAGTGTATTTTGTCGATTTTTTCTCTACTTTGGACACTCATATTATTACGCATCAACACAATCTCTTTGAACCATGACCAGGGCGGGCTGCATTGAACCTTCATCTTTCAATTGAGACCTCGCCCAGCCCAAAATTTGCTGATATAAGGACAAACAACCTATGCCCCCAAACCCATGTTTCAGGCCAGATTGTGTCGGTATACAACGAGCTGCATTACACGTGTCTACTCCCTTAATGGTGCTATCGATTGTACGCAGTTTGAGGAATAAATTTAACTGTTCATATAGAGCCCGTGTCTATAATAAAACATACCCTAGACCGCAGCAAAGTCGCTGTGCGCATTCATAGCGTTCCGTTTCGTTAATGCGAATCATGCGCTGTTGGAAACGGAACGGTTTTCGACACGTTTGATGCTCGGGAGGTTGCTCAGGAATGTTCAGACTTACTTACAATTAGCTATGTAGTTGGATGGATTACGTTAAATTTAATTCGAGACTTTTGCACGGTGGTCGAAGCACGCTTCCTAACTACATCGGTTACTTCGTCCTAAGGATCGGAGACCAACTCCTAACGAAATTTGATAGCTTCATTGGTTCCTGGATTTTCTCAACCCGAGTTTTTCTATTCTTCTTGAACAGCGGTAATTATTGAAAGCGAAGACTATATTTTATGAGTTTTACAGGACAAACTGTTGCTTACTCAGCGAAGTTTGGTAAGCAGATGTTTGAAGGAAAATTAAGTTATTTATTATCCGCGCTCGGATTAAGTTATTTATTACCCGCGTCTTCTGGATTAGAGTATAGCTGCAAAATTAGTATTATAAGAATACGCTCGAAAAAATTCGGAGTAAAAGCCTTTAAGAAATAATAATGCGCGCCACGTATTTGCTTCCTTTCACATCTTCCGTTTCGACTCTGCGTAAAACCGTCCAGATGTGCTGTTCGCTTCGAGATTGGGTCCGTTGCGTTTCATGCCGTGCACACCCCTGGGTTTCATGCAGTGAGTGCATAGACTGCATAACCCAATTCGTAGGAGTGTCACGTCCTGAATTGCCGGTCCTCAGGACGGGGAGGGGAGTTCTTGCTCCGTCGCCACCGCTGTAACCGTAACACCTAGGGCCGCGACCGGTTACGCCGCAATGGAGTAACTGTGCGGGGTGAGTGGATCGGCGTTGGAGGATCGAGGAAGAAAAGAAGAGGTGCGTTTCGTCTTGAAACCGTCAGCCAGATTCATCAGTAGGGCTATATGAAAGAGTTATAAGATATAAAAGAGTTTAAAAAAATACCTGAACGAAAAAAACCTTTTTTCAAAATTTTGTTAAGGCAAGTTTGCAGCGCTTATTGCGCCATTAAACTTTTGTTTGAAACATTTTTTTCTGTCTGTTGTACTTCGAGAGATATACGCGAAAAAGTGGAAGTGCCAATTTGACTTTGAGGTTAGTTTTCACCCCCTTAAAGGGCGATAGGTCCCAAATGAAACACGCCGTTGTTCTTGCATTAAGTCACTCTCAAAACCCACAAAGTTGTGTTCCAATCGGTGAGTCCGGGTTCGGGTTGTTCCCTTGTAAGTTGCGCTCCCGTGGTGGGGCCAGGACGTCACAGTAATATTCTCTAGAATCCTCCAGCTTCTAACGTATGATGCGTGCAAAAACTACTACAAAATCGGACTAGAGGTAGCCAATGCACATAATGCACGCCTGCGCATTTGTCCTTTTACGTGCGCTTCTGTATTTGCCTCGGCCAGAGGTCTTATACCTAGACACTTTAATTTGCATCATTGGGTCTGTTCCGATTCACGCATTATGTGCATAGACCGCAGAGAAAACCGTTCCGTGTCAGTCTATGCGTGCATTGGTGGCATTGGTGGCACATAGGATTCTCTAGAATTCTCCCACTTCCAGCGCATGAAGCGTGCAGCTCACGCGCGCATTGCGTATTTGTCTCTTTACGTACGCTTTGAGGACCATACACCAAATTATGTGGTCCCTTCCTCGAAGTGACTGAAAATATAACCTAAGTACATATATGCTACAT
The DNA here is from genome assembly GCA_947577245.1 of Andrena bucephala. Taxonomy (NCBI): domain Eukaryota; kingdom Metazoa; phylum Arthropoda; class Insecta; order Hymenoptera; family Andrenidae; genus Andrena; species Andrena bucephala. The sequence goes on along the minus strand of OX387716.1, from coordinate 14,059,993 downwards.
GACAATAATTGTTTATTGGATATTTCGTTCTTTTACGCTACATTTGTCAACTTTTTATAACTTCACATCCTTCCAAAATATTATTGTTACGCCGTAACGGTATCTTTATGAAATCGAGAAATGTAGTTATGCGTAGTTAGGAAATCAAAATTTCTATTCGGACAAGAACTGGTGTTTTACAGAGGTTTGTTTATTTCTTTGTAAGGTGTTTATTTAGGGCATGTGTCCTTACAATTTTAACAAATAACCAATTACTCTGTTTAACGAGTTGTGTATACTCCAAGTCATTTTAGAAGGAACTTATTCGCGCATGTAGAATGAGCTCATTGGCTCCGAGGGAGCATTTGTTTGGGGTATAGCCAATAGTAACTTGTTTCGGCACCAATGAGCGGCAACATGCGCAGAACCGGTCTAAACTCGTCGGTCGGCAAGATTCTTCTAAAATGACTTGGAGAGTAGACTTATTTTGTTCAGCCATAACCTTATGAAGCGCATAGATCTGTAAACCTGAAAATGGAAGCCAAAATGAATTAGAATAATTCGATAATAATACTTCGAAGATGGATATGCTATATGTAACCAAGTACAAAGGAGGACATACTATACTGAATGATATTTTATAAAAATGAATGAAAGGAATAGTAACTGCAAATAATCTCACTAAACCAATATTATATTTATTTTGAAAGTAACAGAAATGAAAAATCATTTTCGTAGTTTTCATTTTTGCCAATGTCCATGGGGATTGGAAATACATCACGTTGCTGGTATGCTACTGATAAATGCCTTGTAGTATTCCACAATAATTCCGTTGTTTAAAAGATACAGAAGATCTTTTTTCTTCGTGATAGGTATAGGACAGGCGTGCACAGCTGAATGCCCGCCGGGCAAAACTTTTCGGCCGTGTGTGGAAAGAGCATCGTAAACCGCTAGGCCACGCCTTTATGAGAACCAGTGCCGTGGTGGGGAGTGTTCGTGAGTGAGGAGTCGGATGCCCATTAAAGCTAGCAACCAGCTTTGCTCAGATGTATGACGTATAGCGAGAAACTGAATGCGTACAGAAATTTGTTTCGCTATTTCTTGAATGTTTTTTAACTTCCCGAACAAAATTAACAGAGCCACTGATACTGATAATATTGACGCATACACCACGCATAGAATTCTTTATTTAACAATATTTTTTTAAAGAAAGGAGTACATAGAGGTAATAATTATATATTTACATATATCATACATATGTATGACCAGTATATTTACATATAAAAGTGAGACAAGTACTACATGTAACAGTATGTACAATATATACAAGTAGTAGTGTAGCATGCAGAAAAAGAAGTTTGAGAAACGCTGACCATCTAGACGTTTCGAGAACACGCTTGTAGGCCGCCCGTGAGGAGAGACGTGCGGGCGCGGGACCGCGTCTCGCGAGGCTTGCGCTTGACGACGCGTTTGTTGATTTCTGCGTCCGCGTATAGCAACGATTGGGTATAAATTAGAGGACCGCAAAGGCATTTCCTTCTTCGCTGTTCCGAGAGAGAGGACGAGGTACGACACACGGCCGCTCTCGGACAGCTTAGGGACTCCGGCAGGAGAGTACGGCGATAATACCTGGACGCCTATCGGTCGAGAGAGTACAGAGCATCTCATTAGAAAAGAGAGGAGAGTACGGGAGAATATTCCTGGACGCCTGTTCGGTATGGAGAGTACAGTGATCATACCTGGACGCCAACCGAACGGGAGAGTACAGAGTATCTCCTGGACACCTCAGTAGAGTAGAGTCACGAAAGTTCAAAGCCCCTTTCTTAAATACCCAATCGTTGAGAGAGGAGAGTATGGGAGGATATTCCTGGACGTCCGTTCGATATGGAGAGTTCGGCGACAATACCTGGACGCCAATCGAACGGAAGAGTACAGAGTATCTCCTGGACGCCTCATTAGATTAAAGTCAAGTGCTGTCTGCACAATAGAATTTTGTCAAATTGTATAAATGCATCGAGACGTAACGTCTGACCTTCGAAATTTGTAGCCCTTCCTGTCAACCAAACCATGTATTCCTTCCTAATCCGAATAAATCTTGTCTGTCCAGCAATTATCCATTTTCCTTGCAACCCGAAAGGCTACAGTAGTAGATATACATCTTGTGGCTACATTTCCCTAAATTATTATTTTTATTACATGATAATTCAGATTTACAACATTCTTAATAATTGTTGTATATTTGCAACGAAAAATTGTCATCATGTTCTTGAGATTTCATTGCATTACAAAGTGATTGTCGTATAGTCGCAATATCATTTCAATGCAGATATCCGCAAATACATAAATATGCAGAGAAAATTTAAAACATTTATGGATGCTTAGCACATGTCCAACAATGATTATACATACTGTGAAAACCTATCTAGACTACGGCGGGGGCGTCTGCAATACATTTTTGTTTTGCAGCCCGTTTTTCCTCAACTAACTGCGTTATATTTGGTTGAACTTTTTGACATGCGCTAAGGATCAATGAACATTTTAAATTATAATCAGTCAACGTGGTTCGACATACAGATTTTGTTCGTTTCATGACTGAAAATAATTGTTCCCAAATATATGTCGAACCAGACATTGCTAAGATTCTCGCTGCATATTTATGTATTTTCGGATATTTGGACTGAGGAAAATTTTGATAGAAATTAACAATATCGGGATTTTGAGAGAATTTATGTTTTAAAACCACATCACGTTGGAGGTCAATCAATTCCAGTTGTAACGACAATGGGACTATATTTACATCAATTGAAAATGGTACTGTAAGTATATCGAAATCACTTTGCAGTGCCGTTAAATCCTCAAACCGCGATAAAAATTGTTCATGCAAAGTATCCAAAATTTTTCGATAACGTTGTAAATCTGCATTGCCATCTAATACCGATAATAAGTTAGGGAAATGATAAGCATTTCCGGCTTCAAATTGCGCCATCCATAACTGCAATTTCGCTTTGAACCCGTCAATGGACCTATAATAGTCTATTATCGTTCTAGTTCGCCCTTGTAGAGTAATATTCAACGAGTTTAAATAATGTAATATGTCTGTTAGAAAGACTAAATCGCATATCCAAGTTGGATCCCGCAATTCTAGTGCAGGTTTCGTTGCCGTTTCCAAAAAGATTGCGATGACTTCCCGGAGTTCAAAAAATCTATCAAGCAATTTCCCGCGGCTGAGCCATCGCACCTCCGTATAAAATGGCAAGTCCCCATATTCAGAATGCAGGTCCTCTAAGAATGTCCTAAACTGTCTGCGTTTTAAGCCATTTGTTCGAATATAGATTGTGACTCGAACAACCACAGACATAACATTATCTATTTCCAGATGCTTACTGCATAGATTTTGTTGGTGGATGGCGCAATGTATAGTCGTAATGTCATGAGGAACTGCTAAATTTTTTAACTTAGTTCGGAGGCGGCCGACAAACCCTATGTACTTGCCAACCATGGCAGGAGCGCCATCAGTTGTGACACAAACAAGTTTGTGCCACTCTAAATTATTTTGTTCGACCGCGTATTCTACACAGCAGATGATATCTTCTCCTGTAGTTGTTTCTTTCAATGGAAAAAAATCTAGCAGTTCCTCAGTCACTTTTAAATGTATATCTACTCCACGTATGAAGATTGCCAAATTCGGCGTTCCACTGATGTCTGTACTTTCATCGAGTGCTAGTGAGTACGCAATGAAGGTACCGCAGATGGCCTTAATTTGCTCACACACATTAGTGGCCATTCCTTGTATTCGCCGAATTACTGTTGTGCGGGAAACACTGATCGCGCCAAATAAGTGTGACGATTCTGGACACAGTTGCTCCGCTGATTGAACGAGACAATCCTTCACAAATTCCCCGTCGGTAAAACGCCGCGAATGTTTAGCAATTTTCAGTGCAATTTGATAACTGCACCGTATAACATTTTCATTCTGGCCCTATAGGTAACAAAAATAATAGTTTAGTATACTACTTTATGCCTTCAAGAGGGTAAACTCTATGGCGGGTCGAAAGGACAGTCAACTTTACTATATATTTTTTGTATATTACTATTTCTAAAAAATTTTAAAAGTAAATGTTATCGGCGCACCGGTTCGGTCTATTTATAAGAGTAATTAAATAAAAGCTGTTTTGCAAATTTTACGATTAAATTTCCAACGTTTCGGTCAGTATTGCGACCATTATCAAGGAAAGAATTAAATCAAGAAGAAAACTGCGTTCGCTTCTATAAATTTAGCACGTATTAAACGTTGGAAATTTAATCGTAAAACTTGCAAAACAGCTTTTATTTAATTACTCTTATAAATAGACCGAACCGGTGCGCCGATAACATTTACTTTTAAAAATTTTTTAAAATTCTTTCGGTCGAAATTCTGAATCATTTTATACTACTTGTTAGCAAATTTTCAGATAGCGCACGTCGAAGGATGGAACACTCGCGAACTGATTTAGTTTAATCTTAGGCGACTTTAATGGTAACTCTAATGTGAAATTTACAATATTTACAGTTTATAAAATAATGGTCCGTTATGCACGATTACAATTGTTATTTCGTAATTTACAGCTCTAATTCACTCAGCGGCACTAATTCCTACGCGGTAGGCAATTTCTACTCAAGCTGCGGTAAAGCACGTGGATTCGGCCCGAATCCAGTTATAAGCGAAGCGATATAAGCAAAGTGTTAGCAGGCGAAAGCGATTAGATGAGTGTTACCTAGTGGACGGCTCGTCGACAAGTAGACCGAGGAAATCTTGCTCGACTTCCTCGAGTCCGCGAGATAGGATCGATGCTCCACATGAACAAGGGGGGGGGGGGGGGTAGAACAATGCGTCACCGCGCCTGAGTTAACTCGGTCTCGGGAGATGGCGCAATAAGTATTATTTCTCGAACATTTCCCGCCCGCCATTCATCGTTCGATGAATGAATGTACTATAGGCGTAACGTGGATTGGCTGAGACGCTATGGCATGATCGCTTGCGGCTCGCGGCGCCGCCGCCCGGCCCATGTGGAGATCGCTCATCGATTTAGATCCGGTTGTGAGTTAGTGCTGTGTATTTGAAGCGGAATTCGTCGAGTCGGCAGCCTGAACATGGGGTAAGTAAATTAATTTAACAATGGGTCTGACAAATTCCGATCGCGCGGTCTTTATATGGGCAACACGCGTCAATCCGTCCGGCCCGGGGATCAACCGCGTGATTCGTGCGAGTGGCCACTTGTTGGGTGGCAGTAGCTCGTTTTTCAGTATACAAAGATCCCCAACTCGTGGTTGGGGGTGAGGTCGCGTCCATTTATTGCGGGCTTGGAGTGACTGTAAATACTCGCGCGACCAGCTACGCCAAAACTGCAGCCTCATTTGCTGCAGTAGATGCCATCGAGATAAGCGTGACCTGGGGACGTCTTCCACTGGTGGATCGGGAACGGCGAGAAGTGCATCGCCGATCAAGAAATGCCCTGGTGTGAGGGCCGTGACATCTCCCGGGTCGTCGCTCAGCGGTTGCAGCGGTCGTGAATTCAAGCACGCCTCAACTTGAGTAAGTAGAGTCGTCATCTCTTCAAATGTGAGGTGTTGATCACCTACGACCCTTCGCAGATGATGCTTGGTGGACTTGACGGCCGCTTCCCAGATTCCCCCGAAGTGCGGGGCAGCAGGTGGGTTAAACCGCCAGGTGATACCGTCATTGAGTAGATGGGCCTGCATAACCTCACTTTTGCTGCAGAGGTGTTCCCGGCTCCGGAGCTCCCGTGCTGCGCCCACAAAGTTGGTGCCTCGATCGCTGTGGATGGTAGAGCAGAGACCCCGCCTCGAGGTAAAGCGCCGCAATGCCGCGAGGAAGGCTTCTGTGCTATAATCAGATACAACTTCTACGTGAACAGCACGAGTGGTTAAACAGAGGAATACCGCAACATAACCCTTGTGCGTCCGCTGGCCCCTGCCTCGAGAAGCCAACAGGGTAAACGGCCCAGCATAATCCAGGCCCACTTGCAGGAAGGGTCGCGCTGGGGTGACTCGATACGCTGGTAGATTTCCCATCAGCTGCTGGCCGGGCGCAGCCCGCCAACGTAGACAAGTGACGCAGCGGTGGATGTGAGCCTTGACTCTCTGTCGACCGCCCAGGATCCAATACCTTTGGCGCAAGGCAGCCAAGGTAAGTTGTGTCCCTCCATGTAGAGTTCGCCGATGAGCTTCATCGATCAGCAATTCCGTGAAATGGCCCTTTCTTGGTAGGATGATGGGATGCTTCTCCCAGGATGGCAGCGCAGCGTGCTTCAACCGCCCACCGACCCGCAGCAACCCTTGGGAATCTAAGAAGGGTGTGAGTCGTAGTAGCTTACTGCGACTCGTAAGCGGGGCTCTATCTCAGCAGGCGACAGGCAGGGGCTCCTACCGTCTTGGGTTGGTCGACGTGGTGACCAGCGCAGACACCAGGCCGTTACCCTCAGCAAGCGCTGAATGGAAGAATAATTATTTAAGAGGTAATTGGGTGCTACCTCCTTATCACTGGTAGCCAGGTTGGATACGACTCTGGCCTCCAGGTCTGTACCCTCCTCCACCATAAGTCAAAGCTTGGTAGTTGATTGGGCGGTAAACCCCTTAAAGCGCAGTCCGCAGGGTTCTCGCTCCCTGCCACATGATGCCAACGGGCTTCCGGTAGCTCCCGCTGGATGTCCGCCACTCTATTTGCAACGTAAGTTTTCCACCTTGTCGGCTGACCGCGAATCCAGTCCAGAGCTCTCCTTGAGTCACTCCACAGGTGCGTCGGGACGCTGTCCAGCTGCAAGGTCCTCTTCGTAACGGTCACCAGACGGCTCAGTAAGGCAGCAGCGCACAACTCGAGCCTCGGGAGCGTGACTCGTTGTAGTGGAGCCCCCTTCGTCTTGGAGGTGATCAAGTGCGCCTGCGCGTGGTCGTCGTGGTCCACGACGCATAGATATACCGCGGCGGCGAAGGCTCTCTCCGAAGCATCCGCAAATCCGTGGAGTTCCAGATGCTTGACCCTGGGGTGAAGTCCTAGCCAGCGTGGCACGCGGACCTCTGTCAGGCTCGGCAGGTCCTCTAGAAATTGGGTCCACTCTCGTCCGGCCGCTGGCGGTAGCGTGGTGTCCCAATCTATTTTCAACAGCCAAAGTGATTGTAGAAATATCTTTGCTGTTATAGTTACCGGCGCCAGAAATCCCAGAGGGTCAAAGATCCGAGCGATGCGTGAGAGGACTGTGCGACGGGTAACCGCTAGGGTAGCGTGATCCTCCGCTACCCGGACTCGGAACTCGTCCTCGCGCACGTTCCAATGGACGCCCAAAGCCGTGTGGAGTGGGCCTTCCTCCCAGTTGACGGCCGATGGGACCTCTTCGCCTGGGAGCTCCTTCAGCAAGGTGGGTGCGTTAGATACCCACTTCCTTAAGTTAAACCCGCCCGCCCTGCAGAGCAGGCGCAGCTCCTCTTGAATCTCGCGTGCTTCCTCTTCTCCGTCGGCTCCAGTAAGCACGTCGTCCATGTAGACTTCCTTTTCCAGGATCGTAGCAGCCCGTGGAAACCTGGAGCGTTCATCCTGAGCCAGTTGTCGTAGCGTGCGAATGGCCAGGTAGGGGGCACAAACCAGACCGTAAGTAACAGTATTCAGCTTGTAATCGCTGATTACTTCATCTTCTCGTTGTCGCCAAAGCAGCCTTTGAAAGCGGCGGTCCTCAGAGTGCACGATAATTTGGCGAAACATCTTTTCTATATCGGCCGTCAAGCAAATCCGATGGACTCGCCACCGCATTAACACTTGCAGAAGACCCGGTAGCAGGTTGGGTCCCACCAGTAGAAGGTCGTTCAGCGACTTCCCGGAACTGGTCGCGTAGGAGCCATTGAACACCACCCTTAGCTTCGTGGTAGTGCTGCTCTCCTTGAAGACTCCGTGGTGCGGCAGGTAATAGCACTCGCTATCTGGACAAATATGGCTTGTTTTAGACATGTGAACTAACTCCTCGTACTCACGTAGGAACGAGTGATAGGCCTCCTTGAAGTCGGTGTTCCTGCTGCACTTGGACTCGCCCAGTCCCTGCGTCTCCTTGAACGGGAGGCGCACCATATAGCGCCCGGACGGAAGACGCTGGTGAGTCGTCGCGAAGTAATCCTCGCACTCCTGGTCCTCAGCATTGAAGGTAGTCGTCACCCTCACTTCTTCTTGTTCCCAGAATCGTTGGACCATCGGTACGAGGTCGTCCACCATCGCGCACTTCAGCGTGACGAGCCCACTCGAAGCACATGGGTCGTCGCGGTTAGAAGTTGTAGCAAGGCCGGAAATAATCCAACCCAGAGACGTCTTTTGGGCAATGGGCTCACCCTTTTGCCCCTTGCGAAAACCGTCCTCCAAGATCAGGGAGTAGACGTCGGCACCCAACAGGACATCGATTTGGGTGCCATCCGTGAAGTCCGGATCAGCCAGTGGTAGACCTTGGAGGTGGGTCCAAACATTCTTTCGCTGCTTGACCTGTGGAGAGTAGGCCGTAATCCGTGGCAGCACCAACGCCGTGGTGGTCCGCCGTGAGCCGTCGCCTCCATGTGGCGTGAACTCCAGTTGGACGCTTCCACGCACTCGCTCCTGTCGCTGGTTGCCGATGCCGATTAAATGTACATTCGAAGGTCGCCTTGGTAGTCGTAGCAGTTGCACCAAAGCCTCCGTAGCTAGTGAGACTTCGCTGCCCTGATCAATCAGAGCCCTGACTAATCTTGGCTCGCCGTCTGGGGAACGCACTACGATCCTGGCGGTAGCTAATAAAACAGGTGGGAAGCACACCGCGGCGCGAGGGAGGCTCTCCCTCGTCTCGGACCTCCCCAAATTTATTGAAACTTCCGAAGTCTCGGCTGGAGCACGAATGGAGGTCGCCTCGTGAATCGAGGTATGGTGCCTTTGCTGGCACTCCTGACACCGCTTATCGCATTTATAGTCGGCGACGCGATGTTTCCCCAAGCAATTAAAGCAAAGGCGTTTAGCTAGCAGGACTTCTTTGCGTTCTTTCGGGCCCTTGGCCTTATAGTCCGCGCAAAACAGAATAAAATGACCAGCGCCACAGAGACTGCACTGGTCAGATGAGCTCTTGGACTTGCTCACCTGGTGAACCTTGGCGTTTCTTTGTGTTCCAGGTGGCTTCGTCGCCTTTCCCGCTGGACCACCACGCTGCTCTTCCAAGGCCTCCACGGTGTTGACGCGTCCCTCTAAAAAGTCCTTCACCTCCTGGAAGGTCGAGGGAGTCTTCGCCTTGCCAAGCCGTGTCTCCCATTCGCGCCTGAATTGGGGATCGAATCTTTCTATGCCCAGATGCACAAGCCAGTCGCCGCTGGCATCAAATGGCCTGTTCATTGCCGCGAGGGCTTCCACAGAATCGCACAAAGTATAGTAGAAATTCTTGAGGTCAGGCCCTGACTCTCGTGTAAGCGTAGGTAAGTTAAAGATGGCGGCCATTAACGCCTTAACCGATAACCGCTGGTTATCGTAGCGACCTTCTAGAAGTTTCCACGCAGCTTCGAAATTCTCCTCACGCACCGGCATATTACGTAGGAGTTTAGCAGCATCTCTTGTAAGGGCGCCTCGTAAGTAATGTAGGCGCTCCGCATTCGTCAAGGACTGCTCCTTAATGACTAGCGACCGGAATAGGCCATTAAAGGATGGCCAATCTTTATGCTGGCCGTCGAAACTGGGTAGAGGAATCTTTGGGAGTGAAGACCTGGAACGCACGGCTCCAGCCGTAGCCACGTGGTCCGTATCCATGGACAAGCGCTCGACGGTCCGCGCGGCGACCCTTTCTAGTTTAAGTAACTCCTCTAATTTGTCCATGAGGAAGGCCTCCTGCGTAAGGAAGGCCTCCTCCGTGCTCGCAGGCTCGTCTCCTTTAAAATATGGATCGTCCACTATTTTCGGTTCGTCTTCCATACCCATTAATTCGTCGTGTTGGGCTTCGAATTTGGCCCAGTTTTTCCGCAAGGCTCCCAAGCGCGCAGACACATGACCCTTGGTCAGATTGTTGTTTCCCAGCTTCTTTAAATTATCATACGCGCGCGAGATTCAGGCGCGAAGATCGCGCTGACTTGTTATAATCTTACTCATGTTCTTTCCCAGAGGTCACGTACGACGGTTAGCCACAACACGCGCGAGGAATCCCGAACGTTCCAGAAGCACAGAATCCAATCGCGCTGATCCGGCTCGAAGGACCAAAATATGTTAGCAAATTTTCGGATAGCGCACGTCGAAGGATGGAACACTCGCGAACTGATTTAGTTTTAATCTTAGGCGACTTTAATGGTAACTCTAATGTGAAATTTACAATATTTACAGTTTATATAATAAAGGTCCGTTATGCACGATTACAATGGTTATTTCGTAATTTACAGCTCTAATTCACTCAGCGGCACTAATTCCTACGCGGTAGGCAATTTCTACTCTAGCTGCGGTAAAGCACGTGGATTCGGCCCGAATCCAGTTATAAGCGAAGCGATATAAGCAAAGTGTTAGCAGGCGAAAGCGATTAGATGAGTGTTACCTAGTGGACGGCTCGTCGACAAGTAGATCGAGGAAATCTTGCTCGACTTCCTCGAATCCGCGTGCTCTCCCCCTTCCATCGATCACCGATGGAAGGGGAGGATCGATGCTCCACATGAACAAGGGGGGGGGGGGGGGATAAAACAATGCGTCACCGCGCCTGAGTTAACTCGGTCTCGGGAGATGGCGCAATAAGTATTATTTCTCGAACACTACTATTTCTTATGAAATAAACGCAAATGATGAAATGAAGAAAAAAATCGTTGTCCTCGACCCAATAAAGTAGCCTTTTTAATTGTTAAGTAATGTAACAATCATATAATGCTCTTGGAACTAAATTAAAATAACTTACCTCTGCTACCAATTCTGCCGCTTCTTCCAATAATCGGCCCTTTAAGCGGTGAATTTCTGAAGAGCGTTCTATTACATTTAATTTATCAAAATCTTTTGCGTGGAAAAGCGCATAATGGCGCTGTAAATTATATATTTTTATTTGGAGTGTCTTATTGCACACTAAACACTTGGCTGCACTATTATGTTCTGTAAAAAGATAACTATCTTCCCACGAATCTTTAAAACCCCCTACAGATGAGGACTTCCTTTTCGACCCCGAAGCTTGAGCCATAACTATTAATACATATTACTGTATAGTAATAGGTTTCGACTGTGTTTCGACTCTTGATTCCTAAATGTTCTGCCGTTTCCAAAATTCTCGCTCGATATATACCCCATTTGTTACTTGACCGGTTGCCCGGGTGACCAACGATTAGTGTTGCCGATCTGAGATCGAGTAATCGAAATATCGATCTTTTGCCGCGTAATATTCAATTTTTTGGACCAATTTTCGGTATACAGGGTCTCCCACCTAAGACTGGACAGCCGGTTTTCTCCTAAAGTATTGCCGATAAAAATTTTAAAAAAAACAGGGAATTGCATGGTTCGAGGGGGCCAATTAATTAGCGCGAACGAATTTTTTTATCGATTATTATTTTAAAAGATACGATGGTCAAGTTCGGTTTTTCAAATGGAACTATTTTTTTTGAACACCTGAGTTGATAGTGCGTTCCAAGACAAATTCAATAAGCTTTAATGTATACACTTTATTTTCACTGGTTTTTAAGATATTGCGCTTGCAAATTTACTGATTTTCACTGGAAGAAAACTGTCTGGTATAGCACGGACCGGGGACGGTCTTACTGGCTCCACGGGTGGCACTGCCTTTTGAAATAGATACCTACCTGCCAAAGGTCTACGCCAGGCCCAAAGGCTGGACAATTTTTTTCCGTCAGAAATGCTACTTAGGTAGGTACATCTGCGGTATCGAGAAGCGCACCGTTACTTTTATTTCGCACTTGCTTCTACGCTCGGATGGCCGGTTCTTTTGGGAGGGATGCAAGTTCGATTGGTTAGGTTAGGAGGAGTGAAAGTTGCTAGACTAAATTTCAATCATAGGGAGCAGATTGTATCAGAACCATTCGGATTTGCATTCCTCACAAACGGCTGCTCTCTTGAACAGGCCCTCTTCACAGCAATGCCCACCTTCTCTCGCACGGAATACGTTAACGCTTGCTTTTGTTCTGATATTGAAGCTCGTGTTTATACTCGAGAGGACCACGCGTCGACAGCGGGCTACCCCTTTTCTTCCTGTGTCTCTCCACGAGCCGTGTTGACGGTGGATTGTAGGAGCGTAGATATCTGGATGCCAGTTATTGAATTCAGGAGCCGATAGAAACATTTTATTACAAAACACACATGTACTATAATTAAAGTAAATCGTATTCCTCTCGGGCAGGAGTACTGATAATGATCGAACTTGCGCCCCACTTCGCGCAGACCAATTACACGGAGGGTAGTCGGGTCACACACTGCCCAAATGATACAGGGTAATTCTGGAGCAACGCCCGCCAAGGAGATGCGCTGGTACCCCGTGGCGAGGACAGACCTTCGCATTGCCTCACCCGATTTTTATGGTTTTTTTTCCGGAAAAAGGTACGAATCCTGGGCCGAAAGTAGCGAATTGAAGTCGACCCTCCGCAGTCGAGGGTGAACTATCCATTTGAGCGTATTAAGAAACCCTTTTCTTCATCGTATCGAAAGGGAAGTGACGCCAATGGATTCCATATGTTTTTCTGACGAAAATCATACCAAATGTCATGCAAATCGGACTACTTTGACACAAGCTATTTGTATTCCCTATGTAAAAGTTGTCCGATTTACACGACATTTGCCATGATTTTCATCGGAAATCCCCAAGGAATCCATCTGCGACACTTCCATATCCATACGATAAAAAATAAGGAATTATTTTATTTCCTAACCAGATACAGGGTAATTATAGAGCAACGCCCGTCAAGGAGATGCGGCAGCCTGGTACCCCGTGGCGAGGACAACCCCTCGTAGTGCCTGACCGAATTTTATGGCTTTCCACCCGCGAAGGGGTTCGAGTGCTTAATAAGAAGTGAGAAACCTTCGACTTGCGCATTTCTCATCAGATCTTTGCAAAAACGACACCTATCGATTCCTTATGTTTCGCCGATGAAGCTGACACTAAGAACGACGTAATTCGGACCATAATGAAGGAAATTCCATGGAATATCGATTTATATCATTTCAAGCTGACTTGACTTGGTTAAAAATAGTCCGATTTACATGAAATTTTGTATGATTTTAATCGACGGAACGCCAGGAATCCATTGGCGCCACTTCCCCTTCGATACGATGAAGAAAAGAAGCAAACATTTGAAATCCTGAATATTTCTCACTTCTTAATGGTATTCCAAACACTTCGAGGGTCGAAAGCCATAAAATTCGATGGGCACTGCGGGGTGTTGTCCTTGCCACGGGCTGACGGGCCTACCTCCAGAATTACCCTGATGAAATAGAGGTGGAGGATGCCACATCTGGTTACCAAAAACTAACCGGACTGATCGGCCGCGTTGTCTTGCCAGAGTCGCGGTTTATGAGCGGATTTTCCGCGCGTCGGCGGTAGGCAACGGTACATAGTACGGGTCCGAAGTCATCGTACGCACTACCCACCGACAGAACAATATACGGATTAACTCAGACTGGACAATGTCACCACGTTTTTTATTGGCCTTTACAAATTTGGCACACAGATATTGTCGAAACGTTCTTGGAGAAATAATAAATTATCGATCGTAAACAGCGAATGAATTTTCGTCTGGCTCTGAGTTCACTTTTGTCCCGACGCACGCGAGAAAGATGCCCCAAATATAGGAATTGAAAAGTATTATCCACCGTCAATACGCCTCGTGGAGAGACACAGTAAGAAAAGGGGTACACCGTTGAGTGCGCGTGGTTTCGCCTGCATCGTCCTCCTTTCAAATTAAAGACGGATTCCTTATCTCTCGAGTATAAATCCTTATCTCTCAAGTATAAACACGCGTTGGAATTTCAAATCTGATTAGGAAATAAAATAATTCTTTATTTTTTATCGTATGGATATGGAAGTGTCGCAGATGGATTCCTTGGGGATTTCCGATGAAAATCATGCCAAGTGTCGTGGAAATCGGACAACTCTTACATAAGGAATACAAATTGCTTGTGTCAAAGTAGTCCGATTTGCATGACATTTGGTATGATTTTCGTCAGAAAAACATAAGGAATCCATTGGCGTCACTTCCCTTTCGATACGACGAAGAAAAGAATTTCTTAATACGCTCAAATGGATATTTCACCCTCGACTGCGGGGGCTCGACCTCAATTCGCTACGTTCGGCCCAGGATTCGTACCTTTTTCCGGAAAAAGCCATAAAAATCGGGTGAGGCAATGCGAAGGGCTGTCCTCGCCACGGGGTGCCAGCGCATCTCCTTGACGGGCGTTGCTCCAGAATTACCCTGTATCATTTGGGCAGTGTGTGACCCGACTACCCTCCGTGTAATTGGTCTGCGCGAAGTGGGGCGCAAATTCGATCATTATCAGTACTCCCGCCCGAGAGGAATACGATTTACTTTAATTATAGTACATGTGTGTTTTGTAATAAAATGTTTCTATCGTCTCCTGAATTCAATAACTGGCATCCAGATATCTACGCTCCTACAATCCACCGTCAACACGGCTCGTGGAGAGACACAGGAAGAAAAGGGGTAGCCCGCTGTCGACGCGTGGTCCTCTCGAGTATAAACACGAGCTTCAATATCAGAACAAAAGCAAGCGTTAACGTATTCCGTGCGAGAGAAGGTGGGCATTGCTGTGAAGAGGGCCTGTTCAAGAGAGCAGCCGCTTGTGAGGAATGCAAATCCGAATGGTTCTGATACAATCTGCTCCCTATGATTGAAATTTAGTCTAGCAACTTTCACTCCTCCTAACCTAACCAATCGAACTTGCATCCCTCCCAAAAGAACCGGACATCCGAGCGTAGAAGCAAGTGCGAAATAAATATACCGCAGATGTACCTACCTAAGTAGCATTTCTGACGGAAAAAAATTGTCCAGCCTTTGGGCCTGGCGTAGACCTTTGGCAGGTAGGTATCTATTTCAAAAGGCAGTGCCACCCGTGTAGCCAGTAAAACCGTCCCCGGTCCGTGCTATACCAGACAGTTTTCTTCCAGTGAAAATCAGTAAATTTGCAAGCGCAATATCTTAAAAACCAGTGAAAATAAAGTGTATACATTAAAGCTTATTGAATTTGTCTTGGAACGCACTATCAACTCAGGTATTCAAAAAAAATAGTTCCATTTGAAAAACCGAACTTGACCATCGTATCTTTTTAAATAATAATCGATAAAAAAATTCGTTCGCGCTAATTAATTGGCCCCCTCGAACCATGCAATTCCCTATTTTTTTTATATTTTTATCTCCAATAGTTTAGGAGGAAGCCGGCTGTTTAGCTTTCCCGCGGACACCCTGTATATATATATACATCATATAGTTGATGTATACGTTAAAAATTAACATATAAAATAAACATATATATATATGTTAGTGGTGTGTTGCCACAGAGTCGGCGATGTTTCCCATTCGGAACGGGAAACAGAATACAGGCACTGGACACTCGGGCGATGTTGCCCACCGACCACTTGAATACAGTTTTTCGGGAACATGTGGCCAACAGTCATTTCTAGAAGGCCGTTTGAGGCAAGGGTCGAGTTGCTGTATCCCACAGAGATTGTTGCAAGTCGCCGGCGACTTTTATCCGGCGACTGCGCCAGGTCTATTCGTATCTCTTAACCTGTAATGGACGAGTCGCCAGACACAAGTTGCCAGACACAAGCCGCCGGATAAAAGTCGCCGGCTACAAGTCGCTGGAGACAAGTCGGTTATCCCACCGACTCGCCAGCGACTGCAGCGACAAAGTTGCCGGCGATTATCGCCCAGTCTATACGAACCTTAACGTAACTTTCCTGTACATACATGTACGACTTACAGAAATATTTGATACTGCAGATTCCGATGATGCTTGGTTCGGAAAAATACCCATTCTGTTATTTGGTGACTTACTACAACTTCCTCCTGTTCACGAAGAACCTGCTTTTATACAATTATCCAATAAGAGTATGGAGAAAAATGTTGGAGGATTAGGTTCTTATAATTTATGGTCTGCCTTGTTTAGCTATGACGAATTGACAATAAACATGCGACAGCAGGGCGATAATATTTACAAAGACATCTTGTCGAGAATTCGCACCGCAGTAGTAACCGATTCGGATACAAAACTATTTGAATCGAGGAAATTAAATTTCAAAGCGACAAATTATTGTAATGACCGATTAAACGAATTATGTGATTGCATGCTTAATGTGGGATCTAATACGGTGTGTTTACTTCCCACATGTGTTCAGTGTGATGTTTTGAACGCTGCAATGCTGAGTCGATTTCCATCCGAAGAAATCCATTTGATCGCTCATGATACAATGAATTGTGCACCGTACTTGAAAAAAAAGGTGTCAAAGGTACTAAACAATAATGACGACGATAGCTCCCGAACGGCGGGACTTGCAAGGGTCGTAATTGTTAAAGTCGGAGTGCAAATCATGATTAGAAGAAATATTGATGTTACGCTAGATCTTGTCAACGGTACCATAGCTAAACTTGTTTCAGTTACACGAGGTGCTGATAATGACGTTGAAAAATTGAAAATTATATTACCCACTGGGCAAGAACATATAATAGAACGTGTATGTGTTAAATTTGAAGTAATGGATAGGCCGTTCGTTATTAGAAAACAATTTCCGATTTGCCTCAGCTATGGTATAACTATTCACAAAAGTCAAGGACTAAGCTTGCAGAATGCTGTCGTAGAAGCAAGTAATTGAATATTTACTTGCGGACAAATTTACGTTGCTCTTTCACGGGTGACCACATTACAAGGACTGCATCTTATCAATTATGATCCATCTTCCGTAAAGGCACAAGAATCGGCTATAATAGAGTACAATAGATTGCGAAAAAAATATAGACCTGATCTTATGACTAGTTCAATTTCTAAAAACCGCGTTCGCAATGTTCGTGATGCTGTTTGGGCAGTACTTAATTATAATGTATCCGAATGTCAGAATACTAATGATCACATCGCGGATACCACTCAATACAACGTAAGAGGTCTCCCGAATTCTGATGGTGTGTCTTGTTATGCGAATGCCACAATCCAATGCATGTTATATTGTTCATCTATAAGAGAAAACTTATTTTCCACTGAAAAGGCTGACCATGTTATAAAAGTCTTTATGGACCAATATAAATCGGATCAAAATCCAAACATAATATCATTACGGCAATTCGCAAGAGAAAAATACGCTCACAATCAGCTGCATGATGCAGCTGAGTTTATTACCTCTCTTTGTGATCATGAGCAGAGTGAATAGGAAATGGTTTCATCAGTCTAGACTACGCTCCGTGACGCATGCGCAGTGACGCAGTGACGTCAAACCAATCAGCGCCAAGGTGGGAAACGAAACGGCGCCACCGTCAAGTCAAGCCAAGCTAGCAAGCCAGGCCAATCAGCGTCGCCCCGCGGAATCTGTTGTCGACGCTGGTTGGCTGTGGCCTCATTTACCTTGGTTAGCTTGGATTGGTGGTGATCACGCCGTGCGTCAACCAATCCACGCCAAGATGGGAAACGAAACGACGCCAGGACCAATCCGCGAAGCCGACGTCATATGCTTGTCCCGCCACTGCTATGAATTGTGGAATAATAACATTGGAATACTCAGATATTCAAACTTTATTCGTAGCATTCGAATACTTGTAAAATATTCGAATAGTCCCAGCCCTAGTACGAATCGGTAATTATGTGTGAAGCACGCGGTTATATGTAATGTTGATGAGATATAAAAGAAAACACAAAATAGTAATAGAAATATATATTTATGCACCTATTTGTTTATATATATTTGTTATATATATACATATATACATGATATACATAAAGACAAAAATGTACATAAATTATACATAAATACAAAATGTACATAAATTATACATAAATTGTATTACAAAATATATACATAAAATATAAAACTTAAAGTACAAAACTTAATATTACAGTTAAAGTATACTATGATGTAAGTACATATAAACAGGAACATATATACATATTAACAAGAATATTTTTTAATTGTCAGTACTTTCAGCACCACTTTCACCAGTCTCCTCCGAGAAGTTATTCTCGGTGTCAGTCGGCTCATCTGTCCCAATCGGCAATAAAATTCCAGTTAGTTCTTTAGGTATCCGTTCTACTTTATACATGTCGTTGTTAAATAAATTTATCATGCTATTCGTGATTTCGTAATTATAACAAGTAGCATTTTTATTTTTTAAATCTAACTGAACTCTGGTTAGTGCAGCAATCGTTTGTGGCGTCAACTTATTTCTACGTTTTGTTTTTATGTTTGTTATGGTTGAAAAGTAACGTTCAACGTCAGCGTTAGAGTGGGGCAACGTCAAGCACAAATCAGCTAATTTGGATAAATTTGGAAATATATATTCCTCCACTTCATTTTTAGTGTCTCTAATTTCGCTCCAGAAAGAAGGAATACTCTTTTCCAGTAATGTTTGTTTTTCCTCTAATGAAAAATATGATGGCATTTTATGCCATTCGTCTTTTACAAGGCCTGAATTAAAGATTGATTTAAATTTGTTTAAAACCGAATCCAATTGTTCATTGTCATGTGTATTATCAAGAGCTGTATGTGGATGTAAAAAGTGTATAGAATTTTAAAATGGTTCATCAAACGGCACTCTTTGAGCAATATTGTGGAAAGCCGCTTGATAGCATTTCTGAATGTTAGTATAAAATTGTAAAAGTTTCTGATTGTCTGCATCATTATTTTTCAATTTCTAAGACTGATTTCATAGAGTCTGATCCATGATAAATTGTTTGTAGTGGCATTAAAGTTGCTTCATTATACACATCTATTTTGTGTATATTTGGTCCCTGAATATATTCAGGTTTTATGAAATTGGCTCCCACTATTTTTAACAATTTATAACACTGAGGGAGCAAGCAATGAAATATTACTTTCGAGTCCTGAAAGAATTTGTTAAGCGTATTAAACGTCGGTAATAAATGAAGTAAGAACTGTACATATGCTTTAGTATAAGGACATTGAAAACTGTCAAATAGTTTTTCTGCGACTTCAGACCCTCCACTTGCTGCCTCCGCAATAACAGAAAATAAAGGTGTAACGTCCCACTATTTTTCGAGCCGGTTTTATAACAATGTCTGTCTCCCAAATCACTCCTGATTCGAGACCGCGCTCACCTATTTCCAACTAAAACTCCCAAAATCCATCAAATCAGATAAATGCTCTCTTGTCAAAAGCCCAAGCAACTGAAAAACCCCGGAAGTCCTTGCGGCTAATAGTTCGTGCCAATGAAAAACCCCCAGAGGTCTTACTCTATTGTCCGCGCGTTCCAATTGTGGACACTTATTTCATGCGGCAAAGAAACCCGGAAATGATACCGCGGCGCGTGCCACGGTGCATACCGCGCATCCCCTTCGCCCGTAACGATCTTCCGAAAACCGTATAAATACCCGGGCCCAAGAGGCCGTGAACTTCTCTTCGACTGACACCAGTGGTCAATAACGTATTGCGTTTCATATATCATTCAAAAGTATTAACTCTCTTCTAAACTTCTTCGACTGACACCAGTGGTCAATAACGTATTGCGTTCCATATATCATTTACTAGTATTAACTCTCTTCGACTGACACCAGTGGTCGATAACGTGTATCATCAAAAAGTATTCGGAAAGTTTAAACTGTGTCACACTCTACGATCTACGACAACTACTGTAAGCGATTAACATTACTAAAATTACATTGTGTATCACCTTCATACCATTTACTACCTTATAACAAAACGCCTATTGCGTTTCATATATCATTTACTAGTATTAACTCTTATTGCATTTCGTATTTCTTCCTTACTAAAGCTTATCGCTCGTATTATTGTACTTTCTTAACGCCCATTGCGTTTCATATATCATTTACTTGCATTAACTCTTATTGTATTTCAAATTGCTTTCTTTCGTGTGTTCGCATGTATTCATGTTCATCATTTTATATTATTATTCTTGTTACTGCATAAAGCGCCATCGCGGTGCATATATACGTGCTTAAAGCTAAATAAACCGCTTTGCTTTAAACCTCGCTTCATATTATTGTGTTTACCCTGTGGCCGCGGAGATTCCAAGCCATAACGGACTGCAGCAACAGCTGATCTCGGTTCGCGAACTCAAGTGTTCTTATAGTGTTTACTAACGTTCTTTTGTATGGGCCGCGTATAGCCAGGTGATTTCTTATATGGATGCATCGGTAAATCCAATTACCAAATAGAAACAAAAACCAACAAGTGTTCTAACGGGTGTTCCCCCAGTATAATTTCGCCTTTAAACCTCCCTGGTCGCCGAGTGTGCAGGATTCAAGATCCTCGCCTCCAATCCCTCTACTCCGAGTGTGCAGGATTCAAGATCCTCGCCTCCAATCCCTCTACTCCGAGTGTGCAGGATTCAAGATCCTCGCCTCCAATCCCTCTACACCGAGTGTGCAGGATTCAAGATCCTCGCCTCCAATCCCTCTACTCCGAGTGTGCAGGATTCAAGATCCTCGCCTCCAATCCCTCTACTCCGAGTGTGCAGGATTCAAGATCCTCGCCTCCAATCCCTCTACTCCGAGTGTGCAGGATTCAAGATCCTCGCCTCCAATCCCTCTACTCCGAGTGTGCAGGATTCAAGATCCTCGCCTCCAATCCCTCTACTCCGAGTGTGCAGGATTCAAGATCCTCGCCTCCAATCCCTCTACTCCGAGTGTGCAGGATTCAAGATCCTCGCCTCCAATCCCTCTACCCCGAGTGTGCAGGATTCAAGATCCTCGCCTCCAACTCCATTAACCCCACAGTGTCATTGTCCCCATAGACCTCCACCCGGGACGTGACAAAGGCAGCCATTGATCCAGAACTCTTTGTACACACTGAAATAGTGCTAGCCATCTAGTTTGTGATGGCTGTATCATTTTCAATTCTGGATATTTTAGAAATACTTGAGTATCTTCTAAAATGCACTGTCGTTTCGGACTTCGGGAAAAATCTGTGTAAATTTTATGTAAAAATTTCTCTATGTGGCGTGGCAATTTATCGCACGCGTGGCGTGCAGCCAAATGTATCGAGTAGCAAATGCACCGAAAGAGGCAAATTTCGTTATTATCTTTTAGTAAACGAGAAAACAATGAATTATTGACTCCCACCATAACACTCGCGTTATCAACGCTCAGACCAACGATATTGCTGGCAAGCAAATTATATTTACTTAAAGAATTTAAAAGGCACTTATGTACATTTTCGGCTGTACATTCCTTAATTCCGACTAAATCTAACAAGTACGTATGTATCTCTTCTCCGTGCACGTATCGGATTAAAAAACATAACAGTTTCGTGTCCGCAATATCAGTAGTTTCATCTACTAAAATAGAAAAGAATTTGCCCTTCAATCTTTCAATAGTCTCTAAAATCACTGCTTTATTAATCACGTTTCTGATGAGTGCGGAGATTTTGGCTGGTTGAAGAGCGAAGTGTTGTACCAAACTGACATGTGGCATTGCACTCTGCATCAGTTTAGTGTAATGCTCAAAAGAACGAAATGACCTGTTATGTTCGATAATGTCAACACAAATCTTCAATTCGAACTCCTTTACACTATCTGCAAAGCTTCTGTCTCTGTGAAGTGGTTCTGTCCTGTGGTTCATGTTCATGGTATGTTTTCGACTCTTTCCATGCATTTGCATTTGGCTTTTGCACGCTGGAACAATTTTGCAGCACACTGCGCATCTTCCTTTATACGGATTTGCTGCTTCTTGAAGCCACGATTTAAGCTCTGGATCCTCTAACCAAGATTTGCAAAATTTTTGCCTCCGAACTGTTTTCTTCCGATTTGCAGTCTCTGTGTCACTGCTTGTAGCAGCTTCATGGCTGGGTCCAGAAATACATGCTGCTTCTTTCTGCTCCATATTCGTGTGGTGTATTTTAGAGACGGCGTGTGTTTGTAGATTATGTTTGCTCGGTGTTAACAGTTTGCAGCAAACTATACATTTAACTTTATATGGATCTTCTGTTTCGGCAAGCCAGGATGCAAACTGTGGGTCCTCTAGCCAGACTTTGCGAAAAGGTTGCTTCCAGGCTTTCTTTACAGCAGGGCTGATGAAGCTGCCGGCACTGCCTATTTAAACAATACTATTTATTATTCATAAACTATTAAAAAATAAAGTAAAAACGAACATTAAATTAAAGATATATCTTACTTGAATCAGTCTCTGTATCACTGCTTGTAGCAGTTGCATGGCTGGGTCCAGCAACACTGGTCACATCAATGCCTGTATGGTACATCAATCCATTATGAGTAAATTTTTATATCATAATAATACTTACTACAAAATTTTAAAAGAGGAAAGTAATGAACATAATGTTTAGCATATCCTTGTTAAAAAAGTTACTTCAATTTTTCAAGAAATGATCATTTTTTAAATTATACTAATGTAAAAGTATTAAATATTTGTCTTACCTGAATCTTTATTCATGCTGCAACTTTAATAAAGCACTGAGCAACTCCAATAAAACGTAAAATACACAAAATACAACAGTTAACACAAGAACGATTTGAAAGCGTGGCGTCACGATTCGTAATGGTAATGGCGTACAACACATCACTCGCTCCGCTAAGCGGCGTCGCTTGGCTTGACTTGACGGTGGCGCCGTTTCGTTTCCCACCTTGGCGCTGATTGGTTTGACGTCACTGCGTCACTGCGCATGCGTCACGGAGCGTAGTCTAGACTGATGAAACTATTTCCTATTCACTCTGATCATGAGATCCTTATTAAGAACGCAGTACAACACGAAATAACAACGGTATTAAGATGTTTAGCGTGTAATTACACAAGTACTACTATCAGTACAAATTGTGTGATACATCTTGCACTGCCCAAGATGTTAAAAAAAAATCATTTGAATTTCAAGATATAATAAAACACAATTTCACAGGGTGGAAAAATATGAAAGATTTTTGCAATAATTGTGATAATTTAAATTCAAACATAATGAAGAAAGTCAATATAACTGCTACCAAACAAATTCTTATTGCAAAATTACATTTGTTCGATCACGATAGTAGTGGAACAACGAAAGTGGAGAATTTCTCCATCAAAGCAATACTTACTACTAAAATACAAATGGGGGATCTCTGTTATAAACTTAAGACAGCGATTTTCCGCCACTGTAAAAGTATTGCGGATGGTCATTACACGAGTATGGTAAGGGGTAAGGGCACAACGTGGATATCCGTGGATGATTTACGAGTAGAAAAAAAAGCTTGGCCACGTAATGCTAAAAATGCATACATATTTTTCTTCGAAAGGTGTTAATTGTGGTTGTTATATTACAGTTCAATGTTAAATACGTTCAGCGCCATAAGCTGCTTCGCGCACCACGTACTGTACACAAAGTACTATAAATATGTACACAAAGTACATATACATACAGGGTCATCCGTTAAAACTGCAACCAGCTCAGCGTTCGGAGGGTTGCCAGCGACCGGACAGCAGTGATGCCCGAGCTTTGAAAATTTTAGGATGGTCTCTTTCAAATTACCGTCCTAAAGGGCTATGCGGAATTTCCCGGCTCAGGTAAGCGAGCCGCGCGCTTCACTTTTATGATCGGTTTACCACTCGCACCCCAGATTACTGTAATGAGGTTTGAAAACAAAACAGTGTCGACTGGTCTTGTACCCGTCTCAATTTCAAAAATTGTAGCTACGACAGGGTTGACCGCGGTGTTACTTAACGCCACGCCTATACTGGCCTCCGTTAATGTCATTGTTTGGAACGATGCGCCAGTATTGTGGTTCTTTCACGCAGGTGGCGAAAAATCTCTCCGTACAGGGGTATAGCGTTGCGGTCAACTCTGCCGGGCGCTAAAATTTTTTAAATTCAGACCGGTACGAGACTAGTCGACATTGTTTTCAAACCTCATTACAGTAATTTGGGGTGCGAGTGGTAAACCGATCATAAAAGCCGAGCGCGCGGCTCGCTTACCTGGGCCGGGAAATTCCGAATAGCTGTTTCCGACGTTAATTTGAAAGAGACCATTCTAAAATTTTCGAAGCTCGGACATCACAGCTGTCCAGCGGTCGCTGATAGCTGTCCGAACACCGGGCTGGTGCATTGTAGTAGTGCAATGCGTCCGTGAGGCACTCTTGCCATTTTATCTGTACGCGTGAGCGCGGGTGTGTAAGAGACCCTGTATGTATAATCCATACATATAGATCGGCAATGAGGTGCACATGGTTTCTTTTCGTAGTTGTTAAACTTAGTTATTACGTAGAATTTATCCTTAACTCTGTCCCGTCATAAGACTGTTCATGGCTGTTAATGATGAACCTTTGTAATTTATATAATATTAAAAATTATCTGAAGTCATTCCCTACTATGCAAATTATCTTTGTAAAAAGAAGTGAGATCCCCATAAAAAACTTCAAAGAAGTAAAAAAATTACGCCAAGTACACGAATTATCTTTGTAAAAAGAAGTGAGATCCCCATAAAAAAACTTCAAAGAAGTAAAAAAATTACGCCAAGTACATGAAAAATCAAATATATCACAAAAAATAGAAGGTAATAAAATCACAAAAAAATAGAAGAAAATATACAATCACAAAAAATAGATGATAATAATACTTACAAAATAAAAAAATATGTGAAATCAAAATGAGCTGCAAGTACATAAAGGTGCTTTCTAACGGCGCTTAAGATGACACAACTACATATACACAGCTAAAATGGTGTGTTCATACATTCCATTACTCATATCGCGGACATTTGTTAATTAACCCATCAAAAAGAATCCCATTTAAAAACATTGTCGTAAATTAATAGCTTTACGAAATTAATGATATACAAAAATTTGCGCCAATTATAACAATGGCTATTTATACAAAGCTAAAAATGTATTAAATAATATCACAAAAAATAAAAGATAAAAATAAAATTTCAAAAAAATATTGAAGGAAATATACAATCTCAAAAAGTAGAAGATAGTAATAATTACAAATTAAAAAAGATGTGAAATCAAAATGAGCTGCAAGTACATATAGGTGCTTTCCAACTGCGCTTCAGATGACACAACTACATATACACAGCTACAATGCCGTGCTCATACATTCCATTACTCATATCGCGGACATTTGTTAATTAACCCATCAAAAAGAATCCCATTTAAAAACATTGTCGTAAATTAATAGCTTTACAAAATGTATGATATACAAAAATTGCGTCAATTGTATCAATAGCTATTTATGCAAAGAAAAAAATGTATTAAATAATATTAAGCAGATATTTATACAAATAAATATTTTAATACGAATAAATATTTTATTCAAAATACTTGGCGCTGCGAAACCGAAAAAAAGGTTAATAGTTTTAGTATTAATAATTTACAATAACTCCCTTACAATCTAAAATACATAAACATATCCATACACATATTAGAAACGCAGTGAGATTTATTCTACATATATTTAATTCTAATATCATACGTAGCATATGCGCACGCACACATACACATATTCATGAATGCACGCACAAGAAAGATAGAAAAACATTAATGCAATTTATACATATTTATTCAGTTTAGCAACACCAATTCGGGGAGCAGAGCCATGTATTTTGAATAAAATATTTATTCGTATTAAAATATTTATTTGTATAAATATCTGCTTAATATTATTTAATACATTTTTTTCTTTGCATAAATAGCTATTGATACAATTGACGCAATTTTTGTATATCATACATTTTGTAAAGCTATTAAGTTACGACAATGTTTTTAAATGGGATTCTTTTTGATGGGTTAATTAACAAATGTCCGCGATATGAGTAATGGAATGTATGAGCACGGCATTGTAGCTGTGTATATGTAGTTGTGTCATCTGAAGCGCAGTTGGAAAGCACCTATATGTACTTGCAGCTCATTTTGATTTCACATCTTTTTTAATTTGTAATTATTACTATCTTCTATTTTTTGAGATTGTATATTTTCTTCAATATTTTTTGAGATTTTATTTTTATCTTTTATTTTTTGTGATATTATTTAATACATTTTTAGCTTTGTATAAATAGCCATTGTTATAATTGGCGCAATTTTTGTATATCATTAATTTCGTAAAGCTATTAATTTACGACAATGTTTTTAAATGGGTATAGATATACGGCAGATGGCACTTCCGCTTCCATCTGCTTCCATATTCGGATTCGCACACAGGTGGCGCGATTATACCTATGTTGTGGGGAGCGTCGTCCCCCTCTTTGCGGACCGCACAGGAGTAGGGAGCTGGGCAATCGACAGCGCGGCGATGCGCACTTCGACTCGTAGCTTGCTAAAGGTGGCCGTTCCAATGCGCGGCGCAGATGGTATTTCCTATACTTAAGGGGGTAGACACGTCACGTGGTCTGGCCGATTCGGCAGGTCGGTATTACAGCAGGTTTTTTCTGCACAGAAATGGTAATACCGATAGATCGACGATTGCCCGGTAAACGCGAGAGGGAGCTGTTTGCTATTTCCGTATTCTATTCTGAATAAGGAAATAAATTCTCAGCTGTTGCGTTGTACTTATAAAAATTTAAACGGAAAGTCGGCTGGTACTGCAAACGTAGAAAATTCATTGTACATTTTAATTACTTGAAATGTGCTTATGCTACAATATTCTACGTTGGCAGTAAGGAATTATAAGTGAAAAGGAAAAATAGATGAGGGCATGTCCCCAGAAAATGAAGTTTGTTAGGATAGACATTTTTTAATTAGCAAAACACTGAAACAGAACATGAAATACACATCCTATGCAGAAAGCAGTTATGAACAAACATATATAAAATTGTGTTTGATGTTGAATCCAACGCGTGATTATTATGTGGTCCCTCCTCGAAGTGACAGAAAATATAACCTATGTATATGCTATAACACAATAAATATTTAGCGGTGTTACGTCCCTACTTCCTATTCGGGGCCGCGATTTTTTGGGAGGTTACGTATTTAACCGCTTTTGAGCTAATCCAGGGATTTACGCTCTGGGATAGTCGAGACAACGTTTTTGATATTCAATATTATTATTCTGTGAAGTACCCTACCTTTCTTATTATGAGATTGGGATTAACTTCCACGAGATGGGACCTGATGAAACCCCTGATATCTCCTGGGCCTGGTCGGGCTTCGGGGTGGTCCACTCGCCAACAACCAGGGTTCGCCCAAATGCAGGGGGTTCGATCTCTTGCCTGACGATCGGAGGTGTAGCGGTACCAAGAAGCTCGTCGCCGGTCGCCGGCGCTTCACGATAATAACAATTCAGTTTTCGTAGCTGCACTCGTCGCCCCGCACGATGATTCCTTGGCATTTGTCCTTTGGTATTTTAACCAGCAATTATTAATTGACCGATGCATCAATCTCCACCTTCCGCACCAGGTGCTACCGCGGGCAACGTTCTGCTCTTCAACAGCACCATCGGGGAAGGCAAGCTCGATGTAATTGCAAATATTTCATTAGAATTTATTAATATTTTACAAATCGCGTCTCTCAAGGTTTACGCTTGATTTCTGGTAAAACCGCGGGCAACGTTCTGCTCATAGGTAATACCATCATTCAACGCAACCCGTGAATTATCAGTGTACATTTTCGTAATTTATTTCATTTTAGCAAAAGACAAACGTCAAATCAAAGAGGATTGGAATTTGAGGTAGAACACTTCACTCACTGATTTAATGTAACAAAAATCAATTTTATTTACCGTTACGATGTCTACACTTCAACTTTTATTACTGTTTTGTTTTTTCTCGATTCAAAAGATTCTTGTAGTCTTTAACGTGTGATTGATGAGGAATTAATATAATAACTGAACATGATAACTTTTATAACATGGTAATAATCTCCGCGGGTGGTCCGATCCCTTTTTATAGGGCAATTGGTCACTCCTTCTCCAGGTTTGTCACATGACAATTAAGACGGTGGGAGATGAAATCGCCCAATCATCTGCCGTGGGATCCACCTGAAGAATTCTTTCCAGCGGGCTATCCGAGAGTTTTGTTTACTGCAGAATTTGAGCTATTGCGCGCCTATTTCGGTGTCTTCTGCTTTACTTAAGACGTATTTCTGCAGTTATACGAAACCCTCAGTAGCGTCGATAGTTAAATTCTTATTTTAATTCCTTTTTAGAAGTTTACGCTACTGGGTTTTCGATGTGCTCTGTACGATTGGTTTCGTACAGCCCACATACTAGGGATTGAAGTTAAAATACATCGGTTCCGTATTGGAGCTCGATTTACGGGATATAATAGGGAGGGCAAATTTGTGGCGATGATCAGGAGCGCAGCTTCGCGAAGGTGTCGACTCCGCTGGCGGAAGGGGCCTCTGACCCATCAGCTGGCGTCCACTGGTCCCCTTTGTGTGCGCACGACTGGCTAGCTGGTGTGCGGCTAGTAGCTGTGCGGCTACCTCCTTCATGCTGGTCCTCCTGCTCACTGTTGCCGTCCGTTGATTCTTGACTTGATTTCTTCTTGTAGATGGGGATTACAATGCCTTATCGGCAACACTTGTATACTAGGTGATTACAATACACCAAAGTACGAAATAGTAAATATATTCGATTTAAAGGGTTAGATAATAGTAGACTCCACGTCGCGGGACGTGACACCTCCCCCCTTAGAAAGCAAATTTCCAGAGGAAATTTGTTTCAATTCTTGGATGGCTTCCTTGAATTCTCTTGCTGCTGGAGTCGGTTGTTGTCCCTCGTCAGTTGTTGCTGGTTGATCTGCATTCTGCGATGACGGTTGCTTTTTCTTTGCAAAATGTATTATTAAAGTAGTTAAGGAGCTCCAAATTGCCCCTAACAAGTGTAGTCCGCATCCATAGACTGCATGTATTTGATATCCGTGTACAATGGTATCAAATACTGTTTTTATTATTTTAATGATAATAAAAACTCCAAGTAGTCCTGCGGTGACTGTTCCAAATTTAAGAAATCCATTCCAGAATTTGGCTGCTGCATTTTCGGCAAACGTGGTGATGGTTTCTTCGTCCAAAATTCCCATTATTGAAATTGATCCAACGGGAATATTTTTCCCGGATACTCCTCTGGCGAGTGTATTTAATATCGCTGCTTTTTCTGCAGGGAACATAATGTGGTCCCTTAAATTTTCCAATTCCTTCTGTGTATATATTCCGCTGGTTGCGAGATCCGAAGGAGATGTATAATGCCAGTTGAGTTTTGTTTTTGGATGTAATATTTGAGGTGGATGAACTTCAATTGGATGTGGTGAAATTCTGTGCCATGCTTGGTCAATTTCATACATGACTGGTAGAATGGGACTACATTCTCCATGTGTCCCTTGAGTAGTTAATATGTGAGATTTCGGTGTTAAAAACATAGAATTGTTTTTCAACCATATAGGTAACTCTATATAACATTCATCGGTTTTACGTATTTTAACTTGTACAGGAATGCATTTAACAATGTGAATCACTTCGCCAGCTACTAGTGCCATATGTCCTGGTGATTTCATGACTATATTGGCAAATTCGTCTGGTTTCAGTGTAGCAATTATTAGAGCATTGTTTAATATTTGCTGTTCCAATAAGCATTTTTGAATAATTATGTCTCTGTATAGAGTTTTTAATTCAGTTCTTATGTGTTTTTCCACGTAGACAAATTTGGAATTTACATACGTAAAAATATCCAAATTTTCTACAGGAATTTTGTGTAAAGATGCAAATGTTCTTTCTTTTGTTGTTTCCAAGATGAATAATTTTGGATGTTCCGTCTGTATAAGCGTATAACCACATAGATGTTGCTCTCCTGTTGGAGTTAAAGCAAACGTTAATATCCTGCGTGGTTAATGCATACACTGAAGGTGATTTTTCTTCGGTTTGGCTGGTATCGGTAATTTTGGATGCCAACCCTTCGTAGAGTACATCATAACGATCGAATTTGCAGGTCGATGGTGGAAAAGAGTGCCAGAATGTATGTCCGTCCTCATTGTCCACACAAAATCCGTTTTGAAAATGGCATATTGTTCCAGATTTCAATATGATTTTATTAGGCTCCAGTCGTACTGGTACTAGAGCGGTTTTGAGTGTTATTTTCGCCATTGCTTGTACTACTACTGTTTCCCATGATCCATAAGGGTCAGAAAATTGTGCTCCGGTACATTTTCCATCTGCGGTGAGTGATCCAGCCATGGTAAATGTCCGGGTTGATGTCTGGTTCATTTTGAGTCCCACCAAATAGACGTTATTACCTATAACGGTGGATCCATATTCATGCATATTTCGGCATTGACGTTCAGTTAAATCTTCAAGATATTCATTTAGTCCGTTGTGTACTACAGAAATGTGTGAATGCATTCCGCAATAATAAATGGTTCTTGAAATTATGAGCTTGCATTGGATGACTTCCACGTAGTTGAAGTCCAAGAGTTGCAGAAGTTGAATGTAGATTTCCTTTGTGGTTGTGGAGATTGGGCTTATTTCGCAATCTCCTACTGAATTTAATGAAACGGTTGTCACGTTTAAATGTTGCCCATTGCAATCGTATCCAATGAGGGCCCAAACGAGATTCAAGTTGATTAGAATTATCCATGGTAAAATCATGGTAATTCCCCTTTTTTAAAACAAAAAAAAAATATAAAGTTCATTTTGAACTATTGTTATTTTAACAATGATTTATATTTATTCCTTTAATATTTCGTACTTTCTTAATTCTATTTATAATAACAGGTATTCTTTTGTATACCCGATCTTTCGTCGTATTGGTTGAACCCAAACTAAAAATATAGTTTTCTTTTAAATATAACTTTTATATAAAGCTTATTGATTATTATATTTCTATTTTCCTTTATAAATGAACGTTTATATACTGGTTAACGTATGTAGGGTAGCATTTGTTTAGATGACTACCACCTAATTTCAACAATTTTGTAATTCCCGTATGCTAACCCTGCGTATTCTTGATGGGTTAGGTCCAAATATTCTTCTATGCAACCAGCACAAGTGGCTGCTTCATTAATCCACGCTATTTCTTTACCGCAATGGTCGCATTTCGCAATTTGTTCCGCTACGGATTCGATACAGATAGCATGTAAGTAATTTTCAGTCACATATTCTGGTGCCACATTTGTTTGCACATAGCATTCAGCGCATATACATTTAGTATCGGATATGTAGAGTCGGTATACACACTGTCGTACACAACTCAATAATAATAAGGGTATATAAGTTTCGGGGAAGTCATAAGGGATGGCTCCATCGATAGGGCCATGATGTCCATCATTTTCCCGTGGTTGTCTGGGGTCGTGTTGTACTCCCATTTTAAATCAAATTCGGTTTCTGATCTGTAATCATTTTGTACTTTGTTCTTATACTAATTTAATATATACCTTTCATATGAGGGTTAGTCATTCAATCAACAATTATTAGAGATAAATAGATGTTTTATATTTTAAAAATATATATAGCTTTACAGCAAAAATACAGTAATATAAATATAAATTTATCCCTTGCTGTCACCATCTGGTGATCACGTCCATTATGCCTCCCATATTTAATATATTCCACTTTCCGGGAGTTAGTTCTAAATACTCTTCAATACATTCGGTACACCTGCAAGCCGGTGTCACGGTCGCCAAAGAGGTCCCGCATTGATGACAGGAGGATGCCATTATCAATGCAGTGTATTTGCACATTGAGTGCCATCCCCCTTCTACAAGGTGTTGCTTTACGGGTTCATACATAGTGTCATAACAGTTGGTGCAGAACCTCAACATTTCCCATGTATAGATCCTTACGATTGATTTAGTTATGCAGTACATCTGCATCAAGGGCCTATACACATGTGGATGTTGACTAGGGAGGGCACCATCTATTGGTCCATAGAATTCCATATCCTCTTCGAATTCCTCTACGGGAAGCTTCATATCTGTAATAGATGGCTTTTTAAGTATTTTATACTTGATTTGGTTTAGCCATCTATTGTTTAGTGGCTATCCTTTTCTCAAACATATTTGTATATTCTTTTATGTGAATTATAAGGGGGTATGGTATTTATGCAAAGATAATCTTTCTTTCTTGATTTTTATTTTATACATATTCTACAACAATTATTTCTCCGCGTAACAATTGATCTTTATCACTTTGGTGTAGTTGTAGACAACAGGCGGTGCACTCCGAACAGGTTAAAGCTGGTCGTCTGAATACCATGCCGATTCCGCATTTGGTACAGATGGAACCCCGCAATAACCCCACGTAATTACAGATGCAGTGCCCTCCTGTTTCCATGAATCTTTGTTGTTCGTGGGGGTTACTTAATTCGTAACAAACGTCACAAATCCTTTTATTGCCCCAGCTATATATAGTAGCTGTGCTTTTGATTAGGCAATATAAATGTTCGAATCGATTGTAAAGAGGCGGAACCAGGGTCGATATTACATCTTCGATTGCCCTGGCGTAATCTTCGTCCTCTTCTTGGGGAACTTCTACTGGGAGTATCATGGTCTGTAATAGACGATACTCTAAGTATTTTATTCTCTATTTGTATACAATTTTATTTTATTTGATTATCATCCTGGATAGGACTTAATATACGCGAGCTTAAGTTTATTTATATGTACAGTACGAGTTGTTCCATCAGATAATATTTTAACATTCTGATTAGGCAACAATTCGAGTACTTTATACGGTCCTGAGTACTGATCTGCGAACTTTGTCCTCCGAGGTTCTTTCAAAAGATATACTAAATCTCCTGCTTTAAAATCTTGTGGATTAATTTTCCGATCATAATATTGTTTAGATTTGGCTTTTGCCTTTATCAAATTTTCTCGGGCTTGGGTTTGCAGATTAGTTATTTTACAAAATAAATCTCTTAGATATTCAACATATGTAGGTTCCAAATCTTCACCAATAGGTTTTTCGCTTGAAGGTTCTCGTGCTATGCATCCGAAAACTAATTCATGTGGTGAAAATTTAGTACCCTCATGTACTGCAGTGTTGTATGAAAACATTGCTAAATCTATCCAATTATCCCAATTATCATCATTTGTCGTATACTGTTTTAAATATTCTGTTAGTACGTGATGCGATCTTTCTATCGAACCGTTACTCTGTGGATGATAAGCTGTAGTAACATAACGTTTAATTTTGAATCGCTTAGCGATGATTTTTAGCAAATTTGAAGTAAAATTTGTTCCTTGATCAGTTAAAATGGCTTTAGGTGATCCGAATCGGCAAATAAACCGTTTTATAAATACGTCTGCTATATCGGCAGAGGTGGTTCGAGCTAAAGGTATCGCTATTGAATATTTCGTTAATAAATCTTGTATCGTTAGTATGTGTGTTCTTCCTTTTCTGGTTTTTGGCAATGGTCCTACGATGTCCATGCTGATTTTGTCGAACGCTTTACCTGGAGTATCTGTCAAGACCATTGGTTGTTTTATTTTTATTCTTGTTAACTTTTTCATTTGACAGTCTTGGCATTCTCTGATGAATTTTTGAATTTCCTTCTTCATATTTTCCCAATAGTAATTTTGTCGTATCCTGTGGTAGGTTTTCGTAACTCCTTTGTGTCCTCCACTGGACGACGTATGTTTTTCTTTTATTATATGTTCTCTCAGATTTTCAGGTGGTGTTACCACTTCACCAGTGCAAATGGTGATTGTAATCGGTAGGTTTTCGAAGATGTGCTTTAATCTATTTATGATATATTTCCATGGTATGTCTTCTATATTATGGGTTCTACTTATGGAGAACGATTTCAGGTCGAATTCCGTGACTACGTCCCATAATGACATGAGACCATTTAAAATGTTATCAGGTCGTATAATAGTTCTTGGATTTTCTTTGATTGGTAAACTTATTATATATCTTACTCCATCTGGTACTGGTCGGGCCCTTTCTAGGGTAAGATCTACATGATTTGGTAGTAGATTTTCTGTTTCTAGTTCTTTAGCACCTCTATCGATTGGACTTCCATCCAATCCGATGAAAATGACTCTATTATCTTTTATTTTTGCAAGAGAATCTCTAGATTCTCTTATCACCAATTGGTTTTGATGAGGAATTGTATCCTCGCTTCTACTTGTAGTTGTTCTTGGTGATAATTGAGGCGGTGATGGAGATAGATCTATTATTTCCATGGATTCTTCGTCTTGCGGTGTTTCTGTGGTTTCCATTGATTCTTCTTCTTGTAGTGTTCCAGTAGTTTCGATTGATTGTTCTTCTTGTAGTGTTTCGGTAGTTTCAATTGATTCTTCTTCTTCTTGTGATGTTCCTGCGATGTCAATTGGTTCTTCTTGGATTTTCCTTTTTGGTGAAGGACCAGCAATTGATGAATCGCTTGATAGAGTTCTTTTCCGTTTTTGTTCTAAATTTTGAGGTGTTTCTGACGATAATGTATTTTGTTCCATATCTACATCTTCTGATTCTTCTGGTATTGGTATGCGTTTACGTCTCCTTTTTGGAAATTCTAAATATTTGAGTTCCCTATTTGGGAAGGCTAAATGTCTACTTCTCGTCATTGCTCCTTTGAAATCTTCCGGTGAAGTTGACCGTAAATTTTTCTTTTGAGGCGGTTCGCCTTCTGGAGGATCCTCTTCCTCTCTTGCTCTTATCGGTAGGCATACTTCTGGTGGATTGCGGGATAACGCATCAGCGTTGAGGTTACTTTCCCCTTTTTTATAATTTATTTCGAATTCGTAATCGGATAATTTAAGTTTCCATTTCCAAATTCGAGAATTTGGATCTTTTATTGAATTCATCCATACTAGAGGTTTGTGGTCTGTTTCTATTTTAAATTTACGACCATATAAATAGGGTCTAAAATGTGTCACGCAATAAATAATTGCTAAACATTCTTTTTCAATTGTAGAATAATTTTGTTCTGCTGTATTTAATAAGCGGGACGCATAAGCAATAGGAAGATCGTCGCCGGTAAATTCCTGACTAAGCACTCCTCCTATAGCGTAACCCGAAGCATCCGTCGTTACTTTGAACGGGTGCGAGAAATCTGGGTATTGAAGTATTGGCTTAGATATTAGAGCTTTCTTTAATATTTGAAATGCTTCTTCTTCTTCTTTGTCCCAAATAAATTTCTTTGTCTTTTTTAATAGATTTGTTAATGGTTTCGATTTTCTTGAAAATTCAGGTATAAATCGTCTATAGTATCCAATTAATCCCAAGAATTGTTTAATGTTCTTAGGGGTTTTGGGTCTAGGAAAATTTTCTACTGCTTCAATCTTTTTTGGATCCGGTTTTACTCCATGTTCGTCAATTATGTGTCCTAAATAGATCACTTCATGTCGTAAAAATTCGCATTTGTCTGGTTGAAGCATTAGTTTTGCTTCCCGTAGTCTTTTCATTAATCTTGTAAATTTTATTTCGTGTTCACGAAGAGAACGGGAATATATTACTATGTCATCCAGATAAACAAAAAGTTCGGTTCCTTGAAGTCCTGATAGAACGCTATTCATAAGGCGTTGAAATGTTGCAGGAGCATTTTTTAATCCAAAGGGCATTCTTGTAAACTGATAATGTCCATATGGTGTAGAAAATGCTGTCTTGTGTGCGTCGTCTGGTGCCATCTTAATCTGATGAAACCCTGATGCTAAGTCGAATGTAGAGAAATATTTTGCGCTTCCTAATTGATCCAATATTTCTGTAATATTTGGTAGAGGATAAGCGTCACCTATCGTTTTTTCGTTTAATTTACGATAATCGATTACTACTCTCCATCGTTTTTTCCCTGTTGAATCTGGTTTTTTAGGAACGATCCATATGGGAGAACTATACGGAGATGAGGATGATTCTATCACACCAGTTTCCAATAATTCATTTATTTGTTGATTTATTTCATCCTTATGAACTGGTGGATATCGATATTGCCGAGTATTTATCGGTATATCATCTGTAGTATGAATTCTGTGTTGTATGCTATCTGTTCCTTCCAAAATTTCTCCTGCCAGATGAAAACGATCTTCGTTTTCCTTTATTAGTTGTATCACATTTTCTTTTTCTTCCTTGTTTAAGTGATCCAACCTGAGTAGTTTCAAGATTTCTTCGAATCGATTTTCTTTCGATATTTTCGTCAAGTTACAGCGTTTATAGGAACGTTCTTCAAATGGAAGTATTTCGATTGTAGGTACTACAACATTACAATCCTCGTTCGTACTATTTATTATTCTCATATGGGCTTTTCCCTCTCGATTTGTTACTAAGGCATTTCCCAAATAGATTCCTTCTTTGACGTGCAATTTTCCTACGTATCCTTCACGCAGTTCTGGATTTGCAATATTAATATGGAAAGGGACTGAACTTCTTTTTGGCACGAATATCTCCTCGTATGTATTAAAGGGAATATAGTTATTTCCCCACTTGATTTGCCTTTTTGCATAATCGATGCTGGCTTCTTGATGTAACAGAAATTCGGATCCTAAGATTCCGTCTTCATCGTCAAACAGTGCGTCGTTTACCACGTGGAAATTCACTGGATGATTCGCAATCATTATTGATGCAGTCCCTAAGGTAGCTTGATTCGAATCGATTATTCCACGGATATATATGATTTCTTGAGTGTTGACGATTGTCGATGCTGTTACCATTGATTTCTTGATGAGGTTGACATCGGATCCCGAATCAACCATTAATCGTGCCTTCCCTTCCAGATTTGGAGATGTTATTAGTATTGTTGGAATATTTCGTACGGTATTAATAGGAACAGTTACTGTTCGTTTATTTGTTCGTCTTCTTCCTCCATTGATTTCTTCTTCGTTTGTTGTTCCTTCACTGACTTTTTTCCTTCGATTTCCAACGTCGGTTTCCAGGGCGTTGATTTTCCTGATGGTTTTGCTTCTTCCGTTTTTGGGACTCCTATTTTCATTATTTTCTGACGCTGTGGAGGGTTCCCACTCCGGATTGCGCCAGACGTTTCCGGGTGGCCCTGCTCGTTTCCCTGATTCATTCTTGAGTATGGGACTATTTCTCCTGATTCTACTTTGGCCTTGAACTTGAAACAATCCTTAATCAGATGTCCCGATTTCTTACAATAATTGCAAGAAATTTCTAATTGATTCGGTGATGATGTTGCAGCTCCGCTGTTTTGTAATGAATTTGGTTGCCACGCGTTATTTCGCGGCTGATTGTTTTGCCATCCGCTATTTCGCGGCTGGTTATTTTGCCATTTCGGTATGGCTCCTTCGTATTTAGGCGGTCCAGAATTTGGTTTATTTTGGGGTACCGATGGATTCGCTCTTTGATCACGGGACACAGGTTGCTGACGAGTATATGAACTTGTCTTCATTCTCTCGTCTTCTAGTTTGACTTCTTTGTCAATTTTTACGGCTAGAGCATAGATTTCATCCAGCCCTAGTCCTTGACGTTCTTGTCTCAAGCGTAAAGAAATTTCACGAGGTAATCCTTTAATAAAAGCTTCCAGTGTGTCCGCATTGATATTTTCCTGCAGTGTAGCGGATATTTCTCCATAATTTCGTTTTTCCCCGTCTATTATAGCTAAGCGCAAATTTTGAACGCGAGTTATGTAATCGAGAATATTTTCTCCTGGTTTTTTAAATGTATACCCCAATTCGCCTTTATATTGATTCACATTTTTACACGGCGCGAAGTACTGTTTCAATTTATTTCCGAACTCGTCTAGAGTGATTAGATCAGAATCGCCTATCGCAATTAAAGCATGTCCGCGTAATTTATTCATTAATAGTTTTGTTAATTGCATTTCTTGCTGAGGGGCTAACATTGATTTTGCCCGTTCACATGCCTTTAAAAATTGAAAAACAGATGGTCGATAGCCATCGAAGAAAGGAACTGCCTCTAACGCGAGTTTGATTGGAATTTTTCCGTCCATCGGATCTTGTTTAGATTTAAAGTCGCGAATTTCTAGTTCACGCGTTACTGGACGTTTTTCGACCGGATTTGGGGTAATTATCTCAGATTTGATACTGTGAACGTCTTCGGCACGCTCCCTCTCTAATCTTTTTACTCTTGCTGTTACTGACTCTAAATGCTCGAATTTTTCATCCCACAACGTTAATATTGTGAGGAGTTGAGATAAAGTTTCGGAAGGGGTCAATTCACCCTTTGATTCTAACGCTGTCTTTGCCTGTCGGATTATCTCTGTTTGCTTTCGCAATTCCTCTTCGTCCTTTTCACCGTGATCCGACATGATTCTTGATTTTACGCGCTTGATTTTACTGATTTGATTTCTCAACTATTGCGGATTATCCCACCGCTGCCACCAATAAAATAACTCCTAATGTTACGTCCCTACTTCCTATTCGGGGCCGCGATTTTTTGGGAGGTTACGTATTTAACCGCTTTTGAGCTAATCCAGGGATTTACGCTCTGGGATAGTCGAGACAACGTTTTTGATATTCAATATTATTATTCTGTGAAGTACCCTACCTTTCTTATTATGAGATTGGGATTAACTTCCACGAGATGGGACCTGATGAAACCCCTGATATCTCCTGGGCCTGGTCGGGCTTCGGGGTGGTCCACTCGCCAACAACCAGGGTTCGCCCAAATGCAGGGGGTTCGATCTCTTGCCTGACGATCGGAGGTGTAGCGATACCAAGAAGCTCGTCGCCGGTCGCCGGCGCTTCACGATAATAACAATTCAGTTTTCGTAGCTGCACTCGTCGCCCCGCACGATGATTCCTTGGCATTTGTCCTTTGGTATTTTAACCAGCAATTATTAATTGACCGATGCATCAATCTCCACCTTCCGCACCAGGTGCTACCGCGGGCAACGTTCTGCTCTTCAACAGCACCATCGGGGAAGGCAAGCTCGATGTAATTGCAAATATTTCATTAGAATTTATTAATATTTTACAAATCGCGTCTCTCAAGGTTTACGCTTGATTTCTGGTAAAACCGCGGGCAACGTTCTGCTCATAGGTAATACCATCATTCAACGCAACCCGTGAATTATCAGTGTACATTTTCGTAATTTATTTCATTTTAGCAAAAGACAAACGTCAAATCAAAGAGGATTGGAATTTGAGGTAGAACACTTCACTCACTGATTTAATGTAACAAAAATCAATTTTATTTACCGTTACGATGTCTACACTTCAACTTTTATTACTGTTTTGTTTTTTCTCGATTCAAAAGATTCTTGTAGTCTTTAACGTGTGATTGATGAGGAATTAATATAATAACTGAACATGATAACTTTTATAACATGGTAATAATCTCCGCGGGTGGTCCGATCCCTTTTTATAGGGCAATTGGTCACTCCTTCTCCAGGTTTGTCACATGACAATTAAGACGGTGGGAGATGAAATCGCCCAATCATCTGCCGTGGGATCCACCTGAAGAATTCTTTCCAGCGGGCTATCCGAGAGTTTTGTTTACTGCAGAATTTGAGCTATTGCGCGCCTATTTCGGTGTCTTCTGCTTTACTTAAGACGTATTTCTGCAGTTATACGAAACCCTCAGTAGCGTCGATAGTTAAATTCTTATTTTAATTCCTTTTTAGAAGTTTACGCTACTGGGTTTTCGATGTGCTCTGTACGATTGGTTTCGTACAGCCCACATACTAGGGATTGAAGTTAAAATACATCGGTTCCGTATTGGAGCTCGATTTACGGGATATAATAGGGAGGGCAAATTTGTGGCGATGATCAGGAGCGCAGCTTCGCGAAGGTGTCGACTCCGCTGGCGGAAGGGGCCTCTGACCCATCAGCTGGCGTCCACTGGTCCCCTTTGTGTGCGCACGACTGGCTAGCTGGTGTGCGGCTAGTAGCTGTGCGGCTACCTCCTTCATGCTGGTCCTCCTGCTCACTGTTGCCGTCCGTTGATTCTTGACTTGATTTCTTCTTGTAGATGGGGATTACAATGCCTTATCGGCAACACTTGTATACTAGGTGATTACAATACACCAAAGTACGAAATAGTAAATATATTCGATTTAAAGGGTTAGATAATAGTAGACTCCACGTCGCGGGACGTGACAAGCGGCTATTTCGTTGTATTACGCTACATTTGTGAACTTTTCATCATCCTTCCGAAACATTATTATTACGCCGCAACAGTATCTTTAGGAAATCGGGTATAGCATATAGGTTATATTCTCTGTCACTTGGAGGACCGGATTTTCTGTCCTCGAAGTGACAGAAAATATATCCTATATGCTAGACCCGATTTCCTAAAGATACTGTTGCGACGTAATAATAATGTTTCGGAAGGATGATAAAATGTTCACAAATGTAGCGCAAAAGAACGAAATAGCCGCTCAACATTTATTGTCATATAGCGTATACATAGGTTATATTTTCTGTCACTTCGAGGAGGGGACCATAGACATATATAGACGGTGGAGCGTAAGCTGAGGGGGGTGGCAAGGTTCGCGGTAAGGGGAGCGATACGAGTAAATCGGATAACGCTGTGGTTATGCATGCCGAATGCATCCGAAGCTATCCGACGTGCCTGTATCTGAACCTATGCCTTTACCCCTCCAAGCCTTCCTTCCCCACGCCGATAGTCTTATCTTCTGATCCGTCTATATATGTCTATGGAGGGGGCCACATAATAATCACGCGCATCCAGCTTGCGCATTCTTTTTATGAAAAAATTATTTAAATCGGACTATTTTTAACGAAACGGGCTTTCAAACGGGCTACAAACAAAATTTTCACGTAATTTCCTTAATTATGGTTTGAGTTGTATCATTTTTGGGGCCAATTTGATTGAGAAAGTATAAGGAATCGATTGACGCCACGATCGCAAAGATCTGATTAGAAATTGCAAAACTTGAGATTCATCAGTGCTTAGTGCGCAACATTGTATGGTCCCGCTGGTTTCAAGCGTCGAAGCCGACGAAACTCAGCGAGACACATGTGTAAAATAACATATTTGCAGTTTTATAATTGAAGATGTAGTGAACGTACAGGACTGTCTTTATATATGGCTCTCACAAACAAAATCGCCTGACTTGTTAGACATGAAACCGGGCATACAAATGGTTGCGCATATCGCACGAAAGCATCAGAAAGAATATGTACAGTCTTCCAATGTTTCAATTGTTGAGAAGCCTTTGGGCTCAGTTTATCGGGAAAGACCTACCCACCCCACTGTTTTGCTTTCTCGTTGCGAGCGTGGACCTTCGGGTCCTAGTAGACCGCCCGTTGACAGCCGAGAACAATAAAACCGACGAGCTAGATAAAATACCAAGTACAGAAAAATAAAATGTTCGTGTTTTTGATAAGTATTGATGAAAGTATTACCGATGAATTTTTGAGGATTTCCCGATGAAAATTATATCAAACATGGAGCAATTCGATCAATTTTTATTGAACGTAGAGTGTGTTCTAATCATGTATTCATAAGAAAAAATAGACTGAATTGCTTCGTGTCTTGACTCACCAACAATCCATGAATGGTAACACTCTCATCAAGGTGTAATGAGAAATTTTCAACATTTCGTATTCAGTACTGGATGACTCAAGTCGCCGTCGACCGAGGG
Source organism: Andrena bucephala (assembly GCA_947577245.1). Lineage (NCBI taxonomy): Eukaryota > Metazoa > Arthropoda > Insecta > Hymenoptera > Andrenidae > Andrena > Andrena bucephala. The sequence goes on along the minus strand of OX387716.1, from coordinate 14,018,442 downwards.
TGTACCGCTGGTGCGCTATTTCACTCGCACTCGGTTCACATCGTGCGGTCTCCTTGTCAAGCGGTTCGAGCGAGGGCCCTGATAGGGGTGAATTTATTTGGGAAATAAAAGTCGCGTCATTCATGACACCTACTCGCGAACAGATATACATATGTACGAGAAGAAACAATGCAATTGCCCGATGACTTGAAGCAACATTTCAATAGGTAAATGCATGAAACTCTGGGATCAGGAATTCCGAACCCAGTGGGGCATATGTAAGAACTGGCGATATTCAACAATAGTTCGTCGTCTAAATTTTACAAGTATTTATTTGACGTGAATATAAAGCTTGTTAGCAAAGTCTTTCTCGATTTGAGTTCTGTAGAAGGCTGATTTTCCTTCGCCATGGAAAGTCCCCTCTTGGCCTTCTCGCTGGCAATCATGCGACTTGCTGAGTTTCGTGGGCTTCAGCGCTCGAAACCAGCGGGGCCATACAATGTTGCGCGCTAAGCAGTGACAAATCTGCAGTTCTGCATTTCTAATCAGATCTTTGCGAAGGTGACGTCAGTCGATTCCTCATGTTTTCTCGATCAAATTGGCCCCAAAAATGATATAATTCGGACTAAAATTAAGGAAATTACGTGAAAAATTTGTTTGTAGAAGTGAAAGCCCGTTTTGTTAAAAATAGTCCGATTTAAATTATTTTCTGCCAATATAACCGGGAGAATGCCAAGAATCCAATGGTGTCACTTTCATATTGATACGATGAAAAATAAACAAATTCTGTTTCTTTATAATCGATGACACATCGCCGAGCACGACGATCTCGCGCGGCTCGGGACACAAAGGTTCTCGTCGGTTATTCGAACTTCTAAGATCGTATTCAGATTTATTGGCCGGTGAGTTTCGTAACTAGGGGTGTGCGGTTACCCGATTTTTCGGGCTCGGGACGGGCCGGCAACTTTCGGGCGGGATCGGGCGGGGTCCCGATACTTTCGTATTGCTCGAGATCCCGACAGTTTCGGGACCCCGAGACTCGATTCGGGCTACAAGCATAGCCGCCATGAGCGGACAATTTGATTTCAGGTCGGCTCGGCAAAACTCGGACGCGATCGGACGATATCGTTACCAGTAATAGATTAAAATTATTACCTGAGAACATAGAAAAATTATGTTTCTTACACGTTAATTTGAAATAATAAAATATTCGCCTCCTGTATATTGTTGTTATTATGAAACATCCAGGAAATATTCCTTTTTGTATGCTTATAGTTCGTACGTTTTCTATTTTAAATCTGAACCTATCCGGAAAAAGATAATACCCTATATATTCCCTTTACATAAAGTACTAAGTATGAAGTATATTTTATTCAGATTTTAAAATATTGTCGATATAAAAATAGTCTTCTTCCCAAGTTCTGAACATGGTATTTATTTAAGTACGTATATGGACGTATTCAGTATTCACAGACTATTTGGTAGCAATGAATATACATATATATGTAAATAAATAATAAGATACAAATTATGATTCAACAGGAGACAGAAAGGTAAAAACTTATCACTCTGGTATCGATATAAATGATATACATAATTCTTTCCGTCTCGGTCCGCTCGTAATAGCTGGCTTTCGAGCCGATCGTGTCCGAGTTTTGCCAAACCGACCTGAAATCAAATTGCCCGCTCATGGCGGTCATGCTTGTAGCCCGAATCGAGTCTCGGGATCCCGAAACCGTCGGGATCTCGAGTAATACGAAAGTATCGGGACCCCGCCCGATCCCGCCCGAAATTTTCCGACCCGTCCCGAGGGCCGAGAATCCGAGCCGCGGGACGATCCGCACACTCCTATTCGTAACGCGTATTCTCTCGTCATCGCAGAACACGAGTGAGCCAGAAGTGGTGGGGATAGCGCCAAGCTTCTGTCATGTATAGGCCAAACCGAGCTGAAGCGTAGAAATACACGCATCAGAATAGGTGTGCCTTAGGCCTTAGCTCTGAAAAAATTCAGGAGCTTTATTGGTCAGAACATTGATTCTTTTTCGATAGCTTCATCTCGTATTGGTCTACGCATTACTTCGTGACGCACACAACTACATATGTACTACGCTGACAATAAGAATAAATAACAGCCACACGCCTACGTTCAGACGGGGCCGAGCAGCATTCCCGTTACCCCACCATTCCCTTCGGTGGCTAGGGAACTCCAACTGACAAATCCACGATCGTCAGATGGTGATAGCTGATTTCTCCTCGATCGCTGTTCGCGAAAACGAATCGACCGGCCAATATATTTGTATACGACCTTAGGATAAAGATATAATGAAAGATGAAAAATTATTCGAAGCCAATGATGAAAGGCCTTCGAATAAACAAAGGAAACTAATAAATACCCGAAGCTAAATAGAATTTTAGATTTAGGGTACACACACCCTCCCCCCAAACCTCGTGTCGATCGACCACTGGGACCATTCGGAAGTATATTCTTTTAATTAAATAATGCCCATCTCTGCATAGGAGCGTAAAGAATTACGAAAAAAATCAAGGAGTCAACTGTTGACCGGTTTGGAGACTTTTCCTTGTTATATGTTATATACAATAGTCGGAAGAATAATAATAAATGCAATAATTATATTTTCTGAAAATATGATATCAGTAAATCACTACTTCCAGTGTTATTAAAAAATTCCAATTTCTTTTTTTATTTGAAATAATGTGGCCATATAATTATAACATATATTCGGCAGCGGTGATGTATGTGTTACAGTAAAAGCGTGAATTTAGTAAATGTAGACAATTCCCAGCAGTTCCTAGTCAATGTATACCTAAAATGCATATAACCTAACCTAAAGTCGTCCGAAAATGCATGCATTGACTGCATCACGCTTTTACTGTGGCTTGTGTATCCAGCTAACGCTTCAGTTTTGCTATGATTCCACGTTGGCAGTCCTCCCGAGTAGGCGCCATCTCGTGTCCACTAGCTCAACTAAATTTGTCACGTGACTTGCTCTGTATTATCGCCAATATGGCGGAACTCGTATTTGGGAATGCAATCACGGGGATACGTTTTTCGTCCTTATATGAACAGATTTTAGGCTGGGTGAGGTCTCATTCGAAAGAGGAAGGTTCGAGACAGCCCGCTCTGGTCATCGTTTGAGCCACAAAACTCTTTTAGTGACCTAAAAATACTTGGATTCCTGCGGGTGTATTTTGTCGACTTTTGCTCTACTTTGAACACTCATATTATTAGATATCAACACAATCTTGTCGAACCATGACCAGAGCGGGCTGCATCGAACCTTCCTCTTTCGATTGAGACCTCACCCAGCCCAAAATCTGCTCATATAAGGACGAAAAACGTATCCCCCCAAACCCATGTTTCGGGCACATTATGTGGGTATTACAGCGCGCTGTATTACCCGTGTCTACCCCCTTAAGCGTCAACGCCAGGGCCCCATGGCGGCCACGACGCGCCGCGCTGGCCCTTTTCGAGTACTTGAAAGGTCTATTGTTGTATGAGGCCTTGAGGACCGTCTTCGACGCTGAATTTTATTTCTTTCGACCCTCGAAGGGGTTTGAATCCATTAAGAAGAAGTGAGAAATGTCCAGGATTTTCGCATTTCTCATCAGATCTTTGCGAAAACGATGCCAATCCATTCCTTATGTTTCGCAGATGAAACTAGCACCAAGAACGACGTAATTCCGACCATAATGAAGGAAATTCCATGAAAAATCGAATTATATCGTTTGAAGTTGACTTCATTAAAAATAATCCGATTTACATGAAATTTGATATGATTTTCATCGGAAAAACATAAAGAATCCATCGGTGTCACTTTCATATAGATACGATAAAGAATAAAGAATTATTTTATTTCTGAAACAGGTATGAATCCTCGGCCGACCGAAGCGATTCCAGGTCGGCGCCTCGCTGTCAAGGGTGAAAATGTGAAATATTCATTTCAGCGTATTAAGAAATTCTTTATTCTTTATCGTATCGATATGGAAGTGACACAAATGTATCCTTATGTTTTTCCGATGAAAATCATATCAAATTTCATGTAAATCGGACTATTTTTAACGAAGTCAGCTGTAAACGATATAATTCGATTTTTCATGGTATTTCCTTCATTATGGTCGGAATTACGTCGTTCTTGGTGCTAGTTTCATCTGCGAAACATAAGGAATCGATTGGCGTCGTTTTCGCAAAGATCTGATGAGAAATTTGAAAATCCTAGACATTTCTTACTTTTTAATGATATTCAAACCCCTTCGAGTGTCGAAAGCCATAAAATTTGGTGAGGCACAGGGGCGTGTTGTCCTCGCCACGGGTTGCCAGGCGGCATTCTGTAAATACGGGTCCGAAAGAGATTCGAGACCTCGAAGCCCATCAAGACTTCGAAGCCGACCAAGACTTTTCAAGACTTTTAAGCAATTTTAAGCTTCGAATCGTGTTCGAAGCGCTTCGAAGTAGTCGCCTGACACTCAGACGGATTCGAAGCGTTTGGAACCGACTCCGGAGTCCCATCACTACACCGGGCGTACTACGCATGGTAAAAATGGGGCTATAACGAGGATTTACTATATTCGTTACTTTATTTAATGCCCTTTAAGTGGTTTAAGTCGCACGTTGGGGAAACTTTTCGTTTCCAGGTTATAAGAAAAAGTCGAATAGTAAAGGAAAGTAGCCGTAAATCGTTTTGTTTTAATTAAAGACCAGTCATTTGAGATAAAAATAATTTTTTATTAGTAATTCATTAACTCTCGGAGACCAAAGTGGGTGACGCTAATTCAGTCCGTCCGGAAAACATCTGGCATTTATGAACGGTAAAGTATGGGAAGTTCTTCATACCGCTTCTACAAATCCCCCCCCGAGGATCGTTAGTATGCCTGAAGCAGTCGAGTACACTCATTGCAAACTTCGCGCGAGGCAAAATCACGTCTCTCCCATGTCACGGAATGTACTATTTTTTATTGAAAGATAGAACCGTAGATATAAATGAATAAATAACTGCATACATTTTGTGAATTTTACTACATTTATGGAATAAATTATTATTTCAACCATAGCATCGTATTATTGTACATTTTTTCCGAAATTTTCATTTGAGCTCTTTGTGATTGCTATGTTTGATCGGCCATTTTAGATTTTCAATCCCATTAATGAAATTACTTCTGATACTGTATACTCAATGTCAGTAGCAGTTTATGTCCTTATTTTCAACGAAAAATACGATTTTTAACAGAGAACATTCGTTCGATAGAAGTAAAATATTACTCAACTTCACCTTGCCAAATAACTATATATTTTTTAACCAATCAGAATAAAGTTCTTTTTCACTGGCTATCGTATGACTCGAACCCTTTCGATTGCTGTATAATTAAACTCTCGTATCTTTTTCTGAAAGAAACTGTGATTGAAAGGAGAAAAAAAACAATTTTTTAGAAAATTCACAAACTTGATCTTTTTATTTTCAAGATATCTTAAGTACCAATCGATTTATGGCGAAATCACCCCTATTAAAAACTGTGCAGCACATCCAAAGATACAATAGCAGGTTACAAAAGTGGAAATGCACTTTAAAACTTTACACTTCAAAATTCAGAAGGTATTGGATATCAGAACATAATATATATACATTAAATAATAAAATATTATTTTATTATGGCTTCATATTGCCAAGGAACTTCTCCAGCCGGCGAAATGAACCAGCATACGAATGCGTTGCAAATGTCCATAGCTTGTTTATTCGGTCTTGCATAGCGACCGCCGATGAAATATTTTGCGTATACATGCTTTTGTCGTTGCTGCTATCTTCACAAAGCACCAAATTATGTAGTGTCCAATGCTCGAAAAGACGTTCCAATGCCAAACAATCTAAAACATTATTAAGGAAAAACTAATTAAAAATTAAAACTAATAGTAACTTAGCAATTGAATAATTACGAATGCAAATTCTAAGATTACTTTTCAATATAGAATTTGATTGTGACGTTAAATATACCTGCTACGCTTGGATTAAGTCATATACTTGGGACTAGCTGAGCACTACGCGCGTCCGTCGATGACTAGGCTCGGTACAGTGATCCAGTTACACGGGTTTACAAGCTGCAGATGAATTGTTCCTTTTTTTCAGCTGCAATTTTACGCAATTTCCTTCGATGCATACTGGCTTGCTTGTTCGTAGTACAAGTACAGCGCGTACCTAGCCACGCTACCGTGGTAGATCGGCAGACTCGCACTCTGGTTTTGGGTTTTTGTTAATATCTCGTTAACAAAGCCTCGAAGAACATTTTCGCTAAGGAAAAAGTTGTTTCAAATCACCCCAGGAGTCACCCCTCCCAAGGGACTCCGGCATTTTTGGAACACACTGTATACACAATTAAATGAATTAATTTACACAATGATACATAAACAATAGGTATGTAGTTTTAATTTAAAAACTTAAAAATTACCTTAACGTTACTGTTAAACGTTCTCTAAACAGAGCTTATAGCTTTTGGGAGCCACGTACTTAGTGCGCAACTAGTTGTTGGTTTATACTGCGAGACAGTTTTGTTGCCACTGTGTAGACCCTTCTGGCGCGTTAAAATATTTTCGAAACTTGTTCCGTACTTCGAAACCTTCTAAATTTCCGAAGCCTCCTGGTCTACCCAACGGCAACATATTGCCCGCCGGCAATTGCGGATCGGAATTTTGATGATATGCACCATTGTTCTGAATGTACTCGTCACGCAACATATTATGCAGGCAGCACGTTACTATGACGATTGAATCCGTCGTGTCCGGCAGTACCGCGATGGGGGAATAAAATATGCGGAAACACTGGGATAGCAGTCCGAATGCATTCTCCGACACCCTTCGTGCTCTGCACAAACGATAATTATAAATTTTTTTTGTGTCATCTGCCTCAGCTTGGTTCTTCGGAAACGGCTTCATCATGTGCTTTGTCAGGCGGAAGGCTTCGTCACCCACGATGACGTGTGGCACCACTATGTGAGATCCTGGCAGTGCCGTCTCAGTGGGAAAATTGAAAGTTCCCGTCCGAATCTGTCGACCCATCACAGATTTCTCCAATATCCCACTATCCCCTTCTTTTCCGTAGGACCCGACGTCAATTGTAATAAATTTATAGTGTGCATCAACTAATGCTAATAGTGTGAAGATGTTTTCACTTTCATTATAAGACCTGTAGATGGCGCGGTTAATTATTATTATTATTATTATTATTATTATTAATTGACGGGAGAACCCTTTAGAATACATAGATTCGTACTTTTAAGTACGAAAGAGAAGTACAGCGTAAGAATAGCTTAAAACTAAAATAAACATAAAGATAAATAAATTCTATAACGAAATAACAAAAAAATAAAATAAAATAAAATAAAGATAACTAAAAATAAAATAAAAATAAGAATAAAATAAAATAAAAATAAAAATAAAAATAAAAATAAAAATAAAAATACATAAAAGTAAAAATAAAAATAAAAATAAAAATAGAATATAATATAAATATAAATAAATAAAAATAAAAATAATAAGTAAAATAAAAATAAATGATAAAAAAAAAATAACATAATAGTCGACATTCATCAATACACATTTACAGAGGTGCGTAATTTAAGGAGGTGGCAGTCTCGCAAGTAGCTGAGTTCTAAACGAAGCAAGGGAGGATACGAATAAATCAATGTCCTCGGGACATCGATTTAACGCACTCATAGCACGATTTATGGGATCGTTGGAGTAGTAATGATACTTCGGGACACATTCTACAAAAAGGGGTCTCCGACGCAGAGACCGTTGCGGAGCATGAAAACAAATTTGTGCAACCAGCTCCTGGCAGTTGATCAGACCATGGAAGATTTTATATAGGAATAGTAAATCCGAAATGACACGGCGGTCGCTTAAAGTAGATAGCCTCATTTTTAATAGGGCAGGGCCATAATCATGGTCACTGAAACGCATAGGACTACCTGATGCCCTCATAGCAAGCCTAAGAAACTTGTGCTGGATCGATTCAATTAAGCAGGTATATTGCTTGTGCCTCGGGTTCCAAATCTGCGACGCATATTCGACCTGTGGTCTTACCAGTGCGACATAAAGCAACTTAAATGTCCTGATCTGCTTAAAGTGTTTCCCAAAACGGGCGATAAACCCAAGGGTTTTCATCGCCTTACACGTGATCTTGCGGTAATGGTTACGAAAATCTAGACCTTTAGTAAACGTAACACCAAGGTCCAAGACTTCCGCAACCTCAGACAATGTGGAATCACATAATGTGTAATTTGAGGGAATACCAATGACTGCCCTGTATGTTCTTAGTAGCACACATTTCACTGTGTTTAGCCGCATTCTATTTATGGTGCACCACTGCTCAAACCTCTCAAGATCAGCCTGCAATAGATTCACATCGGAAGCACAACTAATAGTGCGAAAAATTTTTAAATCATCCGCATACATAAGGAATCTACTATGCAGGAACACCTCCCTAAGGTCGTTAATAAAGAGGATAAACAGGAGAGGACCAAGGTGCGATCCCTGAGGGACACCAGATGTCACATTGATCGGATCAGATAGCTGATCCTGCACCCTAATAACCTGCACACGTCCTTCGAGGTAGCTAACTATCCAAACTAGGAGCGAACCGTTTATCCCGAATGAAGCCAATTTTTGACGAAGGATACAATGATCCACCGAATCGAAGGCTTTCCGGAAGTCGGTATACACAGTGTCTACTTGAAGACCCGCATCAAGTGCCGCAGAAACGAAGCAGTGATAGACCGCCAGATTAGTTGACGTCGATCGGCCAGGAACAAATCCGTGCTGTTCATCGCAAATGAGATTAGTAAGACAGGGCGTTAAGTGTTCCGTTATTAGTTCCTCAAAGATCTTTGGCATGATCGATAACTTGCATATAGGTCGATAATTTCTGACATCGGAGCGGTCGCCCGCCTTGAATACCGGGGTAACTAAGGTAGACTTCCACACTACCGGGAAAATCCCCATCGCCAATGAGGAGTTAAAAATATGCCAGAGGGGCCTAGCAAGAATAAAACTACACTCCTTTAAAAACAAAGGCGGAATCCCATCATATCCAGGGCCCTTTGTCGTATCAAGTGACTTGAGCTTAGAATAGATTTGGCTAATAGATATGGAAATCGAATGTATGTTTACATCACTGTTAGAGGACAGACCAGGAAACAGAGCAGGCGCCGCTCCAGCATGAGGACTATAAACGGATCCAAAAAACTCCGCAAAGAGATTAGCAACTGTCGCATGCGAAGAGGCAGAAATACAATCGAGATGCACCTTACTAGGAATTCCATGCATCACTCGCTTGGTGTTTACAAATTTCCAGAAGCTTGATACATTATCACACACATCAGTCTCCACGCTGTCAATATAAATACGATGCTCGCGCCCCAAGGCGAGCTTACAATTCGAGCGGAGATTAGAAAATATGATATAATCGCAGAAATCGCCAGAACGCTTGAAAATTCTATGAGCCCTTTTCTTCTGCCGAATCAGGGACTTCAAGCCCGGAGAAAACCAACATGGAAACGTGGAACGGACCACGTCCCGGACCGGAATATAGGCTTCGATTGCAAGGTTGATATGTCCGTATAAACGATCAAGGGCAATTCCAGGGTCAGAGTCGCCAGTCTCTTTATCCCAATCCACTCCGTTAAGATATTCCAGCACGCGGAGGTAATCACCACGCTTAAAGTCCCTAAATTTAATGTTTTCGCCTGTGAGGTTTCGGCCCATGGTCAGTCCTTTGAACATTACGTACAGGGGCGGATGATAGACGTCCGGTTCAACAAGGGCTTCAATGACTCGGTCAACAGTAACGTTAGGACAGCTAACAAAGATGAGATCTAGCATAACGTCAAAATCATTAAAGACTGTGTTCACTTGGGTAAGGTTGCAGTACCCAGCACAACCAAGGAGGAGATCGATGGCTGCTGATTCACTAGACGAAACACCCGCTCTTCTAAAGCACGGTTGACCCGAGTCACTGAACCATACAGCGTGAGGGAGATTATAATCTCCATACAGGCAAAACATATCTTCACTATACTTATGAAATAACTCCAAGACCGAGTCTACGTGACTAGCATAGAGTGATGTTCGGGATGCAGGCGGTATGTATATAAACGGCCCCCAGCAGTAAGTATTTATTATTGTAGAGGTGGACCCTGACAAACAATTGTTCAACCTCGGCACAGCTGACTGTAACGGGGCAAGACGACATAGAACTTTTCACGGCTATGAGAACACCGCCGCCTCTTTTGGAACAGCTAGTTCTTTGGGTTCTATCACACCTATACACTGTATAATTACTCAACCCTAGTTCGGTTGAAAATATCTCGGGGGTGAGCCAGGTCTCAGCGAAAATGATTACATCATACGACACAGCTGATGTGGTTATGGAATTTACAAGTGTATCCAACTTCGTGCGCAGACCACGGACATTTTGGACATACACTAAAGGGTTCTGGTTTAGTTTTTTTGGGAGGAGACCTTACGCGGTTTACCCGAAACGATCTTCGGAACACCTCGAATGTAACGGATAGTCATTTGGGTTTCCCCTTGTTCATGAAGATCCCGGAGCTTTTCCCTGAGCTGCACGATGGTCTCTCGCTGTTTCTTGGTCTTGTCGTCCGAGATTTTGTACGGGCCTTTGTACCGCTGCTTGCCCTGAAGAATCCTTTTAACGTCGGCAGCAGAGTCGAGGCGGACGCAGAGAGGCCTACACGGTGATTTGCCCGGTTTCCCGAGACGATGCACATCGGGAGCCTGGATGTTTAGGGGGCAAATCTCACTCAGGAAACCCTATTGGGGCATGATTATATGAAACCCTAATTATAGGAAACCCTAGTGGGGCATGAAATTATGTTTCTTTTCTTTATTGTATTATTTTGAGTTTATGGTTGTCGAGAGTTTTGTCGAGCAAGGAAGACGAACACGTGTTAACGATTATATTGTTCCAAATAAATGTTCATTTGTGCTGTTCTTAGTAAAAACTACATTCTGTCTCATTTCATCGCCTTAATCCACAATTGGTAGCAGAGCGTGGTTGGCGAAATGAGTCGAATATAGTAGAAGATCGAAAAGAATAGAAGTCCAAAAGGCAATTCGTTGCAAACATGACTGATGGATGGAATCTCGCGAACATTGAGCCACTTGATGACGCGAATTACTTTCTATGGAGTGAGAAAGTTGAAGGCATCTTGAGAGCTAAAAGGCTTTGGAAGAAGGTAATGGGAATTAAACCCTTGGACAAACCCCAGGAAAATGAAACCGAATACGAGAAAAAGTTAAAAGGGTGGAATGAGTGGGACGATGACAATTACGCAGCGAGAACAATAATCATTAACACTATGAGTAAGGCACAAATATTAAGGTACTGTAATGAAAAGAATGCAGATAGATTATGGTTCTTAATTAAACACAATATGGCAGCTAATACAGAAGAGATAAAAGCAAGGTCATTGAATGAGCTAACTAACCTAAAAATGAAAAAGGAAGAAAATATAGATACATTCATAAGTAGAGCTGAAGGTTTAAAAAATCAATGCGTTCAATTGGGTAAAAGTATTGAAGATTATGAACTGAAAATGTACATACTCAGGGGATTAAGGCCTGAATTTGAACAAAATGTAAGGATATTGGAGACTCAAAGAAACATGAGTATCAACGATATAAGATTCGCTTTGAAACAAGAAGAATTAAGAAAATACCACAAGAAGGAAGAAAAATCAGTAAGAGAGCAAGAGAATGTAAGAAGAGTAAGAGAAAAACCAAGAAATGACTTTAATTGCTATAATTGTGGGCTGAGAGGACATACAGCGGGTGAGTGTCACAACAAAAAGAAATGTTATAATTGTCAAGGTTTTGGCCATGTTGCAGAAAATTGCAGGGAACAAAAAAGGTTTATGTCATTTCGTGGAAGAGGAAATAGAGGTGGTTCCCAAGGAAATTATCGTGGAAGGGGAACATGGCGGAGCCAGGGACAAAGTGAAGCAACAATGAAGACAAATGAAGAAGCGTCAGGAGGGTGAAAGAACAAACACCTAGAAGCACGTCAATTAATAAAATAAATGGTAATGGAGGTAACAGAAATATCAATCAAATGTGGCTATTAGATTCTGGGTCCACAAGTCACATGACCGATGATGAAAGGATATTTGATAAGATAAGCCAGGAACAAAGACAAGTTTCCTTGGCGGATAAAGAAGGTAAACAATTAACTTCTAAAGGAATTGGGGAAGTAGTGATAAGGCAATCGTCAGATAGAAACAATGTGCGACTAAAAAATGTATTATGTGTACCCGAGATAAATGCAAATCTGCTTTCCATCGCAAAAATTACAGACAATAATTACAATGTAAAATTTAATAAGTTTGGAGCCATCATTTACAGGGAACCAAACAAAGTAGAAATGACTGCTGTTCGCATTGGGAATGCATATTACGTAAGGTCACAAATAATGAAAGAAAAGGTGGCCACAACATCGGGATACATAGACACATGGCATCAAAGATTGGGGCATGCCAATACACAGGTTATAGAAGAAATGAAAAAAGAGAATCTCGTTATAGGAATGGATGATGATAAAACAAAAATACATTGTGAGCCATGTACCGAAGGAAAGACACGTAGGAAAACTCATCACAGACTAGAAGAAAGAAGAACAAAGAATATAATGGAATTATGGCACATGGATTTGATAGGTCCAATCAAACCTTCATCACGTGGTGGAAAAAACTATATATTGACTGTTGTAGATGACTATTCAAGAGTATTATTCGTAGAATTATTAAAGGAAAAGGGACACGCTGCTGAAGAATTAAAGAACATGATTACATTAAAAGAGAATCAAACAAACAAGAAATTGAAGGCTATTAGATCGGACAACGGAGGAGAGTTTATGGGAATGAATTTAAAAAATTGGTTCGCAAAGAAAGGAATAAAACATGAACTGAGTCCGCCAAGGACACCACCATGTAATGGGGTGGTGGAGAGGGCAAATAAATCCATTATTGAAACGACAAGAACAATAATGTGTGATGCAAAGATGCCTTTAGAATTTTGGGCTGAAGCGGTGTGCACAGCAGTGCATGTGAGGAATAGAGTAAAATCATGCGTCCATGGAAAAACTCCATACGAAGTATGGAATAATAAAAGGCCGAATATTAAACATTTAAGAAGATTTGGATGCATGGCTTACGTGTTAGATAAAGGAATACCCAAGAAGAAATTCGAACCGAAAACAACCAAAGGAATTTTTGTAGGTTATGAAACCAATAACACATATCGGATATATGTACCAGAAACAGGAAAAATTAGATGTGATAACGATGTAAAATTCGACGAGAGGAGGAATGGAAATGAATTGTTATATGATCCACATTTTGAAGACAAAGGCGATGATTTGGTTGTAATAGGGATGAATTATGAGAATACAGAAGAAGATGAAACAGAGCCGATCAACGAAGTATATGAAGAGGATAGCGACTATGAAGATGCAATCATGGAAGATTCAGATAAAGAAGACAAAATGGAAATTGAAGATGTTATGGATATCGAGGAAGAAGAAAATATTGAACAAAACTTAGGAGTTATAGGAACAGCAGAAGAACCAATTGAGATAAGAAACAAAGGAAGACCAAAAGGAGCAACGAATGAAGCAATGAGAGAGAAAAGATATCTTGAAAAGAAAGAACATGAAGAGCAGCGGAGTAAAATGGATACAAGGAAGTCTGAGAGAATTAAAAACCAAAAAGCAATGAAAATTAGTGACAAGAAGATTCCGAATTCTGTAGAAGAGGCGCAAAATTCCAACGAATGGCAACACTGGAAGAAAGCCATGAATGAAGAAATGGAATCTATGAGAGAGCACAACGTGTGGGATATAGTAAACCGTCCGAGGGAACAAAGAGTTATAAAAAGTAAATGGGTCTTCAGTGTGAAGGAAAAGCCAGAAATTAACCAAAAGCGATATAAAGCTCGACTTATCGCGATGGGATGTGGGCAACGCCCAGGGTTTGACTACAATGAAACATTTGCACCGACTGTTAGAGCTGAGACAATTAAATTGTTATTAAGTATAAGTGCAGAAAAAGAAAGAAAACTAAAAATCTATGACGTCAAAACAGCCTTTCTGCATGGAAACTTAAATGAAGAGATTTTTATGGAGATGCCTTCAGGATATAAAAACCATTCCGATAAGGTATGTAAACTAAAAAAGAGTATACAGTGTGTCCGCGGGAAAGCTAAACAGCCGGCTCCCTCCTAAACTATTGGAGATAAAAATATAAAAAAAATAGGGAATTGCATGGTTCGAGGGGGCCACTTATTTAGCGCGAACGAATTTTTTTATCGATTATTATTTTAAAAGATACGATGGTCAAGTTCGGTTTTTCAAATGGAACTATTTTTTTTGAACACCTGAGTTGATAGTGCGTTCCAAGACAAATTCAATAAGCTTTAATGTATACACTTTATTTTCACTGGTTTTTAAGATATTGCGCTTGCAAATTTACTGATTTTCACTGGAAGAAAACTGTCTGGTATAGCACGGACCGGGGACGGTCTTACTGGTTCCACGGGTGGCACTGCCTTTTGAAATAGATACCTACCTGCCAAAGGTCTACGCCAGGCCCAAAGGCTGGACAATTTTTTTCCGTCAGAAATGCTACTTAGGTAGGTACATCTGCGGTATATTTATTTCGCACTTGCTTCTACGCTCGGATGGCCGGTTCTTTTGGGAGGGATGCAAGTTCGATTGGTTAGGTTAGGAGGAGTGAAAGTTGCTAGACTAAATTTCAATCATAGGGAGCAGATTGTATCAGAACCATTCGGATTTGCATTCCTCACAAACGGCTGCTCTCTTGAAGAGGCCCTCTTCACAGCAATGCCCACCTTCTCTTGCACGGAATACGTTAACGCTTGCTTTTGTTCTGATATTGAAGCTCGTGTTTATACTCGAGAGGACCACGCGTCGACAGCGGGCTACCCCTTTTCTTCCTGTGTCTCTCCACGAGCCGTGCTGACGGTGGATTGTAGGAGCGTAGATATCTGGATGCCAGTTATTGAATTCAGGAGACGTTAGAAACATTTTATTACAAAACACACATGTACTATAATTAAAGTAAATCGTATTCCTCTCGGGCAGGAGTACTGATAATGATCGAACTTGCGCCCCACTTCGCGCAGACCAATTACACGGAGGGTAGTCGGGTCACACACTGCCCAAATGTGTGATGCGCTGGCACCCCGTGGCGAGGACAGACCTTCGCATTGCCTCACCCGATTTTTATGGCTTTTTCCGGAAAAAGGTACGAATCCTGGGCCGAACGTAGCGAATTGAGGTCGAGCGCCCGCAGTCGAGGGTGAAATATCCATTTGAGCGTATTAAGAAATTCTTTGCTTCGTCGTATCGAAAGGGAAGTGGTGCCAATGGATTCCTTATGTTTTTCTGACGAAAATCATACCAAATGTCATGCAAATCGGACTACTTTGACACAAGCTATTTGTATTCCTTATGTAAAAATAGTCCGATTTTCATGATGTTTGGCATGATTTTCATCGGAAATCCCCAAGGAATCTATCTGCGACACTTCCATATCCATACGATAAAAAATAAAGAATTATTTTATTTCCTAACCAGATACAGGGTAATTATGGAGCAACGCCCGTCAAGGAGATGCGGCGGCCTGGTACCCCGTGGCGAGGACAGTCCTTCGCTGTGCCTCACCCGATTTTTATGGCTCTTTTCGGAAAAAGGTACGAATCCTGGGCCGAACGTAACGAATTGAAGTCGACCCTCCGCAGTCGAGGGTGAATTATCCATTTGAGCGTATTAAGTAACCCTTTTCTTCATCGTATCGAAAGGGAAGTGACGCCAATGGATTCCTTATGTTTTTCTGACGAAAATCGTACCAAATGTCATGCAAATCGGACTACTTTGACACAAGCTATTTGTATTCCCTATGTAAAAGTTGTCCGATTTACACGACATTTGTAATGATTTTCATCGGAAAACCCCAAGGAATCCATCGGCGACACTTCCATATCCATACGATAGGGAATAACGAATTGTTTTATTTCTTAAAAATGTAGGTACAGGCTGATTCTGGTGCTGCGCCCGTCACCCCGTGGCGAGGACAACACCCCGCAGTGACCATAGAATTTTATGGCTCTTTTCGGAAAAAGGTACGAATCCTGGGCCGAACGTAACGAATTGAAGTCGACCCTTCGCAGTCGAGGGTGAAATATCCATTTGAGCGTATTAAGAAACTCTTTTCTTCATCGTATCGAAGGGGAAGTGACGCCAATGGATTCCGGGCGTTCTCCCGATTAAAATCATGCCAAACATCATGAAAATCGGACTATTTTTACATAAGGAATACAAATAGCTTGTGTCAAAGTAGTCCGATTTGCATGACATTTGGTATGATTTTCGTCAGAAAAACATAAGGAATCCATTGGCACCACTTCCCTTTCGATACGACGAAGCAAAGAATTTCTTAATACGCTCAAATGGATATTTCACCCTCGACTGCGGGGGCTCGACCTCAATTCGCTACGTTCGGCCCAGGATTCGTACCTTTTTCCGGAAAAAGCCATAAAAATCGGGTGAGGCAATACGAAGGACTGTCCTCGCCACGGGGTACCAGGCCGCCGCATCTCCTTGACGGGCGTTGCTCCATAATTACCCTGTATCTGGTTAGGAAATAAAATAATTCTTTATTTTTTATCGTATGGATATGGAAGTGTCGCAGATAGATTCCTTGGGGATTTCCGATGAAAATCATGCCAAGTGTCATGGAAATCGGACAACTCTTACATAAGGAATACAAATTGCTTGTGTCAAAGTAGTCCGATTTGCATGACATTTGGTATGATTTTCGTCAGAAAAACATAAGGAATCCATTGGCGTCACTTCCCTTTCGATACGATGAAGAAAAGGGTTTCTTAATACGCTGTAATGGATAATTCCCCCTGGACTGCGGAGGGTCGACTTCAATTCGCTACGTTCGACCCAGGATTCGTACCTTTTTCCGGAAAAAAGCCATAAAAATCGGGTGAGGCACAGCGAAGGTCTGTCCTCGCCACGGGGTGCCAGCGCATCTCCTTGACGGGCGTTGCTCCAGAATTACCCTGTATCATTTGGGCAGTGTGTGACCCGACTACCCTCCGTGTAATTGGTCTGCGCGAAGTGGGGCGCAAGTCCGATCATTATCAGTACTCCTGCCCGAGAGGAATACGATTTACTTTAATTATAGTACATGTGTGTTTTGTAATAAAATGTTTCCATCGTCTCCTGTATTCAATAACTGGCATCCAGATATCTACGCTCCTACAATCCACCGTCAACACGGCTCGTGGAGAGACACAGGAAGAAAAGGGGTAGCCCGCTGTCGACGCGTGGTCCTCTCGAGTATAAACACGAGCTTCAATATCAGAACAAAAGCAAGCGTTAACGTATTCCGTGCGAGAGAAAGTGGGCATTGCTGTGAAGAGGGCCTCTTCAAGAGAGCAGCCGTTTGTGAGGAATGCAAATCCGAATGGTTCTGATACAATCTGCTCCCTATGATTGAAATTTAGTCTAGCAGCTTTCACTCCTCCTAACCTAACCAATCGAACTTGCATCCCTCCCAAAAGAACCGGCCATCCGAGCGTAGAAGCAAGTGCGAAATAAAAGTAACGGTGCGCTTCTCGATACCGCAGATGTACCTACCTAAGTAGCATTTCTGACGGAAAAAAATTGTCCAGCCTTTGGGCCTGGCGTAGACCTTTGGCAGGTAGGTATCTATTTCAAAAGGCAGTGCCACCCGTGGATCCAGTAAGACCGTCCCCGGTCCGTGCTATACCAGACAGTTTTCTTCCAGTGAAAATCAGTAAATTTGCAAGCGCAATATCTCAAAAACCAGTGAAAATAAAGTGTATACATTAAAGCTTATTGAATTTGTCTTGGAACGCACTATCAACTCAGGTATTCAAAAAAAATAGTTCCATTTGAAAAACCGAACTTGACCATCGTATCTTTTAAAATAATAATCGATAAAAAAATTCGTTCGCGCTAATTAATTGGCCCCCTCGAACCATGCAATTCCCTATTTTTTTTATATTTTTATCTCCAATAGTTTAGGAGGAAGCCGGCTGTTTAGCTTACCCGCGGACACACTGTATATGGATTAAAGCAGGCCAGTCGGTGCTGGAACGAACACTTCACTGAAATATTATTAAAGATAGGATTAAAACAAAGCAAAGAGGACCCATGCTTGTTCTACAAAAAACAGGGTGAAGATTTCTTATATTGTGGTGTACACGTTGATGATGTACCTATGGTGTCCAGTACAGATGAATTTGAAAAAGTGTACACAGATGAGATGAAAAATTATGTCGAGATCAAAGATCTCGGAGAAGCAAAAGATGTATTAGGAATGCAAATAGAACAAAAACAGGATAAAATATTGGTGCAAAAAAGGGCATACATAAAAAACTTGTTAGAAATGTATAAAATGGAAAACTGTAATACAGTAGCCACACCAATGGACATCAATCAAAATTTTGATGAACACGAGGACAGTGAAATGTGCGATCAGACAGAGTACCAAGAGCTATTGGGACGTCTAATGTATCTAAGCGTAACAACGAGACCAGACTTATCTTTTGCTCTGAGCTGCCTTTCACAATACAATAATAAACCAAGGAGAATGCACATGAATGGATTGAAACGAATACTTCGTTACCTGAAGGGAACAATTGAGTACTGTTTGGAATATAAGAAGAATAATTCCAAAAAGGGTATTGAATGCGAAACGGACGCATTGTGGGACAGGACTAAAGATGCCAAATCATTTAGCGGGATACTAATGTATCATAATGGGAATTTGATCCATTGGAAGAGCAAGAAGCAACCGACAGTTGCACTATCGTCAACTGAAAGTGAGTTGGAGGCATTGGTAACAGGAGTAAAGGAGACGACTTGGAGCAGTATGCTACTGGAAGAAATAGGAATGCCAAAGATAAAAAAAAAGGAAATAAGATGTGATAATTTAAATGCTGTAAAGTTGGCCAATGGAGGGAACTTCAAAACAAAATCGAAGATGCTGAACAGAAGATGTCATTATATCAGAGAATTAATGAAGAAACATGAAATTAAAGTAATACATGTACCGAGTGGAGAGATGACAGCAGACTGCTTAACAAAACCATTAAGCGGACCGACCTTATTAAAAAACTTGAAAAAATTGATGAACTTTCAATGTCAGTAAAAACAAGGAGGGAGAATGTGAAGATGTTTTCACTTTCATTATAAGACCTGTAGATGGCGCGGTTAATTATAGGAAACCCTAGTGGGGCATGAAATTATGTTTCTTTTCTTTATTGTATTATTTTGAGTTTATGGTTGTCGAGAGTTTTGTCGAGCAAGGAAGAAGAACACGTGTTAACGATTATATTTTTCCAAATAAATGTTCATTTGTGCTGTTCTTAGTAAAAACTACATTCTGTCTCATTTCATCGCCTTAATCCACAAATAGCACGATCGAGAAATAATTTTTGTAGTTAAAGTACAATGATCCGCTATTTTTCGGACACACTACTCTAACGTGCTTTCCATCGATTGCTCCGATGCAATTTGGAAAATTCCATTTTGCAGAGAATTGCTGTGCAATATTTCTACAATCGGAAGCACTGGGCTGCGGCAGAAATTTTGGTACCAATCTGCGGCATAGATGTGTAAGAGCTTCCTTTACAATTTTGCCGATATACCCTGGTGAAATCCTGAATGCATACGACAGGGATTGGAATGATTCCCCAGTAGCAAGGAATCTGTAAAAAATATATGAGCTAATTATTTCGGCTGGTGATTGGAAAAAAGATGGAGAAATATACGTGATACATTCGTGAAAATGAAGCGGGGCAACAAATACGATACAGGGTTGGCACCAATGCCAAAAACAAAATGACCGTTGTTGGAGCAACTAAGTTTTTTGGAGAATGTCTCTCGTTTTGGAGGGGGCAAGTATGTTTTACACACACTATGAGTTCTAAAATACAGGGTGTCCGCGGGAAGAGTAAACAAAACTGGAACAGTCCAGTCTACCGTGGGACACCCTGTATACCTCAGGTATGAGAATTGGAAATTTTTTAAAAATGTTGATTTTTCTCGAAACAGCATTTTTCAAAACGGTGGGCATGATAACTGCCTCACCGTTCATCCGATTAACTTCATCATTTACACACATATTCTACATAAGATTCGTTATCGTGTGACGTCGAGCTTTTTCAATTAAATTGAACCATTTTTTAATAACAAGCAAAAACGTAAGAGCTTTATAGCGAAAATCACGACCCTTTTCTTCAAAGTGCTACCATTTCCGCAATTTTCTTTTTCGAAAAAATGGCGACGTCACACGAGAACTATGTTCCCACAGATTGTTAAAAAATCGGTGATTTTTATTTCAGACCACTCGTACGGGCTGAATCATGCTCACCGTTTTGGGCGGCGCCAGAAAACATGTTCTACGCCACTGCCCGCAGACGCCACATTTTTAAAAACTTTGGAATTCTCATACCTGTTTTATAATCTATAAACGTATACCTATAAAACACAAAAAGAATTAAACCAATCGGACTAATAATTTATCTCTGAATTACTCCCAAACATTGACCACGTTTTAGCGCCGAGAAACGTATATGACCCCTTAACTGCAGTCAAAATATACAACAGCTATAATAAAATTACGTTACGAAAAAATAAACTATGTTTTGGATAAATTAACTTACCTTAATGTGAGGAGCAACTTTTCCTGTGCGGAAATGGGAGATTGCACTCTCCTACACGAATGTTTTGTTAAATCCGTCCCCACAAGAGTTAACACAAAATCGACCTGATCTTTATTCAGTCTAAAGAATTGTCGAAACGTTTGCACATCTCCCAAAAGATGATTGGCTATAAGTATGTTTGAATAGCCCTCGGTGTTGCGAGTTTTGTACAAGGCCTTCACTTTCTCCCGCTTCCTTTTCTCCCCTTCAAAGTGTGCAACCAGAAGTGCGTCATCATCTTCTTCTTCTTGAAGTAAAACGGCAACCAATAACCGATCCATTTCTCAACAATTTGCACAAACACTTTGCACAACTAAGATTCGATTTTGTCACGACGTTTACACCTCGAAGTCACGGTAACGAGTGCCGTTTTAGCAACGTTTGGGAGCTGTCCTAACCCAAAAGCAATAAAGTTATACTCGCGGTATAGGCCTGGAAACTCTCGACCGTACAAGATATTCAGTGGAGGGGGTGGATTTCTTGTACGCGACTTGGGCGGAATCTGGTATCCACAACTACATATAGGGGATTATTAATTTACATTAATTCGCACTATCGTTGGAAGCACCATTGTCTTGCGTCAGTAACAATTCGAAATCGTTCATTATTTTAAATACTGCGTTCTTTGCTTGCGCACGCATATGCGGCGGAAATGTCAGTGCGGTAGCCCCCATACACTTAAAAAATAACACCGTGGGATCGGTCTCCTCGTCCTTGCAGATATTAATCCGTTTTAATACATTTTCCCTTTCGGCTGTCCTTTCCTTCCACGCACGGAGCACGGGGTTGGAATCTTTTTTTTGGGGGGGGGGGGGGGGTCGCTACGGTGGTTTCATCTCCGCAAGGCCGTTTTCTGGATGGAGAGTTATCATCCTCCTCTGGCGATGCATTTGCTTCCGGAGGAACACCTTCCCAGTCGGCGGCCGTTTCAATAATGTCCTCATTATTATGTACTTCGTCGTCTTCGCGCATTGCGTCAAGATTACTGTGAGTGCTATAAAAAAATAAATAAAATAAATTAAATAAATTAAATAAATTTTTGAAATTTATTGTATTTTAGAACTCATTGTGTGTGTACAAAATACTTGCCTCCTCTCAAAAGAAACACCCTCCATAAACGTTAACTGCTCTGTCAACGGCCATTTTTTTTTTGGTTGGGCTGCGGATCCCGTACCATGCTTATTATTTCTCTTCCTCTTCGTGTATGTGTCCCTTATGTTTTTCCACCTTGATTTACAATCTTCAGCTGCAATAATTAGATAATATGTTTTTTGCATGTGAGAACAAACACTATACATAAGTGTTATTGTAAGAAACGTACTAAAAAAATTATGCGACAAATTAGTGCCCATATTTTTATCGTAACCTAATATTTCCGTTTTGAAAAAAATTGCAAAACACTTTGTGATGAAATGGACTTTTCTAAACTGCATTGGAGGGATTGATGCGAAGCATGTTCGAATATTGTATCCTCAAAATAGTGGATCACTATACTTTAGTTACCAAAAAATTACTTCTCGATTGCATTATTAGCCCTAGTTGATGGTTGCTGCAAATAAATATAATTAAAGAATACTTTACCTGTTCTGTTTACTGTGGTGGATATTTCTTGCCACATGTTCGATTTCAACATATAGTTCTTATAGTCTTTTAGACTGCAATTGTACAGAGCAGGATAACCCTGTACTGTTTGTACTAATTTGTCGTCCTCCTGCGGCGTGAACTGAACCTTGGTCATCTTGGTGGTCATTGCAGATGCACAGGAACACAAACAAAACACAAACACAACACAAACAAAAACAGAACTGCAGGAAGATCGTAGAAAAAAACAATACGAGTACACGTCCGTACACCGAGATCGTCGCGAGCGAGCTCTTTCCGTATTGACGAACTATCGCTGTAAGTCGCAGTTTTAATATTTCCTTCAGGGCGTACTCCCCTCTTCAAGGTGGAGTTTTGTGCGACACTCCAAATATTATTGGTCGGGAAAAAATTTCCACCTCTACGCCTTCGCAAATCGTAGGCGTAGAGGTGGAAAAATACAGGTATACAATAAAAGGGCGATTTTCTGTGTTTTCCCAGGGGGTGATTACCATGATGTAGCCATCTGCGTGAGGCCCTAAAATGGGTTGCTGGGGGCCACGGTTTATTAAGGCTTTATGACACTAAACGTTTGGTCTCCAACACGCTATAAAGTAATTAGAAAACATTTGCCAATAACTTGTAGACCTGCAGGACAGTTTTTAGGTTTACGGTCGGCAGACAATAAACCGTGCTCCGCTACACTATAAATAAAGTATAATGATGTCCCGAGCGCTGACCGTGACGAAAATTAATCTTCTGGTCCGCACAATGACCGAAAGAAGATGTTCTTATGTTAGATCGAAGAATGTTTCCCTGGCTGGGGGTAGGAAACGAAATTACTCTGAAGAAGTACCAGTACGTCTTGCGTTCAGACAAGGGAAGAAAAGGGGTAGCCTTCTGACTGCGCGTGGTCCCGCCTGCGTCGGCATTCCTTCAAATTAAAGATGGATCCCTTATCGCTGGAGTCTATACACGCGCTCGAATATCAAAACAGAAGGACGCGCGATGGTTCGGTGCAAGAAGAGGTGGCCCGCCGCGCCGCGGCGGCCGGCGGCGGTCCCACTAGTACAAGGAAGAAGTATGCATTTGTTTCTCCCTTGCTCTAGTGGGACCGCCGCCGGCCGCCGCGGCGAGCCGCGCATTGGAAATCCCAGCTTTTGGCAGCCGCCTTTAATTTGAAGGGAGGACGACGCAAGCGGATCCACGCGCGGTCAGCGGACTATCCCTTCTCTTCCTGTATCTTGTCTCCGCGTGGCGAATTGATTAGTAATGGGCGTGATACCAGTCTTTTCTTATGAGTTTTAAGCAGTTCGATACCCAAAGTACTCGCTATCTTCGTTAAAAATAGTCTATTTACATGAAAGTTGGTATAATTTTCATTTGAAAAACATGAGGAATCCATGAACGGCGAATTATCACTTCCATATCGATACGATACAGAATAAAGAATACAGTTGTTCTCAAACAGGTATGAATCCTTGGCCGACTGCAGCGAATCGAGGTCCGCGACCCACAGTCGAGGGTGAAATATTCATTACAATGTATTAAGAAATTCTTTATTATTTATCCTATCGATATGAAAGTAACACCAATGGATTCCTGGCGTTCTCCCAATTGAAATTCCTGTTCGATTTCGACGGTGGTGGAGGAACCTTTTCCCACTTGGTGATGTACAGGAGGAAAACCCGGACATCTGCCTACCAAACTTATTGTTAGCCAGATTGATCGGCCAGAGTGTTTCGCCAGGGTGGTATTTTATGACAGTATTGTCCCGCGAGTCAGCGTTGGAAGTAACCGTGTGTACCACCCGCCGACAGAGCAATCAACGGATTAAGCCTGATTAATTTTTGGGAACCAGATGTGGTACACAAGTCAGCCCCTTCACTTTATACCTAAATATGCTAGCTGTGAGAATGATGTCGCCAACATAGCAATTAAAAAGTATTAGCCAACATCAATACGCCTAGCGGAGAGGCAAAGGAAGAAAAGGGGTGGTCCGCTGAATACGCGTGATCCCGCCTGCATCGTCCTCCCTACAAATTCGAAACAGCTCCCTTATCTTTCGAGTACCTATAAAGACTCGCTCGAATTTCAAAATAAAAGCATGCGTTGACATATTCAGCGGGCTGGCCCTTTTCTTCCTTTGCCTCTCCGCGAGGCGTATTGGTGTTGGCTAATACTTTTTAATTACTACGTTGGTGACATCTTTCTCACATGTGGCATATTTAGGAATAAAGTGAATTGACTGACCAGACGACCAACGTTTGTCGTTATGTAATTTACAGCCGTATACGACATTAAATGACCTTATGTTACACCTCGAATTTTTATGTTTATTGTATAAAGCTGAAAAAATAATATAAAAGTAATTGTTGCTTTATTGAAATTAATAAAAACACATTGAAAACGCCGTTCCTCGAAGAGGGGCTCTGTAAATTCATCGGAGGAGGAGAAACCCTCTCACCATGGTCGCGGTTTATGACAGTAGGTATTGTCTCGCGAGCCATCGGTGAATGACGGTATTTGCCGGTCCGAAGTGACCGTGTACCTATGCCACCCGCCGACAGAGCAATATACGGATTAACTCGAAGCGAAGAAAGTCGAAATTCCTGAAAAAAACGGGACGATGTCGATTGCCCCCTATTCGACATCTGGCAGCCAAATGTTTCCCGATGAACGCTTCGAAAATTTAGATAGAAATGATACTTTTCGTTGCAAAATTCATAGCACCAATTGATTAATAAAATTCCAAATTTATCGCTTGAAAAACGAATAACCGTAAAGGCCAATATGAAAAGAATTTCACCATAAACTGTGAACAAATATTTCAAGTTCAGATCAGTGATGCCAGAATGAGGACGGGAGCGCTCGAGAATTTCCCCCACCACGCATGCACACTACGCCGGAGCTGCGTGTCCGTGAGCTCGGCGCTTCGGACAACGTGGGGAAGACGAGAGAGAAAACGAACGTGTGTCTTTCTCTCTAGCTCTTGAAACGCTGCGATCCAAGGTTACGTGCAAGCGACATGCGGCCGTGCGCGATCTTCTTGAGTGCCTTGAGATACACTTTTCACTTTCTGATATATGTATAATACTCTTGTAATGAAAAAAAATTTGGAAAAAATTTTGATAGGGAAATCACGTTTTAAGACCTCCTGATCACGTTTTGACTATTTAGAAAAGAGCTTTTTTTTAAATATCTCATGTATTTGTTAACACGATTACGTTTAAACGGCAAAATGGATTTCAATGAAACTTTATATTAAAATTTTATATTCGTGTCTTAAGATCCATTAGATCACGAAAAATGATAATTACCCGTTATGGTTCTTCGATTTTTCAGATATACGAACTAAATTCTACATAAAAAAAAGTTAAATAAAGTTCTTCTGTAACTTGTTTAACAAAGAAAAATGTACATTCATAATTGAGGCATTTGATGGAAAAAGGGCACATACGCCAAAATGCCATTCAAGAAAATCGATTTCAAAGTTTTCATTATAGTATAACTTAATAAAAAGTAATGCAATTAAATCAAATTTTTTAAAGGATGTAGTTACCGTGTCGTTCAAGCGTTCTGAATACAGAAGTCATGATTTAAAAATGATATGTGTCTTTATTTATAAGTTTTAAACAAGTGGTTTATGTGCCCTTTTTCCATCAAATGCCTCAATTGCTTGTGTTCATTTTAAATTTCCGTACTTTTTATTTGAGCTATTTCTATTTTTCAAACCTTAAAATGAATTTTTTTATTAAAAGACGAATATTTTGATACTGTACATTGGTGAACTTTGTTAAAATTAGAATTCACTCTTGGCCAGTACCATGCACGCTGTAGAAGCCTTCGATAAAAAATATTTTTTCAGAGTATGATCTAAAATCTAAAATCTAAACGTAATCACATCAAACGTAATTATATCAAGTTGCGACAAAGAATCACGCACTATTTACAAATTAATTACGCGCAGCGTGCACGTTACCGCTCGATGAAAACTACGGGAAAGTGGTGGTCTCTTCCATCGGGAGGGAAATGTAAACAATTGGTTATGCAAAGCTAACATCGCGATACATGTTGTACACTAAAATGTACAAAAACATTACAAAAATAGAAAATAAAGGCAGCACGTAAATATATCAATTGGGTTCGATATATTGACGAGATGTAAGACTGAAATAATGCTACAATTGTTTACATGTCCAAAGGATAGAAAGCAAGCAAAGGAATTTACTATAATACATGCGACAGAATTTCGAGATAATTGTTACATATAAAATGAATATAATTAAGAATATACATTTATTTGTACAATTATCTCGAAGTTCTCTCTATGAATCATATGTACAGCAAGCAAGCGAATTTATTGCAAGGATAGAACAAGAATTGCGTGAGGTAGGTAAATTGAACAACTATTTACATATTCGCGATGTCCAAAAATCGAATGAAATAGAAAATGGATGAAATTGATAATATTCTGGACGTCACCCATTTGCATTACCCGACGTAGAAGGAAAATCCGCGAGGTCATCAACGGCATGTAAACGTAAACTATTCTTTTGCTTATTCGCAAAAGTTGCATATAAATTCTCAGATGACATGAGAGATAGATGTTTGTCATCTACCTCCATGCTCTGAGCTGTTTCCCCGTGCGCCTTTAATGCCGATTTCGTTACGCAATTGGCATTGACGATGGTCGAACAAAGTCGGTTTCGTTTCGTGTTCTTTATGTCGGGAAGCATGGAAAACGATCTTTCAGCATCGGCGTTTGAATTTGGAAGACTTCTAATGGAATTTAATAATTCCTGCAAACATGGATATTTATACGAGCCTTGATCGTTTCGCGTTAACAACACCGTTTTCCATACATCATCAAAAGCTAATGTACAAAGCTTGACTGCATCTGCAAAATTCAGGTGCAATGTTGACCATTCTTTTTGCAAACCGTCTTCGTCGAAACCGCCCAATTTCTGAGCAATAAAGAGAACACTTTTGAAAGAAGTGTCTCTGTCAGTATCTACTAATGCCAAATGAGGCTCAAAAACACGTAACTTGCTCAGAAATTCGTCATCGATTGGCAATCGATTACGAATTTCGTTTGCAGCCGTTATGTAAAACTTAATACAATTTTCTCGAACGGTTTGGACAACATCGGGTTTGCCTTCTGCAACTAATTGACAAAGAAAAGTTTCACAATCCGGACCTAAATGAATACTATCTAATGCGATTTGATTATCGCCTCTTGAAAAATCTATTAATTTTACTGAATCCATGTGCCTCAAAAGCTGCGGTTTCAAAAAATGACGTAAAATATCGTACAAAAGAGGTTTGGCAGTATTTTGAAGCAAATGGATCCTTGTTTGTTGCGACTGAAAGAATAAACTAAAGTCATTAAAATACTCTAGAACGTATTCCAAAAACAGAAGAGATGCTTTCGCTTCTGGATTTTGCATGATGATAAGCAGATGATCCCCAGACTTTGTCTTCTCACTTACGACCAATTCTTGCAGAAAGTGCAACACACTGTCCCAATTTTCTAAAAGTGTAACTACGGATGAGTAACGCGATAACCATCGCGTGGTACACAATTTTAAAATTTTGCGGTCAGTAGATTGAAAACATTGCTGAAATTCGCGAAAAATGGCCGAGCGTTTGGGACTGCTATAAATGAATGTTGCGACTTTCCGTAATAATTCCTCGCAGACCTCGGGAATGGTAGCGCATGCTGCATGCACTACCAATGCAGAGGAGTGACATGGACACGGCATGGTGAAAAAATTTTCACCGCGAATTTCTGCAAGTTTGGTCTTGAATGACGAGTGACACCCTGTCATGACAGAAGCGTTATCACACGACAAAGCAAGAATGTTTCCGAACGGAATTTGCTTTTTCCACATGGAGTTCTTAAAGGAAGTAAATATTTTATCGGCAGTACATTCTCGCGCGTCAAGATTAATTAATTCTACTAATTCCGTTCGAACATCCAAAGTCTCGGGTGCGACATACCGAACAATAAACGACATCCATTTCTCATTGGTAATGTCGGATGTTTCATCAATAAATACTGAAAACTTAGAATTCTGTAAAACCAGACTAAGACGCTCTGTTTCCCGAGGACACAGAACGTTCGATATAATATTAGAACACTTTGTTCGACCACACGTCATACGTTCCAAAACATCAGGATCTTTCCCAACGTCTTGGAAAAGTTGAAGAATCGCCTCTGCGGATTGATGCGAAATATTTTTCTCGACAACTAATGCAGCAAAACGAATAACCAAAGCATAAACAAAACATAAACAAAGCATACGCGACCACAGATCGCGGATCTGACCGTCAAATGTACTTGACGAAAACCAGGCCCGAGCGAACCCTCGAAACGGGAAACGAAAAGAATAGATAGGAAATCGTAAAATAGTAAGAAAAATTTAGAAAGGAGAAAAATCGAAGAAAAGGCTAAAAGAAATAACAGCAAGGTAATGGTGACAGTACCGAACTGCCACAGATGCATTTACCAGTTACCTTTCTCCCCTATTCTTGTACAATAATACCTTTATACCAATTTACACATTTTAGTGTACAACATGTATCGCGATGTTAGCTTTGCATAACCAATTGTTTACATTTCCCTCTCGATGGAAGAGACCACCACTTTCCCGTAGTTTCCATCGAGCGGTAACGTGCACGCTGCGCGTAATTAATTTGTAAATAGTGCGTGATTCTTTGTCGCAACTTGATATAATTACGTTTGATGTGATTACGTTTAGATTTTAGATTTTAGATCATACTCTGAAAAAATATTTTTTATCGAAGGCTTCTACAGCGTGCATGGTACTGGCCAAGAGTGGATTCTAATTTTAACAAAGTTCACCAATGTACAGTATCAAAATATTCGTTTTTTAATAAAAAAATTCATTTTAAGGTTTGAAAAATAGAAATAGCTCAAATAAAAAGTACGGAAATTTAAAACGAACACAAGAAATTGAGGCATTTGATGGAAAAAGGGCACATAAACCACTTGTTTAAAACTTATAAATAAAGACACATATCATTTTTAAATCATGACTTCTGTATTCAGAACGCTTGAACGACACGGTAACTACATCCTTTAAAAAATTTGATTTAATTGCATTACTTTTTATTAAGTTATACTATAATGAAAACTTTGAAATCGATTTTCTTGAATGGCATTTTGGCGTATGTGCCCTTTTTCCATCAAATGCCTCAATTATGAATGTACATTTTTCTTTGTTAAACAAGTTACAGAAGAACTTTATTTAACTTTTTTTATGTAGAATTTAGTTCGTATATCTGAAAAATCGAAGAATCATAACGGGTAATTATCATTTTTCGTGATCTAATGGATCTTCAAACACGAATATAAAATTTTAATATAAAGTTTCATTGAAATCCATTTTGCCGCTTAAACGTAATCGTGTTAACAAATACATGAGATATTTAAAAAAAAAGCTCTTTTCTAAATAGTCAAAACGTGATCACGAGGTCTTAAAACGTGATTTCCCTAACAAATTTTTTTCCAAATTTTTTTTCATTACAAGAGTATTATACATATGTCAGAAAGTGAAAAGTGTATCTCGAGGCACTCAAGAAGATCGCGCACGGCCGCGTGTCGCTTGCACGTAACCTTGGATCGCAGCGTTTCAAGAGCGAGAGAGAAAGACACACGTTCGTTTTCTCTCTCGTCTTCCCGACGTTGTCCGAAGCGCCGAGCTCACTGACACGCAGCTCCGGCGTAGTGTGCATGCGAGGTGGGGGAAATTCTCGAGCGCTCCCGTCCTCATTCTGGCATCACTGGTTCAGATTGCTATTCGGTACAATCAGAAATTCGACTGATCCGGATATTATTATTATTATTATTATTATTAAACGTCTTTTATTGCACAACGTAAGCAGAGGATAACAAAGGGAAGGTAAACATCGAAAAAAGCAAAGGCGAAGTTCAGTCCGAGACTGTTTTTCAACTTAACCTAAATGGGTTCGAAGATTCGAATATTCGAAGAAATTATTCGTATTCGAAATTATTCGAATCATTCGAATAGTCGAATAATTACAGCTCTAGTCCCAACTCACAATGAACGTGAATCCCAAGAATAGAGAAAAAATTCATCATTCTATTTTTTCCAATCAAAATGTCGAATCGTATCAAGCTACTTTATAAAAAAAGTTTTTGGTTTTTTTGGAAAAAATGCCTAGAAAACTATCTAGTACTGGATCTGATGAAGTCGATAAACAGTTTGAAACATCTTCGTGTGTATTGCAATGAGAATATTTTGAGCGTATAATCTTTTCTATACTTTTTAAAATCTTTATTTCTGGCTTCTTGGGTCCCTTCACACAGTTAGCCGATTGGAAGGTTGCCCAAATATTGTATAATTTCGTTGGAATGTATTAACACTACCCATACAGCACACTCTCGTTGCAGCATCTTTGCAGGATAGTTGCGGCGCAAGATGGCAACGAGCCACGCAAGGATGCCGCAACTATGCAGCAATAATTCTATGTCCGCCTGCTGCAAAGTTGCACGGCAACTTTGAGGCAACTTTGCACGGCAACTTTGAGGCAACTTCGCACAGTAACTTTGAGGCAATAGGTATTCAAATGAATAAAAAAAAAAAATAATGCCAACAGTGAGATGCGAACTGACGACCTCATGGTTACTAGTCGGGAGCGCTAGGCACAAGCCCACGCTATTCGTTGGTCATTACTTTCAATCAAATGTATATATGTACACTCCACATTTTTCAAAGTCGATTTTCTCGAATTTGGCTGAATTCTTACTACTTTGGAAAATTAAAGTCCGAGTGAAGACCTTCGCGTACACTAAGTATAAACAATTTCTGACAAAGTTGCGGTATAGTTGCGGCATAGATGCGGCAAAGCTGCGGCAAAAGCTGCGGCAAAAGCTGTGGCAAAGTTGCGGCAAAAGCTGTGGCAAAGTTGCGGCAAAGTTGCGGCAAAAGCTGTGGCAAAGTTGCGGCAAAAGCTGTGGCAAAGTTGCGGCAAAGTTGCCGCATAGATGCGACAAATTTGCGGCATAGTTGCGGCATACTTGCGGCATAGTTGCGGCAAAGTTGCAGTGCAACTTTGCAACGCAACTATGCAGCAACTATACAGCAACAATTCTATGTCCGCTCCGTGCAATGTTGCACGGCAAAGTCGCAGCAACCATCCTGCAACTTTGCCGCAACGAAGTGTGCTGTGTGGGTATGTGAACAGTACCCATTTAGTATATTGGTACCGGGATAACATGGATACAGGTTTACAAATATTTCTGTACTTTCCATAGTACGTATATTTATCAAATTGTTTTAGTTTTATTTGAATTATTGACGTTTTTTCTTATATAACGTCAAACCTTCGTATGAGTTGTATATTAACACACTTTTTATGAACTTCCTTAATAATATTCGGCATTTTCAGTGCGAAAAATGGGATGTTGCATTTTTCCCCTATTTCTTGGGATTCAGCCCCACTATACGATATAGAATACAGGTAATTACTTCATTATTGGCAAATATTTCCAAATATTTTTTTCACAGTTGCAAGGACAAATATATGTTGAATATACAACAGAAAAGAAATTTGCTTGGATGTTCCCGGAATGTACCTAAACAGCCAATAATTACTGATATTTTTTTAATGGGTTTCTCATGGAAAAAGAATTTATGGAACTAATTATTTGCTATTACTTTGCAGAACCGATGGGTACTACTGATTTCGTTTCCCCAAAAATATTTACAAAAAACATACAAACTTTGACACATGTTTACACATACATCAGAAGTAGCCGCCATGATATTTTTACCTTTTTAAGAGCACATATTATTAGGTTACAAGAAATATATAAAAAACATTATTCCATAACTTTTGAATTCTGACTTGTTTCCTTATTTCTGGGGATTCAGTCCCATGGAGGAGTCTAGCGACTGGCAGCCGCTGGCCGCCGGGCGGCTAGGAGATTCTGCCATAATGGCGGAAAACAGACATTCATCCCATTGTGTTGCGTTTCCAGTAGTCTATGTTGCTCCCGGAGCAGACGTCCACAGACTGTAGCAATCTGCCGCAGCCGCGCATAGGAGTTGAGATGAATGCTTTTCCATTGTACCAGTGTACTGCGCCGCGCCGCGCATTGGAACGGCCACCTTAAGCGAAGGTGCTCTGTCGAGAGCAAAGTCAGTATTATAGCTCCGGGTACCGTTATATATACGCTTAGGCGTTGTACCATTTATCGTCCGCGTGGGTGATCCACGCGGTGAATAAAGAAACTGTCCAGCACGAAGAAGCCAGTCTGATTGTATCGATCCCCGATCCAACTGAATACGCAGCGGCAGTATGGCCGCTGAGGAAATACGTAATTTTCCTCGTACCAATATCCCTACAATGTTCCAACAGAATGCATCACCTGTTCGTAATAATTTCATTCGTATCGATCTTCTGCTGTTACATGCTTTTTACTTCTTTATTATCTTAATATAGTCGTTAACATGTCTTTGAAAATTTGGATTTCTTCCACACCAAATCTTGGTGTTGTAAGCGATGAACATGGCCAGAGATTTCATCAAGAGATGAAAAGTATGGAGAGACGCTATCAAGGATTCTGAAATGAGTCAATTATGGGTGACTACGACTGGTTCCTTGTAAGAGAAACTGATCTCAGTACGTGCAAAAGAAACAGAAAGAGCCAGAATTGCTTTTAAAAAATAAATTAAAATAAAATAAAATACACTTAAATTTGTTTTCATTCAAGACAAATACGTAATTCGCCAAGAAACAGGAAGAAATACAAAAATAGGGAAAAAGTTGAAAATAGGCACTTCCTCTCTATCACCCATAACTTCCTTATTTGTGTATGGGTTTTGCTCAGGTTGGGTTTGTTTTCTTCGTAAAGGTGCACACTCTACGTAAAATATAATAAATTGGACGTCACATGATAACTTCTGTGTCTTCCAGGCTATGTAATGAATTTTCGATTTCAATTTCGGCCCCAAAACATTACATTTTTTTAAGGTTCGCTCGATTCCGTCTAAGCTATTGGTCCGATTGGAAAATACTGTATGAAAGAAGTGTATGCAATTTAATTTAAGTGTCGTCGCGATCAAATCGGTCAACTCTAACACGAGATATGGCCAAAAACGTCGGGGGTCGTCTTCTTCTTAAAAAATTACCAAAATATTCATCGGGCGATATCTCAAAAACGTATCCATAGGATTTCGTCTCATGTCGATTTATGAGTTTAGGGGACTACCTTACATAAGAATTTCATAGCGGAGTCTCCGTCAACAAATGACTGTAAACTAGAGTAATTGAGCAATCAGTTCTTAAATCTATTACGCACTCTACCTGCTTCCCATTTATATTACAGAATTTTCCTATCTTCCACGAGTTAACTGCTTCGACCAATACGTCATTTAATGCGCTACTTCCGGATGTGAGAGAGACTTCCTCTGCCACGATCATGCCGACTTACATTTGTCCGATCTATTAGTTTTATGGAAGCATTTCTTTTCCGTATGTCCGACCATTTTACAGAAACTGCAAACGGGTTTACCCTGTAAATAATTCACGTTCTTTTTACTCGACTCGGCAGTACTGCTCACCATTTTGGGACAGTCCCATTTGAAATACTCAGTGTCACCACAACTAAAACATTTAGGTTCAGGAAGAGTACTCGTTTTGTTATCGGTATTATCTGTAGTAGTATTACGCTGATGGTGACGTTTATATTCCTTATGCCACGTTTACACCAAGGCGAACACGAACAAAAACATTGTCCGCGAACGTTTTCATCTGTTCTTGCCGTGTCCACACCGCCGCAAATAGAACAAAACGTTCACATACGATTCGTACACTGAGTTTTGTTCATGTTTGCAGCGGTGTGGACACGGCAAGAACAGACGAAAACGTTCGCGAACAATGTTTTTGTTCGTGTTCGCCTTGGTGTAAACGCGGCATTGGGCTTAGGGCAGCGCCGTTCAGCCTATGGTTTGGCGGGCAAGGGCACCCGCCACTGCCCAGGGCTAACGTTGTGGTCAAAGTTCCGGGCAGTGACATCGTTACAGCCCAGTGGGGAGGAACGGTTGTACAGGCTTGTAGATGCGTAGGCAGGCATGTGTTAGTAGGTTCATTCAAATACTGTTGAGTCGACGCGACCGTCCTTGTTCATCCTGGCATCTGTACCGTATTTCCCGGGGAGGCGTGACTTACTCGCCGCCGACTCGTGTCTGCCTCCGGCAGCCTGATCGATTGCTCGTACGGGCAAGTCCTGAACGGCGCTGGCTTAGGGGCAGCTTCCGCGGAGAGAAAGATACTAAGGCAATCATTTAACTCCGCTATCCAGAACCATAATGCGTGTAACGTTGTCACATATGCCGTCAGCAACGAAATTGGCAAGTTTGTGCTCGGGGATCTCTAATCGCAGCTTAGGTATCTTTCCTAATTTCTTTAGGTAATAAGTCATTAAATTCTCTCCAGGCTGACATTTACAGTTCGCCGCCTCTTCGAATAATTTTCCAAAACTAGCGTCCCCCGGAAATTGCTTAATTAATTTCGCCGTGAAAACTGGCCAAGACAACCTGAGTTATTGTGGAGTTCGTCATACCACAATCTGGCATTTCCCTTTAATCAGCAAGATACATTTTAACTTTATCGACCCAACCATACACCGTTACACTTGTGTTAACCTTCTCAATCCAGTCACTAGCCGAGGTACTTCCCTTTCGGGGATCAAATTCCAGTAGAAACTTTTCGTTAATAAAGTGATTATTGACCGGCTTATTCGAGCCCGACGTTACGATATCTGATAACACATCTGCAAGCCTAGCGAAGTCGGATTCTTTGCTCGTAGCGCTGTAACTTCTCCTGCTCCGGCTGCGATATTCAGACTCCCGATGATTTCTTCGGGGAGTTCGTGACCGGGAATATCATTCCTTCCTGCCACGAGATCGACGTCTGCTACGCTTTTCCTTATCCATGGTTTGCAGATTACAAAACAACACGTATATACCACTTCTGATCTGTAGACGATCTTTAATTTGCCTCGTAAATATTCGAGCTACAATTGCTTCAATCAATCTTTAGACACACGGATACAACTTTTTCCCAGGATGCCGTTTTTTCTGCGTGCTCGTGCTCCGCGGCCGCCGCGCGACTCCCCCTCCCCTCCTCTTGTCCCGAAATCGTCAACTGTTTTGCATTGTTGAGCTTCGGATCCATCGACGGCGCTGCGTCGATACATATGTTTACCACATATATTTGAATATTATAGCGAATATTCTAAAATATTCATTACACTCGAATATTTAAAAAATATTAAATTATTTAAATAACTCCAATCCAATTCGTTCTTGGTCCATTATAATTTCTTCAAAGGATAATTGGCAGCACGTAATCTACCTTCGAACCATTTGTAATCTTTCCTGACCGGTCACGAGTATACTCGTGTTACCGTGTCCGAACGTTGCTGACCGGTAACGAGTATACTCGTGTTGCTGACCGGTGACAAGTTACCTCGCTCGGAAGCACCGGCCGCACGCAATGATTTTGGCTGAAAAGCGCCGGCTGCCCGGAATGGTTCTGGCTCGAAAGCGCCGGTCAGCAAGGTGTTAAAAGTGCGTTGCGGCTAATACAATCAACCACTTGAATGTTACAGACGTTTTTGATTTAGAATGAGGTCAATGGGTTAAAGATTATCACTTGCGGGTCCATCCATGGTGCAACGAGAAGAATGTGACACGCTTTTGCTCATTCTTGCTATCGCATTAGGGGTGGAAAAGAATTCAGTATTTTACCATTGAATTGTATTACTAATTGTAAGGCAATACTGTCAGCTTAGCATTCTATTCGTTTATTGCCTTGGATTTGTAACAAGCCGTTGATAAGCTTTTTAGAACTAATTGATTCGGTTAATCAATCATGTATTATTAATTGACGTTGTCTGTTTTGCGTTTTTTGTAGTATAGAGTTGGTGCCGCATGAGAAACTCGGCACACTGAACAACAAAGTTTGGAACAACCTTCTTGGAGACGTTGTTGCTGGCACGGTGGACATAGGCCTTGGATACATAACCGTGAATGAAGAAAGACAAGCAGAAATGACTTTCAGTCATCCTTTGATTTGCTACATGTGAGCGAATATTCACATTATCCATGTCGAAATATTTAAGGATCACAATTTTAAAAAACAAATGTTATATCATCTACGTCAGGCCTGCCCCATCGGGTGCAAATACCTCCTGAATTTCTGGGACCCGGGCAACAGCCGAGCGCGGGACTGGTTACGTTGCTAACCACAGCATGGGTTGCGGGAGAACTGCATGAGTGTGCGGCTGTCCATGTAGGCTCGTACCACGAGTCTATTGCTTGGATCCGAAGACCTCTTCTACATGGACGCACACTCATGCAGTTCTCTCACAAATTTCGCAACGGGTAGCAATGGAACAGTCCCGCGCTCGGCTGTTACCCGGGTCCCAGAAATTCAGGAGGTATTTGCACCCGATGAGGCAGGCCTGATCTACGTGATTCATATTAGACGTCTATAAAAAGAACTTCCCCTACTTAATACAATTTTCCCTACATAATATTTTACGATACAGAACGACTTCAGTAACTTGGTCTTAGAATTCTTAGACAATTTAATAAATAAAAGACTGAAAACATTAAAATATTAAAAATGTTAACTTCATCCTGCAGTAGTTAACACTTCGAGTAGCGTCAGAGTGTTTTCACGCCGAAAGATTTGCATTCTATGCACGGTTTTTACAAGTTCTTACGGCATTATGTTCTAGATAGCATCGAAAGTATTGTCCGAATGTCCCCAAATGTTTGCTCCGGGTGAGTTAATGTGTAGGCACACATATCAGTTCCGTGTCCGTTCTACCATATACCACGCAGAATTCAAGTACTATTTCCATTACAACCATTAAAAATCAGAATTAGGGCCTGGTCACACTTAACAGTTCCGTGCCAGTTCCATGTTGGAGTAACGTCCAAGAAGAACTATAAAGTATCATGTCAAGATCTAAGTAACCAACGCACCATAAAGGAATCACGTGCACTTCCAGGAAACTATAGCGACTAAGAAGAACCACGCACGTGCCCTAAATTAGGTTACCCCTACATTCGAAAATGTACTATAGAAGAGCCATGCGCCATCCAATAAAGTCAGTCTTGTTTCAACTCTATCCGACCTCGTCTCGCTGTTAGTTCGGGTACCTAACCTTTGCATCTGCGGAGCTCGTTAATGAGTACTTGAACTTAGCGTTTATAATTATCAACAAATACCTACGAGTTTAGCGGAACTTATCATTCCGAACCACTCTGATATTTCCGTACAAGTCACTAGAGCTCATTAATAATACATAGACTCAATGGTCATACACGGACCTTGGTCTTTGTATTATTATAAAGGTTTTGACGATTTCTCCACGTGACACTGGCCTGCGATTGGTAAGAAGAAGAGATCCTCTACGCCAGGGTTGAGCAACATCTTCTCCGCCGGGAGCCGCACAGTCCCCTCTACCAGTCGGCTGATTCCCCCACCACCAGCACATTAGCCACCACATCATGTTCCTCCACTACAAGAAAAAACTGATATTATTGCTCTTCTTAACTCATTTGAAACACTGTGTATTTTTTTCTATTTTTTCATTTACATTGGAAAAGTAAAACGCTGCTAATGAGTCAGGCCAGTTAGGTCCCGAATAGTTATAGGAACGGATTGATAGGTTAAGGTACTCGGAAGGAGTAATGCCGGATGAACAATAATGCTTAGGCTTTATTATATAACTTCGCGGTACACACGTGGACGGACGTTCCGCGTCACGTCTCAAGCCAATCTAGTGTGTCTGGCCCACCGTGTGGGAGCGCTCTCAGGCGCGCTCCTCGAGGCATACGCAGTCTCCAACAAGGCCATATAAACGCGAGCCAACAGTAGAGTATAGGAGTCAAGCGAGTATGGTGGGGGTTGTTTTCCGGGTGCGTTCCGCTTACGCCCAAATCGCTCGCAACGCCTGTGATTTCCATTACATATCGCGACCGTGCGGGCGATTTGGGCGTAAATGGCTCAGCAAAGCAGGCAAGTCGGGGAAGGGGATGCAGGTTGCCCAGCCCTACTCTACGCCCCTCTTGTTCTTACCAATTGTATATCGGCACGGAACTTACACGGAACTGATAAGTGTACCTATAGACCTTATATTATGTTTGGTGTCATTTGCATCGGGAGTATAACGTCGGGACGATTGATAACTGACGATGAATGACGGGTGATCCTCTGCGCCCCGCTTCTTCTTACCACTGGCACGCCGGTACTGAACTGTCACGGAACCAATATGTGTGTTCAGACCTTTAAGTAAAACAATCTCAGCAAAAGCGATCGCTGGGAAAAGTCTGACCGACTTAGGGGGATTTCTCAAAACCCTCAAGGTTCGCTTTGTACTACTCCGCCACCTCAAGGTCCGCTTCCACGGCGCGTGGCACGCCGAGTACGGTGCGCAACTCGTCGAGCCACACGGCGTGGGAATACACCTTCAGACAACGCATGATTGTATGAAAGTATCACCAATGGGTTGGTAAGATTCTTCGGATGAAAATAGGTCTAAACTCAACCTCATTGGGACTGGTCTTAATTATACATAACATGCAACTGATCGATGAAAGGACAATGTTAAAAATAGGTTAATTTTGGCATTGACGACCAAAGAATAATTCTTTCACAGATCGATTCTATACCTTCCAAGGAACAAAAAATGTATTGGCCATTTTTCCGAGAAGTGACGGGAAAGTTGTGAAAAATGAGGCCAAAGTGCAAGAATATGACTGAGACCAGGGCGCGAATTTTTCGGTTTGATTCTCTTCGGAGCATGATCTAATGACAGAATAATCACTTAAAAAATCATAACAAGGATTATTTATATCAATTATAATGAATTAGTATTCTGTATAAACATCAAAGTGGTGATAAATAATGCTTTATCGATATCATAAACATCGAAAACAAGAAATTCTTCTAGTAATAGAACGTAAATAAGGATAAGTAATAAGTGTTAAACTGAGTTGAATGTACAATAATTAATCTACTCTTGTGGTCATTACTTACATGTTTCGTCTTCATACGACTGTGTCACTTTCTTCGGATGACGATGCATTTATGAAATAATCATTCAGGAAGCTCGCAGACAAACGGACTGAAGATTTGTGTCGAGCGAAACCGAAATACCATAAAATCATCGCTACATGTGAGCAGCAGCCTACAACTCGTTCACCGATTTTGCATCCGCATGTACGTCCAATAATTGCATCACGCCCGGTTTTGGTTTTGTTCAGTAATACGTAAACGAAATATTTTACACTGTTTGAATGTCGCGAGCGTAACTGAGTTTTTAATAAAAGGCTGTTACGAATATCTATTGCTATTTGATATTTTTGATAATCGATTACCGAAGTTGTGTTAGCTATTGTGAATTCAAAGTCACCATTCTCATTAATATGATCCGCATAATAGTGAGGAGCTTGTTTTAACTGATACGTTCCACACGTGTATACACGGAGATCGCGATCACTTAATTCGGGGAAAAAAATCTAATGTTGTAGCTTCGATACGTATAAATTATGATCTGCGTGCATTCAAGTGTTCTCGACGTACTAATTCAGATAGGCGATTTGGCTCGTTTGATTGCTGCAGCATTTTATCAATCATGAGCTGGTCTAATTGAGTTGTAACTATTGGTTCGAAGGTAGCATTTAACAAAGCACACGCAATTCTGAAATCATCAAATAACGTGGGCAGTGTAATATTGTGAATTGTACTGTCAAAGAACTTAAATCGTTTTTTATCCGACCATTAATAACTTCAACAATGTATCTACTTTTTGTGACTAATCGCGATTGATTTGCTTCCTGTGTCGTCAATGTTTTTCTATTTTCAGTCGGAAATGATGGCATTTTGGCTATGAAACCTTTTTGTGAAATGCAATCTAATGAATCCCGAAAGCCGCGATCCACAAGGAAAACGTCCTCTGATGTCAACTGATTCCATTCGTTAGTCTGTAATAGCTCATTTAATATAGATGCATCATTTTTATTTCCTGGATAAGGTCCCCATACGCCTGCAATGTAGCCATCTGTGCAGACAGCCATCATAGGCTTTATTAAGTTACGATGTTTGTGTCCTGAATATGAGGATCGCTGAAATTGAAAGTTGTTGCTTTTTTTTCTATAAAAAGATAAGTTCCGTCGAATACAAGGATTACGCGGTTACCTGTGGGTGCGTGAAGGCGTTTTGCATTTTCAGTAGTATGATTTAATAATAGTGTGCGAGTATGAAGTGGCGAAAGGTATTCTTTGCACAAGTTACTGAGAAGATACTGCCTGACTAGTTTACAATAATGACTTGCTGTTTGCCTTGTAATGTCCCAACGAATTGCCAATTGTTCGTAAGTATAATTACGTTGTAGTCTTGCCAAGTAAATTCCTAACGCTAGTTCAGTGTTATGAATATGTAGCAGATCCCGTAGGTTTTTTAGAATATCATTAAATGTTACACGATTTAAGCCAGTTTCGAATAATAATTGGTCTTCTATCATTTCCGAAAACGGTATTACATGAGATCTCTGATGTCTCTCTGTCAAAATCATGGACTTGAAGGTATTGAATACTGCCACCACTTCTTCGGCGCTTAATGATATGCCCTTACTATATCCTGTAAATTCTTTTGGGATTTTAAAGGCATCACTCATCCCATGTACGTAACATGCACGTGATCCATAGTGAACAAATATATTTTTTGTAATGTATATATTTAGGCATTCTTCTTTGCTTAGTCTCCTTAAACTGCGCTGCGCTTCACACCCAAATACACATTTCGATGATATAATAGATCGATTAATATCTAGAATGACCTCTCCTCTAGAGTTATTTTCCAAAGTACCATGAGTATCATTTCTAACTACATTTGCGCCTGCTCTAGAAAGAGCGG
Organism: Andrena bucephala; assembly: GCA_947577245.1. Taxonomy (NCBI): domain Eukaryota; kingdom Metazoa; phylum Arthropoda; class Insecta; order Hymenoptera; family Andrenidae; genus Andrena; species Andrena bucephala. The sequence goes on along the minus strand of OX387716.1, from coordinate 13,977,050 downwards.
CTACATTTATAGAGGCAGTAGTTTCTTCTACATGCTTCATCCTTTGATAACATGATTTACAGTACCACACATCGCAACATTTGTGGTAATTACTGCGTGGCATTTTATTAAGGACTCTTCTGCACTCTACACAAATCTTTGACATTTCTTAAATCTACTACAAACAATAATAAATGTAATCAATAAAGAATGAATATACTTGTTACGAGCCGGGGCTGCGGCAACGCGAGAGGCCAGCGAGAAGGATATTTCCCAAGGAATATGGTTTATGAGTTTGTTAGTTAGGTGCGCGGACGAACCTGATACGAAATCAGGGAGCCGCTAGGATTGTTGACGGCGACGACGAACCTGATGCGAAATCAGGGAGCCTCTAGGAATGGAGTCACACGCGGACGAACCTGATGCGAAATCAGGGAGCCGCAGGAGGGTGAAACGTCGTGAACGAACCCGATGCGAAATCGGGGAGTCACTAGGATAGAGTTCACAGACGAACCTGGTGCGAAACCAGGGAGCTGTTAGGAGGTTGTATTATTTACAGACGAACCTGGTGCGAAACCAGGGAGCTGTTCGGAAGTTGGTAGATTTACAGACGAACCTGATGCGAAATCAGGGAGCTGTAGGATACGGACGAACCTGATGCGAAATCAGGGAGCCGTAGGAGGGTAAGGTTTCGTGGACGAACCCGATGCGAAATCGGGGAGTCACTGGGTTGGAGAAGATGCTTTGTTTTGGATGAAGGGTTGCGAACGAACCTGATGCTAGATCAGGGAGTCGCGGGAAATGTTAGTAATGCCTCGTAACTCTTAATTTATGTCTGATACAACTCGAGCGGTAAAGGTGTATCAGTGGGTGAGTGCTACTAATATTATAAGGATCGCTGGGTAAAAGATGGGTTTAACGAATCTACTCGATTTATACGTGAACACCATTCATATATTGAATAATCAATTATGATACAAATGTAAGTGTCGCGATGAAATAATAAATAGTGTAGTTAATTACCACTAGTTGCACGGTGTTGACGCACTGGCGATGTGGGGACGTACGAGTGCCTATTTCAAAAGTGCCAAATAGAATATAAACCGAACTCGCGGATTCTATGAGGTTAACTATGATTCTGACGGACACTTTAGCTCGATCTTACTAAATTTAACCAACTCTGTACGAGCGTGACACGACGTTACTCTACGCGTGACTGTACTGCTTTGAACCAACGAGGGTAGAAACCAAAGGGTTTATATAGTCCCAAAAATGAGTGGGGATGCGTTAGAAATCTCCATATAAGGAAATCCTTCGGGGTCGTCGTCGTGTCACTCCCGTTCCCATGGTCGTGATCTAGATGGTCGAGATCATGACCCCCCTTAGTGGTGTATGATAAGCAAAAGGGTTTTAGGGCGTTTCCCCTTCTCAGAAGCGAGCTCGAAAGTGGTTGAGAGTGGTGTATGGGAAGATTCCACATACGTAACATACTCAATAAGAGATCAATAAGAATTGAATATAATTAATAAACAATATATGCTATACAACGTGCGGTGCACGCTATGCCGTTTATAATATGCCTTCTACGCTGTGCCGTTCACGCTGTACGGTGCATGACCTGCCGTCTGCGCTCTGCCATCCATGCTGTGCAGTACACGCTGTGCCGTCGAGGGCTGCCAGGAAAGGTTCCATGTTTGTCGGTGAGGTAGCAGTGGGGCACGGAGAGGTAGACTGAAAAAGAGTGGAAGTGAATCCCTCTTCGCCTAAAGTTCCCCCTCCAATTCCTAAACCTGAGAGAAGAGGGAGTCACTCACTGCGTATGCTTTGTTAAATGCTACCTTCAAACCAATAGTTACAACTCAATTAGACCAGCTCATGATTGATAAAATGCTGCAGCAATCAAACGAGCCTAATCGCCTATCTGAATTAGTACGTCGAGAAAACTTGAATGCACGCAGATCACAATTTATACGTATCGAAGCTACAACATTAGATTTTTTTACCCGCATTAAGTGATCGCGATCTCCGTGTATACACGTGTGGAACGTATCAGTTAAAACAAGCTCCTCACTATTATGCGGATCATATTAATGAGAATGGTGACTTTGAATTCACAATAGTTAACACAACTTCGGTAATCGATTATCAAAAATATCAAATAGCAATAGATATTCGTAACAGCCTTTTATTAAAAACTCAGTTACGCTCGCGACATTCAAACAGTGTAAAATATTTCGTTTACGTATTACTGGACAAAACCAAAACCGGACTTGATGCAATTATTAGACATACATGCGGATGCAAAATCGGTGAACGAGTTGTAGGCTGCTGCTCACATGTAGCGATGATTTTATGATATTTCGATTTCGCTCGACACAAATCTTCAGTCCGTTTGTCTGCGAGCTTTCTGAATGATAATTTCATAAATGCATCGTCATCCGAAGAAAGTGACACAGACGTATGAAGACGAAACATGTAAGAAATGACCACAAGAGTAGATTAATTATTGTACATTCAACTTAGTTTAACACTTATTACTTATCCTTATTTACGTTCTATTACTAGAAGAATTTCTTGTTTTCGATGTTTATGATATCAATAAAGCATTATTTATCACCACTTTGATGTTTATACAGAATACTAATAATTGATATTAATAATCCTTGTTATGATTTTTTAAGTGATTATTCTGCCAATAGATCATGCTCCGAAGAGAATCAAACCGAAAAATTCGCGCCCTGGTCTCAGTCATATTTTTGCACTTTGGCCTCATTTTTCACAACTTTCCCGTCACTTCTCGGAAAAATGGCCAATACATTTTTTGTTCCTTGGAAGGTATAGAATCGATCTGTGAAAGAATTATTCTTTGGTCGTCAATGCCAAAATTAACCTATTTTTAACATTGTCCTTTCTTTCAGCGATTGTTGTTGAGATTCTGTCGCCTCCTGCATCGCCACACTCTTGACAATGCTTCTGCAGATGACCCAGTTTCACACAGAGCCAGCAGGTTTTCATCGGGTTGTCTGATCGGTTGTCGAATCTCTCGAGCCTCCTCTTCTTCTCCGGCCTCTCAAAAGTGTGAGAAGCTTTCCGTTTTCCTGCGCGAAATTCTACTGAAGGACCGCGAGACATCGTTTTAACGGCCTTCATGACGAGAGCTCTAGTGACGACTACTCCCAGAGATGTAAATTCGCCAAAGCGTAAATGCCTTTGCATCTCCGAACTGGTCAACGCCGTAACGAATTGAGGCACGGCTAATTTATCTCGCATTTCTGGTGGGCAGTCCGCAAACGCGGCCTGCACCAGTCCCTCTATTTCCGTGACCAATGAGGAGATATTTTTATTCCTTCGCTGCCGATAGTTTTGGAAAAGCTATATTAAAGCTATATAACGTAATTTAAATTCGACAGGTTGTCCGGAGGCACGCCTCGCTTACCTCGACAAGGACTATCATTCATCTTGTCTTCGAATTATTCGAATTATTGTGTGATTCAATAAGAGAACATAGACACTCTCCTATCCTTTTATATACCTCCGTCAATTTTGCGAATTTCTTCATAAAATTTGAAGAGATCATTCTTGAAGTATACGTCTTTCAGTAAATGTGAAAAAGAAAAATTTGATTTTTCCGATTTCTTACAGTGGTCTCGCCCCTTAAGGGGTCATATACGTTTCTCGACACTAAAATGTACTGAATGTTTACAAGCAATTTGTGGACAAACTATTAGGCCGATTGGTTGAATTCTTTTTGTAACGTAAAAGTAGATGTTTATACTGTGAATGTATGCATGATTGTTTTATTGAGAATGGGCCTGCGGAGTGAAGTATGCGTGAGACACCTATGGGTAAAAATGGGAAGTGAATGTAGTAGGAGAGAGTATGCATGGGGAGCGAGTGTAGTCTATGGTCATGCGAAGAAGCAAAGCGACACGTGCTCGGCGAGTTCAGTATTTTGTATTTTCAACAGTATATTATATCCTAATTCTTGATAGTAAAGTGTTGTGCAATCACTATCCTATATTATTCCTGCTCCCACAAATGGTAGCAGAGCGTGGTTGGAAAGTCCATAGTTCAAAGATCTGTACAAAAATTACAGTGGGTAAAGCACGTGGCGCATGTGACGAGAACAAAGAAAAATGTCGTGTAGTTGGAATCTGACGAGCGTTGAGCAGCTCGATGACGCAAATTACTTTCTGTGGAAATAAAAGATTGAGGGAATATTAAGAGCAAAGAAACTATGGAAGAAAGTAATGGGGGCAAAACAACCAGAAAAGCCCGCGGAGGGAGAAGAGAATTATGCACAAAAATTAAAAAATTGGGACGACTGGGACGATGATAATCATGCTGCAAGAACTGTCATGATAAACACAATGACAAAGGCGCAAGTATTGAAATATTGTAATTAAAAAAGCGCGGATAGAATGTGGAACTTGATAAAATATAACATGGCTGCGGAATCTGAACAAGTAAAGGCGAGAGCGTTAAGCGAATTAACGAATCTACAAATAAAGAAAGAAGAAAAGGTGGACGAATTCATGAATAGAGCAGAGGCTTTAAGGAACCAATGCGTACAATTGGGAAAACCCATAGAAGAGTATGAATTAAAGATGTACATTTTGAGAGGTTTGAGACTGGAATTCGACCAAAATGTGAGGGTACTGGAAAATCAAAGAGACACAACCGTCAATGACGTAAGGTATGCACTGAAACAAGAGGAAGCTAGAAAGGAGAAAAGGAAAGAAGATAGGACTACAAGAGATCAAGAGGGCGTAAGAAGAGCAAAAGAAAAACTGAAAGGTGAGATAAGTTGCTATAATTATGGAAAAAGGGGTCATGTGTCCAGAGATTGCTATGGAAGTAAGAAGTGTTACAACTGCCAAGGAGTTGGGCATATATCAACTGATTGTAAGGAGACAAAAAATTACAAATCCTATCGAGGAAGAGGACAGAGAGGTGGATTTCAAAGGAAGAATCATCAGAGAGAAGATGGACGAGGACGTGGCAGAGGCGAGGCGATGATGACAACGACTGAAGAAGCTGTGAGGACTGCGAGTGAACAAATATGCGCGAATGAAACTGAAAGAAATGTACAAGAGGGTGTCAGAGACATGGACGTTAAGAAATTAGAGTGGCTGTTGGACTCTGGCTCAACAAGCCATATGACATGTGATGTGGAGATATTTGACAAGCTGCAAAAGGAGGAGAGAGAAATAACATTGGCCGACAAGGAGGGAAGGAAGCTGATTTCCAGAGGCATTGGAGAGGTACCTATGAAGCAGGAAGTAATAGAAAATGGGGTGAGATTAAAAAATGTATTATGCGTACCAGATCTAAACACAAATTTATTATCTGTGGCCAAGTTTACAGACTATGTGTATGATGTGAAATTTAACAAATATGGTGCTAAGATATATAAAGATCAAGGAAGGGTACAGATGACAGCAGTGCGTAGAGGAAATGCATATTACGTGGAGTCAATGACAACGAGCCATGAAATGGTGACAGCAGCAGTGGAAGAGGATATATGGCATAGAAGACTGGGACATGTGAACAAGAGGGCCATAGAGGACATGAAGAAAGAAGAGTTGGTAGACGGCATGAAAGAACAAGATAGAATTAACATCCCATGTGAATGTTGTATCGAAGGAAAGGCCTGTAGAAAGGTGCACGCCAGATTGGAATGTAGAAGAACAGATGGAATTTTACAATTGTGGCACATGGACTTAATTGAGCCTATAAATCCAACCTCAAGAGGTGGGAAGAGGTATGTGTTTACCATAATTGATGATTATTCGAGGATGTTTTTTGTTGAAGTGTTGAAGGAAAAAGGAGAGGCAGCGGACAAACTGAAGAGGTTAATAATACTGTTACGTTTCCTATACGGCATAACGGTTTAATGAGCGACAACAGTAACAGAACATGAACAAGAACAGTAATAGAATACAATCTCTAGTGCAGGGAAATGTAGGTATCGATACGTCTGCTAGTAATGGCGGCTGACTCTCGAATGACAGCTTGACAGGCGATCGATCCGATCGCCTTCTTCTCGCTGTCGCTTGTCTTCGTCGCGAGCACCAGCGCGCCATGAATCCTCTACATAGGGTGCTCGCAACAATACTAAAAGAGAACCAATCTGGAAAAAGACTGAAGGCGATTCGTTCAGACAATGGAGGCGAATTTATTGGAGCTGATTTGAAAAAATGGTTGGAAAACAAAGGGATTAAGCATGAATTGAGCCCAGCTAGAACGCCACAGTGTAATGGAGTGGCAGAGAGAGGTAACGGGTCACTAATAGAGATAACGAGGTCAATAATGTCAGACTCGTGTCTGCCTATGGATTTTTGGGCAGAAGCAGTGTGTACGTCAGCACATATCAAGAATAGGGTGAAGACAAATGTACATGGAAAGACGCCATATGAATTATGGAATGGAAGAAAGCCGAATGTAAAGTACATAAGAAGATTTGGTTGTGTGGCGTATTTACTGAACAAGGAAGGTTTGAAAAATAAATTTGAACCGAAAACTTTTAAGGGAATATTTTTAGGTTATGGAGAGAACAGTACTTATAGAGTATACTTACCTGAAAGGGGACTGGTACGAAACGATTGTGATGTAAAATTTGACGAAACTAAGAATGGAATGGAGCTATTAAAGGGTGACGACAGGAGACAATCCGATAAAGCTAATGAACTGGTAATTATAGGATTAGATGATGAAAAGAAGAATGAAGAAATTGAACCATATGAAGAAGATGCTGGAGAAGATCCTGAGGGAGACAACAGCGTTTACGAGGATGCAAATATGGAAGAATTGATTGAGGAAAGTGAAGGAGAAAACGAAAATGAAAATGAAGAGGAGGCGATAGAAATTGTGGAACAGCCAATTCGTATCAGAGATAGAGGGCGACCTAAGGGCACGACAAAGGAAGTGATGCAAGCACGGAGAAATCAAGAAATGGAAGAAGAAGAACGAAGAGCAGAGAGAAGTGGGTTGAGAAGATCAGAGAGAATAAAGGAAAAACATAGCGCGATGTTAATAATCGACGAAGAGATCCCAAAAACTATAAGACAAGCAAAAGAATCAGAAAATTGGGAGAGATGGAAACAAGCTATGGATGAGGAAATCGATTCAATGAATAAACACCAAGTATGGGATGTGGTTGCGCGCCCAAAAGCGAGAAAAGTAATAAACAGCAAATGGGTGTATAATATCAAAGAAAACCCGAATACAAGGGAGAGGAGATACAAAGCTCGTTTGGTGGCGATTGGATGTGGGCAACGTCCAGGTTACGATTATGATGAAACGTTCGCACCTGTAATACGAATCGAAACAGTTAGACTGTTGTTTAGCATAAGCGCTGAAAAAGGCAGAACCACAAGAATATATGATGTGAAAACGGCCTTCCTGCATGGAGACTTGGAGGAAGAAATATACAGTATATGGAGTTACCAAAGGGGTATGAAAAGAGTAATGACTGTGTATGCAGATTAAAGAAAAGTGTATATGGGCTGAAGCAAGCAGGAAGATGTTGGAATCAATTTCTTACAAAGGTGTTACTAAAAACTGGGCTGAAACAGAGCAAAGAAGACCAATGGTTGTTTTACAAAACAGAAGGAAAGGATTTTTTATATTGTGGCATACATGTAGACGACATGATTATTATATCAAGCAGAGATGAATACGAAAAAAAATATATGGAAGAGATAGGAAGAGAGATAGACATGAAAAATTTGGGAGAAGCGAGGAATATATTAGGAATGCAGGTTGAACAGGAAGAAGGAAAGATTGAAGTACACCTAAAGGACTACATTGAAAAGCTGCTAGAATTATATGGAATGCAAGACTGCAACATAGCTACATCGCCGATGGACATTAATGTGAAGATGGAGAAGAATGAAAATAGTCGAGTATGCAATATAGAGGAATATCAAGAACTGATGGGGAGGCTTATGTACCTGAGCGTATATGCTAGGCCAGACATATCAATTGCAGTGAGTTGTTTATCTCAGTTTAACAAAAAACCAAAAACGATACATATGGTTGGTTTGAAGAGGATAGTAAGATATTTAAAGGGGACCATCAACTACCGTCTTGTGTTTGGACATAAGAATTGTACCAAAGAAATTAAATGTGAAACTGATGCATCGTGGGATAGCACACAAGATGCAAAATCCTTCACTGGATTGTTGCTGTACAGAAATGAGGACTTAATACACTGGAGAAGCAAGAAGCAAGCAAGAGTGGCGTTGTCATCTACAGAAAGCGAACTTGAAGCGTTGTTAGAGGGAGTGAAAGAAGTGATATGGTGTAATGATTTGCTGAATGAAATTGGACTGGGAGATAGAGTTAAGAAATTTATAAAGTGTGATAATTTGAATGCGGTAAGATTGGCAAATGGTGGAAGTTTTAAACTAAGTCGAAGTTATTAAATAGAAAATGCTATTATATTAGAGAAGCCGTGATAAATGAAAACATAAAGGTATCACATGTACCAAGTGTTGAAATGACAGCGGATTGTTTGACAAAACCTCTGAGTGGCGCGAAGCTGTTAAAAAATGTCCAAAAGATTTTGGGGAATAAAAAACAATAAAGCAAGGGGGGTATGTGTGAATGTATGCATGATTGTTTTATTGTGAATGGGCCTGCGGAGTGAAGTATGCGTGAGACACCTATGGGTAAAAATGGGAAGTGAATGTAGTAGGAGAGAGTATGCATGGGGAGCGAGTGTAGTCTATGGTCATGCGAAGAAGCAAAGCGACACGTGCTCGGCGAGTTCAGTATTTTGTATTTTCAACAGTATATTATATCCTAATTCTTGATAGTAAAGTGTTGTGCAATCACTATCCTATATTATTCCTGCTCCCACATATACAGCAGTAAACACGAATGAAGATGTATAAATTGTTACAAATTTGGCGTCTAATTGCATTAACGCAGAATGGTTTTTTTTATCCTGCCGCAAACGGTGTGCATGATTTAACTCGTACAAGTAATCTGAAACAAAAATTTGCGATTTATTTACACTTATTGAGATCATAATTATCGGTTGACGAGGGGTTTTTTTGAAAAACACGATATTGTAGCAGTAGTAACGATTAGAAGACGGAGATCATGATTTTCGTAAAAAGAACTGCACATTTTTGTTTGTTATTAAGAAATGGTTTATTTTATCGGAAAAAACCCTCGTTGACCGATAAAGGATCTTATGTAGAATATGTGTGTAAATGATGAAGTTAATCGGATGAACGGTGAGGCAGTTATCATGCCCACCGTTTTGGACGGCGCCAGAAAACATGTTCTACGCCACTGCCCGCAGACGCCACATTTTTAAAAACTTTGGAATTCTCATACCTGTTTTATAATCTATAAACGTATACCTATAAAACACAAAAAGAATTAAACCAATCGGACTAATAGTTTATCCCTGAATTTCTCCCAAACATTGACCACGTTTTAGCGCCGAGAAACGTATATGACCCCTTAAGGGGGCTGTCTCGGCGGGCCTTGAATGTGTGCGTGCGCTTACACAAGCTAAGGAAAGCGTGTACGTTTACGCGATGTAGTAAACAAACCGTTTCAACCAACTTACGCCCTGGAATCGGCAAGAAGGAAGTTTTTGCGGGTATAGTTGCGTCCAGTAGACATCAGTGCAGGGTGGTCTGGTGCGTTTGAATGCTAATAAGCACCGTACGTTGAAATAATAATGAATTTATGACTCGAAAACTGACAGCATGAGGCTTCCAGGTTTCTCCGTTGGTGGCGTTAATGGTGTACTGCAGCCACGTAGAACCAGCGTGACGTATACGCAGGACCGATGCGAGGTTAGCTGGCGCCCGTATGCAAGAAAATTTTTAGTGCTCCCCAATTTTTGCACCTGTTTTCTATTTAATATGCTTTGTCTTTACGGGGTGTACATTTCGTTTATGTGGGGGTTGGATTCCTATATTATTAAGCGCGCGATACAGTTTTTTAGCGTCCCATTCGGCTGGCGCCCTTATGCGGGGCATAACTTGCATAATGATTCCGCCGATCCTGCCTATACGCGATGTAGTAAACAAACCGTTTCGACCAACTTACGCCCTGGAATCGGCAAAAAGGAAGTTTTTGCGGGTATAGTTGCGTCCAGTAGACATCAGTGCAGGGTGGTCTGGTGCGTATGAGCGCTAATAACCACCGTACGTCGAAATAATAATGAATTTATGAATCGTGTACTGAGACAGACTCGAGAAATGACAGAATGAAGCTTCAAGGATTCTCCGCCACCGGCGTTGATGGTATATTCGTACATTGTACCATCAAAACCGGTGGAAGTCCAATCTAGCCGATAAATGTAGGAAAGACATAGTTGCCGAGACGTATCGAGAGTCGAATCGCGCTGTTACCGCATTTCCCCTATCATTATTTTGCCATCAAGGAGAGGCTTGAATGAATCACGGCGAAGCGATTGGAGAACAGAGATGGGCAAAGATAATATCTGGATAAACTCAAATAAAAGATACTACAGTATTGTCTCATTACGGGCTCGGTTTGGTGTACACGATGTGGATTTTTCGCTATTCCCACCACTTCTGTCTCACTCTTGTCCGGCGATGGCGAGAGCGAAATGAAACGAGAGCGAGCGAGGGCGGTACGAGATAGACGATGGGATGATGTTTTGTCTCGCTCCGTCTTTCGGACGCCTGACACTCCGTCCTTTGCGTTCGCGGCCGTCGCGCAGGCAAAGCGTTCCATCTCGCTCCCCCCTTCGGCCAGATAGAAGCGAGAAACGAACACTGGGAATTAGGGCTCTGTTCGCGATACGGGCTCAACGCCGCGCCGGTCCCGACCAGCGAGGATTTGGGCTGTTCGGCGGCGCACAGTGGGGCATTTCGGGTCGAAACACGGCACTAAGTCTTTTTACAAAAATATCGCCAAACTGCAAATTTTCTTTTACAGGTAGTTGATTGCATAGTTGGGTGATAATGAAGTATGATTGTTTTTCACATTCATTAATTTTTAACGCGACTACACGGTTTTGAAGAAGAGAACCATGAAACTCTTCAGAACTTGTATTGTTGGTTATAGTTTTGTTGTTTGCTTAATTCAACTAATTTTTGGTGGAATGTTGAGATATGTATTTGAAGTTTACCAAATTTGATTTTGATATCTCTGATATTTTTGGAATTATATCTTACTGAATGTCCCAATTTTCATTGTTTATTTTTAACGGGTGTTCAACTGGGGTAGTTAGAGGCACGAGAAGGGGTCTATGACGCATTTTTTTACAAAAATGCCTTTTCTGCCATTGAAATTCAACGTAAGTGAAGTATCTTTATATGTGAAAGATGCGGAACTTTTTCCTATGTACAGTGTGGACGATATTGTCGGCAATTTGTAAAAAAGTACTATGCCCCATTAAATAAACAAAGGGTCTAGCTGGATAAGCATAGTGAAAAGTGCCCTTGAACAGATTTTAGCTGGCAATGCACCTTTCAATAGTGGAGCACAGGAAAACATTGTACACCAAGTTTCAACCCCCTATCTCAACCAGGAGGGTAGTTATAGGGTAAATTCGAATTTTCGGTTTTTGCCATATTTTCCCTATTTAATGGTCAGCAAAAATTCTAAAAAAAAATCTTAAATATTGTAGACATGATTGTGTATGACTGCGAATTTTTTCAGATTTTTTCGTTGCAACTGCTAAGTGTAAGAAATAAAAAACGCAAAAAAATGTTGAAAAATGCAGACTTCGTGTTGAAGTTTTCGAGCGACTAGATTTTTAATTTTACAGTAGTTAGATATTGACATAACTATTATCTACAATTTTTTTCAGATTTTTTGGTAAGGTGCGCCATAGTTAAAAAAATCAGAAAACGATATTTTCGAGATATTTCACGTGAAAACGTGATAAGTACTTTCAATTTTTGCATTTCCGTCATACAGTGAATGCATTATATGATTTTTAATATCTCTACATTCGACAGAGTAATATGTAAACGGAGGGAATCAAGTTAATATGATTAATTGGAAGTGTATACGCAGCATATATCATATGGTACGAAAGAATCATTCAGTGCCGCAGTTAGCGTAGTGGTTAGTGTGTTAGACTCCAAAACCGCTCTGCATAATACTCTCTTTTGTCGTAGGTTCGCACCCCACCAAGGTCCAATTTTTTTTTCATGATATAAAATTTTTTTCATCGTTGATTACATGACAATACACGATATTCATTTAAAAATGTTTCTAGAATATTTTAAAAATATTTTATCATAAGGTTTCCATAAAAATAATTTAAATGCACCGCCGCGCCGGCCGGTTTTCTGCCTATGTATTGTTCTAGCTCCGGATAGTTTATAATTATTTTGTCAATGGAATAGATGTGTGGTATTGGCTTATGATACGTATTCTGAATCCACTGGTTGGATTCGCGTACATCGTCCTCATTCGATTGTGGTCGCGGTCCGTTCACTTAGTGTCTGATTCCCTGATCAATAAAATAATATAATATAACATAATATAACAATAGCATAGCATAACAACAAAAATATAACAAAAATGCAATGCAATGCAATGCAATATAATATAGTATATTATAATGTAATAAAGCATAATAACAGCTGTACACTACAGCTAGCTTATGGCAATATTTTTACGTTTATTTTTTTAAATCAGCCATTAATCGAACGCACTGCGACCACAATCGAATGAGGACGGTGTACGTTGATAAAAGAATGGCGAATCCAACCAGTGGATTCAGAATACGTATCATAAGCCAATACCACACATCTATTCCATTGACAAAATAATTATAAACTATCCGGAGCTAGAACAATACATAGGCAGAAAACCGGCCGGCGCGGCGGTGCATTTAAATTATTTTTATGGAAACCTTATGATAAAATATTTTTAAAATATTCTAGAAACATTTTTAAATGAATATCGTGTATTGTCATGTAATCAACGATGAAAAAAATTTTATATCATGAAAAAAAAATTGGACCTTGGTGGGGTGCGAACCTACGACAAAAGAGAGTATTATGCAGAGCGGTTTTGGAGTCTAACACACTAACCACTACGCTAACTGCGGCACTGAATGATTCTTTCGTACCATATGATATATGCTGCGTATACACTTCCAATTAATCATATTAACTTGATTCCCTCCGTTTACATATTACTCTGTCGAATGTAGAGATATTAAAAATCATATAATGCATTCACTGTATGACGGAAATGCAAAAATTGAAAGTACTTATCACGTTTTCACGTGAAATATCTCGAAAATATCGTTTTCTGATTTTTTTAACTATGGCGCACCTTACCAAAAAATCTGAAAAAAATTGTAGATAATAGTTATGTCAATATCTAACTACTGTAAAATTAAAAATCTAGTCGCTCGAAAACTTCAACACGAAGTCTGCATTTTTCAACATTTTTTTGCGTTTTTTATTTCTTACACTTAGCAGTTGCAACGAAAAAATCTGAAAAAATTCGCAGTCATACACAATCATGTCTACAATATTTAAGATTTTTTTTTAGAATTTTTGCTGACCATTAAATAGGGAAAATATGGCAAAAACCGAAAATTCGAATTTACCCTATAACTACCCTCCTGGTTGAGATAGGGGGTTGAAACTTGGTGTACAATGTTTTCCTGTGCTCCACTATTGAAAGGTGCATTGCCAGCTAAAATCTGTTCAAGGGCACTTTTCACTATGCTTATCCAGCTAGACCCTTTCATTAATTCTTCTGTACCAATGGGATCACAAATATACGTCCTAACTGAATGAAATGAAAAAATTAACAATAAATATATGATTTCGGAGAGAAAATGTTTTGTGCCGTGTTTCGATCCGAAATGTCCCACTGTGCGGCGGCTTGTAATCTCGGTTGGAGAGGCGTACAGTGTTGATAAAATGTAAAACGTCACGTTTTCAGTATTCAGTAACATACTGCTGAGATTTTCCACATTAAAATGAATTCAAATACGGTATAAATCGGATTATTTCTAGAACTGTACTAGATAAATGCGTAACATTTCTAATCTTATAATGCTAAAAATAATCCGATTTATACCGTATTTAAATTCATTTTAATCTTTAAAATCTCAGCAGTATATTACTGAAACGTTCATGCCGATACGATAAAAAATGTGAAAGTTTTACATTCCATTAAAACAAAGAAAATGAACAATCATTTAGCAATTATAATGGTATATTTTGTATATTATACATATATGGTTTGAAATTAAAAATTATTTATTATAATAGGGTTGCCGCCGCGGCCTCCACGGCGACCTCCTCGGCGGCCTCCTCGGCGGCCTCCTCGGCCCCCTCCACTACGCCGGTATTTTAAATATTTTATCTCCTTTTTCATCTGAAACAGTACCATAAAAATTACATTTTCTAGTTCTACGCCTACATATGAGCCGTTATTTCTTAAAGTGGTATAAGTCCATTTATTTATACATTGGGATATTTAAGGGTATGCTTTTGAATCAACAAAATATTCGCATCCGTAAATCAAATCGGGTAATGTTTTGAAAACTATAAACTTGTGTAATTTTATTACGGAATAATAATCAATAAAAATGTTACAGAAAATAAACGATTTTTTAGCTACAGATCGACGTATACCACTTTCAATAATAATACAGTAAAGTCTCGTTACGGGCTCGGTTTGGTGTACACGATACGGGCTTGTCGCTATCTCCACCACTTCTGTCTCACTCTTGTCCGGCGATGGCGAGAGCGAAATGGAAAGAGAGCGAGCGAGAGGCACTGAAAGCGAGCGAGGACGGTACGAGGCAGACGACGGAAGGATGTTTTGTCTCGCTCCGTCTTTCGGACGCCTGGCACTCTGTCCTTTGCATTCGCGGCCGTCGCGCAGGCAAAGCGTTCCATCTAGCTCCCCCCTTCGGCCAGGAAGAAGCGAGAAACGAACACTCGGAATTAGGGATCTGTTCACGACAGGAGCTCAACGCCGGTCCCGACCAGCGAGCACATACGGAGACAATACTGTACACACACATAATTTCAACATAACTTACTTTCGCTATAACTTTTTCCAGCTTCTCTTCCTTCTTCTCCTCCTTCTCTCTTTCTTTTGCCTCCTCCCCCTCCTTTCTCTTTCTCTCCTCACCCTCTCCACTTCCCGCTGATACAGTCGGGACAGTATCTTTTATCTGGAAATGAAATGATGAATGTATTATTTTATGGCAAATAGTAAGATTGTACAGCGTGATTCTCTCGCTAGAGTCCTCAACGACAATGCCGCCAATAAACCGCGTTTCGCTGAGATTCGTGGAAGTGCCGAATTCTACGTTCTGCATTTCTCATCAGATCTTTGCGAAAATGGCGTCAACTGATGCCGTGCCGATGAAAATGGCCCCAAGCTAACTACGTTAAAGATAGTCCGATTTACATGACATGATTTTAATCGGGAGAACGCCAGGAATTCATTGGTATCACTGCCATATCGATTCGATGAAGAATAAAGAATTTTTTAATACGCTGTAGTGAATCTCGTCACGAGCGTTGAAATTCACGAAACTCAGCGAGGCGCGGCTTATTGGCGGCATCGCCTTTGAATACTCTAGCCAGAGAGACACTCTGTATTATAGTATACAATATAATACTTACATTTTCTTGATTCTGCATTTCCTGCACAATAGCGTGGTCCGTATTGCCAGCTTACTTACAACGGACTGCCTGGCAGGAATCGGCGGGGCTCCAACTACCGCTGATGGAGGGGGAAACACTTACAGGAGCAGTGGTTATGTGAGCATCAACTGCGCCTGCATCGGTCACGCACACATAACCACCTCTCCTGTAGGTGTTCCCCCTCCATCAACACCGACCGGAGCCCTCCGATCTCTGTTTGTTTCAGAACGCACCACAGACGAATCTTCGGATTCACGTTTCACGTTCACGGTTCGCGTTTATGTTCTTTTGTAACGAGCAGAAGGATTTTGAGTTGTGTTTTGCGTTGTGTTGTATTGTGTTTGTGTTGTGTTTGTTGGTTTAGCGTAAAATGAGTATCACTGGAAATGTGAATATGCAGGATGTGCAAGAAGATATGGATAATAATTCTCCATTTCGTCCGCGAAAATTACGTCCGTACGCAAGGAGATTATCGAAAGTATATCGCGAAAAGAGAAGGCCTTTGACCCTTCAGAAAAAACAGGAAAGGACAAAAATGACAGACGACACTGTAGGACAACATTCAGAAGGGGCCGAGGAACGTATGGTAGAGGAACCATCAACATCCGACGGACGAAATCATACGTCCCAAGAGATAATGTATTCGCCATCCGATGAAGACACTGATACGGTCAGTTCGAGAGAAACGGAAGAGGCGCTTGAAGAGTTTTATATAGAAAGTAACAAAGAAGAAAACTTCGTTATAGAAAAAGTTGCGAAGAACGAGCCGCAAGAGCAATCGGCTCTCCTAAATAGCAACGACATAATGAATTTCCCAAATGTGCTTGCTCAATTGCAAAAAATAGGTAAGCATGCAAAAGATAGGGAAGACTGTGGCATTGAACACCTACGAATAACTGGTGTGAAACGGCGTGGCTTCAAGAGCATCTTCAGTGTAATGTGCACGTTATGCCATTACAAAGCTGAAATCTACAATCAATCGGACGAAGCCGAAGACGTGGATAGCAATCAGGGCGCCGTTAATGCAACAATTTTATGTGGAGGCGGTTATGCCCAGTTAGAACACACTTTTGCAGGAGTGAACATACGTTGCATGTCGAAGAAAGACTACGTGAAGAATCAAGATGAATTCGTCAAGTCTGCAATTGCCGCTGCAGAAGAAGAGATGTTAGCAGCGGCTGAAGAAGAAAAACGTTTGGCGATTGAAAGAGGCGACGTCCTTCCCGGATCAGGGACCCCTCACATCCCCGTTGTGGCCGACGGAAGCTGGATGAAGAGATCCTACCGCAGTGGATGTTACGATTCTGCGTCTGGAGTCGGCGTGATAGTTGGCTATCACACGAAAAAAGTTTTATTTTACGGCGTTCGAAACAAAGTTTGCAGAATTTGTCGGATTGCTGCGAAAAACGAAAAAGAACCCCGAAAGCACACATGTTTCAAAAACTGGAACACATCTCGAGCATCGACTGCTATGGAAAGCGATGCTATAGTGGAAGGATTTAACACTAGCGTAGAAAAACGTGGGCTCGTTTATTCTACACTGATTGCTGATGGGGACAGTAGCGTGTATAAGAAGATTATTGATGCGGACCCATATAAGAGACAGATTCGTGTAAAAAAGATTGAATGCACGAATCATTTGTTGCGAAACTTTTGCACAAAAATGAAAGCGATTGTAAAGAAGACCACATCTGGACCATTGAGACAAACTGTGGAAAGTAGCATTCGCCGGATGCGCACGGACATCGTGAAAGCCGCAAAGTTTAGATACAATCAGAGTGTATCAATCGACGAGAAAACGAAGAATTTGTATGGCGACATACAGAATGTTCCAAGCCACGTGTTTGGTGAACACGCAGAGTGTGCAAGACTAGAATATTTCTGCGATGGAAACAATAAAGAGAATGAGAAAAACATCGTTCCAGACTTGATGAAAATTGGAGTGTACCAGGACGTAAAAGAAATACTTCGTCCACTATTAGCTCATGCGGAGAGCTTACTCTATAATACTACTAATAACGCTGTGGAAAGTTTGAACGGACTAATTGCCAAGTACATTGGCGGAAAAAGATTAAATTTCGCCGAAAGAGGATCCTATGCAGGGAGATGTGCTGCTGCTGTCGTGGAGTACAACAGTAAGCAAGTGCACTCGCGATTGGATGCGGTTATGAAGAAGAAAACGCCCGAGGTTGTGCGCCAAATGGAAGAAAAGAAAAAGAAAGAAAAGGAAAAGAGAACTGCAAAACAGAAGGAAACGAAGGCTGCGTGATATGTACGCAAGCATTTGCCCTCGCAGAAAGATTCTGATTATGGACAAAATGCACAGAAGCCAGACATGCCATCCGAAATGTATGAACTGGAGCGGGAAAAGCATATGCAAATGCTCAGTGAGTGGCAAGAGAAAAGACATGCCATTGAAGATGAAACAATCGGACAAGCAAAGAACCGCAGATGGTTGCAGTACAGGTCCAAATTGTTGACAGCATCCAATTTTGGACGAGTGTGCCGTCGCCGACCTGACACGCTTTGCGCAAATACAGTAAAATCAATTGTTTATCCGAAGATAATTAGTGCACCCGCGGTGGAATACGGGAAAGAATGCGAGAATATTGCTAGCGAAGAATTGAAGAAGCAATACACAGATATTGCGGAATGTGGATTTTTCATCGACAGCTGCATCGCCTTCTTAGGAGCTTCACCGGATGGAATCATCGGTCAAGAGGGTATTTTGGAAATCAAATGCCCCAGATCAGCGGAGAACTTTACGCCAGAAGAAGCTATTGAACAAGTTCCCGCTGTCCGGCGCATGTTCACGTGTAACACAAGTATTTCAATGAGCAAAACGCATCACTATTTTTATCAAGTACAAGGCCAGTTACACATTACTGACAGAAAGTACTGTATATTTTGCCTTTGGACCCCGAAGGGGCTGAAATCTATAAAAGTAGAGAGAGCAGATGCGTTTTGGAAAAGAGAAATGGAGCCAAAACTGGTTCAATTTTATTTAGAATGCATGCTACCCGAATTAATAGATAGTCGGCACAATAGGTGCATGACTATTCGGGAGCCACAATTTATTCTAGCAGAGAGAGCGAAAGAAAAACCGAAAAGCTTGAAAAAGCGAAAAAGGTCTCCCTCCAAAAATAATGAAACTATTGTAACGGTCCGGCGTCGCACCGCGCTGTAAAGCGCGGTAGTACCACTGACCCCGTCAGTGGTGACAAGTGCCAGCAATGGCACTTTTACTCGCGGATCATACGATCATGCGAGTCGATCGACGCCGCCGTCACTTCACCAAAAAAGTGAGGAAGAAAATAATAAATATGATCGATCCGGCGTCGCACCACTGACTCTTGTCAATGGTCACAAGTGCCAGCAATGGCACTTTTACTCGCGGATCATACGATCATGCGAGTCGATCGACGCCGCCGTCACTTCCCCAAAAAAGTGAGGAAGAAAATAATAAATATGATCGAACCGGCGTCGCACCACTGACTCTTGTCAGTGGTCACAAGTGCCAGCAGTGGCACTTTTACTCGCGGATCATACGATCACGCGAGTCGATCGACGCCGCAATCACTTTGCCAAGAAAGTGACGAAGGAAATAATAAATTTAATTCACCCTTTAATTTTTTCAGACACATTTCTAAGTTCACAGGAGCAGACAGACGGAAACCGGCGCGGTCAAAATGCGCCAGGCTGATACACACGGGCGTCGCAGGTATGCATGATATTCTACGAATTATTGAAACAAACTTTTACTTTTATACCAAACTTACAGAAATGTCTGCGATCATTTGTTACAGGTGGACTTTTTACCAAGATACTGCAAATATGGTGTATGGGACAGTAATGCCAGGACAAATGGAATAATAAGTACCATATTTCAGGTAAAGTTTAACAGCTTATAAATCTACAGTAAAATTTTGTACGCTTACAAAACTTCCTAATGTACTTCATAATGTGTTACAGATCCACACTGCCTACGTCATCTTTCGGTATGAGCGATCTGGCAAAATTGTAGGAAGACCATCAATGAAGAAGAGGAATTACACAAAATGAGAGAAGATAATATTATTGCAGTATTGTCTCGTTAGCGGATCGCTGATCCGGACCGGCGTTGAGCCGTCAGCGTGAACAGTGATGCCAGAATGAGGACGGGAGCGCTCGAGAATTTCCCCCACCTCGCATGCACACTACGCCGGAGCTGCGTGTCCGTGAGCTCGGCGCTTCGGACAACGTCGGGAAGACGAGAGAGAAAACGAACGTGTGTCTTTCTCTCTCGCTCTTGAAACGCTGCGATCCAAGGTTACGTGCAAGCGACACGCGGCCGTGCGCGATCTTCTTGAGTGCCTCGAGATACGCTTTTCACTTTCTGACATATGTATAATACTCTTGTAATGAAAAAAAATTTGGAAAAAAATTTGTTAGGGAAATCACGTTTTAAGACCTCGTGATCACGTTTTGACTATTTAGAAAAGAGCTTTTTTTTTAAATATCTCATGTATTTGTTAACACGATTACGTTTAAGCGGCAAAATGGATTTCAATGAAACTTTATATTAAAATTTTATATTCGTGTTTGAAGATCCATTAGATCACGAAAAATGATAATTACCCGTTATGATTCTTCGATTTTTCAGATATACGAACTAAATTCTACATAAAAAAAGTTAAATAAAGTTCTTCTGTAACTTGTTTAACAAAGAAAAATGTACATTCATAATTGAGGCATTTGATGGAAAAAGGGCACATACGCCAAAATGCCATTCAAGAAAATCGATTTCAAAGTTTTCATTATAGTATAACTTAATAAAAAGTAATGCAATTAAATTAAATGGTAAAGAACGTATATACAAATTCGATATGAACAAGTAATCCCATATTTTTACAATGTATAAAGCTATACATATGCCATTGTAATTTTTTATTCGTCTTAAACAAACTGGTATTCCAAGTATACTGCAATTCCTCAATATATATAGCACGCGTCGACGTATTCCGTGCGAGAGACGGTGGGCTTGAAGTCCGATTGGCCCTAATCTAGCCGATCTGCCCTGCATCCCTCCAAAACGGCTACTGTTCTGAAGAGGCCCTCTTCACAGCAATATCTCGTCCCCAAGACCCACGTTCTCTCGCACGGAATACGTCGATGCATGCTTTTGTTTTGAAATTCGAGCGCGTGTTTATACTCGAGAGATAAGGGATCCGTCTTTAATTTGAAGGGAGGACGAAGCAGGCGGGACTACCCGCAGTCAGCGAACTACATGCTCTCTTTCTTCCTGTGTCTCTTCGCGAGCCGTATTGATGTTAAATAATACTTTTTAATTGCTAGTTCCCAAAAATTAATCAGGCTGATCGGCCAGAGCATTTGGCTAGGGTCGCGGTTTATGACCGTATTGTCCCGCTAGTCGACGGTAGACAACGGTTTCCTACAGTTTTGAGTAATTTATGGCTTAGTTGGTTCCGCCTCGTAGCAGACGTGAACTCAGGGTATCGGAAAAGGGAAACAGGAAACAGGATTTTCTTCTTTATACCAACTCGAAGACTTTCTGTTTCTCTTCTCTTCGGACCCTTTCGAACCGAAACACGTGGTGTCTGCTGCCTACCTCGAAGCAATGGGTACATTGGCAGTAAAAGGACGGAACGCGGACTTTTGCAAAAGAGCACGATAGCCCGTTCGTTGCACTTCTGCGAAGCACGTGTGTTTCGAAAATGTGCTGGCTTCTTTTTACCTGAAGTCTCTTGGCCTAGTGGGGGTCAACTCATAATGGAACGAGAGAAACTATTTGGGGGTAGAAGAAGTCGCTTGGAAAAAATCTTGTCAGTCAGTAAGCAATCACGTCGCAGAAATGTTCTCTGCTCAAGAGTATTACGCGATGTTCTGGGTGTACCCCCCGAACAACGGGGACGCAAGTGCTGCAGCGTGAGACTTTGCGCGGGAATATCCACGGCTCCGAACGCCAAGTAAAAATTCATTTCCACCAATTTTTATAACGTAGGAACAACACGTTGTATTAAAAATAAATTAAGTGATTAGTGTTAGTAGGCGTGCAGTGAAATGAATTCGGTAGATTAACCCGAACGCACTTGGCGTTGCGACCCTTAACTTTGAATGGTGGCGTGTACCTTAGAACAGCTGTGCACTCGGCGCGTCTGTCGATGACCAGGATCGGTTCAGTGACCTAGTGACATAGGTTTTCAAACTGCAGGTGAATTTCCGAAAGGGTGAGTTTTAATTACATTATTGGCGACTAATATTTTTTAAATTTAACGCAGGCTATGGCTTATTTCCGGCGATAACTCTCCAAATTTCCGTACGTAAATTTTTCTTCGCAGTTTTTAAACGGACTTATTCATTATCAACAACAGTGTTGGCCGTTATTGAACTACGGATTTTTATCACAATAACGAACTACGATCACTTTTCATTCGTTCCCTGTTGCATTACCTTTTCGTTTGTACGTTATTAAAAAAGGAAATTTACATGTTCTTTATCCTCTCACTCCAAATAATTATTATTTTCGATTCTTCTAAAAACAAAAACAACTGTGTATTCGTCCTTTTACGTTACACATGATTTTCATCCATTTATCCATTATTCATTATTCACTTTAAATGGCAAACAAACCATGGCAAAAGGTTAGATTTTTTTGTTAAGTCTTTTTCATTTGCCTTTCTACGCAATTTCCTTCGATGCATGCCGCCTTGCTTGTTCGTAGTCGCAGCGCGGCACGGCGCGCGGCCACGCTAGCGCGGGAGCTCCAGCGGAAGGTTCGCGCTCTGATTGGTCGGGGTTTTTTCTTAATATCTCGAAAACGAAACCCCGGATCCCAAAACGGTTAAGGACTTTTCGATTACTTTTTCCATCAGGATATTGCATGTTCCGGGATGTACATCAATTCTGGGACACCTTGTATATATATATATACCAGTTTGATTAAGACGAATAAAGAATTACAACAGAGGATAGGAACAAATAAAACTACATAATATCATAGGGAAACTAATAAACTTTCATATTTCTTAGTGTCAGTAAAAATAAAAAACATAAAGTAACTGAAACTTTGATTTGAATGAACAATGACAAGAAATATCGATTTCGTTAAGGTGCAGGTCATTTGGAATACCGGTATTCCAATTTACCTTCACTTTATAAACTTAAACAAATCATGGAGATAATAAAATTAGTTTATTTTATGACGTAATCAGGCTAAGAAATCACAATTAAGGAACAATTATATGTAAATATAAATTAAAAATCTTGAAATTTACTTGCAGTAATCACAGATATAATTTCCTGTGTCATACCCAGCGCATTCACAGTGTACCCACATTTCGCATAAGAAACACTGTACCCACTTTTCTCCTCTCTTGTCTCCGCTGTATTTTCAATTGCAGAAGAGGCACACAACGTTCTTCTCAGCACGTTTTCGTTTATCGTCAAATGTCGGTCCTATTTGATCCAATGAATCAGGGACATGATCATCACAAGTGTTGGAGTCCGAGGGTTCACTATCCGAGACATTTTTCCTTCCTCTCTTTCTTGTTGTTTTATTACTTTTGCCTTTTCCTATCCCTTTCCTTTTTCCTTTTCCTTTTCCTTTTGCTGGGTTTTCGCCTACTTCTTTATTTTTCTCAGTCTTTTTATTCTGTGTTATTTCAAGCTCCTTTCTGGGCTGTACTTCCGAATGGCCCCAGTGGCCGATCGACACGAGGTTTGGGGGAAGGGTGGGGAGGGGGTGTGGAACCTAACTCTAAAATTGTTTCTTCGGGTATTTATTAGTTTCCGAAATATTAATAAAACTGTTCATTTTTTTGGAAACTTTTTTAGGACGTTGGTGCAGGCCTCCCTATCCGGGAGCCCTTCCGTTCCCCTATTTTATCTTTTTTAAATTTTGTAACCACGGTCTAATTTTTGGCATCGCCGGACTCACATCGGTTCACTGCCCTGCTTTGCGCGCTCTCCGCACTGGTCTAGCTCCAACCGGTGACCGATCCAAATGAAACTTGGTGGGTATTACGAGGGGCGTGGACAGACCCCAAATATAAAATTCTAGCTTGAGCAATTAATGCGTTCAAAAGATACAGAGGTAATCGTGCATAAAAGCACATTTTTTAATCACTTTACCACGGTACTCGTAACAATATTTCTGTTTACTTATACCGACATAACACATTCCACTTTCCAACATGTTCCGGGTATTAGTATTGGTTTGGGTTAGAGTGGCGAGGGGGCGCGGGCCCGCTTGCGGGCGCATAAAGCATGGTAGCGAACCGATGTGAGTTTGGTGATGCTAAAAATGAGACTGTGGTTACAAAATTTCAAAAGTGGAAAATGGGGGGACGGAAGGGCTCCCGGGTAAGGAGGCCTACACCAACGTCAAAAAAAAATTCCAAAATAAATTAACAATTTTTTATTAATATTTCGGAAACTAATAAATACCCGAAGTTTACAATTTTAGATTATGGATTCACACCCCCTCCCCCCAAACCTCATCTCGATCGGCCACTGGGGCCATTCGGAAGAATATCCCTTTTCTGTAAGAGCAACTAAAAATTATTGCAGACTTCGCCGGCTTTCGACCTCTATTGGAAGTTCGCTTTTTTGGGTTTGGGACTTTCAGTGCTACTTGAAGACGGTCCCGGTGAATTTACCCTAGTAGCACAAAATATTGGTTAAATATTTTTTCCAAATATTAAAAAAATATTTTTTCCAAATATTAAAAAAATATTTTTTAGCCACACTTTTTAATATGAAAAACATTCCAAATATTATATACACATACTGAAAATGTGAAATAAATGTTCAGAAAATATGAACTAAATATTCGGGGAATATAAAAGAAATATTTAGAAAATGTGAAGCAAATATTCTGAAAATGTGAAATTAATATTCAGAATTCGAAAATAAATATTCAGGAAATGTAAAATATATATTTAAAAAAATATAAAGTAAATATTCAGAAAATATGAAATAAATATTCAGGAAATGTAACATTAATATTTAAAAAATGTAAAGTAAATATTCAGGAAATGTAGAGGGAACCACGTGACGTGCGCGAGAGAATAACGTGTGTATGGAGACAGGCGAAAGAAATAGGCGAAAAGTGTGGCAAAAGTGCGCAGAAAATTACGAGGTCGGGTGGAAAACGAGGGGAGTAGACAAGGCTCCGGTGGATAGTATAATCGACAGTTAATAAAGAGTCGAAGGGTGTGATAAAAGGTGAGAAGAGAAGGTGTGAAACGAGTGCACGAAGTCTAAGATACGTGTGTAGGGAATTGGATGGGTTCGGGTAACGTACGACATACGTTCTCCCCAGCGGCCTACTTCCGCTGTGTTCGATTGACAACTAGGCTGGTTAAATAACTGGTTACACTGCAGTTGATGTTGTGTCTTTAATTGTAAACCATCATCTCCACAGAGGCGGACGATGATGGGAATAACCACCAGACAATATCTGGATAGAGGGCAACTACAATACAACTGCACCACGTGTACGAGAACTAGGCACATGTGCAGTTCACAGAGAGGTTCGCTCTGTATCACGTAGTGTAACCAGTGATGCCAGAATGAGGACGGGAGCGCTCGAGAATTTCCCCCACCTCGCATGCACACTACGCCGGAGCTGCGTGTCCGTGAGCTCGGCGCTTCGGACAACGTCGGGAAGACGAGAGAGAAAACGAATGTGTCTTTCTCTCTCGCTCTTGAAACGCTGTGATCCAAGGTGGGGTGCAAGCGACACGCGGCCGTGCGCGATCTTCCTGCGTGCCTCGAGGCTCGAGATACACTTTTCACTTTCTGACATATGTATAATACACTTGTAATGAAAAAAAATTTGGAAAAAATTTTGTTAGGGAAATCACGTTTTAAGACCTCCTGATCACGTTTTGACTATTTAGAAAAGAGCTTTTTTTTTAAATATCTCATGTATTTGTTATCACGATTACGTTTAAACGGCAAAATGGATTTCAATGAAACTTTATATTAAAATTTTATATTCTTGTCTTAAGATCCGATTAGATCACGAAAAATGATAATTACCCGTTATGGTTCTTCGATTTTTCAGATATACGAACTAAATTCTACATAAAAAAAAGTTAAATAAAGTTCTTCTGTAACTTGTTTAACAAAGAAAAATGTATACATTCATAATTGAGGCATTTGATGGAAAAAGGGCACATACGCCAAAATGCCATTTCAAGAAAATCGATTTCAAAGTTTTCATTATAGTATAACTTAATAAAAAGTAATGCAATTCAATCAAATTTTTTTAAGGATGTAGTTACCGTGTCGTTCAAGCGTTCTGAATACAGAATTCATGATTTAAAAATGATATGTGTCTTTATTTATAAATTTTAAACAAGTGGTTTATGTGCCCTTTTTCCATCAAATGCCTCAATTTCTTGTGTTCGTTTTAAATTTCCGTACTTTTTATTTGAGCTATTTCTATTTTTCAAACCTTAAAATGAATTTTTTTATTAAAAGACGAATATTTTGATACTGTACATTGGTGAACTTTGTTAAAATTAGAATTCACTCTTGGCCAGTACCATGCACGCTGTAGAAGCCTTCGATAAAAAATATTTTTTCAGAGTATGATCTAAAATCTAAAATCTAAACGTAATCACATCAAACGTAATTATATCAAATTGCGACAAAGAATCACGCACTATTTACAAATTAATTACGCGCAGCGTGCACCTTACCGCTCGATGGAAACTACGGGAAAGTGGTGGTCTCTTCCATCGGGAGGGAAATGTAAACAATTGGTTATGCAAAGCTAACATCGCGTGTACGCAAAAGCGACATCTTAGCGCCATCTCTTAATGATATTGTCTAATTAGGCAGGTGGCAACGGCCTGCTCGCTCATGCGGAGCAGTGATCACTTCCCCTTCCATCGACTCGCGATCGATGGAAGGGGAAGGCTATTCCTTCCAGGAAATCGACCGTGATTTCCTGGATCGGCCACTCTGTTCATGGACGCCTAATCAACTGGTAATTATCGATCGCTTACGCACCTTGCTTGCGCTTGACTTTCGAGTTTGCTTCGAAATCGCTGTGCCACGCGACTTTGCTTCGCGCGCTAGATTTACCGTTGCTTCTTATAATTAGTAATTATTGCATGGGATTGTAAATACGGAACTGGTTGTGAGTGTGAAATTAATTGTTTAATTTATTGTGCTTGACTTTGTGAGACATACATTTCTAACTGTAAAATTACGTCTAACGCTCCTAAATACACTTTAACGCTTCGTTAAGCTCTTAAAATAAAATTCTTAGCTCCGCCAAACGTGTGAACAATCATCTTGCACCAATCCTTCAAACATTTTTGGTCCTTCGAGCCGGATCCGGTGCCTGTGAAAAAAGTTCGCGATTATTAGAACGTTTCGGTTAGTGCGGGCCAACCGTCGCGCGTGACCTTTAAGTGCAAAAAGTTCGCGAACGTTCGAGAGTGCCGTCTAACCGTCGCGCGTGACCTTTAAGTGAAAAAAGTTCGCGAACGTTCGAGAGGGCCGTCTAACCGTCGCGCGTGACCTACAACGGCAAACAATGAGTTACCTTCTTGAAAGCCAACGCGACCTTAACCGTCGAATCTCTAACGCGTTTGAAAACTTGAAGAAGATAGGAGCTAATAATCTCACGAAAACTAACGTGACCGCGCGATTAACGGCCCTTCGGAAAAATTGGGCCAAGTTTGAGGCGCAACACGACAAGCTACTTATCCTAGCATCCGACCCGGAAGTCGTAGATGATAGCTACTGGAAAGAAGACGAACCTTCGGCAACCGAGGAGTTGTTCCTTGAACAGGAAGTCCTTCTTATGGATAAGCTAGAAGAAATCGCAAAGGCCGAGAAGATTCTAAATCGTACTATTGAACGTATGGCCTCCGGAGATTTATCGAGTGGCCGTTCCACTGCTGTGACCGCTCGTGCAACGTCTTCGCTTCCGAGGATCCCTCTACCTACTTTCGGGGGCAAGTATAAGGACTGGCCGTCCTTTCAAGGGCTTTTCCGTTCACTAGTCGTCCGGGACGCGACGATAACGGATGCCGAGCGCCTTCATTATCTGCGGGGTGCTCTGACTGACGATGCTGCGCTTCTACTACGCAACATACCTGAAAGCGAAGAAAATTTCCAAGCTGCGTGGGAATTACTGCGTGAACGCTATGATAATCAAAGGTTGATGGTCAAGGCTCAGATGACTACAATCTTTGGCCTACCTAGTATCGTTCGGGAATCAGGACCCGAACTGAAGCGTTTGTTCTACACCGTGTGTGATACCGTCAAGGCCCTTGATGCCATGAAACGACCTTACGATGCCAGCGGCGACTGGCTTATCCATTTGATTGTAGAGCGGATCGATCCACAATCCCGGCGCGAGTGGGAAACTCTTATCGGCCAGAAAAGGACGCCGCCCACCTTCGCAGAACTACAAGGATTTCTGGAGGGCAGAGTCAACACCCTTGAGGCCTTGGAGGAGCAGCGCAAGGGACCTGAGAGCCGATCTGTGAAGCCAGCTGCGAACCATAGATCGACCAGGGTACATCAGGTTAGTCAAGCGAAGCGATCACCGGAACCCTGCAACCTCTGTAAGGCAAATCATTTTATACTGTACTGCCGATTATATAAATCGAAGACACCGGTCGAGCGCCGGGCGGCGCTGCAAGAAGCGAGTCTATGCTACAACTGTCTCGGCAGACATCAGGTCAAGGATTGCACTTCGGAGAAGCGCTGCCAGAAGTGCCAGGGACGACATCATACTACGATACACGAGGACAGGAATGAATTTAGTTTGAACCAGGATTTGACGACTAACACCGCTAGTTGTGCGTCACATTCAGTACCTGCAGTTCTACTGGCCACAGCGAGGGTGAAAGTGTTGCAGCCAGATGGAGGCTCGAGATTCGTGCGTGCTCTCGTGGACCAGGGAAGTGAGGTGTCGATCCTGACCGAGGCACTGGCGCAGCAGCTGCGTCTTCCGAGAAAACCTGTCAACATTAGTCTCGTCGGTGTCGGGAGCCAGCTTCCAGAACGGATCCGCGGCAAGGTACAACTGGAATTCTCTGCTTATTTCAATTCCGCCGAGCGACACCTGATAGGCGCCCTAGTCCTGCCGCGGATCACCTCTTACCAACCACGCATCGATGGCCGTACATCTAAGTGGAACCACCTAAAGGAGATTACGCTGGCTGATCCCAGCTTCGACTGTAATGGGCCGATCGAATTACTCCTGGGCGCTGATGCCGTTGCCCTCGTCCTGCTCGACGGCGTTATTAGAGGACAACCCGGAGAGCCGATTGCCCAGAGGACTACTCTTGGCTGGATCGTGTCTGGGCCAGCCGATCCGCACGCTGGGATCAAATCAGCTGGCAATCACGGTCTCACAGCCCTTCCATGCGACACCGAGGAGGACCTGCTACCCTTGGTGCGACGATTTTGGGAACAGGAAGAAATTGTGGTATCACCTGCCTATACCACAGAAGAACAGAACTGCGAAGACCATTTCAAAACTACTCACCAACGATTGACGTCCGGACGCTACATGGTCCGACTGCCATTCCGTGCGGCCCCGGACCTCGGCGAGTCTCGTTACGGTGCTCGCAGAATGCTACTAAGGATGGAAGCCAAATTTAGAAGGGACCAGGCATTCGCCAAGGCCTATAGCGCCTTTATGCGTGAGTATATGCAACTCACGCACATGTCTAAACTACCACACGCTTCGCTAGATTCGGGGTATTACCTGCCGCACCACGGAGTGATGAAGGAAAGCAGCACTACCACCAGGTTACGAGTTGTCTTCAATGGGTCCTACGCCACGACTTCGGGACAATCTCTCAACGACGTACTGATGGTGGGTCCTAATCTTTTGCCAAACCTACACCAGCTGTTGCTACGATGGCGGATGCACCGTGTCTGTCTCACGGCGGACATAGAGAAGATGTATCGCCAGATTCTTCTGCATCCTGATGATCGACAATATCAACGGGTACTCTGGCGAGAGGACGCGAGCAGTGACATATGCGAGTACCAGTTGAACACTGTCACGTATGGGTTAGCTTGTGCCCCTTACTTGGCTATTCGTACATTACGGCAACTGGCGTCGGACGAGCAAGAAAGATATCCACGGGCAGCGGCCATCCTGCAGCGCGACGTATATGTGGACGACGTCTTGACGGGTGCGGACTCCGAGCAAGAAGCCATCGAGATTCAGACCGAACTCCGTCTCCTATGCAAGGCGGGTGGTTTCAATCTGAGGAAGTGGGCATCCAACCGACCAGTAGTAACGGAGCAAGTACCCACCGAAGACGCTATCGCGGAGTGCAAATGGCAGTCCAGCGAAACCCACAGCGCCTTGGGAGTTCACTGGAACCTGACAGACGACTGCTTCCGAGCTCAAGTGCAGCCTACCACTCCGGGGAGCCGAATCACACGGCGTTTGGTTCTATCACACATTGCAAAATTATTCGACCCTCTGGGACTGGTTGCACCAGTTACAGTTAATGCTAAAATATTCTTGCAATCGCTTTGGTTATTACATGTAGACTGGGATACACCCTTGCCGCCGGCTGACGCTGGATATTGGATGCAGTTCCTTACTGAACTGCCTGCGCTGAACCGTATTGCAGTCCCTCGCTGGCTCGGACTGCAGCCGACTTCACAACACCGAGAGCTCCATGGGTTCGCTGACGCCTCGGAACGTGCCTATGCTGCCGTCATCTACCTCCGAGTCGTGGATCTCGATGGAGCTGTTCGCACTCAGCTGGTCACTGCTAAGACAAAGGTTGCCCCGTTAAAGAAAATATCACTTCCTAGACTCGAATTGTGTGCAGCGGTGCTACTGACAAATTTAATGACACTCACCTGCGAGAGTCTGAACTTGAGTAAGGCCCCAATCCACTTGTGGAGTGATTCAACCATCACACTCGCCTGGATCCAAGGACATCCCTCGCACTGGAAGACATACGTGGCCAACCGAGTGTCTGAGATTCAACGAACGCTGCCTGACGCTCAATGGCATCACGTGGCCAGCAGAGATAATCCTGCCGACTGCGCCTCCAGGGGGATACAACCCAGCCACTTACCTGATTTTGCCTTGTGGTGGACGGGACCGAGCTGGTTGACATCAGCGACAGGATGGAACTCTGAGACGCAATTTCCGTTACCATGGACGGAACTGGAGGCCCGGACTACGTCCACTGTGACGTCGGGTGACCGTCCGAAGGGAGAGACGCTGGTAAACCAATACTCATCCATTCAATCCCTTCTTAGAATCACCGCCTGGTGCGTGCGGTGGCTACGAAGAAATCCAGCTAATCAAAGAGGGACCCACCTGTTACCCGCCGAGATAGAGTCAGCCCGGACCCGCTGGCTGTCACTTGCACAGCGAGAGGAGTTCGCGATGGAGATTCAGCAGCTGCAACTGAATCGCCCGCTGCCGAGCCGCAGCAAGTTACTGCGACTCAACCCCTACTTGGATGACCAAGGCCTGCTACGAGTCGGGGGCCGTCTACGACATGCAGCCCTAGCCCAAGATGCCAAACACCAGGTATTACTACCTCGAGACAATCAGATAACCAAATTACTGATAGATGAGGCCCACCGACGAACTCTACACGGAGGGACGCAACTCACCTTGGCAACGCTGCGGCAACGATACTGGATACTTCAGGGTCGACAGCGTGTGAAGGCCTTCATCCATCGCTGCCCTACCTGCATTCGGTGGCGAGCTGCAACAGGACAACAGCTGATGGGCGATCTACCAGCTACACGAGTGACACCAGCCCGGCCATTCCAGCACGTGGGCATCGACTATGCAGGGCCTGTATCACTGCTCATGGTTCGAGGCCGAGGCCAGCGCACGCATAAGGGCTATGTGGCCATCTTTGTATGTCTGAGCACGCGCGCTGTCCACTTAGAGCTAGTTTCCGATTGCAGCACAGAAGCATTCATCGCTGCCTTGCGACGTTTCACGTCACGACGAGGTCTATGCAACGTGATCCAGAGCGACCAAGGGA
This sequence comes from Andrena bucephala, assembly GCA_947577245.1. Taxonomy (NCBI): domain Eukaryota; kingdom Metazoa; phylum Arthropoda; class Insecta; order Hymenoptera; family Andrenidae; genus Andrena; species Andrena bucephala. The sequence goes on along the minus strand of OX387716.1, from coordinate 13,945,411 downwards.
CGAACTTCGTCGGTGCCTCCCGGGCCCTACGGGAGATGCTGGCCCACCGCGACGCTGGACACGGCCTCATCCACTCCGCCCTACTGAAGGAAGGAATCGAGTGGCGATTTAACCCACCTGCTGCCCCTCACTTCGGGGGACTCTGGGAGGCCGCCGTCAAGTCGACAAAGTATCACCTAAGGAGGGTGATAGGCGAGCAGCACCTCACCTTCGAGGAGATGTCGACTCTGCTCCACCAAATCGAGGCCTGCCTCAACTCCCGGCCACTGCAGGCGATGAGCGACGATCCCGGAGACTTAGCCACGCTTACCCCAGGCCACTTCCTGATCGGCGACGCCCTGCTGAGTCTGCCCGATCCCGTCGTCGAGGACGTTCCCGCTGGCCGACTTTCCCGGTGGCATCTACTTCAACAGATGAGGTTGCAGTTTTGGAAGCGGTGGGCCACCGAGTACTTGCAGTCGCTCCAGGCCCGCAATAAGTGGACTCACCAGCGTTCCCAACCCCTCGTTGGCGATTTGTGCTTAATTAAATCCGAGTTAACCTCACCTGCTAGATGGCCACTCGCACGTATTGTAAAACTGCATCCGGGCTCCGATAATCTAACTCGCGTTGTCACCGTAAAAACAGCGCGTTCAGAATTCGTTCGACCGATTTCAAAATTAGTTTTTCTGCCCTTTGTACAGAACAATGAATCCACACCGGCACTAGATCATGATCAATAACTGCACTTGCGTTGCCCGACGCCTCCGCATGAGTTGAGCGGCGCCACCGCCACGAGGTCTTCCACCGCGCTATCGACCTGTTCATCGATTCTGAGGTAGCTTCAGATTCATCGAATGATGAATCCCGGGGAGGAAATGTACGCAAAAGCGACATCTTAGCGCCATCTCTTAATGATATTGTCTAATTAGGCAGGTGGCAACGGCCTGCTCGCTCATGCGGAGCAGTGATCACTTCCCCTTCCATCGACTCGCGATCGATGGAAGGGGAAGGCTATTCCTTCCAGGAAATCGACCGTGATTTCCTGGATCGGCCACTCTGTTCATGGACGCCTAATCAACTGGTAATTATCGATCGCTTACGCACCTTGCTTGCGCTTGACTTTCGAGTTTGCTTCGAAATCGCTGTGCCACGCGACTTTGCTTCGCGCGCTAGATTTACCGTTGCTTCTTATAATTAGTAATTATTGCATGGGATTGTAAATACGGAACTGGTTGTGAGTGTGAAATTAATTGTTTAATTTATTGTGCTTGACTTTGTGAGACATACATTTCTAACTGTAAAATTACGTCTAACGCTCCTAAATACACTTTAACGCTTCGTTAAGCTCTTAAAATAAAATTCTTAGCTCCGCCAAACGTGTGAACAATCATCTTACACCAATCCTTCAAACATCGCGATACATGTTGTACACTAAAATGTACAAAAACATTACAAAAATAGAAAAGAAAGGCAGCACGTAAATATATCAATTGGGTTCGATATATTGACGAGATGTAAGACTGAAATAATGCTACAATTGTTTACATTTCCAAAGGATAGAAAGCAAGCAAAGGAATTTACTATAATACATGCGACAGAATTTCGAGATAATTGTTACATATAAAATGAATATAATTAAGAATATACATTTATTTGTACAATTATCTCGAAGTTCTCTCTATGAATCATATGTACAGCAAGCAAGCGAATTTATTGCAAGGATAGAACAAGAATTGCGTGAGGTAAATCGAACAACTATTTACATATTCGCGATGTCCAAAAATCGAATGAAATAGAAAATGGATGAAATTGATAATATTCTGGACATCACCAATTTGCATTACCCGACGTAGAAGGAAAATCCGCGAGGTCATCAACGGCATGTAAACGTAAACTATTCTTTTGCTTCTTCGCAAAAGTTGCATATAAATTCTCAGATGACATGAGAGATAGATGTTTGTCATCTACCTCCATGCTCTGAGCTGTTTCCCCGTGCACCTTTAATGCCGATTTCGTTACGCAAATGGCATTGACGATGGTCGAACAAAGTCGGTTTCGTTTCTTGTTCTTTATGTCGGGAAGCATGGAAAACGATCATTCAGCATAGGCGTTTGAATTTGGAAGACTTCTAATGGAATTTAATAATTCCTGCAAACATGGATATTTATACGAGCCTTGATCGTTTCGCGTTAACAACACCGTTTTCCATACATCATCAAAAGCTAATGTACAAAGCTTGACTGCATCTGCAAAATTCAGGTGCAATGTTGACCATTCTTTTTGCAAACCGTCTTCGTCGAAACCGCCCAATTTCTGAGCAATAAAGAGAACACTTTTGAAGGAAGTGTCTCTGTCAGTATCTACTAATGCCAAATGAGGCTCGAAAACACGTAACTTGCTCAGAAATTCGTCATCGATTGGCAATCGATTACGAATTTCGTTTGCAGCCGTTATGTAAAACTTAATACAATTTTCTCGAACGGTTTGGACAACATCGGGTTTGCCTTCTGCAACTAATTGACAAAGAAATGTGTCACAATCCGGACCTAAATGAATACTATCTAATGCGATTTGATTATCGCCTCTTGAAAAATCTATCTAGAGACGCGGTAGCGTCTCGACGCCAAGTACATGAAAGAAAAGACACCCTGTATATGCCTGTCGCTGCCGTGTATCTTTACTCGAAGCACAGCTATTCCAACCTAACCTGAAACTTATTTCATTAATATCTCATCACGCATGCAATATTTTCTAAATTTAAAGGCATTTTTCTTATGTAAACCGCATATAAGCTTTCGAATAAGACCAAATTTCAATAAAATCTGTCCACGCATGACAGAGATATCATAATATCGTCTCATGTATCAGTCGGAAACGGTAATTTTTTCTTCTGATTCTGATTCTTCTTCTCCAACCAAATTTCGTCAAACATAATACGTATATACGCGTTACACGCACACCTTCAGCCAACAGAAACTAATACATGTTTCGTTCGTCATACGCGTTACACGCACACCTTCAGCCAACAGAAACTAACACATGTTTCGTTCGTCAAACGCTATTACGTAACCTTCACTATGCAATCTACTCCAAATTTTGACAGCTTACAGTCAGGTTATAAACCTGGCGAGTGTTAAATAAGGTAAGTTGTAATTGCAACGAAAATGCAGTGTCAAACACAAGGTAAGTTGCCGAAATTTGAATTGCGACATGTTTGTATATCATCAAACTGTTTTTTATTTGTAACTAAACTGTGGATTTTATGTATATGTAGATAAACGAAGCGTAAAATGATGCTGTGACCTACGCCAGGGTATGTCATCAATTGCCATGATTACTGGAACTAGTATACTCAAACTAGTAAAACTGCTAAAAGTAATTTAATTTGTAATACGTGTAATTGATTTAGTAATTATGCTGTAATTGTAATCAAATAAATCACAAAAAATAGAAGATAATCATATAATATTTTAAAAATTATCTGGGGTCATTCCCTATGCAAATTATCTTTGTAAAAAGAAGTGAGATCCTCATAAAAAACTTCAAGGAAGTAAAAAAATTACGCCAAGTACATGAAATAAATAAAAACCACAAAAAGTAGAAGATAATAATAATTACAAAGTAAAAAAAGATGTGAAATCAAAGTGAGCTGCAAGTACATAAAGGCGACACTGTGTAACACAACAAAAGACAAAAAAAAATGTCCGCGGCCTGGAAGTCAAATACTTGGCGTGGCCAGGCAAGGTCAAGGTGTCGTTGAATAAGAATTATTTAAAAACGCAAAATAATGAAAGTGTATTCATATTGTCAGAGTTTTAAATAGACAAATTATGTGAAAGCTTGTGAGAGGAAAGGTATGGGTGAAGATGAATGATCTTACAATGGGGAAGATGACGCAAAGCTCGGCGCAGAAGGCGCCACTAGCGCATGTACTGCGGTTTTCCATGAGTGCGCATGTGTGAATGGTTTGCGCGCAAATTTTTCATTTGTGGAATGTATGAAGTTGGTAGTTACATATTAATATTTTATAACACACCGATGACAAGTGGCACGTGCGCTGGTGGCGTCACGGGTGTGAAAAAGTTGCAGTCACCTTCCTCATTATTTTAAAACGCAATATAATGAAAATGTACTCATATTGTCTGAGTTTTAAATGAACAAATTATCTGAAAGCCTGCGAGGGGAAGGGTATGGGTATTGATGATCTCAGAATACCTTGCCTGGCCACGCCAAGTATTTGACTTCCAGGCCGCGGACATTTTTTTTTGTCTTTTGTTGTGTTACACAGTGTCGCCTTTATGTACTTGCAGCTCACTTTGATTTCACATCTTTTTTTACTTTGTAATTGTTATTATCTTCTACTTTTTGTGGTTTTTATTTATTTCATGTACTTGGCGTAATTTTTTTACTTCCTTGAAGTTTTTTATGAGGATCAATTTTACTGAATCCATGTGCTTCAAAAGCTGCGGTTTCAAAAAATGACGTAAAATATCGTACAAAAGAGTTTTGGCAGTATATTGAAGCAAATGGATCCTTGTTTGTTGCGACTGAAAGAATAAACTAAAGTCATTAAAATACTCTAGAACGTATTTCAAAAACAGAAGATATGCTTTCGCTTCTGGATTTTGCATGATGATAAGCAGATGATCCCCAGACTTTGTCTTCTCACTTACGACCAATTCTTGCAGAACGTGCAACACACTGTCCCAATTTTCTAAAAGTGTAACTACGGATGAGTAACGCGATAACCATCGCGAGGTACACAATTTTAAAATTTTGCGGTCGGTAGATTGAAAACATTGCTGAAATTCGCGAAAAATGGCCGAGCGTTTGGGACTGCTATAAATGAATGTTGCGATTTTCCGTAATAATTCCTCGCAGACCTCGGGAATGGTAGCGCATGCTGCATGCACTACCAATGCAGAGGAGTGACATGGACACGGCATGGTGAAAAAATTTTCACCGCGAATTTCTGCAAGTTTGGTCTTGAATGACGAGTGACACCCTGTCATGACAGAAGCGTTATCACACGACAAAGCAAGAATGTTTCCGAACGGAATTTGCTTTTTCCACATGGAGTTCTTAAAGGAAGTAAATATTTTATCGGCAGTACATTCTCGCGCGTCAAGATTAATTAATTCTACTAATTCCGTTCGAACATCCAAAGTCTCGGGTGCGACATACCGAACAATAAACGACATCCATTTCTCATTGGTAATGTCGGATGTTTCATCAATAAATACTGAAAACTTAGAATTCTGTAAAACCAGACTAAGACGCTCTGTTTCCCGAGGACACAGAACGTTCGATATAATATTAGAACACTTTGTTCGACCACACGTCATACGTTCCAAAACATCAGGATCTTTCCCAACGTCTTGGAAAAGTTGAAGAATCGCCTCTGCGGATTGATGCGAAATATTTTTCTCGGCAACTAATGCAGCAAAACGAATAACCAAAGCATAAACAAAACATAAACAAAGCATACGCGACCACAGATCGCGGATCTGACCGTCAAATGTACTTGACGAAAACCAGGCCCGAGCGAACCCTCGAAACGGGAAACGAAAAGAATAGATAGGAAATCGTAAAATAGTAAGAAAAATTCAGAAAGGAGAAAAATCGAAGAAAAGGCTAAAAGAAATAACAGCAAGGTAATGGTGACAGTACCGAACTGCCACAGATGCATTTACCAGTTACCTTTCTCCCCTATTCTTGTACAATAATACCTTTATACCAATTTACACATTTTAGTGTACAACATGTATCGCGATGTTAGCTTTGCATAACCAATTGTTTACATTTCCCTCTCGATGGAAGAGACCACCACTTTCCCGTAGTTTCCATCGAGCGGTAACGTGCACGCTGCGCGTAATTAATTTGTAAATAGTGCGTGATTCTTTGTCGCAACTTGATATAATTACGTTTGATGTGATTACGTTTCGATTTTAGATTTTAGATCATACTCTGAAAAAATATTTTTTATCGAAGGCTTCTACAGCGTGCATGGTACTGGCCAAGAGTGGATTCTAATTTTAACAAAGTTCACCAATGTACAGTATCAAAATATTCGTCTTTTAATAAAAAAATTCATTTTAAGGTTTGAAAAATAGAAATAGCTCAAATAAAAAGTACGGAAATTTAAAACGAACACAAGAAATTGAGGCATTTGATGAAAAAAGGGCACATAAACCACTTGTTTAAAACATAAATAAAGACACATATCATTTTTAAATCATGACTTCTGTATTCAGAACGCTTGAACGACACGGTAACTACATCCTTTAAAAAATTTGATTTAAGGGGGTAGACACGTCACGTGACCTGGCCGATTCGGCAGGTCGGTATTACAGCAGGTTTTTTCTGCACAGAAATGGTAATACCGATAGATCGACGATTGCCCGGTAAACGTGAGAGGGAGCTGTTTGCTATTTCCGTATTCTATTCTGAATAAGGAAATAAATTCTCAGCTGTTGCGTTGTACTTATAAAAATTTAAACGGAAAGACGGCTGGTACTGCAAACGTAGAAAATTGATTGTACATTTTAATTACTTGAAATGTGCTTATGCTACAATATTCTACGTTAGCAGTAAGGAATTATAAGTGAAAAGGGAAAATAGATGAGGGGATGACCCCAGAAAATGAAGTTTGTTAGGTTAGACATTTTTTTACTAGCAAAGCACCGAAACAGAACATGAAATACACTTATTACACGTCCTATGCAGAAAGCAGTTATGAACAAACATTATATATAAAATTGTAAGGAATCGATTGACGTCACTTTTGCAAAGATCTGATTACAAATTGCAGAACTTCAGATTCGTCACTGCTTAGCGTGCAACATTGTATAGTCCCGCTGGTTTCGAGCGTCGAAGCCCACGAAACTCAGCGAGACATGATTGTTGGCGAGCATCGCGTTTGCCGATTCTAGCTACAGAATCACCCCGTATAAATGCTAAGAAACGATAGTGTGAAGCGGCGTGCGTTTCAACTGCACATTGACAATATCGTAGATTCTAGGGCCTAGAATATTAGCTCCGTATTACGATGTTCTTCACCAGAGCACTGCATTACTGATGAAAATGATGCCAAACATGGAGCAATTTGGTCTATTTTTAGTGAACGTAGTGTGTGTGTCCTAATCATGTATTCATAAGAAAAAATAGACCGAATTGCTTCGCGTCTCGACTCATTTTCGTGGACATAAACTCACGAATCCATCAGTGGTAACACTCTTATCAAGGTGTAGTGAGAAATATGAACAATTTCATATTCAGTACTGGATGACTCAAGTCGCCGTCGACCGAGGGCCCTAATAAATGTGCATTTATTTGAGAAACCAAAGCCGCGTCACTCGTGACACCTACTCGCGAACAGATACATATATGTATGTACGAGAAGAAGCAATGCAATTTCCCGATGACTTGAAGCAACATTTCAATACGTAAATGCATGAAACTCTGGGATCAGGAATTCCCAACCAAGTGATGCATATGTAAGAACTGGCGAAATTCAACAATAGTTTGTCGTCCAAATTTTACAATTAAAGTATTTATTTGACGCGAATATACATATGTAAAGTTTGTCAGCAAAGTCTTTCTCGATTTGAGTTCTACAGTGTGTCCGCGGGAAAGCTAAACAGCCGGCTTCCTCCTAAACTATTGGAGATAAAAATATAAAAAAAATAGGGAATTGCATGGTTCGAGGGGGCAAATTAATTAGCACGAACGAATTTTCTTATCGATTATTATTTTAAAAGATACGATGGTCAAGTTCGGTTTTTCAAATGGAACTATTTTTTTTGAACACCTGAGATGATAGTGCGTTCCAAGACAAATTCAATAAGCTTTAATGTATACACTTTATTTCCACTGGTTTTTAAGATATTGCGCTTGCAAATTTACTGATTTTCACTGGAAGAAAACTGTCTGGTATAGCACGGACCGGGGACGGTCTTACTGGTTCCACGGGTGACACTGCCTTTTGAAATAGATACCTACCTGCCAAAGGTCTACGCCAGGCCCAAAGGCTGGACAATTTTTTTCCGTCAGAAATGCTACTTAGGTAGGTACATCTGCGGTATATTTATTTCGCACTTGCTTCTACGCTCGGATGGCCGGTTCTTTTGGGAGGGATGCAAGTTCGATTGGTTAGGCTAGGAGGAGTGAAAGTTGCTAGACTAAATTTCAATCATAGGGAGCAGATTGTATCAGAACCATTCGGATTTGCATTCCTCACAAACGGCTGCTCTCTTGAAGAGGCCCTCTTCACAGCAATGCCCACCTTCTCTCGCACGGAATACGTTAACGCTTGCTTTTCTTCTGATATTGAAGCTCGTGTTTATACTCGAGAGGACCACGCGTCGACAGCGGGCTACCCCTTTTCTTCCTGTGTCTCTCCACGAGCCGTGCTGACGGTGGATTGTAGGAGCGTAGATATCTGAATGCCAGTTATTGAATTCAGGAGACGATGGAAACATTTTATTACAAAACACACATGTACTATAATTAAAGTAAATCGTACTCCTCTCGGGCAGGAGTACTGATAATGATCGAACTTGCGCCCCACTTCGCGCAGACCAATTACACGGAGGGTAGTCGGGTCACACACTGCCCAAATGATACAGGGTAATTCTGGAGCAACGCCCGTCAAGGAGATGCGCTGGCACCCCGTGGCGAGGACAGACCTTCGCTGTGCCTCACCCGATTTTTATGGCTTTTTTCCAGAAAAAGGTACGAATCCTGGGTCGAACGTAGCGAATTGAAGTCGACCCTCCGCAGTCGAGGGTGAATTATCCATTACAGCGTATTAAGAAACCCCTTTCTTCATCGTATCGAAAGGGAAGTGACGCCAATGGATTCCTTATGTTTTTCTGACGAAAATCATACCAAATGTCATGCAAATCGGACTACTTTGACACAAGCAATTTGTATTCCTTATGTAAGAGTTGTCCGATTTCCACGACACTTGGCATGATTTTCATCGGAAATCCCCAAGGAATCTATCTGTGACACTTCCATATCCATACGATAAAAAATAAAGAATTATTTTATTTCCTAACCAGATACAGGGTAATTATGGAGCAACGCCCGTCAAGGAGATGCGGCGGCCTGGTACCCCGTGGCGAGGACAGTCCTTCGCTGTGCCTCACCCGATTTTTATGGCTTTTTCCGGAAAAAGGTACGAATCCTGGGCCGAACGTAGCGAATTGAAGTCGACCCTCCGCAGTCGAGGGTGAATTATCCATTACAGCGTATTAAGAAACCCCTTTCTTCATCGTATCGAAAGGGAAGTGACGCCAATGGATTCCTTATGTTTTTCTGACGAAAATCATACCAAATGTCATGCAAATCGGACTACTTTGACACAAGCAATTTGTATTCCTTATGTAAGAGTTGTCCGATTTCCACGACACTTGGCATGATTTTCATCGGAAATCCCCAAGGAATCTATCTGCGACACTTCCATATCCATACGATAAAAAATAAAGAATTATTTTATTTCCTAACCAGATACAGGGTAATTATGGAGCAACGCCCGTCAAGGAGATGCGGCGGCCTGGTACCCCGTGGCGAGGACAGTCCTTCGCTGTGCCTCACCCGATTTTTATGGCTTTTTCCGGAAAAAGGTACGAATCCTGGGCCGAACGTAACGAATTGAAGTCGACCCTCCGCTGTCGAGGGTGAAATATCCATTTGAGCGTATTAAGAAACTCTTTTCTTCATCGTATCGAAGGGGAAGTGACGCCAATGGATTCCGGGCGTTCTCCCGATTAAAATCATGCCAAACATCATGAAAATCGGATTATTTTTACATAAGGAATACAAATAGCTTGTGTCAAAGTAGTCCGATTTGCATGACATTTGGTATGATTTTCGGCAGAAAAACATAAGGAATCCATTGGCGTCACTTCCCTTTCGATACGATGAAGAAAGGGGTTTCTTAATACGCTCAAATGGATAATTCACCCTCGACTGCGGAGGGTCGACTTCAATTCGTTACGTTCGGCCCAGGATTCGTACCTTTTTCCGAAAAGAGCCATAAAATTCTATGGGCACTGCGGGGTGTTGTCCTCGCCACGGGGTGACGGGCGCAGCACCAGAATCGGCCTGTACCTACCTTTTTATGAAATAAAACAATTCGTTATTCCTTATCGTATGGATATGGAAGTGTCGCCGATGGATTCCTTGGGGTTTTCCGATGAAAATCATTACAAATGTCGTGTAAATCGGACAACTTTTACATAGGGAATACAAATAGCTTGTGTCAAAGTAGTCCGATTTGCATGACATTTGGTATGATTTTCATCAGAAAAACATAAGGAATCCATTGGCGTCACTTCCCTTTCGATACGATGAAGAAAAGGGTTTCTTAATACGCTGTAATGGATAATTCACCCTCGACTGCGGAGGGTCGACTTCAATTCGCTACGTTCGACCCAGGATTCGTACCTTTTTCTGGAAAAAAGCCATAAAAATCGGGTGAGGCACAGCGAAGGTCTGTCCTCGCCACGGGGTGCCAGCGCATCTCCTTGACGGGCGTTGCTCCAGAATTACCCTGTATCATTTGGGCAGTGTGTGACCCGACTACCCTCCGTGTAATTGGTCTGCGCGAAGTGGGGCGCAAGTTCGATCATTATCAGTACTCCTGCCCGAGAGGAGTACGATTTACTTTAATTATAGTACATGTGTGTTTTGTAATAAAATGTTTCCATCGTCTCCTGAATTCAATAACTGGCATTCAGATATCTACGCTCCTACAATCCACCGTCAGCACGGCTCGTGGAGAGACACAGGAAGAAAAGGGGTAGCCCGCTGTCGACGCGTGGTCCTCTCGAGTATAAACACGAGCTTCAATATCAGAAGAAAAGCAAGCGTTAACGTATTCCGTGCGAGAGAAGGTGGGCATTGCTGTGAAGAGGGCCTCTTCAAGAGAGCAGCCGTTTGTGAGGAATGCAAATCCGAATGGTTCTGATACAATCTGCTCCCTATGATTGAAATTTAGTCTAGCAACTTTCACTCCTCCTAGCCTAACCAATCGAACTTGCATCCCTCCCAAAAGAACCGGCCATCCGAGCGTAGAAGCAAGTGCGAAATAAATATACCGCAGATGTACCTACCTAAGTAGCATTTCTGACGGAAAAAAATTGTCCAGCCTTTGGGCCTGGCGTAGACCTTTGGCAGGTAGGTATCTATTTCAAAAGGCAGTGTCACCCGTGGAACCAGTAAGACCGTCCCCGGTCCGTGCTATACCAGACAGTTTTCTTCCAGTGAAAATCAGTAAATTTGCAAGCGCAATATCTTAAAAACCAGTGAAAATAAAGTGTATACATTAAAGCTTATTGAATTTGTCTTGGAACGCACTATCATCTCAGGTGTTCAAAAAAAATAGTTCCATTTGAAAAACCGAACTTGACCATCGTATCTTTTAAAATAATAATCGATAAGAAAATTCGTTCGTGCTAATTAATTTGCCCCCTCGAACCATGCAATTCCCTATTTTTTTTATATTTTTATCTCCAATAGTTTAGGAGGAAGCCGGCTGTTTAGCTTTCCCGCGGACACACTGTATAGAAGGCTGACTTTCCTTCGCCATGCAAAGTCCTCTCTTGTCCTTCACGCTAGCAATCATGCAACTCGCTGAGTTTCGTGGGTTTCGACGCTCGAATCCAGCGGGGCCATACAATGTTACGCACTAAGCAGTGACAAATCTTCAGTTTTGCATTTCTAATCAGATCTTTGCGAAAGTGACGTGAATCTATTCGTCATGTTTTCTCGATCAAATTGGCCCCAAAAATGATATTATTCGGACCATAATTAAGGAAATTACGTGAAAATTTGTTTGCAGAATTGGAAGCCCGTTTCGTTAAAAATAGTCTAATTTAAATTATTTTCTGTCAATTTAATCGGGAGAATGCCAGGAATCCATTTGTGTCACTTTCATATTGATACGATGAAAAAAAAAACAAATTCTGTTTCTATATAATCGATGACACATCGCCGAGCAACGGCGATCTCGTGCGGCTCGGGCCACAAAGGTTCTCGTCAGTTATTCGAGCATCTAAGATCGTTACGGGCTCTGTTTGGTGTACACGATACGGACTTTTCGCTATCCCCACCACTTCTGTCTCACTCTTGTCCGGCGAAGGCGAGAGCGAGATGGAAAGAGAGCGAGCGAAGGCACTGAAAGCGAGCGAGGACAGTACGAGACAGACGACGCGTTGATATTTTGTCTCGCTCCGTCTTTCGGACGCCTGACACTCCGTCCTTTGTGTGCGCGACGGGCGTGCGCGATGGTCGCAAGTGCTTACGGTGAGCACGGGAACCGCTTCGCAAAAACTTTTTTGCGCCCTAAGCGAACTTGTCAAATTGCGCCCTTTATTATATTACATTTATTTGAGATTATTTATGACTATACTCTGCTAAATTAGGCAACTGCTAGGGCGTAAGGTTGACAAGAAGTGCAAAATGGCCTTTTCATTGTTGGCATTGTTGAAAATAAATTTTTAAATGAAATACTACAAATTATACTACAACGGTTTTAAACTACAAGTAGAGTAAGGTCATGAAGAAGCTCAATTAAATGTATTATAATAAATGGCGGAATTTGGCAAGCTCGCTTATGGCACAAAAAAGACTCGTGCCGTGCCTGGCTATCTGACCGTGGCGCGGATGCATCGAACAGTCACGATTCCATCTGAGCGCTCGCGCCCATCGCGCACGCCCGCCGCGCACGCAAAGCGTTCCATCCTGCTCCCCCCTTCGGCCAGAAAGAAGCGAGAAACTCAGCCTCGGAATTAGGGCTCCGTTCATGATACGGGCTCACGCCGGTCCGGACCAGCGAGCGCAGGGTTGCCAGATCAAGCCTGATCTCTTGCCGGAGATTTCAATTTCGTGGAGGATTGGAGTGGGGAAAGTGAGAAAAAAAGGGGCGAAGAAAAAAACAGGCATCTAAAATTCATTATAATAATGACTTCTTATAAACGAGTAATAATAATAATAATAATAATAATAATAATAATAAAAGTATTATGAATAGTTATTAGAATTTGTGACAGATTTTAATAGATTTCTATTTTGTTTATGGCACGCTGCAACATACTCTCTATTCTGCCGGAGATTTTTATTGTGCCTGCCTGAGGCCGGAGACAACGGTTCAAAACCCGAGACTCCGGCTGAATGCCGAAGATCTGGCAACCCTGAGCGAGCGGCTAACGAGACTTTACATTCAGATATATTGGCCGGTGAGTTTCGTAACGCGTATACTCCCACCATAGGTACCGCTTAGCTGCCTCGGTGCTCCTGTTCGCAACGTTTTCTGACTCGCTCTCGTTCCATCTCACTCTCGCCTTCGCAGAACAAGAGTGAGCCAGAATTTGTGGGGATAGCGCCAAGCTTCTGTTGTGTATAGGCCAAACTGAGCTGCAGCGTAGAAATACACACAACAGAATAGGTGTGCCTTAGCTCCGAAAAAATTCAGGAGCTTTATTGGTCAGAACATTGATTCTTTCTCGATAGCTTCATCTCGTATTGGTGATAACAGCCACACGGCTACGTTCAGACGGAGCCGCGCAGCATTCCCGTTACCCCACCATACCCTTGGGTGGCCTAGTAACTCCAACAGACAAATCCACGATCGTCAGATTGTGGTGGCTGATTTCTCCTCGATCGCTGTTCGCGAAAAAGAATCGACTGGCCAATATATCTGAATACGACCTTAGGATAAAGATATAATGAAAGATGAAAAATTATTCGAAGCCCAAGATGAAACGCCTTCGAATAAACAAAGGAAACTAATAAATACCCGGAGCTAAATAAAATTTTAGATTTAGGGTACACACACCCTACCCCAAACATCGTGTCGATTGGCCACTGGGGCCATTCGGAAGTATATTCTTTTATTTAAATAATGCCCATCTCTGCATAGGACCGTAAAGAATTACAAAAAAAAATCAGGGAGTCAACTGTTGACTGATTTAGAGACGTTTCCTTGTTGTATGTTATATACAATAGCCGGAAGAATAATAATAAGAGCAATAATTGCAAATAATTGCTGTAACTTCCACATTCTGAAAATATGATATCAGTAAATCAATATTTCCAGTATTAGTAAAAAAGTTCCAATCTCTTTTTTTATTTTAAATAATGTGGCCATATAATTATAACATAAATTCGACAGCGGTTTCAAGTGATGTATGTGTTACAATAAAAGCGTTAATTTAGTAAATGTACACAGTTCCCAGCAGTTATATGCCTAAAATGCATATAACCTAACCTACAATCGTCCGAAAATTCATACATTGACTGCATCACGCTTTTACTGTGGCTTGTGTATCCAGCTAACGCTTCAGTTTTGCTATGACTCCCCGTTGGCAGTCCTCCCGAGTAGGCGCCATCTCGTGTCCACTAGCTCAACTAAATTTGTCACGTGACTTGCTCTGTATTATCGCCAATATGGCGGAACTCGTAATTGGGAATGCAATTACGAGAATACGCTTTTCGTCCTTATATGAGCAGATTTTGAGCTGGGTGAGGTCTCATTCGAAAGAGAAAAGTTCAGTGCAGCGCGCTCTGGTCATCGTTTGAGTCACAAGACTCTTTTAGTGACCTAAAAATACGTTGGTTGATGCGGGTGTATTTTTTCGATTTTTGCTCTACTTTGAACACTCATATTATTAGATATCAACACAATCTCGTCGAACCATGACCAGAGCGCGCTGCAATGAACCTTTCTCTTTCGAATGAGACCTCGCCCAGTCCAAAATTCGCTCATATAAGGACGAAAAGCGTATTCTACTAAACCCATGTTTTGGGCCAGATTGTGTCGGTATACAGCGCGCTGCATTACCCGTGTCTACCCCCTTAATTGCATTACTTTTTATTAAGTTATACTATAATGAAAACTTTGAAATGGATTTTCTTGAAATGGCATTTTGGCGTATGTGCCATTTTTCCATCAAATGCCTCAATTATGAATGTACATTTTTCTTTGTTAAACAAGTTACAGAAGAACTTTATTTAACTTTTTTTTATGTAGAATTTAGTTCGTATATCTGAAAAATCGAAGAATCATAACGGGTAATTATCATTGTTCGTGATCTAATGGATCTTAAGACACGAATATAAAATTTTAATATAAAGTTTCATTGAAATCCATTTTGCCGTTTAAACGTAATCATGTTAACAAATACATGAGATATTTAAAAAAAAAAGCTCTTTTTTAAATAGTCAAAACGTGATCAGGAGGTCTTAAAACGTGATTTCCCTAACAAAATTTTTTCCAAATTTTTTTTAATTACAAGAATATTATACATATGTCAGAAAGTGAAAAGTGTATCTCGGGGCACTCAAGAAGATCGCGCACGGCCGCGTGTCGCTTGCACGTAACCTTGGATCGCAGCGTTTCAAGAGCGAGAGAGAAGACACACGTTCGTTTTCTCTCTCGTCTTCCCGACGTTGTCCGAAGCGCCGAGCTCACGGACACGCAGCTCCGGCGTAGTGTGCATGCGAGGTGGAGGAAATTCTCGAGCGCCCGTCCTCATTCTGGCATCACTGAGTGTAACGTTCTGCGTGCCGCATGGCAACGCTCGCCGATGCGCGGACTATCCCCACTCCTGAACATGTACGGAGAGGGGGAACCGCCGATCCCCACACGTGGCAAGGATAAGTGACATCTGCGGGAGTGGATGAAGTAAGAAGACAAAGCGGAGACAGCAGTAGGTAAAGAAGAGCGGTGACTCTAATGAGCCGAGCAGGCGAAGGCGGGGAAGTGCAAAAGGAAACGAGAAGAAGGGGAAGACCATCGTTGGCAGAACAACTGGGAAGAAGAAGAGCGGACAGCGAAGGCTCAATACTGGACTCATTCAAGAGGAAACGCGAGGGCGAGGAGGAGCAGGAGAGGTTAAGGGCCGAAAAGGAAATAGAGGAAGAATTTTTAAAAGCGAGAAAAGTAGGAAGGTCGCCTCCTATGAAGAAAACTGAGGTAGTTATAGGAACTGCAGAAACGCCAAACAGCCGGAAGACAGAGCAGGAAAAAGAAATTAATGCAAAATTAGACAAATTGATGGAAGCTGTGCTGGCAGTTAAGAAAGACATGGAAGAGTCGAGAAAAGATAATAGAGATCTGAGGCAGGGAATGCAGGATCTGAGGGACGAGTGGAAGTGTAGGAATGAGATATGGGAAAAGGAAAGGAAGGAAATGAGAGGAAGGATAGAAGTACTGGAGGCCAAGAAGTTTCAGGCAGAGGGGCTGACAGGAAGACTGGAGGGGCTAGAAAGGAAGGAAGAAGGCAGGGAAAAAAGAGAGAGAAGAAATAATATCACCCTAAGGGGAGAAGATTTACCGCGTAAAGAGACGCCGAAGGATACGGTGGAGTATGTGTTAAGGCACGAATTGCAGGTAGAAGCAGAAATCGAGGAAGCCTACTGGGTAGGAATGGGAGAGAAAAGAGGGCTACTGATAGCGAAGTTAAAAAGCTGGCAACAGAAAAGAGCAGTAATGCTAAAGAAGAGTACATTGAAAGATAAGAGGCTGTTTATTGACAATGACCTGACGAAAAAGGAAAGGGAGATACAAAAAAATATTAAAGACATAGCCAAGGCGGAAAGGGAGCAAGGGGCAAAGGTGAAAGTTGGTTACAGGAATGTAAAAATCAACGATAAGACATTTATTTGAAAAGAGGACGGTGGGCTAAAAGAGGTAAATTTTTGGAGTCGGCAAAGTTCTGTGAACCTCTAAATTATTAGAGGATCGCAGAGCTTACAAGGACAACGAAAGCACGACAAAAGGCAGTACCAACACCCATTCCCAGCGCGCCTGTGGATGCAGATATGCGGGGAGAGGGGGTACACAGATTTGGGAAAGGAAAAATAAGCAGTCAAAGAGAAATAGATACACTTAAAATAGTATACTGGAATGTAGCAGGATTATTCAGCAAAGTCAAACAGTTTTGGGATTTCTTAAAAGAACTCGATGTAATAGGATTAGTAGAAACGTGGATTGAAGAGAAACCATGGGAAGGATTGAAAGATAAATTGCCACAAGAATTCTCATGGAAATGTAAATATGCCACCAGGGAGAGAAAAAAAGGGAGAGCGATAGGCGGAATTATCACAGGTATAAGAAAGGGCATAGAAGAGGCGGAATTGAACGCAGGAACGGAACATATTCAAAAGAGAAGAATCAGGATACAAAATGAAAAATGGAGAGTAATAACAGTGTACAGCAGAGATATGAAGGAGACGAAAGAAGAGCTAGACCAGATAATAGAGGAGAGGGAAGTGGAGAAACTGATAATCGGAGGAGATTTCAATGCGAGAATTGGACAGGAAGGGGGCGAATTTAGAATAGCAGAAAACATGACGTAAGGAGATCAAAAGATAAAGTTAAAAACGCAGAGGGAAAGTTGTTATTAGAAATGGTGGAGGAAAGAGGGTGGAATATTCTGAACGGGAATATGGAGGGAGATGATAAAGGAGAGTATACATACACGGGATCGAGAGGCAGCACGGTAATAGATTATATAATAACAAATGTCGAGGCGAAAGAAGATATCAAGAAATTCACAGTGGAAGAAAGAGTTGAGTCAGACCATATGCCGCTGATAGCAGAACTATATAGGGGAAATAAAAGGAGAGAACGAGAGGGAAATCAGGAGAAGAGGTGGAGAGAGAGAAGAGTCTGGACAGAGGAAGGAAAGAGAGAGTTTCAAATGGAATTAAACAAAATAAACTTTAATAGGACAGAGGTGAATGAAATGGTAGAAGAAATGGTAGGAAAAATAAATAATGCAGTACGGAAAGAAGAAGTAAAAATAAAAAAATGGAAATTGGGCAGCTTTAAGTGGTGGAATGCGAATTGTACAAAAAATAAAAGAGAAGCCAGGAAAACACTGAGGAACTGGAGAAGGGACAAAGGAGACAAAGAAAACTACCAAAAGAAAAGAAGGGAGTACAAAAAAGTGTGCGAAGAAAGGAGGGAATTACAAGAAAATACAGAAAATGAGATAATGCAACTAAAGGGAGAAAATCAAATCTGGGAATATATAAATAAACAAAGAAAGAAAAGAATAGGGATCTCCAATAAAATAGATTTAAAAGAATGGAAGGATCATTTTAAAATATTGCTAGAAGGCGTGGACTGTAAAAAAGAAGTAGGAGAGTGGGAAGAAATAGACAAAACGGAAGGAGAAGAGGAAGAGGAAATAACAGAAGCAGAAGTAAAAGAACAAATCAGGAAATTAAAAACGAAGAAAGCAGCAGGAGAAGACAAAATAGAAAATGAAGCCTGGATTTACGGTAACGAGAAAATAGTAAAAAGGATCACAGAAATTTTCAATAAAGTGTGGAAGGGAGAAGGATTCCCGGAGAGGTGGAAAGAAGGGGTGATTTCACCAATATTCAAAAAAGGAGATAGAGAAAAGGTAAGCAACTACCGGGGGATAACGATCCTAAACACAGCGTACAAAATATATGCTATAGTCCTAGAAAAAAGATTAAAAGAGGAATTGGAAAAGAACCACATAATACCAGAAACGCAAGCAGGATTCAGGAGCGGTAGGTCGACAACAGATAACATTTTTATTCTGAACTATGTAGCTAACAGAGAAATACAGAAAAAAGGAGGGAAGCTGTATACCTTTTTCGCGGACCTAAGCGCTGCATTCGACAAAGTGAATAGAGTGAAACTTCAGAACATCATGAAGAAAAAGGAAATAAGTAAACGCTTGAGGATGAGAATCGGAGAAATTTACAAAGAAACAAGAAATACTATAAAAGCAAACGGAGAAATGGACAACAAATTCTGGACAACAAAAGGAGTAAGACAGGGATGCCCAGTGAAATGCCGGCAAATGCGAGCGGTACTCGAGAGCCCTGAGTGATCGAGCCCTCGGCCACTTATTCCCGCCGCGGTGCTATTTCGCAAGCGAGAAGCGCTCTCCTGGTCGCCGCCTGACGGCGTCGCGTCGTGAACTATGTCAGCAGAATCTGCTCAATTCCTGCTGCCTATCTGCCGTCAAATCGCGGTGCGCAGAGTCTGCTCTATTTCTGCCATTAAATTGTACCAGCAGACTCTGCTTACTCTCTGCCGCCAAACTGCACGCAGACTGTGTAAGCAGAATCAGCTCTATTTCTGCTGCCTATCTGCCGTCAGATCGCGCTGCGCAGAGTCTGCTCGATTTCTGCCATTAAATTGTACCAGCAGACTCTGCTTACTTTCTGCCGCCAAACTACACGCAGACTGTGTAAGCAGAATCTGCTCTATTTCTGCTGCCTATCTGCCGTCAGATCGCGCTGCGCAGAGTCTGCTCGATTTCTGCCATTAAATTGTACCAGCAGATTCTCTGCAGTGTCTGCCGCCAAACTACACGCAGACTGTGTAAGCAGAATCTGCTCTATTTCTGCTGCCTATCTGCCGTCAGATCGCACTGCGCAGGGTCTGCTCGATTCCTGCCATTAAATTGTATCAGCAGACCCTGCTGACAATCTGCTCGCAGGTTAAGGCAGCACAATCTGTTGGCCTTCTGCTGTCAGTCTGCTTTCATCATCGAATATAACAAATCCTGTATCAAATCTGTAGTCTTTCTGCCACAAACATTTGTACTCAGGCGTTGAGCAAAATCTGCAAATACGGACGTGGCTGACTGGGTTAGGATATAATTTCCAGAAAAATGGGGGCAGAGAGATGCATATAAGAGAAGTCATAAAGAAAGCTAGAATAGCAATGGCGCAGATATGGGGAATAGGACAAAGAATGTTCAAGAACAATTTTGAGAGAAGAATGAGAATATTCAGAAGCATAGTGAAAAGAATCTTGTTGTACGCGTCAGAAATTTGGGAATGGATGGAAGCAGAAAAGGTAGAGAAAATACAGGAGAAATACATAAGGTGGACTTTAGGTTTGGACTTCAATACACCAGCATATCTAATTTTGAGGGAAACAAAAACGGACAAAGTAAGGATAGAAGCGGGGAAAAGAGCAATAAAATATGAGGAGAAAACGAAACGGCTGAACAAGAACAAAATAATACAAGAATGCTGGAGGGAAATAGACGCGAAGCAAGCAGAGAAAAAGTCGAAATGGGAGGAAATGAGAGACGCATACTACAGGCAAAAAATGGTGGATATCCAAGAAATTGAAATAGAAAGAAGGAGAGGAAGAGAGTTTGCTGAGGAACTAACGCAAAGAGACAGGGCAGAGCAGGTTCAATGGCAGTATGACAGAATACAAGGAGACAGATACAACGCACATTACGCAGAAATCAGGGATAACCAGAGAGCAAATTACCTAAACGGAAAATACAGAGGCAGAGATCAAAGCATGATTGCAAGGTTCAGATGTGGGAATGAAGAGCGGGGAAGCAAGTACTGGAAGGAGGAAAAAGACACAGTATGCAGACTATGTAATGGGGCTAGAGAGACGCTGGGTCACATGCTACAAGACTGTAAGGAGCTGAAAAGAGAAAATTCAACGATCCGAGGGATACTAAAGGGAGAAGAAGAAGGAGCGGAGTGGATGAGAATGGTTCTGGAAAAAAGAAGAAAAAAGAAGAACAAGATGAAGGAAGAAGTCAAAACGAAAGCACAATCTTGAGTTAACGGTCCCAGAAACACTTACACGCACAACACATGTAACCCCATTTTGAGGCCGAAAGGCAAAAAATAAACCTATTTACTACTCTTCAGGAAATGTAAAATTAATATTTAAAAACTGTAAAGTAGATATTCAGAATATAGAAAACCCCAAGGAATCCATCGGCGACACTTCCATATCCATACGATAGGGAATAACGAATTGTTTTATTTCTTAAAAAGGTAGGTACAGGCTGATTCTGGTGCTGCGCCCGTCACCCCGTGGCGAGGACAACACCCCGCAGTGACCATAGAATTTTATGGCTCTTTTCGGAAAAAGGTACGAATCCTGGGCCGAACGTAACGAATTGAAGTCGACCCTCCGCAGTCGAGGGTGAAATATCCATTTGAGCGTATTAAGAAACTCTTTTCTTCATCGTATCGAAGGGGAAGAAACGCCAATGGATTCCGGGCGTTCTCCCGATTAAAATCATGCCAAACATCATGAAAATCGGACTATTTTTACATAAGGAATACAAATAGCTTGTGTCAAAGTAGTCCGATTTGCATGACATTTGGTATGATTTTCGTCAGAAAAACATAAGGAATCCATTGGCACCACTTCCCTTTCGATACGATGAAGAAAAGGGTTTCTTAATACGCTGTAATGGATAATTCACCCTCGACTTCGGAGGGTCGACTTCAATTCGCTACGTTCGGCCCAGGATTCGTACCTTTTTCCGGAAAAAGCCATAAAAATCGGGTGAGGCACAGCGAAGGACTGTCCTCGCCACGGAGTACCAGGCCGCCGCATCTCCTTGACGGGTGTTGCTCCATAATTACCCTGTATCTGGTTAGGAAATAAAATAATTCTTTATTTTTTATCGTATGGATATGGAAGTGTCGCAGATAGATTCCTTGGGGATTTCCGATGAAAATCATGCCAAGTGTCGTGGAAATCGGACAACTCTTACATAAGGAATACAAATTGCTTGTGTCAAAGTAGTCCGATTTGCATGACATTTGGTATGATTTTCGTCAGAAAAACATAAGGAATCCATTGGCGTCACTTCCCTTTCGATACGATGAAGAAAAGGGTTTCTTAATACGCTGTAATGGACAATTCACCCTCGACTGCGGAGGGTCGACTTCAATTCGCTACGTTCGACCCAGGATTCGTACCTTTTTCCGGAAAAAAAGCCATAAAAATCGGATGAGGCACAGCGAAGGTCTGTCCTCGCCACGGGGTGCCAGCGCATCTCCTTGACGGGCGTTGCTCCAGAATTACCCTGTATCATTTGGGCAGTGTGTGACCCGACTACCCTCCGTGTAATTGGTCTGCGCGAAGTGGGGCGCAAGTTCGATCATTATCAGTACTCCTGCCCGAGAGGAATACGATTTACTTTAATTATAGTACATGTATGTTTTGTAATAAAATGTTTCCATCGTCTCCTGAATTCAATAACTGGCATCCAGATATCTACGCTCCTACAATCCACCGTCAACACGGCTCGTGGAGAGACACAGGAAGAAAAGGGGTAGCCCGCTGTCGACGCGTGGTCCTCTCGAGTATAAACACGAGCTTCAATATCAGAACAAAAGCAAGCGTTAACGTATTCCGTGCGAGAGAAGGTGGGCATTGCTGTGAAGAGGGCCTCTTCAAGAGAGCAGCCGTTTGTGAGGAATGCAAATCCGAATGGTTCTGATACAATCTGCTCCCTATGATTGAAATTTAGTCTAGCAGCTTTCACTCCTCCTAACCTAACCAATCGAACTTGCATCCCTTCCAAAAGAACCGGCCATCCGAGCGTAGAAGCAAGTGCGAAATAAAAGTAACGGTGCGCTTCTCGATACCGCAGATGTACCTACCTAAGTAGCATTTCTGACGGAAAAAAATTGTCCAGCCTTTGGGCCTGGCGTAGACCTTTGGCAGGTAGGTATCTATTTCAAAAGGCAGTGCCACCCGTGGATCCAGTAAGACCGTCCCCGGTCCGTGCTATACCAGACAGTTTTCTTCCAGTGAAAATCAGTAAATTTGCAAGCGCAATATCTTAAAAACCAGTGAAAATAAAGTGTATACATTAAAGCTTATTGAATTTGTCTTGGAACGCACTATCAACTCAGGTATTCAAAAAAAATAGTTCCATTTGAAAAACCGAACTTGACCATCGTATCTTTTAAAATAATCATCGATAAAAAAATTCGTTCGCGCTAATTAATTGGCCCCCTCGAACCATGCAATTCCCTATTTTTTTTATATTTTTATCTCCAATAGTTTAGGAGGAAGCCGGCTGTTTAGCTTTCCCGCGGACACACTGTACATATATACGAGAAGAAACAATGCAATTGCCCGATGACTTGAAGCAACATTTCAATAGGTAAATGCATGAAACTCTCGGATCATGAATTCCGAACCCAGTGGGGCATATGTAAGAACTGGCGAAATTCAACAATAGTTCGTCGTCTAAATTTTACAATTAAAGTATTTATTTGACGTGAATATAAAGTTTGTTAGCAAAGTCTTTCTCGATTTGAGTTCTGTAGAAGGCTGATTTTCCTTCGCCATGGAAAGTCCCCTCTTCTCCTTCTCGCTGGCAATCATGCGACTCGCTGAGTTTCGTGGGCTTCGGCGCTCGAAACCAGCGGGGCCATACAATGTTGCGCGCTAAGCAGTGACAAATCTGCAATTCTGCATTTCTAATCAAATCTTTGCGAAAGTGACGTCAGTCGATTCCTCATGTTTTCTCGATCAAATTGGCCCCAAAAATGATATAATTCCGACCAAAATTAAGGAAATTACGTGAAAAATTTGTTTGTAGAAGTGAAAGCCCGTTTTGTTAAAAATAGTCCGATTTAAATTATTTTCTGCCAATATAACCGGGAGAATGCCAAGAATCCAATGGTGTCACTTTCATATTGATACGATGAAAAATAAACAAATTCTGTTTCTTTATAATCGATGACACATCGCCGAGCACGGCGATCTCGCGCGGCTCGGGACACAAAGGTTCTCGTCGGTTATTCGAACTTCTAAGATCGTATTCAGATTTATTGGCCGGTGAGTTTCGTAACTAGGGGTGTGCGGTTACCCGATTTTTCGGGCTCGGGACGGGCCGGCAACTTTCGGGCGGGATCGGGCGGGATCCCGATACTTTCGTATTGCTCGAGATCCCGACAGTTTCGGGACCCCAAGACTCGATTCGGGCTACAAGCATAGCCGCCATGAGCGGACAATTTGATTTCAGGTCGGCTCGGCAAAACTCGGACGCGATCGGACGATATCGTTACCAGTAATAGATTAAAATTATTACCTGACAACATAGAAATATTATGCTTCTTACACGTTAATTTGAAGTAATAAAATATTCGCCTCCTGTATATTGTTGTTATTATGAAACATCCAGGAAATATTCCTTTTTGTATGCTTATAGTTCGTACGTTTTCTATTTTAAATCTGAACCTATCCGGAACAAGATAATACCCTATATATTTCCTTTACATAAAGTACTAAGTATGAAGTATATTTTATTCAGATTTTAAAATATTGTCGATATAAAAATAGTCTTCTTCCCAAGTTCTGAACATGGTATTTACTTAAGTACGTATATGGACGTATTCAGTATTCACAGACTATTTGGTAGCAATGAAAATACATATATATGTAAATAAATAATAAGATACAAATTATGATTCAACAGGAGACAGAAAAATTATTCGAAGCCAAAGATGAAGGGCCTTCGAATAAACAAAGGAAACTAATAAATACCCGAAGCTAAATAGAATTTTAGATTTAGGGTACACACACCCTCCCCCCAAACCTCGTGTCGATCGGCCACTGGGGCCATTCGGAAGTATAGTATTTGAATTAAATAATGCCCATCTCTGCATAGGAGCGTAAAGAATTACAAAAAAAATCAAGGAGTCAACTGTTGACCGGTTTGGAGACTTTTCCTTGTTATATGTTATATACAATAGTCGGAAGAATAATAATAAAAAGCAATAATTGCAAATAATTGCTGTAACTTCCACATTCTGAAAATATGATATCAGTAAATCACTACTTCCAGTGTTATTAAAAAATTCCAATCTCTTTTTTTATTTGAAATAATGTGGCCATATAATTATAACATATATTCGGCAGCGGTGATGTATGTGTTACAGTAAAAGCGTGAATTTAGTAAATGTAGACAATTCCCAGCAGTTCCTAGTCAATGTATGCCTAAAATGCATATAACCTAACCTAAAGTCGTCCGAAAATGCATGCATTGACTGCATCACGCTTTTACTGTGGCTTGTGTATCCAGCTAACGCTTCAGTTTTGCTATGATTCCACGTTGGCAGTCCTCCCGAGTAGGCGCCATCTCGTGTCCACTAGCTCAACTAAATTTGTCACGTGACTTGCTCTGTATTATCGCCAATATGGCGGAACTCGTATTTGGGAATGCAATCACGGGGATACGTTTTTCGTCCTTATATGAACAGATTTTAGGCTGGGTGAGGTCTCATTCGAAAGAGGAAGGTTCAGTGCAGGGCGCTCTGGTCATCGTTTGAGTCACAAAACTCTTTTAGTGACCTAAAAATACTTGGATTCATGCGGGTGTATTTTGTCGACTTTTGCTCTACTTTGAACACTCGTATTATTAGATATCAACACAATTTCGTCGAACCATGACCAGAGCGCCCTGCACTGAACCTTCCTCTTTCGAATGAGACCTCACCCAGCCCAAAATTTGCTCATATAAGGACGAAAAACGTATCCCCGTGATTGCATTCCCAAATACGAGTTCCGCCATATTGGCGATAATACAGAGCAAGTCACGTGACAAATTTAGTTGAGCTAGTGGACACGAGATGGCGCCTACACGGGAGGACTGCCAACGTGGAATCATAGCAAAACTGAAGCGTTAGCTGGATACACAAGCCACAGTAAAAGCGTGATGCAGTCAATGCATGCATTTTCGGACGACTTTAGGTTAGGTTATATGCATTTTAGGCATACATTGACTAGGAACTGCTGGGAATTGTCTACATTTACTAAATTCACGCTTTTACTGTAACACATGCATCACCGCTGCCGAATATATGTTATAATTATATGGCCACATTATTTCAAATAAAAAAAGAGATTGGAATTTTTTAATAACACTGTAAGTAGTGATTTACTGATATCATATTTTCAGAATGTGGAAGTTACAGCAATTATTTGCAATTATTGCTTTTATTATTATTCTTCCGACTATTGTATATAACATATAACAAGGAAAAGTCTCCAAACCGGTCAACAGTTGACTCCTTGATTTTTTTTGTAATTCTTTACGCTCCTATGCAGAGATGGGCATTATTTAATTCAAATACTAAATCTAAAATTCTATTTAGCTTCGGGTATTTATTAGTTTCCTTTGTTTATTCGAAGGCCCTTCATCTTTGGCTTCGAATAATTTTTCATCTTTCATTATATCTTTATCCTAAGGTCGTATTCAAATATATTGGCCGGTCGATTCGTTTTCGCGAACAGCGATCGAGGAGAAATCAGCCATCACCATCTGACGATCGTGGATTTGTCAGTTGGAGTTCCCTAGCCACCGAAGGGTATGGTGGGGTAACGGGAATGCTGCTCGGCCCCGTCTGAACGTAGCCGTGTGGCTGTTATTTATTCTTATTGTCGTTATGCGTAGTTATGCGTAGACCAATACGAGATGAAGCTATCGAGAAAGAATCAATGTTCTGACCAATAAAGCTTCTGAATTTTTTCGGAGCTAAGGCCTAAGGCACACCTATTCTGATGCGTGTATTTCTACGCTGCAGCTCGGTTTGGCCTATACATGACAGAAGCTTGGCGCTATCCCCACCACTTCTGGCTCACTCGTGTTCTGCGATGACGAGAGAATACGCGTTACGAATAGGAGTGTGCGGATCGTCCCGCGGCTCGGATTCTCGGCCCTCGGGACGGGTCGGAAAATTTCGGGCGGGATCGGGCGGGGTCCCGATACTTTCGTATTGTTCGAGATCCCGACGGGTTCGGGATCCCGAGACTCGATTCGGGCTACAAGCATGACCGCCATGAGCGGGCAATTTGATTTCAGGTCGGCTTGGCAAAACTCGAACACACTCTACGTTCAATAAAAATTGATCGAATTGCTCCATGTTTGATATCATTTTCATCGGGAAATCCTAAAAAATTCATCGGTAATACTTTCATCAATACTTATCAAAAACACGAACATTTTATTTTTCTGTACTGGGTATTTTATCTAGCTCGTCGGTTTTATTGTTCTCGGCTGTCAACGGGCGGTCTACTAGGACCCGAAGGTCCACGCTCGCAACGAGAAAGCAAAACAGTGGGGTGGGTAGGTCTTTCCCGATAAACTGAGCCCAAAGGCTTCTCAACAGTTGAAACATTGGAAGACTGTACATATTCTTTCTGATGCTTTCGGCGATATGCGCAACCATTTGTATGCCCGGTTTCATGTGTAACAAGTCAGGCGATTTTGTTTGTGAGAGCCATATATAAAGACAGTCCTGTAACGTTCACTACATCTTCAATTATAAAACTGCAAATATGTTATTTTACACATGTGTCTCGCTGAGTTTCGTCGGCTTCGACGCTTGAAACCAGCGGGGCCATACAATGTTGCGCACTAAGCACTGATGAATCTCAAGTTTTGCAATTTCTAATCAGATCTTTGCGATCGTGGCGTCAATCGATTCCTTATACTTTCTCAATCAAATTGGCCCCAAAAATGATACAACTCAAACCATAATTAAGGAAATTACGTGAAAAATTTGTTTGTAGAATTGAAAGCCCGTTTCGTTAAAAATAGTCCGATTTAAATAATTTTTTCATAAAAAGAATGCGCAAGCTGGATGCGCGTGATTATTATGTGGCCCCCTCCATAGACATATATAGACGGATCAGAAGATAGGACTATCGGCGTGGGGAAGGAAGGCTTGGAGGGGTAAAGGCATAGGTTCAGATACAGGCACGTCGGATAGCTTCGGATGCATTCGGCATGCATAACCACAGCGTTATCCGATTTACTCGTATCGCTCCCCTTACCGCGAACCTTGCCACCCCCCTCAGCTTACGCTCCGCCGTCTATATATGTCTATGGTCCCCTCCTCGAAGTGACAGAAAATATAACCTATGTATACGCTATATGACAATAAATGTTGAGCGGCTATTTCGTTCTTTTGCGCTACATTTGTGAACTTTTTATCATCCTTCCGAAACATTATTATTACGTCGCAACAGTATCTTTAGGAAATCGGGTCTAGCATATAGGTTATACTTTCTGTCACTTCGAGGACAGAAAATCCGGTCCTCCAAGTAACAGAGAATATAACCTATATGCTATACCCGATCTCCTAAAAAAACTGTTGCGGCGTAATAATAATGTTTCGGAAGGATGATGAAAAGTTCACAAATGTAGCGTAATACAACGAAATAGCCGCTAAATATTTATTGTCTTATAGCATATACATAGGTTATATTTTCTGTCACTTCGAGGAGGGACTACATAATAATCACGCGTTGGATTCAACATCAAACACAATTTTATATATGTTTGTTCATAACTGCTTTCTGCATAAGATGTGTATTTCATGTTCTGTTTCAGTGTTTTGCTAATTAAAAAATGTCTATCCTAACAAACTTCATTTTCTGGGGACATGCCCTCATCTATTTTTCCTTTTCACTTATAATTCCGTACTGCCAACGTAGAATATTGTAGCATAAGCACATTTCATGTAAATGTACAATGAATTTTCTACGTTTGCAGTACCAGCAGACTTTCTGTTTAAAAAGTACAACGCAACAGCTGAGAATTTCTTTCCACATTCAAAATAACATATGGAAATAGCAAACAGCTCCCTCTCGCGTGCACAGGCAGCCGCGTATCTATGGGTAATACCATTTCAGTGCAGAAAAAACCTGCTGTAATACCGACCTGCCGAATCGGCCAGACCACGTGACGTGTCTACCCCCTTAAGACGAATGCGTGATCGAATACAAGTATGTTGTATAATTGGATTTTAGGACGTTATTGTCTAAACTACTCATAAAAATGCAGTAATACAACGTCGTGGGTGTGGATTCTTAGGAATACAAACCAATGAATTAAATTTTTCAGGACTCTCCGATATTGTACTATCAAAATCGTTAACTCTGGCGTCAGAAGTTAATGGCAACTCGTCAAGAAAAGATTTTTCACCATCCAGCACATTTACGTAGCTGCTTGATCCAGTCGTCACTGCCACGTTTAATAATCTTTCGAAATTTTCTAATTTGCTGAAAATTTGTTTCATGTCGTACTTCAATTCAATGTACTGCCGACTAAACGTGGCCAATTGTCCCTCATTTGACGTTACAACATCTGTACCTGTACTTACACTGCCATGCAGTATTATTATTATTATTATTATTATAACATTTATTATTCAATTTATTTGTATTTATGTATTATTATATATTCCATTTATTATTACTGTTTTGATATTTCTAATAATGTTTTGGCAATGTTTATATTTTATACTTACTTGGTATTTCTATATTCGGTCGTTGAATTTGTGTGCTTTCACTCTCAGAATCGGAGTCCGAGGACTGGATTACACACCGCTTTTTTGACAAGCGAGATCCTTTTTTGGATGACATTCTAAAAATTATGCGGATTAACGAGTAAAAAAAATTAAAAACTCACTTAATAAACTTTCATTTTGCAACAGATTTAATAAATTCCCCGTTATACCGAAATATGTATACTGAGCTATCGTGTTCTTTTTGCTAATAGCTGGTACAATATTTAATGACCGCTTAGTTTTTAACACAGTTCGCACATCCCGTGGAATTTTATACTCCGGAAAAATGTCCTTCAAGCCTTTTAATAAATTACCCAGTTAGGAATGGTTGATTTTGTTTTCTAGGGACCAGGTTTTTAACAAAGTAATTAATTTTAGATTTCTAAAAGCAGCAGATTGATTATCTTTACTACTATAATTTGTTTTATTTGTGTTATTTGCAAGATCAACGTGTTGATTTATATTGAAATCCGATATAACAGGATTATGAATTATTGGTTGTGAATTACTTGGCACAATTCTATTTGAATCCTCTACTGCAGGGCTCTCCAAGGTGCCGTACGCGTACATTCGGGGTTCTCCCACTCTCGTCCGCGTTGTCAGGGATACCGCGCGACGCTAACCGCGAAGACGCTAGCCCGGCTAGCCCGGCATGGTAGCCTTCGTAGCGTCGCGCGGTCTCCTTGACAACGGAAGGCACGCTGCGTGAAAGAAAGATTGGAAGGGGAAGCAAGCGCGTGAGGGGCGCCTATGCTGGAGAGCCCTGCTCTACTGTACCGAGACGCCGATTCTGGAAAAAAGCTATCTCTTTCTTTATAAATTTATATTTTTGCTTCCTAGCTAAATCGATGACTTCTAAGTTTTTCGTGTGACAGTAATGTCCATCAAGTAACAACAGCAGTGGAGATGTATCGGTTGACTTCACAAATTCGATAAAGTGTTCGAACCATTTCGTAAATAAGTTGGTTTGGATCCATCCCGAAGGATGTGCTCTTCCAATTGATAAAAACGGAGCACCTCTCATTAGAACTGGTGACATATTTTTGTGAGGAAAAATTATCATGGGAGGGACAAATATTCCTGCCGGACTCATACAAACGACGATAGTTATCAGGGACGCTCTTTCAGCTGATGTCATAGCACAGACTTGCTTTTTTCCCCGACGAACAATAATTTTTGGAATCTTGCTCTGGACTATGGACCAATTTATTTAACCACTATCTGCCAGCAAATCCCTCTTGGAAGGGATTTCGTAAGGCATTTCTTACAGCAAGTTGATACGCTATTCGTCGCAGATCCATTTGTGTTAGACCATAAAATTTACTTTCCATTGTTAGAACATAATCAACCAGCTGTTTTTCGAAATCTTTGTCAAATACAGGTCTACGACCAATCATTTTATTAGTTACTTGGTCAATCGGTGTCTCCTTATCATTTACTAATCTGAATAGTGTAGTTCTGGGAATATTTAAATATCTTGCCGCCTTCAAATAGCCTATTTTTTTCACGGACAGCAGTAACCGCTGCGGACATATCCTCCGAACTTCACTGCTTCCTTTTTTTGTATCTGTTTACCGTCGACATTCCTAAAATACAGATATCTTGAGGAGATATGTATAACAGAATATTTATAAAAATGCTAAGAACGGTTACATACTGCACTCGGTCACGGTTCACACGTTTCTACCAATCTTGAAGATGTAGATATCTATAAGAGAATATTTACACAAATGCTAAAAAAGGTTATATAGGTACTGCACTCGGTCACGATTTGCACACTTCTACCCAGATGCTGCATCATTGTAACAGACGAAACCGATGCGGTGGTAGCCATTACGCTTGAAATAAAAGCATCGGTAGGCTTTGGAATATTCCAAATTACCTTCACCTTCGGTATTCCGAATTAGCAACATTGCATTGAAACCTAAAATTTCATGTCACACTTTGTATTCTCGAAATTATCGCAAAACTGGCACGGAACCATAGAAGGAACATGCAAATGAGTCGATTAAGTGTTTAACACTGAAGTTTTGACATATTTTAACCATGATTGGAACGATTGAATACGCGCAAAAGTTTTGCAGATTGACGTTTGCTTCCTCTGCAGATTAAGACGAAAATGTAAAAATGGCGGTTCATTCACATACGTCATTAGTGAACAGGTCATTAGCCCCTATAATCTACGGTGTTACAAATTAAATAGCGTTAGTAGTTTATTAGATACTTCGGTATTCCAAATTACCAACAGTATTACAAATATGCTGCACTTCCTCTCTCTATATGTATATAAGACTTACTTACATATACATAAGTAATATATATATTACTAAGTAAGTCTTAAGAAACCAAAATATAATGATGCAATTACGTATTAACGTTTCAAACTCAACGACAAATTTAACCATAAAAAAATATTTATAAAAAAGGCAATGCCTCTTACCGATGATATGTCACTTTCATCAACCAATCACCGATCCTCTACCACCTGATGCGCAGTATCACCCCCCCCCCCCCCCTACTGATACGAGTTTAGCCCCCGCAGCTTTGTGCTCCGTCCATTTAATTCTTAGGTCCATGCTAATCTTGACCCTTCTGCTTTCAATGGCGTCTGGCTCACGAATGACAGTTGATCGATACTGTCTCCGTCTTCCCAGTTGTCTTCTTATCACCGTCGCGAACACCAGCAGGCCATGAATTCTTCTACATAGGGTGCTTGCAACAATATAGAAGTTAAAGCTTTGACTGGCACAGATATTTAAAAATTGCCCCTTCAAGGCCGTCCGGCCTTTCCGAGCATTCGCTTCTGCCGAGAAAGTTTTGTCCAGCTCGCCCCGTGCCTGGAACACGTGCCGACACTAATGAAAATTTAAACTTTTATTTTGTCTACTACTTCTACCTAATCCCAGAGCGTGAAAGTACGCAGACGCCAGTCAAGGGCGTCAGAAGTGGCGTATCAACGCTAGTTAATGTACTGATAGAATAGTCAGAACGTCGTAAAGACAGCCGTACATTCGATATACATTTCCATATAGGAGAAACATTTATTACCATCCACTGGAAAGTGGCACTATGAGAGATATATTTCGGCAGCCATTTAATAATTATCTGTTGTTGTGCGTTGCTTCTACATATCTTGCAATACTGATTGCAATGGGATTGATAATTTATGCTGCGAAGACTGTCCTACATTACGAGGAG
The DNA here is from genome assembly GCA_947577245.1 of Andrena bucephala. Classification (NCBI taxonomy): domain Eukaryota; kingdom Metazoa; phylum Arthropoda; class Insecta; order Hymenoptera; family Andrenidae; genus Andrena; species Andrena bucephala. The sequence continues at coordinate 13,913,086 of OX387716.1, read as the reverse complement.
GAAAAACGCATTGGCATAGGCGAAGCTGCCCTTTGGTGTATCAGTATAATGTGCATGCAAGGTTTTATGTACAAAATTTTATTAAATCTGTAATATTGCAATTCATATTTATACGTAAATGTATACTCACGCACATAGTTATATTATTTATAATGCATATACATATTTATTCACTGTTAATGCAGGGTCAGCGTGGACACCGCGCAATCCATCAGGAAAAACAGTTCTGTTGTTTAGTCTAATGTTCGCCTTGGTAATGTACAATGCTTATGCTGCTTTCATTACGTCTGTACTGTCGGTGCAAGCAAATGGCATCAAATCTATTACTGACCTTTTGTCTCATAATTTCAAATTGGGATACAGCATGACAGATGACGAATACATTCGAGTGAGTTTATTTGGGGAAATACACATATTCGATTACTTCAGAGTTCTATTCGTTAATATTCTATTCTTAATGAACACTTTATGAACCCAGACCTCCTTTATAAATATTTTTTAATTGCTTCTGAAAGAGAGAATTTAGGAGCGAAGTAAAAAGTACAGTAAGTGAAGTACAGTTTTGTCTCCATATAAGTCACGCTCGGAGGACAGGACTAATCTTTAACGAAGCGGCATGTTATTCGGCTCGCCATTATTCATTGCAGTTTGCTTTCAGTAAAAATTAAAGCGGCCTCTACACGATAAGACTTGCCTCGAAATATGTTTCGGGATAAGTCTCTCTCTCTTCTCCTCTCCACCTTGCCAACACGAGACATAAGACCTCGTTCCGAGGCATGTCTCAAGACAAGTCTCATCCTGTGGGGCAGGCTTAAGGCTGCCGTCTCACCGGGCCTTGAATGCGTGCGTACGCTCACACAAGCTAGGAAAAGCGTGTACGTATACGCGTGTAGTAAACAATCCGTAAATTACAACTTTCGCCCTGGAATCGGCAAGGAAGAAGTTTTTGCGGGTATAGTTGCCTCCAGTAGACATTCGTGCAGACGGGTCTGGTGCGTTTGAACGCTAATAAGCACCGTACGTTGAAATAATAATGAATTTATGAATCGTGTACTGAGACAGACTCGAGGAATGACAGAATGAAGCTTCAAGGATTCTCCGTCACCGGCGCTGATGGTATAATCGTGCCTTGTACCATCAAAACCGGTGGAAGACCAAACTAGCCGATAAATGTAGGAAAGACATAGTTGCCGAGACGTATCGAGAGTCGAATCGCGCTGTTGCCGTATTTCCCCTATCACTGTTTTGCCATCAAAGAGGCTTGAATAAATCACGGCGATCTGGCTGGAGAACAGAGATGGGCAAAGATAATATCTAGATAAACTCAAATAAAAGATACTATTGTATTGTCTCATTACGGGCTTGGTTTGGTGTACACGATGTGGACTTTTCGCTATCCCCACCACTTCTATCTCACTCTTGTCCGGCGAAGGCGAGACCGAGCGAGAGGCAATGAAAGCGAGTGAGGACGGTACGAGACAGACGACGCATTCATGTTTTGTCTCGCTCCGTGTTTCGGACGCCTGACACTCCGTCCTTTGCGTTCGCGCCCATCGCGCACGCAAAGCGTCTCATCTGGCGCCCCCTTCGGCCAGAAAGAAGCGAGAAACGAACACTCGGAATTAGGACTCTGTTCACGATACGGGCTCAACGCCGGTCCCGACCAGCGAGGACTTGGGCTGTTCGGCGGCGGCTTGTAAGCTCGGTTGGAGAGGCATACAGTGTTGATAAAATGTAAAACGTGACGTTTTCAGTATTCCAGTCCAGATTAAAATGAGTTCAAACACGGTATAAATCGGAGTATTTCTAGAACTGTACTTGGTAATTAAATATAAATGAAACATTTCTAATCTAAAAATGCTAAAAATAATCGGTTTATACTGTGTTTAAATTTATTTTCAACTGGAAAATCTCAGGAGTATGTTATATAAACGTTCATGTCGATACGATAGCGAATGTGGAAGTTTTACATTTTATCAAAACAAACTACATAAAGAATCATTTTAATATATTTTTTATGAGTAAATATAAATATTGTTCCCCCACGGCTATGTTCTCCGTGTCGTCCTGGGAATTTTGTCCAAATTGAAATATGTGAGCGTCCATGTGAAAATAACGAGGATTTAAATAATCTTTTTGCCAAATTCGAAAGGTAATTTTCAAAAAATCGATGAAAGTTGTGTACTTTGAGGGTCTGTATTTATAAAACAATTTTGAATATGGCAAAATGTGACAACTTGAACACCACTTATTTTCATATGCACTATACATATATAACGTGTTTCAATGTGAACAAAACCTCAGACATTGTGTTCCAAGTGATCCGCTTGACCGAGGGTCGAGCCCGGCCGAGTGGCGAGCGCCGATCACAAAGGACAGGCGGCGGCGACTTGCGGTCTTGGTGACTCACCAAGTTTCGACGTTGACGAAAGTTATTCGTGGCTATATTCGAAGGCTTCGAAAAGATAGTTATTTAAATAATTCTTTATCTAGATAATGCCCAACTCTGGTACGCTCTACCTCTTCACTAATACATTGTATACAGTCGCACACGTGCATCGAGTTTGAAGAGATAGAGCGAATAAAAAATAAATCTGGCTCGAATAACGGTACAGATTTATTCGTGAATAACGAATAATTTTTCGTTGAATAAAATCGTTATACGTTATTCGCGAATAAATCTTGGGGATTTATACGAATACGTATTCGAATGAAAATTTAGTCGAATAATGCTCAACTCTGGCTGCCAACGTAGAAATACACACATCAAAATAGGTGTGCGTTCGCTCCGAAAAAAATCAGGAGCTTTATTGGTCAGAACATTGATTCTTTCTCGATAGCTTCATTTCGTATTGGCCTACGCATAGCTTCGTAACACAAACAACCAGGAATCGGCGGGCTCCAGCTAGCGCTGATGGAGGAGGGACACATACAGCACAGACGAGGTATAGAATAGACCTATCAACCAATGTATTTTTCTGTCACCGGTTTGGGGGGTCCTAGGACCCCCTTACCATTTTAGTATCGCATGCAACTTTACCGGTTAAGTCTTGAAACAGATTGTAACGCTACGCGTGATAGGAATTAAAATTAAATCTTATCGGAAACATTTAAAATCTAATTTCAAGAAACATGTTGTATAATTCCGTTTATTAATAAATTTTGATACAAGCATAATTTGCACGTATTTCTATAAATTTCGATCAGAAATATTATATAAATACAACGCGTAATATACATTTGTACAGTCTCTTAGTTAGGTTATATTTTCTTTCTTTCTTTTTTTTTTTTGTAGAGGAGGAAAATGCATTACGCATACCCCGACATTATTGTCGGGGTTATGTGGGACTCCCCGCCTATAAATAGGCGGGATACCTACTAAAAACCCCCTCTGGTGGTCTCCACCAGGGGCCTCATGGCGGCGCCCGGAACTTCTGGTGTAGTCCGTCGGGCGCCGCTATCATGAAAGATAAGGCCCCGCTAAACCCCCCCCCCCCCCCCACTCCCAAACGTGCATATGGGAGGGGGAGGAAACCACCGACTGGGTCGCCCCCCTGATGATGTCAGGGTGGACGCACCCGTCCTCCGACGTAGCACCCCGCGTCAAACGGCGGTACCGCGTCCCGCAATAACAAAACTTACGCTAAACCTTAAACTAGGCTAAATACCTTATAACTAGCTAAAAATACACCGCGCTAAAACTAAACTCCCGCTAAAACCGCGAGCGGCTCCCACCTGGGAACACCGCGGGTAGGGGTATACTCCCCCCCCCCTCGCAATCAGCGGGGGCCGACCCTCTTTCTTTTTTTAGCTAGGCGTAAACGCGTCCGGGCCCTAACGGCCGCAGCCTCCTGGGCACGACACGCTCGCTCAGCTCGCAGAAGACGGTCGGCCTCCACCTCCGCAGCCTGGCGGACCCCCATGACAGAGGCCGCAAAATCTTTAAAAATGGCCCACTTCTCCGGGGAGGAAGTGGCAAGGGGCACCACCGTGGAAACTTCCACTGGTGCCCCCAGGCCGGCGGCCAGTACCTCGCGCTGGGGGGCGAACTCCGGGCACGCAATGAGCACATGCTCTGCATCGTCCCGGGCCGCCCCGCAGTCCAGACACGCCCCGGAGGGTACCTTCCCGATTCGATATCTGAATCTCTGGAAGGACCCATGCCCACTCAGCAATTGCATGGACCAATAGTCCGCAACTACTGAGGGGCCCGAGGCGTCAACGAAAGTACCGACCGCGGAGATGAGGCGCCTCACCCAACCAGTGGGCGGGGACCTATCCCACTCGGCCTGCCACTCCTCCATAGCGGCTGCAAGCGCAGCAGCTTTATGGAGGTGGGCCCGCGATTTTAAAATCAACGGATCGCCGCCAAGGGTGGGGTCATCCCTGTCACGCGCTTTTGCGCAGAAAACTGCGCGCCCCATTTTGGCCTTGATGTACAGCGGCATTCGCCCTGCTAAAACGCAGACCGAGGCAAAGGACACAGTCCTATATGCCGCTGTACATCGGATCAGGGCCGTGCGCTGAGCACGTCGGAGGATGGCACACGCACCCTCCGTGGTCAGCGCCACGGCCCAGACCGGCGATCCGTATAATATGACGGACTCCCACACCGAGTAATAAAGTCTCCGGGCATGGACGGATGGGCCCCTGGTGTTCGGCAGGAGCGCCGAAAGCGCTCCCGAGACCCTATCCGCCCTAACTGAAACCTCCCCCAGATGGGTCCGATAATTACGGAGGCAGTCAAAAACTACCCCCAAATACCGGACCCTGTCCGCCGTGATGACATCGGCATCCAGGATCCGAAGACTAACCGTCTTCTGGATCCTGTGGCCAGTCAGGAGGATGGCCTCCGTTTTTTCCGCTGCCAAGGAAAGGCCGGTTTTACAAAACCAAGCTCCAATCCTCGGCAGCACGGCTGCCATCTGCATCCTGACCTGGGAGAGGTCTTTGCCCGAAAACAAAAGGGCGATGTCGTCGGCGTACGCAATCGCACGCCCCGCCCCGCCCATATCCAACTCGGCGAGGAGTCCGTCATAAACGGCGTTCCACAGAAAGGGCCCTAAAACAGACCCCTGTGAAACGCCCGCAAAAATATCTCGGACCACGGTGCCCTCATGTGAGTGCACCGTGATCCCGCGATTACTAAAATAGTCCCCGAGGAGTGCCCGAACATGCCGATCTACCCCCCTCCTACTCAACTCGTCCAGAACGATACCCCAACGAAGGGTATTGAAGGCGTTCTGAACGTCAAATGAGAGGAGGAGGCAGATTCTCTTCCTGGCCCTGGAGTCTTCGGCAAACCGAGCTACCTCGGTTGCCGCCTCCATGGTGCCGACACCGCGGCGGAAACCATACTGGTTACGGTGGAAAGGATCTCTGCCGAGCTGGAATTCCAGGATCTCCTTGATAACATACTCCCAGACCTTAGATAAGGCCGGGAGTATGGAGATCGGCCAATAGGCCCTCGGACTTAGGGGATCCTTACCCGGCTTCGGGATCAAGATGACTCTAGCCATCTTCCACGAAGCCGGGATACCACCCCGCACCAATGTGTCGGTCACCATCTCGCGTATCAACTCCGGATTAGCCCTAGCCACACAGGCCACGACCCCCGACGGGACTCTATCGAGTCCGGGGGCCCTATTGGGCTTGATACGCGAGAGGGCCCTATCGACCTGCTCGAGCATAACCTCGGGGATTCCCCCCCCCCCCCAATACGAAGAGAGGGGACGCATGGAGAAGGGTCTCATGGAGAGGGGGCCGTGCAATCGCACTGGCCCAACCGCTGGAGTGGGGGAAGGATGATGAAGGGGGGGGGGGGAGCGGGGCGGTGGCAAACAGGGTATCAACTACCCTGCCCACCTGCTCCCGCGTTAAAACCATGTTTGTTTTACGCCCCCCCAACATAGCCATAACAATTTTGTATGGCTTCCCCCACGGATCGCCGTCCACCGTGCCATATAGTTTGTAGCGACCGACACACACGCGAAAGATTGTTCTCTTTTCTCTTGGGGTTGTAAGGCCCAAGAGACTCCGTGGCGCGCGGTGTTAATTGCTTTATCACTTGCCAAGTTAATCTTAAGTGACTGTTTTATTGATGCGACAAAAAATGGACTTGCTGGTCCGGATGATGAACGGACAAGAACACGAATGTTTGATTAGCTCCGAAACGCGCTAGTCCGGATGATGACTAGAATCACGTGAGCTATGGACTCGCTGGTCCGGATGATGAACGGACAAGAACGCGAATGTTTGATTAGCTCCGAAACGCGCTAGTCCGGATGATGACTAGAATCACGTGAGCTATGGACTCGCTGGTCCGGATGATGAACGGACAAGAACGCAAATGTTTGATTAGCTCCGAAACGCGCTAGTCCGGATGATGACTAGAATCACGTGAGCTATGGACTCCGAGTCTTAGTCGAAAGCTTGACCAGCTCTGAGACGCGCTAGTCCGGATGCTGACTAGAATCACGTGAGCTATTGACTCCGAGTCTTATTCGAAAGCTTGACCAGCTCTGAGACGCGCTAGTCCGGATGCTGACTAGAATCACGTGAGCTATGCTATATCGTTGCCTGTATCAGTAGAGAGCTGAACGAGTTTGTAAACGAGAGATGATTGCGTTCGTTCGAGCGAGGATTGAATTCTGCCTCCTCTCGCCTGTCGGCGTCGAAGGTAGACAAGACTTCAGATTTTCGGGAGGTGTCAAATTGCTGATTGGCTAGCCTTTCCTCGAAGAGGAGGAACCTTCCTTCCGCGATTTGGTAGTGGAGGAGGAAGGCTTCTCCTTCTTGGTGACGTAGCGGAGGAAAAACCAGACATCTGGCTAACAAACCTAGCTAGGTTGTTCGGTCGGAGTGTTTATCCAGGGTCGCGGTTTATGACCGTATTGTTCCGTGAGTCAGCGGTGGACGACGGGAGGTACCGGTCCGAGGTAACCGTGTACCCTCGCTGACAGAGCAATTTAACGGATTATCTAAGGACGAAAGTAGTCAAAAATACCAGGCAAAAACGGCACGATGTCGATTGCCTCTTAGTCATATGGCAGGCAAATGGTTCCCAACGAACGTTTTGAGAACGAGCAATTGCCCACCGTAAAGGACTTGAATTTTCGCCTCGCCTTGAGCCCGCTTTTGTCTCGTAAGACGGAACATAGTTCCCTCCAGAGCCTCTCCTTGGAGCGCCAGATCATATTCTGAACTGCACGCCTGGCCAAGGAGAAGTCCCGCCTCAGTTGTTCGAGGCGGGGGGAGGAAGGATCTAACTTCCTCCGACTTCTCTGGAGTAATCTACGGGCACGGTGCATCGCACTCCTTGCCTCAGCGATGTCCGCGTTCCACCAACGGTTGGGCTTCCGGGTCCCCAGTTAGGTTATATTTTCTGTCACTTCGAGGAGCGAATTTTCTGTCCTCGAAATGACAGAAAATATAACCTATATGCTGTACCCGAATTCCTAAAGATACTGTTGCGGCGTAATAATAATGTTTTGGAAGGATGATAAAATGTTCACAAATGTAGCGTAAAAGAACGAAATAGCCAATAAACATTTATTGTCATATAGCATATACATAGGTTATACAGTATTGTCTCCCTATGGGCTCGGTTTGGTGCACACGATGGGGGCTTGTCGCTATCCCCACCACTTCTGTCTCACTCTTGTCCGGCGAAGGCGAGAGCGAGATGGAACGAGAGCGAGCGAAAGGCGCTGAAAGCGAGCGAGGACAGTATGAGACAGACGACGCGTTGATATTTTGTCTCGCTTCGTCTTTCGGACGCCTGACACTCCGTCCTTTGTGTGCGCGACGGGCGTGCGCGATGGTCGCAAGCGCTTACGGTGAGCACTTCGTGAGCATCTTGACGCAGGCCCGGCATAAGTCTTTTTTGCGCCATAGGCGAAATTGTCAAATTGCGCCCTTTATTATATTACATTTATTTAAGATTATTTATGACTTTACTTTGCAAAATTAGGCAACTGCTAGGGCGTAAGGTTGACAAGAGGCGCAAAATGGCCATTTCATTGTTGGCATTGTTGAAACTAAATTTTTAAATGAAATACTACAAATTATACTACAACGGTTTTAAACTACGAGTAAAAGTTAAGAGTAAGGTCATGAAGAAGCTCAATTAAATGTATTATAATAAATGACGGAATTTGGCAAGTTCGCCTACGACCCAAAAAAGATTCGTGCCGTGCCTGGCTATCTGACCGTCGCGCGCATGCATCGAGCAGTCACGATTCCATCTGAGCGCTCGCAGCCGTCGCGCACGCCCGCCGCGCACGCAAAGCGTTCCATCTCACTCCCCCCTTCGACCAGAAAGAAGCGAGAAACGAACACTCGGAATTAGGGCTCTTGTCGCCATGAGGGCTCATCGCCGGTCCCGACCAGCGAGCCATTCAGGGAGACAATCCTGTATTTTCTATCACTTTGAGGCGTCAACCATATAATAATCACGCGCATCCAGCCTGTGCATTTTCCCTAGCCTGGGCAGCAGAGTTGGGCAAAATGCAATCTAATTACAAAATTGCAAATTACGATTAAAGTGTAATTGTGTAATTGATTACACTATATTTTCTGTAATTGTTAATTTGAGAAGCTTGACCATTTGGTTTTGTCAACTATCTAAATGAACGATTACAGAAGATAATGTGTAATCAATTACACAATTACAGTTTAATCGTAATTTGCAATTTGTAGTTAGATTACATTTTGCCCAACTTTGCAGGAGACTGCCTTCGTCGGCCGCCGATAGTCTCGTTCTTTTGTCGATGTCGACGGGCTCGATGTTGCGGTTTCGGCCACGTCCAACAATGCCTTCGCCGAAGGTCACTTGGCGCGAGGCCCACACATTAGGGATACATACATTGTATCTAGTACGACCGTCGAGTCGCACGGCTTATAATAGAATATTAAGGGGGTAGACACGGGTAATGCAGCGCGCTGTATACCGACACAATCTGGCCCGAAACATGGGTTTGCGCGCTGACGTTGTGTGTCCTTATACGAGCAAATTTTGGGCTGGGCGAGGTCTCATTCGAAAGATGAAGGTTCAATGCAGCCCGCTCTGCTCATGGTTCAAAGAGATTGTGTTGATATGTAATAATACAAGTGTCCAAAGTAGAGAAAAAATCGACAAAATGCACTCGCAGATTCCATGTATTTGTAGGTCTCTAAAAGAGTTTTCTGACTCAAACGATGAGCAGAGCGGGCTGCATTGAACCTTCCTCTTTCGAATGAGACCTCACCCAGCCCAAAATTTGCTCATGTAAGGACAAACAACGTCAGCCCGTGATTGCATTCCCAAATACGAGTTCCGCCATATTGGCGATAATACAGAGCAAGTCACGTGACAAATGTAGTTGAGCTAGTGGATACGAGATGGCGCCTACTCAGGAGGTCTGTCAACGTGGAATCATAGCAAAACTGAAGCGTTAGCTGGATACATGTGCCACAGCAAAAGCGTGATACAGTCAATGTATGTATTTTTGGACGATTGTAGGTTAGATTATATGCATTTTAGGCATACATTGACTAGAAACTGCTGGAAACGGTGTACATTTACTAAATTCACGCCTTTACTGTAACACATACATCACCGCTGCCGAATATATGTTATAATTATATGGCCACATTATTTCAAATAAAAAAAGAGATTGGAATTTTTCAATAACACTGGAAGTAGTGATTTACTGATATCATATTTTCAGAATGTGGAAGTTACAGCAATTATTTGCAATTATTGCTTTTATTATTATTCTTCCGACTATTGTATATAACATATAACAAGGAAAAGTCTCCAAACCGGTCAACAGTTGACTCCTTGATTTTTTTCGTAATTCTTTACGCTCCTATGCAGAAATGGGCATTATTTAATTAAAAGAATATACTTCCGAATGGCCCCAGTGGCCGATCGACACGAGGTTTGGGGGGAGGGTGTGTGTACCCTAAATCTAAAATTCTATTTAGCTTCGGGTATTTATTAGTTTCCTTTGTTTATTCGAAGGCCTTTCATCTTGGGCTTCGAATAATTTTTCATCTTTCATTATATCTTTATCCTAAGGTCGTATTCAAATATATTGGCCGGTCGATTCGTTTTCGCGAACAGCGATCGAGGAGAAATCAGCCATCACCATCTGACGATCGTGGATTTGTCAGTTGGAGTTCCCTAGCCACCGAAGGGTATGTTGGGGTAACGGGAATGCTGCTCGGCCCCGTCTGAACGTAGCCATGTGGCTGTTATTTATTCTTATTGTCAGCGTAGTACGTATGTAGTTGTGTGCGTCACGAAGTTATGCGTAGACCAATACGAGATGAAGCTATCGAGAAAGAATCAATGTTGTGACCAATAAAGCTCCTGAATTTTTTCGGAGCTAAGGCCTAAGGCACACCTATTCTGATGCGTGTATTTCTACGCTGCAGCTCGGTTTGGCCTATACATGACAGAAGCTTGGCGCTATCCCCACCACTTCTGGCTCACTCGTGTTCTGCGATGACGAGAGAATACGCGTTACGAATAGGAGTGTGCGGATCGTCCCGCGGCTCGGATTCTCGGCCCTCGGGACGGGTCGGAAAATTTCGGGCGGGATCGGGCGGGGTCCCGATACTTTCGTATTGTTCGAGATCCCGACGGGTTCGGGATCCCGAGACTCGATTCGGGCTACAAGCATGACCGCCATGAGCGGGCAATTTGATTTCAGGTCGGCTTGGCAAAACTCGGACGCGATCGGCACGAAAGCCAGCTATTACGAGGGGACCGAGACGGAAAGAATTATGTATATCATTTATATCGATACCAGAGTGATAAGTTTTTACCTTTCTGTCTCCTGTTGAATCATAATTTGTATCTTTTTATTTATTTACATATATATGTATTTTCATTGCTACCAAATAGTCTGTGAATACTGAATACGTCCATATACGTACTTAAATAAATACCATGTTCAGAACTTGGGAAGAAGACTATTTTTATATCGACAATATTTTAAAATCTGAACAAAATATACTTCACACTTAGTACTTTATGTAAAGGGAATATATAGGGTATTATCTTTTTCCGGATAGGTTCAGATTTAAAATAGAAAACGTACGAACTATAAGCATACAAAAAGGAATATTTCCTGGATGTTTCATAATAACAACAATATACAGGAGGCGAATATTTTATTATATCAAATTAACGTGTAAGAAACATAATTTTTCTATGTTCTCAGGTAATAATTTTAATCTATTAATGGTAACGATATCGTCCGATCGCGTCCGAGTTTTGCCGAGCCGACCTGAAATGAAATTGTCCGCTCATGTCGGCTATGCTTGTAGCCCGAATCGAGTCTCGGGGTCCCGAAACTGTCGGGATCTCGAGTAATACGAAAGTATCGGGACCCCGTCCGATCCCGCCCGAAAGTTGCCGGCCCGTCCCGAGCCCGAAAAATTGGGTAACCGCACACCCCTAGTTACGAAACTCACCGGCCAATAAATCTGAATACGATCTTAGAAGTTCGAATAACCGACGAGAACCTTTGTGTCCCGAGCCGCGCGAGATCGCCGTGCTCGGCGATGTGTCATCGATTATAAAGAAACAGAATTTGTTTATTTTTCATCGTATCAATATGAAAGTGCCACAAATGGATTCCTGGCATTCTCCCGATTAAATTGACCGAAAATAATTTAAATCGGACTATTTTTAAGAAAACGGGCTTTCAATTCTGTAAACAATTTTTCACGTAATTTCCTTAATTTTGGTCCGAATTATATCATTTTTCGGGCCAATTTGATCGAGAAAACACGAGGAATCGACTGACGTCACTTTCGCAAAGATCTAATTAGAAATGCAGAATTGCAGATTTGTTACTGCTTAGCACGCAACATTGTATGGCCCCGCTGGTTTCGAGCGTCGATCAGTGATGCCAGAATGAGGACGGGAGCGCTCGAGAATTTCCCCCACCACGCATGCACACTACGCCGGAGCTGCGTGTCCGTGAGCTCGGCGCTTCGGACAACGTCGGGAAGACGAGAGAGAAAACGAACGTGTGTCTTTCTCTCTCGCTCTTGAAACGCTGCGATCCAAGGTTACGTGCAAGCGATACGCGGCCGTGCACGATCTTCTTGAGTGCCTTGAGATACACTTTTCACTTTCTGACATATGTATAATACTCTTGTAATGAAAAAAAATTTGGAAAAAATTTTGTTAGGGAAATCACGTTTTAAGACCTCCTGATCACGTTTTGACTATTTAGAAAAGACCTTTTTTTTTAAATATCTCATGTATTTGTTAACACGATTACGTTTAAACGGCAAAATGGATTTCAATGAAACTTTATATTAAAATTTTATATTCGTGTCTTAAGATCCATTAGATCACGAAAAATGATAATTACCCGTTATGGTTCTTCGATTTTTCAGATATACGAACTAAATTCTACATAAAAAAAAGTTAAATAAAGTTCTTCTGTAACTTGTTTAACAAAGAAAAATGTACATTCATAATTGAGGCATTTGATGGTTAAAGGGCACATACGCCAAAATGCCATTTCAAGAAAATCGATTTCAAAGTTTTCATTATAGTATAACTTAATAAAAAGTAATGCAATTAAATCAATTTTTTTTAAGGATGTAGTTACCGTGTCGTTCAAGCGTTCTGAATACAGAATTCATGATTTAAAAATTATATGTGTCTTTATTTATAAATTTTAAACAAGTGGTTTATGTGCCCTTTTTCCATCAAATGCCTCAATTTCTTGTGTTCATTTTAAATTTCCGTACTTTTTATTTGAGCTATTTCTATTTTTCAAACCTTAAAATGAATTTTTTTATTAAAAGACGAATATTTTGATTCTGTACATTGGTGAACTTTGTTAAAATTAGAATTCACTCGTGGCCAGTACCATGCACGCTGTAGAAGCCTTCGATAAAAAATATTTTTTCAGAGTATGATCTAAAATCTAAAATCTAAACGTAATCACATCAAACGTAATTATATTAAGTTGCGACAAAGAATCACGCACTATTTACCAATTAATTACGCGCAGCGTGCACGTTACCGCTCGATGGAAACTACGGGAATGTGGTGGTCTCTTCCATCGGGAGGGAAATGTAAACAATTGGTTATGCAAAGCTAACATCGCGATACATGTTGTACACTAAAATGTACAAAAACATTACAAAAATAGAAAAGAAAGGCAGCACGTAAATATATCAATTGGGTTCGATATATTGACGAGATGTAAGACTGAAATAATGCTACAATTGTTTACATTTCCAAAGGATAGAAAGCAAGCAAAGGAATTTACTATAATACATGCGACAGAATTTCGAGATAATTGTTACATATAAAATGAATATAATTAAGAATATACATTTATTTGTACAATTATCTCGAAGTTCTCTCTATGAATCATATGTACAGCAAGCAAGCGAATTTATTGCAAGGATAGAACAAGAATTGCGTGAGGTAGGTAAATCGAACAACTATTTACATATTCGCGATGTCCAAAAATCGAATGAAATAGAAAATGGATGAAATTGATAATATTCTGGACGTCACCCATTTGCATTACCCGACGTAGAAGGAAAATCCGCGAGGTCATCAACGGCATGTAAACGTAAACTATTCTTTTGCTTCTTCGCAAAAGTTGCACATAAATTCTCAGATGACATGAGAGATAGATGTTTGTCATCTACCTCCATGCTCTGAGCTGTTTCCCCGTGCGCCTTTAATGCCGATTTCGTTACGCAATTGGCATTGACGATGGTCGAACAAAGTCGGTTTCGTTTCGTGTTCTTTATGTCGGGAAGCATGGAAAACGATCTTTCAGCATCGGCGTTTGAATTTGGAAGACTTCTAATGGAATTTAATAATTCCTGCAAACATGGATATTTATACGAGCCTTGATCGTTTCGCGTTAACAACACCGTTTTCCATACATCATCAAAAGCTAATGTACAAAGCTTGACTGCATCTGCAAAATTCAGGTGCAATGTTGACCATTCTTTTTGCAAACCGTCTTCGTCGAAACCGCCCAATTTCTGAGCAATAAAGAGAACACTTTTCAAGGAAGTGTCTCTGTCAGTATCTACTAATGCCAAATGAGGCTCAAAAACACGTAACTTGCTCAGAAATTCGTCATCGATTGGCAATCGATTACGAATTTCGTTTGCAGCCGTTATGTAAAACTTAATACAATTTTCTCGAACGGTTTGGACAACATCGGGTTTGCCTTCTGCAACTAATTGACAAAGAAAAGTTTCACAATCCGGACCTAAATGAATACTATCTAATGCGATTTGATTATCGCCTCTTGAAAAATCTATTAATTTTACTGAATCCATGTGCCTCAAAAGCTGCGGTTTCAAAAAATGACGTAAAATATCGTACAAAAGAGGTTTGGCAGTATTTTGAAGCAAATGGATCCTTGTTTGTTGCGACTGAAAGAATAAACTAAAGTCATTAAAATACTCTAGAACGTATTCCAAAAACAGAAGAGATGCTTTCGCTTCTGGATTTTGCATGATGATAAGCAGATGATCCCCAGACTTTGTCTTCTCACTTACGACCAATTCTTGCAGAAAGTGCAACACACTGTCCCAATTTTCTAAAAGTGTAACTACGGATGAGTAACGCGATAACCATCGCGTGGTACACAATTTTAAAATTTTGCGGTCAGTAGATTGAAAACATTGCTGAAATTCGCGAAAAATGGCCGAGCGTTTGGGACTGCTATAAATGAATGTTGCGACTTTCCGTAATAATTCCTCGCAGACCTCGGGAATGGTAGCGCATGCTGCATGCACTACCAATGCAGAGGAGTGACATAGACACGGCATGGTGAAAAAATTTTCACCGCGAATTTCTGCAAGTTTGGTCTTGAATGACGAGTGACACCCTGTCATGACAGAAGCGTTATCACACGACAAAGCAAGAATGTTTCCGAACGGAATTTGCTTTTTCCACATGGAGTTCTTAAAGGAAGTAAATATTTTATCGGCAGTACATTCTCGCGCGTCAAGATTAATTAATTCTACTAATTCCGTTCGAACATCCAAAGTCTCGGGTGCGACATACCGAACAATAAACGACATCCATTTCTCATTAGTAATGTCGGATGTTTCATCAATAAATACTGAAAACTTAGAATTCTGTAAAACCAGACTAAGACGCTCTGTTTCCCGAGGACACAGAACGTTCGATATAATATTAGAACACTTTGTTCGACCACACGTCATACGTTCCAAAACATCAGGATCTTTCCCAACGTCTTGGAAAAGTTGAAGAATCGCCTCTGCGGATTGATGCGAAATATTTTTCTCGGCAACTAATGCAGCAAAACGAATAACCAAAGCATAAACAAAACATAAACAAAGCATACGCGACCACAGATCGCGGATCTGACCGTCAAATGTACTTGACGAAAACCAGGCCCGAGCGAACCCTCGAAACGGGAAACGAAAAGAATAGATAGGAAATCGTAAAATAGTAAGAAAAATTCAGAAAGGAGAAAAATCGAAGAAAAGGCTAAAAGAAATAACAGCAAGGTAATGGTGACAGTACCGAACTGCCACAGATGCATTTACCAGTTACCTTTCTCCCCTATTCTTGTACAATAATACCTTTATACCAATTTACGATGGAAGAGACCACCACTTTCCCGTAGTTTCCATCGAGCGGTAACGTGCACGCTGCGCGTAATTAATTTGTAAATAGTGCGTGATTCTTTGTCGCAACTTGATATAATTACGTTTGATGTGATTACGTTTAGATTTTAGATTTTAGATCATACTCTGAAAAAATATTTTTTATCGAAGGCTTCTACAGCGTGCATGGTACTGGCCAAGAGTGAATTCTAATTTTAACAAAGTTCACCAATGTACAGTATCAAAATATTCGTCTTTTAATAAAAAAATTCATTTTAAGGTTTGAAAAATAGAAATAGCTCAAATAAAAAGTACGGAAATTTAAAATGAACACAAGAAATTGAGGCATTTGATGGAAAAAGGGCACATAAACCACTTGTTTAAAACTTATAAATAAAGACACATATCATTTTTAAATCATGACTTCTGTATTCAGAACGCTTGAACGACACGGTAACTACATCCTTTAAAAAATTTGATTTAATTGCATTACTTTTTATTAAGTTATACTATAATGAAAACATTGAAATCGATTTTCTTGAATGGCATTTTGGCGTATGTGCCCTTTTTCCATCAAATGCCTCAATTATGAATGTACATTTTTCTTTGTTAAACAAGTTACAGAAGAACTTTATTTAACTTTTTTTTATGTAGAATTTAGTTCGTATATCTGAAAAATCGAAGAATCATAACGGGTAATTATCATTTTTCGTGATCTAATGGATCTTCAAACACGAATATAAAATTTTAATATAAAGTTTCATTGAAATCCATTTTGCCGCTTAAACGTAATCGTGTTAACAAATACATGAGATATTTAATAAAGAAAGCTCTTTTCTAAATAGTCAAAACGTGATCACGAGGTCTTAAAACGTGATTTCCCTAACAAATTTTTTTCCAAATTTTTTTTCATTTCAAGAGTATTATACATATGTCAGAAAGTGAAAAGTGTATCTCGAGGCACTCAAGAAGATCGCGCACGGCCGCGTGTCGCTTGCACGTAACCTTGGATCGCAGCGTTTCAAGAGCGAGAGAGAAAGACACACGTTCGTTTTCTCTCTCGTCTTCCCGACGTTGTCCGAAGCGCCGAGCTCACGGACATGCAGCTCCGGCGTAGTGTGCATGCGAGGTGGGGGAAATTCTCGAGCGCTCCCGTCCTCATTCTGGCATCACTGGCGTCGATTTCTTGCCAGCGTGCAGGACAAGAGGGGACTTTTCATGGCGAAGGAAAGTCAGCCTTATATAGAACTCAAATCGAGAAAGACTTTGCTGACAAACTTTATATTCATGTCAAACAAATACTTTAATTTTAAAATTTAGACGACAAACTATTGTTGAATATCGCCAGTTCTTTCATATGCATCACTTGGTTGGGAATTCCTGATCCCACCTTTTCATGCATTTACCTATTGAAATGTTGCTTCAAGTCATCGGGAAATTGAATTGCTTTTTCTTGTACATACATATATCTGTTCGCGAGTAGGTGTCACGAATGACGCGACTTTGGTTTCCCAAATAAATTCACATTTATCAGGGCCCTCGTCTGAACCGCTAGACAAGGAGATTGAACGACGTAAATCGAGTGCGAGTGAAATAGCGCACCAGCGAGAGACCCTCGGTCGACGGCGACTTGAGTCATCCAGTACTGAATACCTATGAACGCTCGCAACGCGAAAGCAAAACAGTGGGGTGGGTAGGTCTTTCCCGATAATCTGAGCCCAAAGGCTTCTCAACAATTGAAACATTGGAAGACTGTACATATTCTTTCTGATGCTTTCGGCGATATGCGCAATCATTTGTATGCCCGGTTGCATGTCTATCAAGTCAGGCGATTTTGTTTGTGAGAGCTATATATAAAGACAGTCCTGTAACGTTCACTACATCTTCAATTATAGAACTGCAAATATGTTATTTTACACATGTGTCTCGCTGAGTTTCGTCGGCTTCGACGCTTGAAACCAGCGGGGCCATACAATGTTGCGCACTAAGCACTGATGAATCTCAAGTTTTGCAATTTCTAATCAGATCTTTGCGATCGTGGCGTCAATCGATTCCTTATACTTTCTCAATCAAATTGGCCCCAAAAATGATACAACTCAAACCATAATTAAGGAAATTACGTGAAAAATTTGTTTGTAGAATTGAAAGCCCGTTTCGTTAAAAATAGTCCGATTTAAATAATTTTTTCATAAAAAGAATGCGCAAGCTGGATGCGCGTGATTATTATGTGGCCCCCTCCATAGACATATATAGACGGATCAGAAGATAGGACTATCGGCGTGGGGAAGGAAGGCTTGGAGGGGTAAAGGCATAGGTTCAGATACAGGCACGTCGGATAGCTTCGGATGCATTCGGCATGCATAACCACAGCGTTATCCGATTTACTCGTATCGCTCCCCTTACCGCGAACCTTGCCACCCCCCTCAGCTTACGCTCCGCCGTCTATATATGTCTATGGTCCCCTCCTCGAAGTGACAGAAAATATAACCTATGTATACGCTATATGACAATAAATGTTGAGCGGCTATTTCGTTCTTTTGCGCTACATTTGTGAACTTTTTATCATCCTTCCGAAACATTATTATTACGTCGCAACAGTATCTTTAGGAAATCGGGTCTAGCATATAGGTTATACTTTCTGTCACTTCGAGGACAGAAAATCCGGTCCTCCAAGTAACAGAGAATATAACCTATATGCTATACCCGATCTCCTAAAGAAACTGTTGCGGCGTAATAATAATGTTTCGGAAGGATGATGAAAAGTTCACAAATGTAGCGTAATACAACGAAATAGCCGCTAAATATTTATTGTCTTATAGCATATACATAGGTTATATTTTCTGTCACTTCGAGGAGGGACTACATAATAATCACGCGTTGGATTCAACATCAAACACAATTTTATATATGTTTGTTCATAACTGCTTTCTGCATAAGATGTGTATTTCATGTTCTGTTTCAGTGTTTTGCTAATTAAAAAATGTCTATCCTAACAAACTTCATTTTCTGAGGACATGCCCTCATCTATTTTTCCTTTTCACTTATAATTCCGTACTGCCAACGTAGAATATTGTAGCATAAGCCATTTCAAGTATATGTACAATGAATTTTCTACGTTTGCAGTACCAGCAGACTTTCTGTTTAAAAAGTACAACGCAACAGCTGAGAATTTCTTTCCACATTCAAAATAACATATGGAAATAGCAAACAGCTCCCTCTCGCGTGCACAGGCAGCCGCGTATCTATGGGTAATACCATTTCAGTGCAAAAAAAACCTGCTGTAATACCGACCTGCCGAATCGGCCAGACCACGTGACGTGTCTACCCCCTTAAGATTTGCGTTTAAGCTACTATTTACAGAGGTTTCATTATTATCAACATAATTTTTTTAAATGGAACTATTGTATATTTTTGTTATGTCTTTCAAAACGCGCTCAACGATGTGTATGGAGCGCATGTTTGAACAATAATTTATCCGGATATCTTTATGAACATTGGTGGCAAATTTCAAGTAAACTACGTTCCATTTTTATTTGTAACTTTATTCGAAACTCGAATAATTTCGGCGAGGGCCTTTATCCGAAGGCGCGGCTCGGGGGTCATAAACGCTAGACTAATAGCATAAAGACAAAGTCAGCAATAGGCCATTCAGTAATGAGTATGGCAATTTCTATCATAGAAGTATCACTAATGGATTACTAGTGCTTTTCTGATTAAAATGGCACCAAAAATGATATAATTCGGATAATTTTTAATGGCTGTAATGGAAAGTACTTTGAGTAATGTAATTGAGGAAATTAATGGAGAGTACTTGAATTCTACGTGAACTGACACGGAACTGATATGTGTACCCAGTAAGCGTAACGTAAGCGATACCTATGCTCGTGTACTTACATCGTAGATGGTTTTTATAATTTTTGAATCCATTCAATAGTTAATAAGGACAGAGTCAATCAATTTGTAATGAAACGTAGGGATTTAGGGTCCTCGGGTCCCAAAACCTACAATATAAATTTTACAAAAACGATTCAATTCATTCTTTTCAATGATTTTCACGTGTCGTAGGATGGACACCGTCTATTTAGACACACGCGGAGTGCAGAGATTTGCGAGAATGGCAGTAACAGCGTCAATTTTTAATATTTTTCAGCGTGCGACACGTGAAAATATTAGTTAAATGTTCCACTACACGTAAAATACTAAAATCAATTTCATCTTGCAATATATAGCTTGTATAAGCTCTCAAGAAGCGCCATATAGGCTCCTGATCTCCGAAATAGGTTTTCAGAGAGAAATCCGCGTGGGTCGTTGACAAACCGAGCCAAAGCGTAGCTTATTGTTAGCGAAAGCCCGCCCTCTATGTTAAACTCTCGCTCTAAACAAGTCACACGTATACAAGCACGCACACATCTTTCAGTATTTCAACACATTTCAGAGTAGTTCTTGCGTTGAACGCTGTTCATGAACAGAGGTCGCTAAATTCAGTCCTCAAATTATGGGTCGGTAACACAGTTTAGGTGGTGACACGAAGTCCCATAAGGTGATAGGTCTATTCTATACCTCGTCTGTGCCTACAGGAACAGTGGTTATGTGTGCGTGACTGACGCACCGCAGCTCTCGTGTCGTATTCCTCCAAGCCTTCTCAATACAAGGAGCTGTGGCAACAGCGCGGCAGAGACAGAGAGAACAGAAAATGTGGCAACTATGCGTAAAAAATTCGTCTACATAGAGTACCTGGAGATGTCACCTCTGTACAACTTCTTTTTATCGACCGCAGTAGTTTCATTAGGGTCCGTCTGTTTACAAGGGACGCTTCGATCGATTCGGACCAAAACAAACTTGCGACGGCAGCCTTAAGATGATGCCACCGCGACTACAAAAGAAGTAGTGGGGACAGAAATGTACTTCTAACGAAACCGGGGCCCCGGTCTAAACTATTTTACTATTTTATTCAGATTTCTGATGGAAATATTAAATAGACAAAACTATACTTCACTAGCGACCTTGACATAATACGTCTAAACAAAAATTGTAATAAATTCTCTTCAAGGAAGGAGGGTTTAAATTTTTATTCTACATTCACTAAATAGTCGGCAGATAGAACTCATGCAGTAATCACATAGGTATAAGGTACTTCATTCGCATAAGTCCCATTATAAAGTATAAATAAGCGTTATCCTTGATAATAGCGTTATTTCTAAGGGAGTCGAGACCAAAATTGGTAAGATAATTTCTCTCAGTATTACGGCCAATAGAAGATTCTTGAACAGATTCTTGAGAAATAGAAATGGGGTCAATCAGAATTCATGAGAAATACTGTGGTGTGGATGGACATTTCCGTGTGGGCTAGCGGATGAGTGCCAGGACTGTTGGCGGCGCCTTTTCGTTTATTGTACTCTCTCGGAGATTGTCGGGGAGTCGAGCGATAGGCATGGTGTGAAGATGGTGATGGGATGCATGGCGTCAGCATACCTCGAAGTCGAGTGCCTTACGCACTGGGTGGCTTTTCCGAGGGGACTGGTGCGGGGATGCAGGGGCGATTGGGGAACCGTCGGGTCAGCGGTGAAAAGAGGCAATTTGGAGAGGAGAGCTGGTGGAGACTTTGTGGTGAGCACGTCGTGTTGGGTGTATTGAGAGAGGATGTACTAATTGACCACGTTTCAGTTCCATATTAACTTATATCCATATATCCTTAGTAATAAACTGTTTTACCATTAAATCATCACACTTTTTATAACCCCTACAATACATAGATGTACGATCGATTCAAATTTTGGACAAAATTTGTTACGATCACGTTAGGGATTACTAAGTCGGAAGTTATCATGACCAAAATTTGTAGATCATTTTTTAAGTATTTTTTATCACGTTTGTAACCTGATCTTTACTCCTTTGCACTCCACAGCGAAATACATTGTATCGGCATTGGAAACTACTACCGCGGGAATAGTGGCGCTAGTGTGGCGTAACAAATATGGACGACGTAGATATACATGTCAGTGTATGTTTATATGTATCCAGTAGTATAAAAGTTTATTTAAAAGTTATTTCTTAGAGTGAAAATGTTGACAATACATTTAAACACGATATTGAAATATGTAAAAGTATGCGATGTGGACAATTTTACTTGCTCCACTTTTTTACACTTTTATGAAAATTTCATTTGAGATCATTGTTCATTGTAGCGTTAAAATTTGTTACACAATATTTTTTTCTGCATACAGTTCGTCGATACTGTGAAAATTGGTAGACCGCAATAAACTATATACCTGGGTTGGTCATAAATGCTGAAAAAAGTGAGGGGAGGGGGAGGGGGGAAATAATTTTCGACAAATCCATATTATCAACTTAAGCCCACCACGAACCCTTAAAATTAAATGTTGTATTTTGTAAAAATATGCTGAAATACCTCCGGTATTCTCTTTTCATACATACAAATAAGGTCGGGGCCAGATATATTGGCCGGTGAATTCGTTTTCGCGAACAGCGATCGAGGAGAAATCAGCCACCTCCATCTGACGATCGTGGATTTGTCAGTTGGAGTTGCGTGGCCCTCGCAGGGCATGGTGGGGTAACGGGAACGCCTGAACCTAGCCTTTTAGCTGTTATTTATTCTTAGCGTAATAGTTGTGTGCGTTACGAAGCTATGCGTAGACCAATACGAGATGAAGCTATCGAGAAAGTATCAATGTTCTAACCAATAAAGCTACTGAATTTTTTTCGTAGCTAACGCACACCTATTCTGATGTGTGTATTTCTACGCTGACAGCTCGGTTTGGTCTACATCCCAGAAGCTTGGCACTATCCCCACCATTTCTGGCTCACTCTTGTTCTGCGAAGGCGAGAGCGAGATGGAACGAGAGCGAGTCAGAAAACGTTGAGAAAAGGAGCACCGAGGCAAGCAAAATGTGTGGTGGGAGAATACCCCTCACGAAACTCACCGGCCAATATATATGGTCCCGACCTTAGTTTGTCTATTATATTTTTTTTTGCAAACATATAAAACCTCTATTACCGAATTTGAAGTCCATTTTAGCAATTTCCATTAATAAAATGGTTTCTTACAGCCATATTTAAAGTATTTTTTAAATAAAGTTTAGACACCTTCCAATTATTTAAGCAAGAGACGCATCTACAAACCAGGGAGTCGAGACCGAAGCAGAAACCGAAATTCAGACCGGGCACATATCGGTCAAGTAACCAGTAACCATAACGAAAGTGGAGTGAAATTCTGACCGTAATAGCGAAAGGATGCAAAAGGGAACTGAAGCTCCTGACGAAATGCACTTCCGTCGGGAATCGGGGACCGTAATTCTGAGACGAACGGGGTCCGGTCGCCAGAGCGGTCCGCCGACTGATTAGGGCTCCGGGTCGGTTTGGTTCGGGTGGGTTTGGTTTAGTTCGACCTAGGTGAATAGACCGGGAAGGTATATAAGCTGTTCCTGTCGCTCTCATTGTTTGTCTCTCTCGCGACAGGATTTGTGAAAGCAGACTGTTGCAGATATTTATTAGTCTGACACTATCGGTCCCAAACTGCGCCGATCTACCGAGGCATTGTTGTATTTGAAACACTATATTAAGAAGATACTCACCATCTCCCATCGGCTTTCATAGAAGTAGTTAATATAAAATAAATGATTGTTAAAATACAAATAACAAGAAAATATTTGAAAATACAATTTTTCATGTCATTATTTCAAAAGTATGTCGAAGTGTGGATAAAACAGAAGATATAAATGTAACAAAATGTAAATATATATTTAACAAAACTTAAATAACAAATTAGACAGCGAAATTTATTATAATGATTCAATAGTTATCTCGCGCAATAACATACGAAAACATTATTTTACATCTTCTAAATCAGTTGCTGTATAAGCGTATTTCAAATTGTTTTCTGTAATTGCTATTTCACTCAGGGGATTATGGTCGCGATTTAGCCACTCGTAAACTGCGCTTTATTGTTATACCATAGTCCCTCATTCGCCAACGAAAGGGCGCATCCCGAAATTTTGTTCATGGATCATTCCAAGGTTTCATTTTCTCTAGGGGGAGGACAAAACACCCTGTATTTGCGTTGAACCATAATATTATATGGAACAGGGAGTTTTGGGTATACTTAACCCCTATTGAAGTTGAATAAAAGCAATTGAAGAAACTCTTTCACAGGCACAAATGACACCATTATGGCGGATACGATACCAGTCGATTTTATGTTTTGACTCTCCAGAGTTGGGCAAAAGTTTATCTAAATAAAAATCTCAAATAACGAACAAAAAATAAATAATTTGTATTTATTCGAGGCTCGAATAATCGAAGTTGTCTTTATTCGAAGAGCAACGAATAAATAATTTTCTTCGATGAGAATTTATTCGACAAATAAAGATAACTTTTTTATTGGATAAACTTTTGCCCAACTCTGGAGCGTACGATGCACGTGAACGACGAAACGAGACAAAGTATCATGCTTTCTCTCTTTCATATTCGACGGCAACTACGTGTGACTCTTTTGTCCGCTCTCGCTCGTCTCGGATTCTCTCACTCTCGACCAAAGAATTCCTAGAAATTGTGGGGAGAGTCGCCAGGCTCCTACCCAGGGGTCGGCGAACTCCAGCTACAGGTGATGGAGGGGGAAACACCTACAGGAGCGGTGGAATAGTGCGTGAACTGCGCCTGCGTCAGTCACGCACACATAACCACCGCTCCTGTAGGTGTTTCCCTCTCCATCTGCGGTAGCTCGAGTCCGCCTGCTCTGCACACAACTACTACGCTAAGAATAAAAAATAGCCACGCGGCTTCGTTCAGGCGGAGTCGAGCAGCGTTCCCGTTACCCCACCATACCTACCCTTCGGGGGCCAGCAACTTCAACTGCTAATCCCCGATCGTCAGGTGGTGGTGGCTGATTTCTCCTCGCGCGCTGCTCGCAAAACCGAACTCACCGGCTAATATATATGAAATGGACTTTAGGTACATCATCAGCGTGCAAACTTCTGAAAATTGACTGTTGTTGTTTCCAAAACAAATTGTTAGTCCTTAAACCTTATCTATCATTAATTTTGTTTATTTATAACTAAACATTTTATTGATAAAAATATAAATTATTTCTTAAAATTATTTATAAAAATATTTCATTACGACTATAAAAGTAATATTTCATTTATAAAAATATTTTAAGTAGGTGTTTATAAAATTATCTATAAAATTTAATAAATTTAGAAAAAGACGTAAACGTATTTTGAAGAATTTATATATAAATTAAATTAATTGATTTTATTTATTATTATAAATTTGTTTCATTTATACTATGTATTTCGCTGTGGATTGCAAAAGATGCAAGGCCAGGTTACTAACGTGATAAAAAATAATTAAAATAACCTTCTAAATAATTTTAGTCACAATTTGCGATTCGCAACAAGGATAGGAACAATTTGTTTCACAAATCTTAATCGAGCGTATTACTATTTTCTTTCTATTTCTCATGAGGTGATGAATTCTAGTTGCCCGCATTTTTATCTCTCCCGACTTTGCATCAACCGTATTGCAATCGGTCGAGACTCTCGGTTCACCATTTTGCGAACCCCTCCATACATTAACTCCAACCTCTCCATAAATTAACGCGACCGTATTCCTACCGGTCTAGACTTTCGGTGACCGTAAGTCTGAGAAAAATTCTCTCTCGGTTATCGGTTGAGAGAAGACTTTGTACCGCCCGCCGCTCTCCGGTTCGGTCGAGAGAATCGTAAATGGCATATCGGACGTCTCGGTGACCCCGACCGCGACGGTAACCGAAATGCTATCGGTCTCGACTCCCTGGTAGAAATGCATCCCAGCGAATTACAAAATCCTGGAGATTTTTGTTTCTTTCAAGAATGAAAAGCTTATACCCAAATGTTTTTTCTGGGGGAGTCAGTTTCTATGCGATGTGCATGGTGTGGCAAGTATTTTTGTTTTAATCATTTCTATGAAGAATATCATTATTGTACCAATTACAAACCGTTATTTTCAAAGCATCTATCATTTTCTATTAGTATAACTCTTCGAATGTATAATCAAACAATACAGGGTGTACAAAAAGAGATGAGTCTTCCTTAAATAATTGAAAGCTGTCTAAACTTTATATAAATAATAATTTAAATATTGTTTGGGATTGGCCCAAACGGCCACAGGCCAACGCGACCAAGTCGCGGTATGCACGATCGTGGTGATGAGATCAGCCGGACCATCTGTTGGCGCGCACCTCAGCTAATTAGGCAGCTCTCTCGCTTCATCGCGCGAACGGCTTTGTTTCGCCGGTGCGGTCCTCGTCCTGCTCAGGACGAACAGCTGTTGGGTGGGGTGCTGACGTCACAGAATTCGGCAAAACGGTCCGATCCATCACCGCGATCACTCTCTCTTCTAAGAACCGCCGACTAGGAAAGTACTTGTTTTTATCTCGTGTGCTCGCGCTATCCTGGAACGTTCCAGAACTCGGCAATACGCACGGCTCGGTCAATCGCTACTTATAGCGTACTCTCGCGCTATTATCTATAATAAATAAGTTCTGTATTAATTGTTGCTAGTGTAATTCAACAGAGTTGTAATATATTGTGTAATCGTGCTGTAAATGCAACGTGTCTGTGACCTTCGTTTAAACTTAACGGCTATACGTAACGACTATCCTTAAAGACTAGCTTATAATCTAATCTAAAGCTAAACGTTAAACTAATTCGCAACCGTTCGATCTTCGACGCGTCGTGCGCGTAACAAATATGAATTTAAGAAACCATTTAATTAATGGAAACTGCTAAAGTGGACTTCAAATTCGATAATAGACGTTTTATTTGTTTGCAAAAGAATATAACACATAAACTATTAATATGTATGAAAAGAGATTATCCCGAGGTATTTCAGTATATATTTACAAAATGCATAATAGCAGCCACGCTGAGCCTCGCCCATTCCGCGACCTGTGAATTGTTCTACTTCTGTATACTATTTTATAAAAGGGAATAAAGACGTTTTCTTATTATTATTATTATTAATTTTAAAGGTTCGTTGGGCTTAAGTTGGAAAATATGAATTTTTCGAAAATTATTTTTACGCTGTTTTGTACATATTAGAAAATGATGCTTCTGTTTAAGCTTCTTTCGACATCTATCACCGTTCTCGAGATATTCCATGGAAAAGAAAATACTGCATTTTTTCAAGGGTTATTTCACCCACAGAAATTGTATTATGGCACCAACAAAAAATAGGGTTGCGTTACGGATGAACTGTTCTACTTGCATACCGAGTTTCACAATTTTCTGGCTTGCCGAACGTCCCTTGTGAGCGTAACCCATTAAATCGCATTTTTCTTCGAATCCTGAAGGAATTCTGCGGACAGATTTGAATTGTGCGCATCAAAATCTATAGGAAATGATGTATAAAAAATCAAGGAAAAACTTCAAGCACACGTTATAACGGAAAAACCGAACATTTCTTCGAAAATATCATGTATGACGTAGATTTTCAAGGTCAAAACTTGTTTGTCTTACGTTCTCAATATTTTCTCTTATTCTGCAACATCTTAGCTTTAGCCTCGAAAAAGATTCATCCCTTTTTCTTATTCCTATCAAAAGTTCTACGATTTTGACACAAAATGGAGCAGTTTGTCCCACTATGCACCGGGAATTGGGGGTCCTGTGCATGCCTAATCTACACCATAGCATAAACCTATCAAGTATATATGGTCTAATCTATATGGGGCCACATTTTAAAACCTTACTCCTCACAAATAGCAATATAAAAAACAGGCCAGTATAGTTGCAAAATAAAATACTTCTTTTTAAGTATTAAACTCATAATATAAAAAATTGAGGCAGCTGACAAATTTGTGAGGCCTTCAAAAGTATAAAATCGGCCCAGGCGACGTAACACTAACGGCTTTAAATTGTAATAATTTGAAAAGTTTGGCGAAGATGGAAATGATTCATGATCGCGTAAACTGTAGAGGAAGGGGTGCTGAAAATATTTCAATTGCTTAGAATGTGGGACTCTTTGGGACTTTAAAGATATCCTCTCTGAATCTAAAGAATCTCACTAATTTACCTTACTGCATTCAGTATTATTTTTAATAGATTATTTACATTAATTACTAATAAAAGTCGATTTTATATAGCACAAGACTGTTTTTTAATTTAAAAAGGTATAATTTTGACTACTTTCCTCTACTATTCGACGTTCCTTATATTTACTCGCTAGAATAAAGTCATTTCCTACTTTTATCAGCGACGACAATCCTGGAAACCAAATTACTTAACCCTCCGAATACTGTGTCGGAGTCATTGGTGACTCGACGGCGTGGGTCACAAGTGACTCCAGCAGAGTCCAGTAGTGCGAGGGTTAAACAATTTTTTCGAATGGTACAATATTATATACACCTAGTACAAGATGGCACAACAAAAAATTTTTTTTTCATATGGGTGCTAGGGCAATTTACATTTTTTTATTTTTCTTAGAAATCAAAAGAGTTTAACAATTTTTCTTGAATGCTACAACGCGGTACAAACTAGGGATTGCAAATTTACCGACTTTTTCAATTACCGGTAATTCGGTAAAATTTTCAATCAAAACCGGTTTACCGGTAATTAACCGGTATTTTTTTAAGGAATTAAATGACTCTTAAAATATAAGAGTAAACGTTACAAAAAACTTTTTTTGAACTCTAATCGTGCATTATAAAAAATATATGCATGTGAAACTATTCTGAACATAAAATATAAAATGATATAACACAAAATAGATATATTTGTATAACTATTTACAATACTTATTAATATGGATCTTCTTCACCAGGCAAACAATGAAAAGAATCTTATCTTACATACATAATTAAATATTTTTTATTTAACAATTCTTTTTAACAAATAAGTACGTAAAAAATATAATTTGTCTAAACTTTAGTTTCCTGATCGCGACCTAATTTTTGTAAAAAATAATCCAGCCACGGATAAAGCGCTCTCATATTCTACACTTTTTGGTCGGGTAATCATTAAGAAATCATATGCCATTTGTATATACTTTCCCCTTACTTCTTCTACTTGAAAATGCGTCCATTTTTTTGATGACATGATTCAGATTCTTAGTTTTCTTTTGGATCAGAGTTGGTTCTCCATGAGATACTTCGGTTTTCGTCTTTATTAGTAACTGAAGTTCTTTTTCACTGATAACATAGTAGATGTCGACGGAATTAATAAACGATTATATGTGTTATATTGCTATACGTAATTTATCGAATTACCGGTAAAAATTTGGCGAATTACCGGTAAAAATTTAAGAGTATTTCTCGCGATTTACCGGGAAACCGGTAAACCGGTTTACCGGTATTGCAATCCCTAGTACAAACCTAGTACACACTGGTACAAAAAAGACTTTAATTTTTCACAAATCATTTCTTCAGTAGTAGGTACGGCTCGACACTTTCCTTATTTGGATTTTTTTTTGGGATCCAAAAGAGTTAAACAATTTTATCGAACGGTACAATGTTCGGTGCAACTAGTACAATGTAGTACAATCCAGAAAAACGATGTTTTTTGAAAAGAGGGGGGGGGGGGCTAGCCTGAAAATTGTTTTTTCCTATTTTTATCGAAAGCGATTTCGAATTTTTCGACGATTTTCTCGAAACTCTCAACGCCGTACAAACCTAGTACAAACTAGTACAACAAAGACTTCTTAAGTTTTCAAAAAAGAGGGCTAACTTTACACGCATGACAGGAACATCGTGTCTTCGCGTTTTATTCAGCTGGGTCGAACCCAAGACCAAGTTTCGGTCATTTCGATCAGAATTGCGGTAAAAATACCTCTCAAAAATTTTCTCAATTCATAATTTCTCTGTTCTCGCAATACGATTAGAGATTCCTGGCCGAAATGCAATCGGTCAGGCATTCCGATTACCTTTTAAGTACTCGCACTATTACGGTCAGAATTTCTCTCATCTGTTATTAGTAATAAGTTATTACAGTCGTAGGTCATGGGTCATTGAGAGAAATGTAACTGGCCATGAAAGCCGGTCACTATTTCGGTCTCGACTCCCTAATTTCTAAAGCAAACTGCATCTTGCTCTTTACACCTAAATTATCAGTTTAAATTTTATATTGTTTTCCTGTCTTCAGTTTGTAAAATTATATAAGTATGTATGTAGGAAGGTCATATTATTATCGTGAATTTTATTCTTTATTTACATTACCATGATTTACTTTCAAAAATTGAAGCTATGTATTTCACATTAACTTTTTGTTAGAACGCGAATGACAGCAATCTTCGCGAACTATACATAAGAGCGTTTAACAACCGAGAATCTCGATTAGACACGACATCCGGTCTAACGAAAGCCGTATTGGGATACTACGGCTTTTTTGTTAGCGCCACTCTTGCACGTCGTGCTCTCAGGACGACGTTAATACAAGAACGATGTACCTTGAAGGAACTACCCCTTCCGCAAACCTTCACAATGGTGGCTTTACCAATGGCCAATTCCTGCCCCTACAAAAAGATCATCAACTTGAAGTAGGTAAAGTTTATTGCAAAATACTAGCGTTTAAATTATTTCTATTTCAAATTTTGATAAAAGGTCGTATAACTTGTAATACGTGAGACGTTCGGAAAGCTATGTCGCACAATTACATTTGTCACAATCTTTCGAAATATTTTTCATGCCACTATTTGTATATCACCATGTGTTTAAACAAGTTTGCAAAAGTTGTTTCCAATTTTCCTTTGGACTTGAAATAAATACTTCATTGTACACAGAAATTAATTGATCTTTGCGTAAAGTACGGTGTTCTTTACGCGTATAAAAATAAGCCATAGTCGCAAGGGCTATTCTTAGCTTGGATAAGCTAAGAAATTTTACCCGGGTTAAGCTGATACAAAATCATTCCCACTATAATTGATTGTTCATTTAGGACATAGGACCCTTCGCAACCGAGCAATCAAGTTCTGTAAATAATGGCGCAATAAAAAACAAGGATGACACTAGCCTTTAAAAAGGTAAGAATGTCAAGTCTTGCATTTCTCATCGGATTTTCACGAAAGTGACACCAATCGACTCTTCGTGTTTTGCCGATGAAAATAATACCAAACACGATATATTTCAGGATATAATTAATGAAAGTATTTACAAAATAATTTGCAGTTTAAAGCCAACTGCGTCAGAAATGGTCTTTTAATCGGGAGAATACCAGAAATCCATTAATATCATTTTCATATCGATACGATGAAAAATAAAGAACTTGACTTTTTGTCAAATCAATGACATATCGCCCGAGTGACCCTAGGCACGCGTACTACGCTATGAAGCCGGCGGGCGGCATACTTGAAAGAGTGTTATTTTCGTAAAGATTTGATAAGAAGTACGGAACTTGACATTTTTCTCAGCTTAATGGCTAATGTTATCCTTATCTTGTATGGCCTCATTGTATTCAGGCGTCAAGCACTCGGTTAAGCAGGTTTTCATATCCTAAGTAAATAAAAAACGGTAGTGGAGATGATTTTGTATCAGCTTAACCAGGGCTAAAATTATCAGATTATACGAGCACTGCCGTATATACAGTACTTCCTCGCTGAGTGTCCACTGGTCGGGACCGGCGTTGAGCACTCGTCGTTAAGGGAGTCTTACTTCCGAGAGATCGTTTCTCGCTTTTTTTGGCCGAAAAGGGGAGCGTGATGGAATGCTTTGCGTGCGCGGCGGTCGTACGCGACGGCCGCGAGCGTTCGGACAAAATCGTGACTGCTCGACGCAGACGCACCACCAGCGTTGTGGGAAAACCAGTCACGCGTGGCAAACTATTTAGTGGTGAGGGAAGTTACGCACGTCCACGCATGCGCGTGATGATGCCGCGACGTCGAATTAATCAACGTCAAGATGGGAAACGAACCGACGCCAGTGCCAAGCCAAGCCAACTAGCCAAGCCAAGTGAGGCCACGGCCAACCAGCGTCGCCGGGGAATCGGGTGTCGACGCTGGTTGGCTGCGGCCTCACTTGGATTGGCTTGGCGCTGGTGTTGTTTCGTTTCACGTCTTTTCCCATCTTGGCGTTGATTGATTCGACGTCGCGGCGTTATTACGCGCATGCGTGTACGTGCGTAACTTACCCCACCGCTAGGCAATGAAACGGGTCACAGTTGGATATTGTAGGAGGAAGGAGGTGAGGAGCTGAATAGAATGAAGACCTTGCCCTGGGATCTGATAGTGAAGCGGTATGTGTTCGACAGGGAGTTCGAAGTTGTGATTGCCGATAGGAAGCATTGGAACGAGGAAAGAATCAGGAGTAGTCATGACTCGGTCTGGTACACAGACGGGTCGAAGAGGCAAGGACGGACTGGCAGGTTGAGGATGGTGTAAGGAGAACGATGCGAGGAAGTGGGGAATAAAGAGGTTGGGCAGATACGCGACGGTGTTCCAGGCGGAAATCGTCGTCATCCTAGAATGCGTTCGGAGCATTAAAAAAAAGTTCGACGCGGAGGAGGAGGAAGAGAGAGATCGGAGAAGAGCTGTATCCGGTAGGGAACTCGTTGGGATGACCAGGGGAAATCGACACAACAATAGAATAGCGATATGCACGAATGGCCAGGCTGATATCAAAGCACTGAGCAGGAGTATGTATGTGTCCCAGCTGGCAATGGAATGCAGAATTTCGGTGAACGAGCTTGGAAGGAGAGGAGCCAACACTACCATCTATTAGGTACCAGGACACGAGGAGATAGCGGGCAAAGAGATGGCAGATAGACTTGCTAGGGCAGGATCAAGCATGGCTCCTGATACGGAGGAGACAATCCCTCCGATAGCCGATGTGGCCTTCAAGGCTACTATCAGGAATTGGAGAGATCAGGCCAGGAAAAGAAAGTGGGAGGAGACGAATGACTATGAGAAGGCGAAGTTGTTGGGCCCCGAACCGAAAAGGGACAGGGCCAGAGAATTGATAGGAATGGAAAGACTTAAAGCAAGGAATGTGGTAGGCATTTTAAGCGGCATGCGCAACTGAATGCTCATCTACATAGGATCATGGCTAGCGAAAAAGAAATGTGCTCGCTATGCAAGAATAGCAGAGAGGACTCGGTGCATGTTCTGTGCGAGTGTTCACGTACGATGGAAACTCGTAGGAGGATTCTCGGTATGGAAATTATAAGAGCAGAGGATGTAAGTAAATTGTGTGTGGACAAGATCGCGAGATTCCTGGAGGAGGCGAACCCATGGAAATATATCTAAGGCTCTTCTCCGCCAGAAGGGGAGAACTTACACGTTGACCCCCTTCTCGGTCAGTGACTCGGTAGTAGATCGAGAAGGAGGCGGGAGCTGTGATTCGAAGGGGACCGTTACCACTCGACGTGGTCCACTGGGGGGAGGGGGGCACATCTGTAATAGAAAGGCAACCACTAAGGAGAAGACAGTGAGGCAGCTACCCCAACCGTGGTTCGGTGATGACAGAACCTTGGCACGCCGATCCGGGACCGCAGTAGGGTAGCTGTATGGATTCAGCGCTACAAGCGCTTAGCGATACCGGCAAAAACACACCTCTTCAGGAATGCGGAGTGCCGCTAGGGGCGAGTGCTGACCGCCCCACGCTGGACCGTGCCTCGCTATCAGATCTCGCAATCTCGCATCTTGCCACGGGGACATTTTCCTTCCTATGATTTAACTTCGGGATTAAAGAGCGTAGGTCGGCGGGGGGAGTATAGCTGTGGGAAGTCTCAGGAAACAGAAATAAGAGGGGGGGATGCCAGGGAGTTAAGTCAATGGGGAGAGAAGGAGGGAGTAGGAGGGGGGGGGGGGACAACTAGCCTTATGAGGGTAAACGAGCCGTTCGAAGGCTTTTAGCGGGGACGTGAAGTGGACCCGGCAACTCCGGGTTCAGGACGCCGAGTAAAAGTGAGCTTACGGGGTTGGAAGGAGATCTGGTAGAGCGGCGTCAAGACACGGTTCCATACACCCCGAATTCATTTAACGACAGCCTGGTACCGTCAAGGCCGGAGAGGGTGGCTGGCGCAACGCATAATGACTCCGGCGCATCTATGTGTGCGTCTTAGGTAGGGATCGCCCACCCTCGTCGATGGTCACCTCCGTGCGTAAAAAGTGGACGCGTACCCCAGAAACGGGGTAGAATCCAGGCGGGTTAATGCGTACTGGTGGGGAGGCGGCCATCCAAAGCCTTTGGGAGGAGGCTCGTCTCCTCAGGCTGTGCATGGTAGATGGTGTGGTCCCCTGGATCAGGTGGCAAGTCGCTGCTCCCTGCTCGCCCCCGGTCGTTGAAGGGGGGCTCTCAGATCCCGTGACAGCGCAGGGGAAAGAGATGCAGTCACACCGGGTGGCGCGGTCAGCCCTGGGGAACTCCGGCTCTCCGAATGTTTGTACACTCACTGGCCACATGGCCCGAGTGACGCTTGGGACCCCGGCACGTGCCGCATGCTCCCCCCACTGTAGGTCGCAACTAAATCGACAAAATCGACTACCCCACCACTAAGTTTGCCAGGCGTGACTGGTTTTCCCACAACGCTGCGCGCCACGGTCAGATAGCCTTTTTTGCGCCCTATGCGAACTTGTCTAATTGCGCCCTTTATTATAATAGATTTAATTGAGCTTCTTAAACACCTTACTCTGAATTTTTACTCGTAGTTTAGAACAGTTGTAATGCAATTTGTAGTATTTCATTTTAAAAATTATTTTCAACAATGCAAATAATGAAAAGACCATTTTGAGCCTCTATTCAACCTTACGCCCTAGACAGTTGCCTAATTTGTCAAAGTAAAGTTATAAATAATCTCAAATAAATGTATTATAATAAAGGGGGCAATTTGGCACATTCTCCTAGGGCACAACAAAGGCTTCAGCCGAGCCTGCGTTAAGCTTTCGCGGGAGTCGTTTTCGTCTTTACGATTAATGCTCACCAACATCGCGCACGCAAAGGACGGAGTGTCAGACGTCCGAAAAACGGAGCGAGACAAAATATCAACGCGTCGTCTGTCTCATACCGTTCCTCGCTCGCTTTCAATCCTTCTGAAACGATCTCGTTCTATCTCGCTCTCTCTTTCGCCGAACAAGAGCGAAACAAAAGTGGTGGGGATAGCCAAAAGTCCTCTTCGTGTAGGCCATACCGAGCCCTCAGCAAGGAAGTACTGCACAGACTAAAAACACTTGAAATATGTTTTATGTGTATGGAAAGGACTCTTATTTTGATCAATAGGTGTGTATTCGTATTTTTCCAAGCATTTACATAAGATTACGAGAAAACTTTCCTAATTTCAGTTTCAAATCTGAATTGTGAAACAACTCTTGTTGAATGCCGTAAATCTTAAATACATGCAAAACATATACCATTTTCAGCATTTTGAGGATACGAGAACGAGGCGTCCTGAACCGAATAACAGAAAGAATGTTGCCAGAAATGCCACAATGCAAATCACCGACCACTTTTCACAGCGCCAGGCTGGCTGATGTCTACTCTGCCTTCTTCATTTTTATAGCAGGTGGCCTG
The DNA here is from genome assembly GCA_947577245.1 of Andrena bucephala. Lineage (NCBI taxonomy): Eukaryota > Metazoa > Arthropoda > Insecta > Hymenoptera > Andrenidae > Andrena > Andrena bucephala. The sequence continues at coordinate 13,877,967 of OX387716.1, read as the reverse complement.
ACAGCTATTTCGATTTGGATTGCTGAAAGGATCTGGAATAAGAGGCGACAAATGAAGGACACCATCGTACGAGGGATGCGTCAAAGTCATTTGATGTCAAAGTCTCACTTGCCCCATATACTGCATTTACCACATTTTCCGTCACTATCTCACTTTTCTCATCTACGTCTACGTACACATGATGGTCAATCAAATGATCATTGTGTGGACTTGCAGCTCAACTTGACGAATGACAAAGAAATTTTGCCTTCGAATCTTTTTCCCTCCACGCAGGATTTTCGGTCAAAGGAAACTGCATCACCATCTGTGGTGACCGATAACGATAGGCTAGTGAATTTGGACAAAGAAAACGATAAGCCCCGTCTTAAACCAAGATTTTGTAGCTTTAGAAGGCAGATCAGTGGTAAAAGGGTGAGCTTCTCTGGGGTATCAAAGCAGACATGCAAACGAACCGAAACAGGTCATAAACCTGGTGATAATACTGTCTTTCCTTTTCATCAATAAAGTTTACATTTTGACGGTGTGATAGTATAACACCCGATTTGAAAACAATGTATCTTTTTCATGTTTTAAAATGTAATTTATTGCTTAAAAATGGCGATAACTTCTCATATAAAACCAAATTGAGAAAGTGGAACAACGTTATTAAGGCGAGGTCCCACTCGTACAACTGCACACGTACCATTTTGATGACTCTAGCATATATAGGTAAAAAATGAAGAGGATAACATGTATCCCTAGCACGGTGACAAACACAAAGCAAGATATAATAATAATAATTCTTAATAATAATTCTTCATTGCACAACACACTTTATAATAGCGATAATTCCTTCGAATAGCACTTATAACAGAAGAGGAGTGCAAAAGGCGAGGTACAGCTGTCAGCTGTTGTTAACCTTATCAATTAAAGCTACTTAAAACTAACACTAATAGTGTACACGGAAAGTAAATGTAGACAGACAATTAACGCAATCTAGAGTAAGAACAAACGACACATATGTGTAGTTAAACAGTAATAGGAGTAACTTATTTTTATTGTTGATTAGCAAAAAATAAAGTCGCTGCATGCTTGAAGGATGCGAAAGAGGTTACAGAGCGAATTTCAGAAGGTAGGGAGTTATAGGCTGTGTTCCAATTCACGCATTATGCGCATAGACTGCAGAGAAAACCGTTCCGTTTCAGTCTATGCGTGCATTGGTTGCGTTGGTGGCGCATAGGATTCTCTAGAATTCTCCCACTTATAGCGCATGAAGCGTGCAGTTCATGCGCGCATGCGTGTTTGTCTCTTTAAGTACGCCTTGAAAAACTTTGAAAACATGAAACGTGCTACTCTTCGTAACGCGCGTCGAAATTATGTGGTCCCCTCCTCGAAAGGACAGAAAATATAACCTATAAATATGCTACATGACAATAAATGTTTATTGGATATTTCGTTCTTTTACGCTACATTTGTCAATTTTTTATAACTTAACATCATTCCAAAATATTATTGTTACGCCGGAACGGTATCTTTATGAAATCGAGAAATGTAATTATGCGTGGTTAGGAAATCAAAATTTCCATTGGGACGAGAACTGGTGATTTACAAACGCTTGTTTATTTCTTTGTAGGCTGTTTATTTGGGGCATGTGTCCTTACAATTTTAACAAATAAACAATTAATCTGTTTAACTAGTTTGTGTAGACTTATTTTGTCCAGCCATAACCTTACCCTGATAACCAGATCTGGGGCGCAGAGCCTGACGTCAGATCCGTAGTCATCTGTGTCCGCATTAGGCTGCGGTCTGAGGTACAGAGCCTGACATCAGGGCCTGACGTCAGATGAGCAGCAGATTCGCATCAGATCCTGCCGTTCGCCTGACACGTATAACAGCGCCATCTGAGGGTCAGAATTGGCAAACAATACCCTACGCGTGACGTCACATGGCCGTCCCTACACACCAACACAAATGTAGCGTTATTGCTGTAGGTGTATCCCTAGTCCCACATAATCAGCTAGTAGATTCTACAGTTTATTAAATAATTAATTCTACTTATTTCAAAAAGGATTTATTCTTTATTTAATAATATACAGGATTGGTGATTACAATTGTTACAAAATAATATAAATAGCGCATATATATTCGAGGAGGAACATTCAATATTTACATTTATAAATCCATATACAATACGTCCCGTAACCAGTGGTACCTATTAGGTGCGATATCAGAAAATTTCCTTTATTTTCGACTTATTTTTGCTATAGAATCACCACCCAGATAACCATCTGTTGCCAATCTGACACCAGATTGGTAGCAGGCTCTGGCACGAGAGCGCAGAGTCTGCACGTCAGAACCGTAGTCGTCTGTGTCCGCATTTGGCTGCGTTCTGAGGTGCAGATTCTGATGTCAGATCCTGATGTCAGATCGGCAGCAGATGGACAGCAGATTCTGCCGTCTGCTAGGCACAGCCAACAGCGCCATCTGAGGGCCAGACTATTCAAACAATTCCCTACCCGTGACGTCACATGGCCGTCCCTGCACACCAACACAAATGTAGCGTTATTGCTGTAGGTGTATCCCTACCCCTATACAGGGTGTCCCACCCAAGACTGGACAGCCGGTTTTCTCCTAAACTATTGGAGATGAAAATATAAAAAAAATAGGGAATTGCATGGTTCGAGGGGGCCAATTAATTAGCGCGAACGAATTTTTTTCTCGATTATTATTTTAAAAGATACGATGGTCAAGTTCGGTTTTCCAAATGGAACTACTTTTTTTGAACACCTGAGTTGATAGTCCGTTCCAAGACAAATTCAATAAGCTTTAATGTATACACTTTATTTTCACTGGTTTTTAAGATATTGCGCTTGCAAATTGACTGATTTTCACTGGAAGAAAACTGTCTGGTATAGCACGGACCGGGGACGGTCTTACTGGCTCCACGGGTGGTACTGCCTTTTGAAATAGCTACCTGCCAAAGGTCTACGCCAGGCCCAAAGGCTGGACAATTTTTTTCCGTCAGAAATGCTACTTAGGTAGGTACATCTGCGGTATCGAGGTCGGTGCCCCACTGTCGAGGGTGAAAATGTGAAATATCCATTTCAGCGTATTAAGAAATTCTTTATTCTTAATCGCATCGATATGAAAGTGACACCAATGGATTCCTTATGTTTTTCCGATGAAGATCATACTAAATTTTATGTAAATCGGACTATTTTTAACCAAGTCAAGTCAGCTTGAAATGATATAAATCGATATTCCATGGAATTTCCTTCATTATGGTCCGAATTACGTCGTTCTTAGTGTTAGCTTCATCGGCGAAACATAAGGAATCGATAGGTGTCGGTTTTGCACAGATCTGATGAGAAATGCGCAAGTCGAAGATTTCTCACTTCTTATTAGGCACTCGAACCCCTTCGCGGGTGGAAAGCCATATAATACGGTCAGGCACTGCGAGGGGTTGTCCTCGCCACGGGGTACCAGGCCGCCGCATCTCCTTGACGGGCGCTGCTCCTTAATTACCCTGTATCTGGTTAGGAAATAAAATAATTCTTTATTCTTTATCGTATGGATATGGAAGTTTCGCGGATGGATTCCTTGGGGATTTCCGATGAAAATCATGCCAAATGTCGTGTAAATCGGACAACTTTTACATAGGGAATACAAATAGCTTGTGTCAAAGTTGTCCGATTTACATAAAATTTGGTATGATCTTCATCGGAAAAACATAAGGAATCCATTGGCACCACTTCCCTTTCGATACGACGAAGAAAAGAATTTCTTAATACGCTCAAATGGATATTTCACCTTCGACTGCGGGGGCTCGACCTCAATTCGCTACGTCCGGCCCAGGATTCGTACCTTTTTCCGAAAAAAGCCATAAAATTCTATGGGCACTGCGGGGTGTTGTCCTCGCGACGGGGTGACGGGCGCAGCACCAGAATCAGCCTGTACCTACCTTTTTAAGAAATAAAACAATTCGTTATTCTTTATCGTATGGATACGGAAGTGTCGCCGATAGATTCCTTGGGGTTTTCCGATGAAAATCATTACAAATGTCGTGTAAATCGGACAACTCTTACATAAGGAATACAAATTGCTTGTGTCAAAGTAGTGCGATTTGTATGACATTTGGTATGATTTTCATCAGAAAAACATAAAGAATCCATTGGCGTCACTTCCCTTTCGATACGATGAAGAAAAGGGTCTCTTAATACGCTGTAATGGATATTTCACCCTCGACTGCGGAGGGTCGACTTCAATTCGCTACGTTCGGCCCAGGGTTCGTACCTTTTTCCGGAAAAAAACCATAAAAATCGGGTGAGGCAATGCGAAGGTCTGTCCTCGCCACGGGGTACCAGCGCATCTCCTTGACGGGCGTTGCTCCAGAATTACCCTGTATCATTTGGGCAGTGTGTGACCCGACTACCCTCCGTGTAATTGGTCTGCGCGAAGTGGGGCGCAAGTTCGATCATTATCAGTACTCCTGCCCGAGAGGAATACGATTTACTTTAATTATAGTACATGTGTGTTTTGTAATAAAATGTTTCTATTGTCTCCTGGATTCAATAACTGGCATCCAGATATCTACGCTCCTACAATCCACCGTCAGCACGGCTCGTGGAGAGACACAGGAAGAAAAGGGGTAGCCCGCTGTCGACGCGTGGTCCTCTCGAGTATAAACACGAGCTTCAATATCAGAACAAAAGCAAGCGTTAACGTATTCCGTGCGAGAGAAGGTGGGCATTGCTGTGAAGAGGGCCTGTTCAAGAGAGCAGCCGTTTGTGAGGAATGCAAATCCGAATGGTTCTGATACAGTCTGCTCCCTATGATTGAAATTTAGTCTAGCAACTTTCACTCCTCCTAACCTAACCAATCGAACTTGCATCCCTCCCAAAAGAACCGGCCATCCGAGCGTAGAAGCAAGTGCGAAATAAATATACCGCAGATGTACCTACCTAAGTAGCATTTCTGACGGAAAAAAATTGTCCAGCCTTTGGGCCTGGCGTAGACCTTTGGCAGGTAGGTATCTATTTCAAAAGGCAGTGCCACCCATGGAGCCAGTAAAACCGTCCCCGGTCCATGCTATACCAGACAGTTTTCTTCCAGTGAAAATCAGTAAATTTGAAAGCGCAATATCTTACAAACCAGTGAAAATAAAGTGTATACATTAAAGCTTATTGAATTTGTCTTAGAACGCACTATCAACTCAGGTGTTCAAAAAAAATAGTTCCATTTGAAAAACCGAACTTGGCCATCGTATCTTTCAAAATAATAATCGATAAAAAAATTCGTTCGCGCTAAATAATTGGCCCCCTCGAACCATGCAATTCCCTATTTTTTTTATATTTTTATCTCCAATAGTTTAGGAGGGAGCCGGCTGTTTAGCTTTCCCGCGGACACACTGTATACACTGCTGGAAAAAATTAAAGGAACACTATAATTTCCCGAAAATTGTGATCATTTTCAAATGGCTGTATCTCCGCGAAAAATGATCGCAAAAAACATTTTAAAAAAGCATTTTAACGCTTGAAGTCTCTAGTTTTTGAAACAGTGACTCAATTTTTTCCATCATACATTATGATACTGTTTTATCAAGATGAAGCGCAGGAAACGAAGTTTCAGAAATTTTTGCCTAGTTTGGACGTATGCACGGGCCAAAAATTTTTTTTTCCAGATAAATCTAATGGAGGGCTCTTATAGAGCAAACATTTCTCTTTAATTTCGTTTTCTTACTTTTGTTGTATGATTTTTATTGACCGAGCTATTCGTCATCAAAACAAAAAAGGAACTTTTCACTTTAAACACGTATAACTTGCGAACACATTATCGTAGACAATTTTTCCTAAGTGTTTTGGAAAGCTAAGAAATTATCCTTTCAAAACCTTTAGTTGCCAATTTAGTGAGATTTTTTACATGGTATAAAATCCATTTTAAAATGATCCCAAAAATGACATATTTACCATTTTTTGGTAAGCATGATGCCACTTCAAGGAAAATCAGGGAATCATTCAAGTGTCCACGTTCTTTGTGAGTCAAAACTACCCGTAAACACCGTGCAAAAGGCCGGACCAATCAGATTTTTTTTCCGTATGTCCTCGATAGTCAAACATGCGATATGGTCTGAAAAATTGAAGGATCACCTGTTTTTCATTGTTTCTCTGTAAAACCCTTTCTTTTGTTCTCGCGGTTTTTGACGCGGACTAGACCACATTCTTTTCGAAATTGAGTGAGTACCAATAGCGTATTCCAATAGGCTCTACTAATCATATGATATAGGCATTATTAGGTCGGTGCATACATTCGTTCGCTTTATTGATAGAAAGTGTTTATTACAAATATAAATATATTTCATACTTTTCAAGGCTGGCGTTCCAATGTGCGGCCGGCGACTGCGACCGGCGACGGTCCCACTAGTGCAAGGGAGAAACAGATGCATACTTCTCCCTTGCACAAGTGGGACCGTCGCCGGCCGTAGTCGTCGGCCGCACATTGGAACGCCAGCCTTGAAAGGAAAACATTTTTTTTCAATATTTATATTTTTTTGTCACTTTTCTGGCACCTAGATGAACTGGTAAATTTGCCAATTATAACAAAGCGTGTATCAATATATTGATACAAAGTGTTTTTTAAAAATATATAAATATATTTCCAATTATAACAAACCATGTTTTGGAAACACATTCATTTCTTTTACTTTGTGTTTTAATGCGGTACGTCAATGAAGACATTTAAAATTATTTTAACATCAGATACTTCAAATGATAAATTCTGTTATTGTTATTCAATTCGCCTTTTTATGTAGTATAAAAATATATGGAAATTCTTCAAAGGATTGCTTGTTTGAATGAAGAGAGAGTTTAGATACAGCAAGCGGCCTGACGCCGTATTGCCAAAGAATAGGAACTCTCTTATATCTGTAATAAACACTTTGTATCAATAAAGCGAACGAACGTATGCGCTAAACACGCGTTGCAATATCAAAATAGAAGCACCCGCTGACGTATTGGGTACTAGAAAAGGTGGGCCATAAGGTGCGTATCGACTTTGCGAGGATTCCTCGCGAGGCACGCCTCGCGGAGTTGGATATGTGGAAATTGCATACCGCGATCATGATCACTTTGCGAAACAGCCTCGCGCGGAAGCGTCTAGGCCGAATTTCCTAGCCGCGATCTGCGGAGGCCAGACACCAGCCGCGCAGCGTTCGGGATCCCACTTGATTTCGAGCATTTGAAATGGTCTATGTGTGTAGTAGTAGAGCAAAATACAACCTGCTATAATATACAACTAAGTAAATTTCATACCAAGAAGGGTCTAACTATTATCAAATCAAAAGGCAATTCCACAAATTATTGAAACATTAAATATTTGACACGTATTTTCTTTTATCGGCAATCATCCATATCTGGAGGTGAAAAACACGTTTGCCCCAATATCTCGGAAAATATGCACCATATATGTAGAATAATCTGTTAGGCGAAACTGATGTACTTTTTTATAACGAATCCAGTCACGCAATCAGATTCGTAATATATCAAATGTTATATATTAAAAATGACTCATTTTTTACTCCTTCTTCTTATAAATTGTTGGTTCATTTTGGCGTTTTGTCAACATAAACTAAAGACCAAACTGTGAAATACGGATACGTAGAATTCTTCAATTTCGACTGTTTAGTAAAAACTAAATACACTATATTGAACTCGCTACGCGTAGGGAACCTCAGGTGTAAAATTTGAGTACATTTCGGGTCTAATGGAAACAGATGTTTCCAAAGAACTAGCCAGGTTAATCGGCCAGAGCGTCTCATTAGAGTCGCGGTTTATGATCGTATTGTCCCGCACTTCGACGACGGACAACAGTGCTTACGGGTGGGAAGTCACCATTTACCTGTACCTGCCATCCGCTGACAGAGCAATACCTATACGGATTAACGAAAAGGGACGCTTTTTATTATATTTTCAAATTTTATTATATTTTGGACCTTCATATTGTGTTCTGTATTTTGCCTTTATGATGTGTCCTTAATTATCCCAAACGAAGCAGCCTCTGGGAGGTAACAGTTGTGAGCGAAGAGAAAATTCATTTATCGTTTATGGTCGGCAATTTGGTATTTTCAAAGACGGCTTCGACAACATCTGGTTGCCAGATATTCAAAGGATAATCAAAAACGTAACTTTGCCGTTTTTAAGAATTCACATATTATTCGCTGTGAACAAAAGCGTGACTTTTTATTAATCCGCGGGTGTCCGCGGGAACAGTAAACAGCTGGATATTTCCTAACGTATTGGAGATAAAAAAAATTATTTATATGCAACTGCATAGTTCGTGTGGGCAAATTTACTAGCGCAGATGAATTTTTTTTTTTGATTATTATTTTAAGATATATTTCCCCAACATGCGATTTTTGCTCTTGCGGCCGTGAGGCACCTTTGATTATGTTAAAAACCCGACAGTCGCCTCGCACGCAAGGCACGTGAGGACTGGACCCTCCAGTGCCTCACCGAATTTGATGGCTCTCGACCTTCGAAAGGGTTGGAATACCATTAAAAAGTCAGAAATGTCCAGGATTTCCGAATTTCTCATCAGATTTTTGCGAAAACGACGCCAATCGATTCCTTATGTTTCGCCGATGAAACTAACACCAAGAACGACATAATTCAGACCATAATGAAGGAGATTCCATGACAAATCGAATTATATCACTTGAAGCTGACTTGGTTAAAAATAGTTAGATTTACATGAAATTTGGTATGATTCTCTTCGGAAAAACATAAGGAATCCATCGGTGTCACTTCCATATCGATACGATAAAGAATAAAGAATTATTTTATTTCTGAAACACGTATGAATCCTCGGCCGACCTCGGAAAATCTGGGTCGACCCCCCGCAGTCAAGGGTGAAATATCCATTACAACGTATTAAGAAGTGATTTTCTTCATCGTATCGAGAGGGAAATGACGCCAATATATTCCTTATGTTTTTCCGAAGAGAATCATACCAAATTTCATGTAAATCGAACTACTTTTAACCAAGTCAGCTTCAAATGATATAATTCGATTTGTCATGGAATCTCCTTCATTATGGTTTGAATTACGTCGTTCTTGGTGTTAGTTTCATCGGCGAAACATAAGGAATTGATTGGCGTCGTTTTCGCAAAGATTTGATGAGAAATTGGGAAATCTTGGACATTTCTAACGTTTTGATGGTATTCCAACCCTTTCGAAGGTCGAGAGCCATCAAATTCGGTGAGGCACTGCGGAGGCTTGTCCTCGCTACGGGATACCAGGCCACATCCATTGTCGGGCGTAGCTCCAGAATCACCCTGTATTACTATGGAGAGGTCGAAAGTTGGCGCCCGCGAGGTATGCGGTCCGATTAGGTCATAATATAATTTACTCCCTATGGTATACCTTCTCACGCACGGAATACGTCAACGCGTGCTTTGTTTTAATATTCGAGCGAACAGGAGGAACCTTCTCCCTCTTGACGAAATCGAGGGGGAAATTCCCACATCTGGTTGCCAGAAATTAACCAGGCTGATCAGCCAGAGTGTCTTGCCTGAGTCGCGGTTAATAGCCGTACCGTCCCGCGAGTCGGTGGTTCACAACGGTAGATACCTGCTACCCACCGATAGAGCAATATACGGATTAGCTCAGACTGAAGAATCCCTAAAAGTCTTAAAGACGGCACCATGTTCTTGATTGCCCTTTAGAATGCTGGCAGCCAGATGTTGTCGAAGCCGTCTTCGAAAATACCAAATTGCCGGGCATAAACGATAAATGAATTTTCTCTTCGCTCACAACTGTTATCTCCCAGAGACTGCTTCGTTTGGGATAATAAAGGTCCAAAATATAATAAAATTTGAAAATACAATAAAAAGCGGCCTTTTCGTTAATCCGTATGTCAGCGGGTGGTAGGTACACATGACGACTTCGCAACCGTACGCACCGTTGTCGACCGTCCAAGTGCGGGGCAATCAGATCATACACCGTGAATCTGATGAGACACTCTGGCCGATCAATTTGGCTATTTTTTCGCAAACCACTGTTTACATTCGGCCGGAAATATAATAAAATTTGACATCCTTTACAATAATGTATACCAGATTTCACTGTACAGTGAAATACCAAGCAGCGGCACCAATTCGTGTAAACAGATGAGGACCGTATCATCCGAAAAGAGGCCGAAGTCCTTATCTCTACACATTTCTGTTGATATCAATTTTACAACTATGCTGCTGCGCGAAGGTGGCATCATGTCTTGCATAGGAACACAGGACCAAACGGGGTAATCCTCTGGCTACGCGTGGCCAGCCTGTGTCGGCTTCCCTTCGAATTGAAGAAGGATACCTTATGGCTTGATTATATACACGCGCTCGAATAGTAAAACAAAAACACGCGCGACATATCGGGTGCAAGAAAAGATGGGCCACAGGAATGTCATTATATTTGCACCAATCGGACCTGCATTCCTTGCAGACGCAAAGTTTTCAACTCTTCATAGTGACATATCCCCCCCTATGACCAACCATTCCTTGCATCCAAAACGTCGCGCGTACTTTTATTGGGATATTCGAGCGCGTGCATATACCCGAGAGATAAGTGATCTATCTCGAATTTGTAGGGACGATGACGCAGGCGGAACCAACCGCAGTCAGCGAACTACCTCTTTTCTTCCTGTGCCTGAACGCAAGTTGTACTGGTACTTCTTCAGAGTAATTTCGTTTCCTACCTCCTTGCCAGGGAAACATTCTTCGATCTAACATAAGAACATCTTGTTTTGCTCATCGTGCGGGCCACAAGATTAATTTTCGCCCCGGTCAGCGTTCGGAACATAGTTATAATTTATTTATACTGCAGCAGAGGGTGTAGCTTGTAGCAATTGAGGATTAAACCTAAAAACTGTTCTGCAGTTCTACAAGTTATTTGGCAAATGTTTTCTAATTACTTTATATCGTGTTGGGGACCAAATGTCTAGTGTTGTAAACCGGTAGTAAACTGTGGCCCGCTAACAGTTCCTTTTAGGGCATCAGGCTGATGACTACATCATGGGACTCACGCCCGGGGAAAACCAAGAAAATCGTGTTCTTATTGTATTACTGTATTTTTCCACCTCTATGCCTACGATTTGCGGAGGTGTGATTTCTCCCGACCAATAATATTTTGAGTGTCGCGCAAAACCTCCCCTCCAAGAGGGTATACACCCTGAAGGGAAAAATATTTAAACTGCGACTTGCAGCGACAGTTCGTCAGTACGGAAAACATATTTGTGCGTTTCACATCAGTGAAAAGTGCTCCAGAGTTTATCCCGTGTATTAGTGTGTGTCAGTGTGTCTGAAATGACCCCCAAGTTACCACCAGTACTGTTTTCGCATGCGGAGGATGAAAGATTGATACACGCGGTATCAACTTATCCTGTGATTTACAATACCAGTAGGAATCTGTGGAAAGAAATATCCGCCAAAGTAGAGAGAACAGGTAATGTATCCTTAAATTATATTTATTTGCATTAATCATCAACTAGGGCTAATAATGCAATCGAAGAGTAATTTTTTTATAATTAAAGTACCTACAGTCCGCGAAATTTCCATACGTCCACCTGAAATTTATTTCTAATAACTGATAAATTATAAGAGCTCTTTCACACGGGGATACATGTATGCGATACTTGTATCGTGAGCTGCATACGATTTCATTCACATGGCGATACACGTAGTGATGGGCTCAAGACCGATCGAATCGAATCTATGACACAATGTCGTGAATCGTTTCGAATCTCATTAGTCATGGTCGCCAAGCAAATCGAATCGCTTCGAATCTGTACAGAAATTTCGAATCGCTTCGACTGTTATTCAAAACAAAAATTTCTTGAAAGTCTTGATAGGTCTTGAAAGTCGTGACAGTTCGAGGTTCGGGAACCCGAGCTTCGGAACGAGTCGGAAATATGCGGGGGGGATTCTCGTAATTAAAAAGTAACACTGGACATAACCCATGTTTTTCAACGTTCGCCGTTAAAAAGTATCGAGGCAATTTTGAGGTACATATAACTTACAGTGACAAAGTTTTTCCTTAATATACAAGGAAGTTTTTTACCAATTTTCATACTGATTAATAAATAATTGTAGAAGATATGACGATTGTCCAAAAATGTGTGTTAACGATGCATGACAACGATCTGAATGTTTCTCTAGTACCAAGGAACCTACAAAAATATATTATTCAATTATTTCAGTTAGTGATTGTAAGAAAAGGTGGAAAAATATTAGGGACACAAAGAAGAGGGAAGGGAAATGCGGCACAGGGTCGGCAGCCAAGACCAAAAAGGAATGGCCGCTGAAGAGCCTGTTGTTGTTTATGGACAAGGTCCCGTTTGAGAGGAGGCAAGTATTTTTTACACACACTATGAGTTTTGAAATACGATCAATTTCAAAATTTTCAAAAAATTATTTTATTTATTATATTGTAGTACCCACAGTAATGTGGAAGACATTACTCAAAACCCTCGAGAATACGAGGTCATTGAGACTGCGGCCTGCTGGGAAGGTGTTCCTCCGGAGGATTCACAAACACCGCAAGTGAATATCCCGGAAGCCATAGGGAGTATCTCTCCTTCCACGAGCCGGTCAGGCATAGGAGACCCGGAAATACTGCCAGAGGAGGGGAACACCGAAGATGTCGCTCCATCAAAGAAACGGCCAAGTGGAGGGAATACAAGTGGGGTCAAAAAACGGCAAAAAACAGATTCCACTCCCGTCATTAGTGCCTGGAAACAAAGGGCTCTGGAGCGCGAAAATCTGCTGTCTCATATTAATGAGTCCAGAGACGAGGATGGTGATCCCACCATGCTATTTTTTAAGAGTATGGGGGCTTTAGCGAAAACCTTCCCGCCGAATATACTTTGCAGTGCCAAGGCGTCCGTATTTAAAATAATGCACGACTTGGAAGCCGCACTGGCCCACGACACCTCTGCTTCTAGCAGTGGGACACAATTACCAAGTTCTCGCTAAGGAGTGATCACCGTGGGGTTTTAGTCGGTAAAAATCCGACACTACCTCGATCTCCCACCCCAGGATGCCGAGGTGTCTATGAAGATTTCCCCACGCTAAAAAAAAAAAAAAAAAAATAGCGTGCCTGTGAAAACTGGTAGTCGGGTTGTAATTAATCTCGTTTAAATCAATTTTTAAACTGCAATTTTCTACGAGATATGCAACTTCAAACTCAATAGCATTAGAAAATCGATTTTTTTAGAAAAAACTGAAAATTATTTTACGATTTATTGTCGGTGTAACAAGATAATCTGTCAATGTTAGTATTATTTAATATGCTCGAAATTCATATTTATATTAATTGCATTACTTTTGAAATATTTGTACAACTATGGTAGATAAAAATAACAAGACCTATATATGTTTTTCTTTCTTTGAGCGAATAATAGTCGTATATAAAGCGAGATCAAATTTCGATTTTTTTGGACTTCATTACTACATATTCGATGCGCAAACAAAGAAATGATTGTTTGAATTTTACGAATTTTTGCATTATATTTTGCATGTCATTATACCACTGTAGAAATTAGAGCTCCGGATGTGCGCTATCAGAACTCGTGGCAGAATCATCTGAAATAAAAAACTAAAAATATTCTTAAAATATTTGTGAATGGTTATTGCCGTACGCACAAGGAGTAATTTTGGATCACCCATTCTTCTTTTATGAATAGATGTATGCGTGGAACAACATGCTTCTTTGCAACATTGTTTTTAAACATGTGCTAAAAATCGTCGGATTGTTTGTTTGCAATGAAGACGGGTAAGGCGATATTTTAAGAATATTTTTAGTTTTTTTATTTCAGACAATTATGTCACGAGTCGATGGCGCCCATGAAGAGCTCTAATTTCTACAGTGGTACAATGAATGCTGTATATCTAATGCAAAAATTAATAAAGTTCAAACAATATTTTTTTCGTCTGTTATCAGTTATCGTCATTTGTTTCTCGGGAGGGGGGTTGAATCTGGAGGTTATGCACGTTTTCGCTCCTGCCAAGCTCTCTCAGTTGATGTTTTCGGCATGATAAACACTAATTGTATTAAAAATAATACACAAACATAATAACATGCACGAAGTATTATTTAAACACAAATGTGAGTACGTTATTATGTTATAACGAATAAATGAGGAACGCAGCGAATTCACTCACGAATTCAAGGAGTGGGTGCAGCGCAGGACTGTCAGGGAAATCCCTATCGTAGTGGAGGGGGAACACCTACATTGGCGTCGATGGTTTGTGACTTTATTGCCTTTGGGTTAGGACCTCTCCCAACCTTTGCTAAAACGACACTCGTTATTGCGACTTCGAGGTGAAAACATCGCGAGAGAACAAATTCGTAGTGTGGTGATAATTTCATTGTGCCGTGGAATGAGTTGGAAGTTGTTGCTTGCCCTGGTGCTGCAAGAAGAAGAAGACGATGACGCGCTTCTGGTGGATCATTTTGAAGGAAGGACAAGGAAGAGGAAAAGGAAGGAAGTGAAGGCCGTGTACAAGGCTCGCCATACCGAGGGCTATTCAAGCATCCTAATAGCCAATCATCTATTGGAAGATGACCAAGCCTTCAGACAATTTTTTAGGCTAAGCAAGGAGCAGGTGGATTTTGTTTTAAATATGGTTGGAAAAGATTTAACGAAACAACCGTGTAGGAGAGTGAAATCTCCAATTTCCCCCCAGGAAAAGTTGCTCCTCACATTAAGGTAAGTTAATTTTTCCAAGACGTATTTTATTTTTTCGTAACGTAATTTTATTATAGTACCAGTTTTATATTTTGACTGTAGTTAATACAAAGTATTTAAGGTCTGGGTTAGGGTACTAGCTAAGGTCTCATAATAATCACGTTCCGCAGAGTGATTTTCACGTCCATATGTTGTACGCTCTCACTCCATATTTGGTGGGTTCCCGGGGACATCACAGTCATAGATCATTAATCAATTGAAGCAAAGAAGCGTTTGCTTTCAAAATGAATTACGGCGGAAATTTTTTAACCATCATCGCCATACTTTTAAAAAAGATCGAAGCAGAGTCGCAATCCATTGATTTGCTGATTGATACTGCCTATTAGTTTTTTTCTTGCGATAGCTCTTGTTTCCAAAACATCCAGTCCAGTGCTGGAATCATTTCTGTGCGTTTTTGACACTGAACTGGAGGTATTGCTTGATCTTCTTCCCCTTGAAATAGGAATATTCATCTCTGACTGTGTTTTTATAACACCTTCATACCTTGCAGGAGTTTTTAGAATATCCATCAATGTTTGTGGAATGTCGGTATCCGTACTGCTTCTAATCTGTTGAACCTTTTCGCTTCCTTCTATATTACGGCGGGTACTATGATAAAATATATCAATTAAATTTTTTAAATTTATTATACTTTATAACTCATAGTGTGTTCAAAACAAACTTGCCTCCTTTTTGCAGGTTCCTTGCTACTGGGGAAACATTCCAATCCCTGTCATTTGCATTCCGAATTTCGCCAGGGTATATCGGCAGAATTATAAAAGATGCTCTTAAACATCTATGCCGCAGATTAGTACCAACATTTCTGCCGCAGCCCAGTGGATCAAATTTCAAAAAAATTGCTCAGCAATTCTCTGCCAAATGGAATTTTCCAAATTGCATCGGAGCAATCGATGGGAAGCACATTAGGGTAGTGTGTCCCAAAAATAGCGGATCGCTGTTTTTCAATTACAAGAATTATTTCTCGATCGTGTTATTAGCATTAGTCGATGCCGACTATAAATTTATTGCAATTGACGTCGGCTCCTATGGAAAAGAAGGGGACAGTGGGATACTCGAAAAATCGGTGATGGGTCGACAGATTCGGACGGGAACATTCAATTTTCCCACGGAGAAGGCACTGCCAGGATCTGGTATAGTGTTGCCGCACGTCATCGTGGGTGACGAAGCCTTCAGACTCACGAAGCACATGATGAAGCCGTATCCCAAGAATCAAGCTGCGGAAGATGAGACCAAAAAAATTTTCAATTATCGTTTGTGCAGAGCACGAAGGGTCTCGGAGAATGCGTTCGGACTGTTGTCGCAGTGTTTCCGGATATTCTATTCCCCCATCGCGGTATTGCCGGACACGACGGATTCCATCGTCACAGTAACGTGCTGCCTGCACAATTTGTTGCGTGACGAATATATCCAAAATAATAGTGAAAATCACCGAAATTCAGAAGCAGAATTGCCAACGGGCAATATGATACCGTTGGGTAGACCAGGAGGCTTTGGAAATATAGAAGGCTTCGAAGTACGGACCAAATTTCGACAATACTTCAACGCACCAGAAGGGTCTGTAGCGTGGCAGCAAAACTGTCTGTAAAGTGGCGTAAGAATATAATCCCACAGCTGTAAGCTGTATTTAGAGAACGTTTAGCAGCAACCTTAAGGTAATTTTTCATTTTTAAATTAATATTACATACCCATCGTTTGTGTGTCATTGTGTAAATGAATTCATTTAATTGTTTATACAGGGTTTTCCAAAAATGCCAGAGTCCCTTAAGAGGTGTGACTCGTGGGATGATTTGGAACAACTTTTCCCGTAGCGAAAATGTTCTCCGAGGCTTTGTTAACGAGCTATTAAGACCTAACCCCCAACCAATCAGAGTGCGAGTCTGCCAGCCGATCTGCCGCGGTAGTGCTGGGCGTGTACTACGAACAAGGAAGTCTGTCTGCATCGAAGGAAATTGTGAAAAGTAGCAAATGAAAAAGATGTAGCAATTGCAGCTTGAACACCCGTGTCACTGAATCACTGTACCGAGCATAGTCATTGACGCACACGCGTATTGCACAGCTAATCCCAAGTATATGACCTAGCCCAAGCGTAACAGGTATATTAACGTCACAACCAAATTCTATATTGAAAAGTAATATTGGAATTTGCATTCGTAATTATTCAATTGCTAAGTTACTATTCGTTTTTATGGTTACTTAGTTTTTCCTTAACAATGTTTTAGATTTTTGGCGGCTGGAATGTCTTCTCGAGCATCGGACACTACATAATTTTGTGCTTTGTGAAGATAACAGCAACAACAATGGCATATATGCGGAAAATATTTCATCATGAAATAGTGTGCAGCTGAGTCTTGAGTCACTGGTTTCGAGACAGTTTTGTTGCCACGCTACAGCCCCTTCTGGTGCGTTGAAGTATTGTCGAAATTTGGTCCGTACTTCGAAGCCTTCTATATTTCCAAAGCCTCCTGGTCTACCCAACGGCATCATATTGCCCGTTGGCAATTCTGCTTCTGAATTTCGGTGATTTTCACTATTATTTTGGATATATTCGTCACGCAACAAATTGTGCAGGCAGCACGTTACTGGGACGATGGAATCCGCCGTGTCCGGCAATACCGCGATGGGGGAATAGAATATCCGGAA
The DNA here is from genome assembly GCA_947577245.1 of Andrena bucephala. NCBI lineage: Eukaryota > Metazoa > Arthropoda > Insecta > Hymenoptera > Andrenidae > Andrena > Andrena bucephala. Next base: position 13,860,561 of record OX387716.1, on the reverse strand, counting down.
ACACTGCGACAAGGGGTCCGAACGCATTCTCCGAGACCCTTCGTGCTCTGCACAAACGATAATTGAAAAATATTTTGGGCTCATCTTCCGCAGCTTGATTCTTGGGATACGGCTTCATCATGTGCTTCGTGAGTCTGAAGGCTTCGTCACCCACGATGACGTGCGGCAACACTATACCAGATCCTGGCAGTGCCTTCTCCGTGGGAAAATTGAATGTTCCCGTCCGAATCTGTCGACCCATCACCGATTTTTCGAGTATCCCACTGTCCCCTTCTTTTCCATAGGAGCCGACGTCAATTGCAATAAATTTATAGTCGGCATCGACTAATGCTAATAGCACGATCGAGAAATAATTCTTGTAATTGAAAAACAGCGATCCGCTATTTATGGGACACACTACCCTAATGTGCTTCCCATCGATTGCTCCGATGCAATTTGGAAAATTCCATTTGGCAGAGAATTGCTGAGCAATTTTTCTGGAATTTCTGGGCTGCGGCAGAAATGTTGGTACTAATCTTCGGCATAGATGTTTAAGAGCATCTTTTACAATTCTGCCGATGTACCCTGGCGAAATTCGGAATGCAAATGACAGGGATTGGAATGTTTCCCCAGTAGCAAGGAACCTGCAAAAAATATAGCCAACCGCAGCGGGTATGTTACCGTCACAACAAAATTCTACAGTGTGTCCGCGGGAAAGCTATACAGCCGGCTTCCTCCTAAACTATTGGAGATAAAAATATAAAAAAAATAGGGAATTCGAGGGGGCCAATTAATTATCGCAAACGAATTTTTTGATCGATTATTATTTTAAAAGATACGATGGTCAAGTCCGGTTTTTCAAATGGAACTATTTTTTTTTAACACCTGAGATGATAGTGCGTTCCAAGACAAATTCAATAAGCTTTAATGTATACACTTTATTTTCACTGGTTTTTAAGATATTGCGCTTGCAAATTTACTGATTTTCACTGGAAGAAAACTGTCTGGTATAGCACGGACCGGGGACGGTCTTACTGGTTCCACGGGTGGCACTGCCTTTTGAAATAGATACCTACCTGCCAAAGGTCTACGCCAGGCCCAAAGGCTGGACAATTTTTTTCCGTCAGAAATGCTACTTAGGTAGGTACATCTGCGGTATATTTATTTCGCACTTGTTTCTACGCTCGGATAGCCGGTTCTTTTGGGAGGGATGCAAGTTCGATTGGTTAGGTTAGGAGAAGTGAAAGTTGCTAGACTAAATTTTAATCATAGGGAGCAGATTGTATCAGAACCATTCGGATTTGCATTCCTCACAAACGGCTGCTCTCTTGGAGAGGCCCTCTTCACAGCAATGCCCACCTTCTCTCGCACGGAATACGTTAAGGCTTGCTTTTGTTCTGATATTGAAGCTCGTGTTTATACTCGAGAGGACCACGCGTCGACAGCGGGCTACCCCTTTTCTTACTGTGTCTCTCCACGAGACGTGCTGACGGTGGATTGTAGGAGCGTAGATATCTGGATGCCAGTTATTGAATTCAGGAGACGATAGAAACATTTTATTACAAAACACACATGTACTATAATTAAAGTAAATCGTATTCCTCTCGGGCAGGAGTACTGATAATGCTCGAACTTGCGCCCCACTTCGCGCAGACCAATTACACGGAGGGTAGTCGGGTCACACACTGCCCAAATGTGTGATGCGCTGGCACCCCGTGGCGAGGACAGACCTTCGCATTGCCTCACCCGATTTTTATGGCTTTTTCCGGAAAAAGGTACGAATCCTGGGCCGAACGTAGCGAATTGAGGTCGAGCCCCCGCAGTCGAGGGTGAAATATCCATTTGAGCGTATTAAGAAATTCTTTGCTTCGTCGTATCGAAAGGGAAGTGGTGCCAATGGATTCCTTATGTTTTTCTGACGAAAATCATACCAAATGTCATGCAAATCGGACTACTTTGACACAAGCAATTTGTATTCCTTATGTAAGAGTTGTCCGATTTCCACGACACTTGGCATGATTTTCATCGGAAATCCCCAAGGAATCTATCTGCGACACTTCCATATCCATACGATAAAAAATAAAGAATTATTTTATTTCCTAACCAGATACAGGGTAATTATGGAGCAACGCCCGTCAAGGAGATGCGGCGGCCTGGTACCCCGTGGCGAGGACAGTCCTTCGCTGTGCCTCACCCGATTTTTATGGCTCTTTTCGGAAAAAGGTACGAATCCTGGGCCGAACGTAACGAATTGAAGTCGACCCTCCGCAGTCGAGGGTGAATTATCCATTTGAGCGTATTAAGTAACCCTTTTCTTCATCGTATCGAAAGGGAAGTGACGCCAATGGATTCCTTATGTTTTTCTGACGAAAATCGTACCAAATGTCATGCAAATCGGACTACTTTGACACAAGCTATTTGTATTCCCTATGTAAAAGTTGTCCGATTTACACGACATTTGTAATGATTTTCATCGGAAAACCCCAAGGAATCCATCGGCGACACTTCCATATCCATACGATAGGGAATAACGAATTGTTTTATTTCTTAAAAAGGTAGGTACAGGCTGATTCTGGTGCTGCGCCCGTCACCCCGTGGCGAGGACAACACCCCGCAGTGACCATAGAATTTTATGGCTCTTTTCGGAAAAAGGTACGAATCCTGGGCCGAACGTAACGAATTGAAGTCGACCCTCCGCAGTCGAGGGTGAAATATCCATTTGAGCGTATTAAGAAACTCTTTTCTTCATCGTATCGAAGGGGAAGTGACGCCAATGGATTCCGGGCGTTCTCCCGATTAAAAGCATGCCAAACATCATGAAAATCGGACTATTTTTACATAAGGAATACAAATAGCTTGTGTCAAAGTAGTCCGATTTGCATGACATTTGGTATGATTTTCGTCAGAAAAACATAAGGAATCCATTGGCACCACTTCCCTTTCGATACGATGAAGAAAGGGGTTTCTTAATACGCTCAAATGGATAATTCACCCTCGACTGCGGAGGGTCGATTTCAATTCGTTACGTTCGGCCCAGGATTCGTACCTTTTTCCGAAAAGAGCTATAAAATTCTATGGGCACTGCGGGGTGTTGTCCTCGCCACGGGGTGACGGGCGCAGCACCAGAATCAGCCTGTACCTACCTTTTTATGAAATAAAACAATTCGTTATTCCTTATCGTATGGATATGGAAGTGTCGCCGATGGATTCCTTGGGGTTTTCCGATGAAAATCATTATAAATGTCGTGTAAATCGGACAACTTTTACATAGGGAATACAAATAGCTTGTGTCAAAGTAGTCCGATTTGCATGACATTTGGTACGATTTTCGTCAGATAAACATAAGGAATCCATTGGCGTCACTTCCCTTTCGATACGATGAAGAAAAGGGTTTCTTAATACGCTGTAATGGATAATTCACCCTCGACTGCGGATGGTCGACTTCAATTCGCTACGTTCGACCCAGGATTCGTACCTTTTTCCGGAAAAAAAGCCATAAAAATCGGGTGAGGCACAGCGAAGGTCTGTCCTCGCTACGGGGTGCCAGCGCATCTCCTTGACGGACGTTGCTCCAGAATTACCCTGTATCATTTGGGCAGTGTGTGACCCGACTACCCTCCGTGTAATTGGTCTGCGCGAAGTGGGGCGCAAGTCCGATCATTATCAGTACTCCTGCCCGAGAGGAATACGGTTTACTTTAATTATAGTACATGTGTGTTTTGTAATAAAATGTTTCCATCGTCTCCTGAATTCAATAACTGGCATCCAGATATCTATGCTCCTACAATCCACCGTCAACACGGCTCGTGGAGAGACACAGGAAGAAAAGGGGTAGCCCGCTGTCGACGCGTGGTCCTCTCGAGTATAAACACAAGCTTCAATATCAGAACAAAAGCAAGCGTTAACGTATTCCGTGCGAGAGAAGGTGGGCATTGCTGTGAAGAGGGCCTCTTCAAGAGAGCAGCCGTTTGTGAGGAATGCAAATTCGAATGGTTCTGATACAATCTGCTCCCTATGATTGAAATATAGTCTAGCAGCTTTCACTCCTCCTAACCTAACCAATCGAACTTGCATCCCTCCCAAAAGAACCGGCCATCCGAGCGTAGAAGCAAGTGCGAAATAAAAGTAACGGTGCGCTTCTCGATACCGCAGATGTACCTACCTAAGTAGCATTTCTGACGGAAAAAAATTGTCCAGCCTTTGGGCCTGGCGTAGACCTTTGGCAGGTAGGTATCTATTTCAAAAGGCAGTGCCACCCGTGGAACCAGTAAGACCGTCCCCGGTCCGTGCTATACCAGACAGTTTTCTTCCAGTGAAAATCAGTAAATTTGCTAGCGCAATATCTTAAAAACCAGTGAAAATAAAGTGTATACATTAAAGCTTATTGAATTTGTCTTGGAACGCACTATCAACTCAGGTGTTCAAAAAAAATAGTTCCATTTGAAAAACCGAACTTGACCATCGTATCTTTTAAAATAATAATCGATAAAAAAATTCGTTCGCGCTAAATAATTGGCCCCCTCGAACCATGCAGTTCCCTATTTTTTTTATATTTTTATCTCCAATAGTTTAGGAGGAAGCCGGCTGTTTAGCTTTCCCGCGGACACACTGTATAATAAATTGACACAGAAAAAAAAATATTTCGAACGTTACAGTCACACTGAGTAAATGTAACCCACAGACTACCTTTCCAATAAGTTTACTCTCCTGCTTCTGGAATACTAGTGATTCTCGGGGGGATTTGTAGCAAAGGTATCAGACTTTTTTCCCCGAAAGCCCTAACTCCCCATACTTTACCGTCCAGAAATGTCAGGTGTTTTCCGGGCGAACTGGATTAGCGTAACCCACTGTGGTCTCCGAGGGTTAATGAATTACTAATAAAAGATGATTTTTATCGCAAATGACTGATCATTAATTTAAACAAAACGATATTCGGCTACTTCCCTTACTATTCGACTTTTCCTTATAACTTGAAAACTGAATGTTTCCCCAACGTGCGACTTAAAACACTAATTAAGTACCAAAAAAACAGTTTTCAATTTTTTATCACGATTGAGTTAAAAAATAGAAAACACAAATTAATAGATGTAAAAAATATTAAATTATACATCACTAGAAAGGAATAGGTTTATCCTATTTTTTGCCACAAATTTCATTCCGATATCTGAAAAGAAACACCCAAATGTCATTGCCTTCTTCAATCTGGCAGATAAACAGAGCACGATGTACATATAAAAAAAAGGCTAGTCTTTCACTGTCTTCGACGGTCCTCGAGACCTCATACGACAATAGACCCTTTTTTCAAGTGCTCGAAAAGGTCCTATGCGGCGCGTCGTTGCACTGGTGGGGCCATGGCGTTGACGCTTAGGTATAGGAAATACCATTTCCGACGACGCCAGTCGCAGTCGCTTGGCGGCTGTAGCCGCCAGCCGCGGTCGCTGGCGGCTGTAGCCGCTCATTGGAACGGCCAGCTTCAGAGTTGGGCAAAATGTAATCTAGTTACAAATTCCCAACTTACGATTAAAATGTAATTGTGCAATTGATTACACATTATTTTCTGCAATCGTTAATTTAGATAGTTGACAAAATTGTGATCAACTACTTAAATTTGATTCCAGAAAATAATGGGTAATCAATAACACAATTACATTTTAATCGTAAGTTGTAATTTGTAACTAGATTACATTTTGCCCAACTCTGACTCTTCTATTGCACTTTCAAATCCATTTTAATTGTGTTCAGTAGTTTCAATGTTCCTTCGACTCGTTTTTAGATGTCTGACAAAGGCCATGCAAATCCGAAAGGAGAAAAGGAAGTGACTCCGTCTGGGGGACGGAGTCCAACCAGCAGGCAGCCTCCGTCCCCAAGACGGAGACGAACAATTAGCCGGACTCCGTCGCGAAGACGGAGTCCAGGGGGGTGACACTCATAGAGGCTTGGAATGTAATCGCCGTATAGTACTCCTCCACAATGGTAGGCAGAGCTGTATGCAATTTAGTTTCAAGATTATCCACTAGATGGTGCTGACCACAGGTTGCATTTGCCGCAATTTTGTTGAATTCAGTTGAATTTGGCGGTTATTATTGACCGTTACGACCGTTACAGTTCAATCTGGTTCAATCCAAGCGTTGCCAAGCGTGATCAAGCGTGATCAAGCTAAGCAACACTAAGCAAAGCCAAGTCAAGCTCAAGTAGCATTCAGTATCGTGGTTTCGTGTGTGTTTAATTAGTTTTATTGATTAGTTTTGTATATTAAAAACTACAATCAATAGGTATGTATGTTAAGATACGTTAAAGTTAATATTCATTTTCACTATTCACAATCGCATCTGCGATTGTACGACCGTCAATTTCTTCAGTGGAATTATTTTTATTACCATACCAGTCAGCAAACTGTAGGAATATAAGAGATCCTTTATCAAATTTGTAGTCTTTCTGTCGACAAACATTTGTAGCATGTGTTGGGCAAAATCTGCTTGAACAGACTTGGCTGACTGGGACTGAAATTACTGCTTGCACTAACATCCTCATTTTCCATTAAATTTCTTCTAGCGATTTCGTAACTCATTGAAGCCACAACCTGATAGCGACTCGGATAAAGAACATTGCAAGACATCAGGATACAGGTCATAAACATCGAACTGGAACAAAGATAAGTGACATAGCATATTAAGTATGCGCACAGTGGTCCATACACTGCACGGAACAAGAGTCCGTACAGTACACAGGCATATTTTATTTATTTTCTAGAATCATCATAGCCAGCCACATGAAATGTGTGCCCGGGTGTGAAGATCGGACGTCAGCAAGACATCGATTTCCAAATCCAACTAAAGATGCAGCACGTTTTAACATATGGATCGAAGTAATTGGTAATCCCAAACTAGTGGAGGAAGACCCGATGCGTATCTACAGAAATGTTCGTGTATGCCATCTGCATTTCACGATCAAGGATAAATCTTCAAATATGTACTTGGTCCGTACAGCAATACCTTCTCAAAGGTTACCATCTATACAAGGTACGGAATGTGACTATTATTACTATATGAACAATTATTTTATACAATATAAAAATCATATTGTTTCATTAATGTTTCTCGCGGTGCATTATAAAACTATATAATATTACTAAATATATGTTACATAAATATTATAGTAGGCGTAATCTTAAGTTTTTCATCGCGTATTATGTAAAACATCATGTAAATTTTAGTTTTATATGTAGTCATAAAGACAATATGTCTGATATATTTATTACTAATATTATTAAGTATTGTATTTATAATTTTTGTAAAAATGAAAACAGTAAAGTGTCAAATAAGTAAATATAATAAAATATGTTGTATGTTTACAAGAAGTTTACTTTGTTCAATTTTTCTTTCCTTCAAAATAATTGACTGAGATACAGTTTCTGTATGACAGTGCACACTTTTAAATTGTATACAGAATGCTTACAAGATAATTGTGTGCAGTCATACAGAAATTGTATCTTAGTCATTTCTTCAGTTCAATTAATTTAAGTAAGGAGAACCGAACACAAGTTTTGAATTTGCCGCCCTCGATTAGTGTGGTCAGCACCATCTAGTGGATAATCTTGAAACTAAATTGCATACAGCGCTGCCTACCATTGTGGAGGAGTGCTATACGGCGGTTACATTCCAAGCCTCTATGAGTGTCACCCCCCTGACGGAGTCCGAGCAGGGAGCAGACTCCGTCCTCGCGACGTCCATGCCAGAGGACGAATATAGTCTTGGAACAATGTGACAATAAATAAAGAATTTTAAAAAAGTCTTCCTATATCTATTGCGAAGAAAAAAGATCTTCTGTATCTTTAAACAACTGAATTATTCCTGAATACTACAAGGTATTTATCAATAGCATACCATCAACAAAATCACAACGTGATGTAATTCAAATTCCCATGGACATTGACAAAAATGAAAACTACGAAAATGACAACTGCGAAAATGAAAACTAATAATTACTTTTTTATTCCTGTTACTTTCAAAATAAATATAATATTCAAGTGAGATTATTTCCAGTAGTATTCCTTTCGTTCATTTTTATACAATATCATTCGGTATAGTATGTCCTCCTCTGTACTTGGTTACATATAGCATGTCCATCTTCCAAGTATTATTATCGAATTATTATTATAATTTTGCAGATTCTAACTTATACTACTAATTACATAGTTTCAGTGATACCTACGTATATTACATATATATGATAATACAATAATGCAAAAAGTATTTCTTTATAAAGTACCATTGAATGTTTGAACCTGTTTTTCTCAAAAAACGCTAAAAGTGCACATACAATATGTGTGCGCTAAGCCATCGATGTACAATAGGAAAAATTTATTTGCAGGTTATTCCGTTGTTGCTCTAACTGTCTCAATTACTATAACATAAATACGACAGCGATTTCAAGTGATGCATGTGTTACGGTAAAAGCTTTAGTAAATGTATTCATTCCCAGCAGTTACTAGTCAATGTATGCCTAAAATGCATATAACCTAACCTACAATCGTCCGAAAATGCATGCATTGACTGTATCACGCTTTTACTGTGGCTCGTGTATCCAGCTAACGCTTCAGTTTTGCTATGATTCCACGTTGGCAGTCCTCCCGAGTAGGCGCCATCTCGTGTCCACTAGCTCAACTAAATTTGTCATGTGACTTGCTCAGTATTGTCGCCAATATGGCGGAACTCGTATTTGGGAATGCAATCACGGGGATACGCTTTTCGTCCTTATATGAGCAGATTTTGAGCTGGGTGAGGTCTCATTCGAAAGAGGAAGGTTCCTCCTCTTTCGATTAAGACTTCGCCCAGCCCAAAATTCGCTCATATAAGGACAAAAAGCGTATTCTACTAAACCCATGTTTCGGGCCAGATTGTGTCGGTATACAGCGCGCTGCATTACCCGTGTCTACCCCCTTAAGCCGGATACGGACCACACGCACTGCGCAAAACTGCATGGGACTGCGCGAACTCAGCGCAGCCGTGCAAGACACCGCAATAGCATTGTTCATGTTTGCAGTTCTTCCACAACAAGTCTATAGAAAGATTGTTGCAGCATCCGTTCAAACTAAATGCACACGAACGCGCTCTTTCCCTTGATGTGACGGTGTCCATTGAATTGTCAGGCAATTCCCTACGCCTGAACATTGGTAGGTAGGTATCAGTTTCAACAGGAAATGCCCAACGCATGCCACCCGTGGCGCAAACAAGAGCACCACCGGTGATTGTTGTTCCAGCGAGTTTTCTTCCATCAGTAAATTTGCAAGCGCAATATCTCGAAAACGAGTGGAAATAAGGTATATACATTAGAGGTTATTGAATTTGTTTTGGAACGCACTATCAAGTATCTCTAAAGAAAACATTCCATTTAAAAAACTGAACTTGACCATCGTATCTTTTAAAATAATAATCGAAGAAAAAAATTGACTGCGCAAATAAATTTGCCCCGTCGAACCACGTAATTCCATATAAATATTTTTTTTTAGTTCCAATACGTTAGGAGATATTCGGCTGTTCAGTGTTCCTGCGGACACACTGTATGGATTTTAATGTGGTTATAAATATTGCAAGGGAACCTGGTCTGGCGACGTACAAGCATCCTGGATTATCGTGTCGGCGTTCTTGTCCTGAGTCGAGACAACGAGCCGGAGTGGTTCCAGTGGGCATCAGCCCCTACAGCACACTTCGTTGCAGGAACGTCTCAGTGACGTTGCTCGAAATGTTCCCGAAACGTTTCAAGGAAATTGCTATGTCCGCCTTGTGTAACATTGCAGGAGTTATTTCTGGAACATTGTTTCGGAATTTTACAGCAATTGTCACGTAGCGTTTCTGACATTTTACAGCAATTGTCACGCAACGTTTCGGAGATTTTATAGCAATGGTCACGCAACATTTCGGAGATTTTCCTGCAATGGTCACGCAACATTTCTGAAATATTACACAGCAATGGTCACGCAACGTTTCGGGCAGTAGGGCCAAAAATAAAAATATCGGTACTAGTTAAGGTATATACCGTTGTCTTTGATGGACGCGAGACGACATGAATGTATAAAGAATCGTAGTAGTATAACGTCCGTATTTTTTTTATAAATAGAAAATTCTTTTACCTCAGTGAAGATTCGAACCCATGACCTCGAGCACCGGAGACGAACACTTTACCGCTGCACCTACAACCGTTGATTGGAAAGATTGCTTACGTATTTTAAGATATTGTCCTACCGTCCAACACTTTAAACTCAAATTATTCAAAAACGCAGATTCGTTTTGACAAACCCCATTACATCTCCCTAATCGTGGAGCCGGATATCTCGCAACAAATTCATTTCGACGCTTGATGTTGTATTAAGTTGATTTATACCCTGTTATGAAATATCCTACGTAGTAAAAGAAAATATTTTTTAGTTTTTAGCGTATTTTTAATAGAATCGTTTAACATAATTTTTTTGTTAAATTTTTTTTATTTTGTAGTTTTTAGTGTTTGTGGATTTACATTTCACTGCTCAGACTTCTTTACAAATATCTTTTGTTGCTGTATACAGTTTAACATTTTGCTTAAATCTTATAGTGATAATTAAGTAATTGTATTAATTATTTATATCAGATATTTTCCACGTTCACATATATTCCCTCGGAGGTTGTCTGTGGAATCTTAGAATGTATTCCGCGTGTTCGCATTTCAGGAACGTTCCGCGTAATTCCGTATTCTTTTCGAACGTTGCAGGAACGTCCCGCATAGGTTACGAGTACGACATTGCACTCGTAACGTATGAGCAACGTTCCGGCAACGACAATCACAGAATTCGGAATTACGCGGAACGTTCATTAAATGTCGACACACAGAATATAGTCTAAGATTCCACAGGTAACCTTGGAGGGAATATATGTGAACGTGGAAAATATGTGATATAAATAATTAATACAATTACTTAATTATAACTATAAGGATTTAGCTATGTGTTAACCTACATACAGCAACTAAGGATATTTGTAAAAAAGAAATATTAGTCCCAATTACTGCCAGTGTCCCTACTATTGCCATTTAATTGATTATAACAAATAAAAACGTCGAGTGCAAATATGTAAGACCGTATTCAATGCGGATTCGTTGCCTGAACGTCGCGCATACGTTACGTAGTGCAATGTTGCACTCATAACCTATGCGGGTCGTTCCTGCAACCACGATCACAGAATTATGGACTTACATATTTGCACTCAACGTTTTTATTATCTATAATCAATTAAATGGCAATAGTAGGGACACTGGCAGTAATTGGGACATTTAACAGTTTTTTACAAATATCTTTTGTTGCTGTATATAGTCTATGAGTTTGTTTAAACTATATATTGTTAAATACATAATTGTATTAATTATTTATGTCAGATATTGTCCACGTTCGCATATATTCCCTCGGTGGTGGCCTGTGGAATATTAGATTGTATTCTGCGTGTTTAGATTTCGGAATCGTTCCGTGTAATTCCGGATTTATTGCGGATCGTTGCAGGAACGGCGCTCATACGTTACGAGTGCAATGTTGCACCGTATTTTGAGGTCAACGTTGCAGGAACGTTCCACGTGGGTTGTATCGCAATATATGCGCAATATTGCACGGCAATATGTGCGCAATATTTCCGAAACATTGCACAAACGGGGACATTGCAATATTGCACGGCAATGTGTGCGCAATATTCCCGAAATATTGCACAAACGGGGCCATTGCAATATTGCACGGCAATGTATGCGCAATATTCCCGAAACATTGTACAAACAGGGCCATTGCAATATTGCACGACAATGTGTGCGCAATATTCCCGAAACGCTGCACATACGTAGCCATTGCAATATTGCATGGCAATGTGTGCGCAATATTCCCGAAACGTTGCACAAACGTAGCCATTGCAATATTGCATGGTAATGTGTGCACAATATTCCAGGAACATTGCACAAACATGTCCATTGCAATATTCCACGGCAATGTTTCCACAGTGTTGCAGTAATGTTGCAATGCAACCTGCAACCAAACGGCAACATTGCAATGTACTGCAACGGTTATGCAACGTTCCTGCAACGAAGTGTGCTGTAGGGGAGCAGAAAGAAATGAGGCAGTGAGAGCAACAACTGCCTAACCCACATTTTTTGCAAAGTTGAGTTAGTAGCAGAAATGTGTTGTAATAGGCTCTACTAATCCTATAAAATAGGAAAAATTAATTTTTTCAATTTAAAAACATATGGCATAACAAAATCATTTGTTGCATTGAAATTTTGTGGTGACATCTGTATGCAGCAATGGACTTAACTCAGTTGGTCCATTGTTGCTCTACGAATAAACGAATATGAAGTTGGTTGCGAAGTCAAGGAGATTATGTTTATTCTCATATAGTCTCACGCGTAGTCTCATGTACGCTGTCAGTGAAAGTGTTCAACTGTTACATGTTTCTTCAAAATGTCTGGTAATTATCAGAAACCATAAATAGAGGAAATAGTAAGTAATATTTCTGTTACTAATATCATTAAATAGCACTTTATAAATTTTGCAGAAGTGTTTTATATAAATGAGTCTGATGCAACGAGTTCAGTTCTCGAAACAGAGGAAACTAATATTACAAACCAAGAAAATATAGATGTAAATATAGATAAGAACAATGGATCGTCTGTAAACAGTCCACACCCCCCTTTATCAGAAATAAACTACATAACCAAAAGAAAAACACGTATTAGAAACCAGCATGGATGCGTAATATAAGAAAACAGAAACATCTAACTGGCCAGGAATATATTAGGGTAAATCCGGGAGTCGCGGTCGGGCCGGAGAGTTGGTTGAGTCGCTATATTTCAGAGTCTATACATAAAAATGCATTAAAGTGCAGACCAATTACTTCTCTAGAAGCCAAATAGTTTAATGAATAGCGTCATTTCGCTTCCTTCAGTGTTTTTCTGGATTTATAGGCTATAAAAGGTAAATTAAGGTTACATTTAACCTCTTTTGTCAAACAACGGTGTACAGAATCGTATTTAAAATATACTTTGATGTTTATTTTCGTTTAATGTTTGGGATAATGCAACGTTCTTGAACGAGACGTTGCCGTTTATTACAGGAGATTCCACAAGTAGAGCGGTTTACCCGTGGAATTGTGGGATTGGTTCGGGTGGCTTGCGATTAAGAAATGAATTTCACGAACTAGAGTCCTTCCTTTTAACAATAAGTAACAAAGATAGTTTATTCAAAATAAATAGTTATTGACCTTTGGTCGAAATGTAATATAATATTACACTCAGTCGATAAATTAATATAATTCTTTGTAAGGTAATCGCGTAACGACGTATCAGTCGGTATTAAAGAATATCGTTCGGTTTGGGTTTCGACGCTCAGTCGGTAATTAGGAGTATTATTTCGGTTTTAGACGCCAAGTCGATTATAAAGAATATCGCGTTAATTAATCTAAAGGTACGATTCTATATCGTAATTGAACATAAAGTCTTTGACATGAAGGCGAAATAACGTATAGTATAAGAATTGACGCTAGGTCGATTTAGTAATGCTAAGTTGAGATTTCGAGAGGATTCCTTCTCTCTGAGTTGTTCTGGCTTCCTGTTGCCCATCAGCTTGCCCACGCTTTCTAGGATGGTAGCTGAGTGCTACTGCAAGCGATCTCAGATGGTAGCCAGGTAGCCGGTTAGGGCTTCCCCAGATAGAAGTTGAATAGTGGCTTCCTTCCTTCGGATTTGGTAGTGGCTTCTGATGCCTATCAGCTGGCCCACGCTTTGGAGGATGAGGTTGAGGGGCTAGTAAAAGCGGCCTCGAATGGAAGTTGAGGGGCTAATGAAAGCGGCCTCGTATGGAAGTTGTATGTCGGACGTTGATTGAAAATAGACTTCCTTATGACTGTGCTAGACTGAGGGGCTAATGAAAGCGGCCTAGGTCCGGTTGGTTCGGTGGCAGAACCAAGTCTACTCTTTGTTGCTGACGGGCCTCTACTTATACTCCTTGCTGGTACTTGGCCCGCGCCAATCACTCGCGGTGCGATCTCGCGCACCAATTATAATTAACATCCGGTTTGCGCCACTTGCACACTACGTTCGGTTTATTCGGCGTCCGGTTTATCGTACGGTGTGCGCACGCGTGTTTTGGTTCACTCGCGGCACTGAGTTCACTGTTTGAATGGGGCGCTATGCGCATGCGTTGCGCGTCACTCGGTTCACTGTTTTCCCGCCGCATAGGATGACGCTCGCACGTGTTTCACGTGTTACAACTTATGTATAATAGAACTAAAACAATGATTAATGTAGGAAAAATGTATGGCGGTTCGTAGCGGTACATTACAATAATAAGATAGTAGAGATGTTGAGTGACAACGCAGCCAAAGTATTTGGCCATATTAACTCTTCCTCTCAAAGCTAACGAGAAGACCATCTCTCGCTGCAGAAAGGTGACATGGTCGAGTTATGATATTTTTTTTATTATTTTTGTTAATTGTTTAATTTTTTATTATTATTTTATTATTATTGTTGTTTATTTAGTTTATTTATTCACTTTTGTATTCAATTGCCTTGCTAATCGCCAGTAAGTAGTTCCCTTTTTCTTTGATGTGTTCTTTACTTGTTTAGCGTAAATAAATAATATATCAATGAATCTGTAATTGTATTCACTCATTAATAATTTTGCTTTATCCTTTGGTAATTTTCCATGAATAATTATGTGTGTGGTCTCTCCCAACGACGAAAATCATTTCTCCCGGCACCTCGGGAGAGGTGGTCATGACTTCAGTTTTCAACCCGATTTACAGTAAATATTTTCTTAAAGCAAATATCGACCAATTTTTCTGAATCACTATAAAATTCTGAACATATAGGTTTGTTCTGATAAAATAAGTAATATCTATGTTAGTTTTAATAGCCATTTTATATTAGGTCGACCGCGTCTCCCGAATTTACCCTAATCATAATGGAAATCTTGTACCCAAAAAAGAATTAAAAAATATAAAAACGTGTCACTGTTGTAATAAGTGTCACATAAAGTACCTGAAGGACGGCAAAGTCAAATATTTGATGAATTGTATAAGCTAGAAAGTTACAAGTTACAGACATCATTTCTATTTGCATTGATTACAGTTGTAAACAATTATCGAACGTACACATTATTTCCGGAAAGAGAAAAACTAGACTGTATCCTTTATTTGATTCAAATGGGTCTGAAGTGTCGCCTTCCGCTCCCCTTTTCACCTGCGCCATCTCCCGAGCTCGAGCGAACCCAGGCGTGCCGATTTATTACGCCCCCCCCCCCTGCTCATGTGGAGCATCGATTATGTCTCCCTTCCATCGATTGGTGAATGATGGAAGGGGAGAGTTCGCGGATTCGAGGAAATGGACGGCGATTTCCTCGATCTACTTGTCGACGAGCCGTCCGTAAGGTAACAGCTGACTAATCGCTTTCGCTTATACTGCTTTGCTCTTGTTTGCTTGTAGAATCGGGCCGATTCCACATGTTTCGCGTTTGCTGAAATCTAGAACTTCCTACCGCGTAGGAAAGCTAGTGCCGCTGTTAAAACATTGTATAATTGTGCTTCCTAATTCAATTATTGTTGTATAAACTAGAGCTGATGATTCCCGGGAGATCGGGTACCCGGGTACCCGTGACATATCTTGGAAAAAAAAATTTCCCGGGTAGGCGCTACCCGGGTAAAATACCCGAGATACTCGAGACACCCGAGATCTCATAGAGTACCGTTCCGCAGGGGGTTGACGTCGCCACGGGGTGCCAGGCTGTAAGTTCTCGGGTACCCGGGTATCTCGGGTACTCGGTTCACAGCTATAGCTCTAATATAAACTGTAAATACTACATTTAAGATTATAATTAATACTTTAGACTAGAATCAGTGCTTAAATTGCTCCTAAAATAAAACGAAAACCTCCTCGCGATTATCCAACTCCTGCTACGTGCGCTAGCTGATAACTTTACTAACACATTCCTTCGAAGGTCCGTAAATCAAGCCTTCACACCAAAACCCTTTTACCCTCAGGTTTCCGCGAGGGACCCTATAAATCAGTCCCTTACGCCAAAAGCCACTTTTCCCTCGATTTCCTTCGGAAAGATGAGCAAACCGGATAAGGCGCCTTCAGGACCACGACCGATACGAGAAAACTCCTACCACCTCTTTATCCTCCACCTACCCCTAAGGAAAATCCCCTTTAAATAGGATCCCTTAGGAGGCGCAAAGTTAGTTGTAGAAGGAAGCTCTTAAGTGTAAGATCCTACGAATGTAAAGCCAGTTCAATTTTATTAAATAATAAATAAAATCAGTATTAAAAACAAAGAATAAGCAGATAACCTCAGAGTTAGGACAGAAGTAAAAGTATGCAAAAGGTTTTTCCACAATACATTGTCAGTATCTACTGGAAGAATTTACAGGTTTTTGAAACATAAGAAGCTAACCGGTACTCCACCGTGTGATAAGAGAGGAAAACTTGCATCTGTTAACAATGCTAGTATAAGCATTTATTCAAAAATTTCCTTCTTTTGAGACTCACTATGCTCTTCATAAATCTAGGCATAGGAAGTATTTGGCACGAGATTGAAATATTAATGATGCAACAAATCCTGTTTCAAAGTTTATATTTCGAAAAGTGTTCAATGAAGAGTGTAATCTATCGTTTCATCCACCTATATCAGATTCCTGCAGAAAATGCGACTCATTTAAATCTAAAATCGATGCTTCGGAAAATGAAAATGAAATAGTACTGATTGCTGAAAGAGATATTCATCTTACAAAAGCTGAGAGTGCACGCCAAAGGTTAAAAGACGATGCTGTACTTGCAAAAACAGATTCTGATATTAGTATCACTACTATAACGTTTGATTTGATGAAAACATTGCCTACACCTGTTTTATCAACAGGTATTTGTTATTATAAACGACAGCTGTGGACTTATTGCTGTGGGATTTACAATTTAGGAACTGAAGATCCTTCACGCGGACCACAAGAGATTGGCTCATGTCTGTTATATTTCACAAACAATTTTGTTTCAACCTCTAAACTTATAATGTACCCTATTAGCCAGATCTGGGCAGCAGAATCTGACATCAGAACCGTAGTCGTCTGTGTCCGCATTTGGCTGCGTTCTGAGGTGCAGATTCTGATGTCAGATCCTGATGTCAGATCGGCAGCAGATGGACAGCAGATTCTGCCGTCTGCTAGGCACAGCCAACAGCGCCATCTGAGGGCCAGACTTTTCAAACAATTCCCTACCCGTGACGTCACATGGCCGTCCCTACACACCAACACAAATGTAGCGTTATTGCTGTAGGTGTATCCCTACCCCTATATAACCTGCCAGCCGATTGTGCAGTGGATTAAATAATTAATTCTACTTATTTCTAAAAATATTTATTCAATCTTTACAATTGTTACAGAATAATATATGTAGCGCATATAAATTCGAGGAAGAACATTCAATATTTACATTTATAAATTCATGTACAATACGTCCCGTAACCAGTGGTATCTATTAGGTCTGATATCAGAAGATTTCCTATATTTTCGACTTCTTTTTTCTGTACAATCTCCATATTCCGTATTGTGTTAGCGCTGACAACAAATAGAACATTAGTATAAAATTAAACGTAACGTATATATAAACAGGATACATGCGATACTCACTTCAGCACCATCTCCGCACAGCACACACCCTAGGCGATCATGCATGCTCCTGCAAACAGTAATATTTATAAGAAAACATGACTGAAATTATTATTTACGAAACAAGACGCTAAACATTCGCACTTCGCGCATAACCATACTTTTCTGTCTTGCAGATAATGAGAATCTCGATTTCCGCGACGTAGATAATTGGAAATCATTCAATACCATACTTACGTTTGCTTTTTGGATACTGCGAGACGATTTTCCTGGATAGTGGTGGATGAAATTACTTGGAATATTCTTCGATCTTGCCGGCACTGACTGCCACTGCCAGCAACTGCCAGTGACTGCCATCTAAGACTCTTAAACAAACTGACCGCAGTATGGCAGCAGATTGATGTCAGATTCGAGGAAATTCTGACGTCAGATTCGGGTCCTACTATGTCCGCATTTGACTATGGTTTTGTGGTCAGAGCCTGATGTCAGGATCTGACATCAGATTGACGGCAGATACAGAGCAGATCCGGCTGCCGTGGTCTGACCGCAGATTGGGCGCAGAAATCGAGCAGACTCTGCGCAGCGCGATCTGGCGGCAGATAGGCAGCAGAAATAGAGCAGATTCTGACATCAGGATCTGACCGCAGATTGATATCAGATTTCGATCAGAACTTGCTGACAAAAACCGACCGCAGATTGGCGGCAGAAATCAGTATCTGACCGCAAAAACGTTTAATGCGGACATAGTATGCAATTTTATATAATAGTATAGATTTAAAAACAGTTCGAAAGTCTTAGCGTAAATAATATATAGAACACGTTTATAAGACCGACTTGAAAGATTTGATTCTTACCATATTTTATGGAAGAAAAAAAAGTTGGAAAACCATGTATTTATTTAGACGGGTATTATAACATTTTTAATATTTTACGTAGCAGGTTGTTAGTCAATTGAATGCCAGGAAGGCTCAAAATAATTATTTAAACTTTTAAAGACAGTTCTTCCAAATGTAAAAGAATTAATGATAATTATTCATTCAGTCATCTTAGGGCGGTATTATCATCGATCGTTGCTTAAGACTTAGAGACGGGTATACCAAATATATACTCCGCAGTGAAATGCCGGCAAATGCGAGCAGTACTCGAGAGCCCTGAGTGACCGAGCCCTCGGCCACTTATTCCCGCCGTGGTGCTATTTCGCAAGCGAGAAGCGCTCGCCCGGTAGCCGCCAGACGGCGTCGCGTCGTGAACTATGTCAGCAGAATCTGCTCAATTCCTGCTGCCTATCTGCCGTCAAATCGCGGTGCGCAGAGTCTGCTCGATTTCTGCCATTAAATTGTACCAGCAGACTCTGCTTACTTTCTGCCGCCAAACTGCACGCAGACTGTGTAAGCAGAATCTGCTCTATTTCTGCTGCCTATCTGCCGTCAGATTGCGCAGCGCAGAGTCTGCTCGATTTCTGACATTAAATTGTACCAGCAGATTCTCCGCAGTGTCTGCCGCCAAACTGCTGTCAGATTCTGATGTCAGAATCTGCTCGATTTCTGCTGCCTATCTGCCGTCAGATCGCGGTGCGCAGGGTCTGCTCGATTTCTGACATTAAATTGTACCAGCAGACCCTGCCGCCAATCTGCTCGCAGGTTAAGGCAGCACAATCTGTCGGCTTTCTGCTGTCAGTCTGCTTTCATCATTGAATATAACAAATCCTGTCTCAAATCTGTAGTCTTTCTGCCACAAACATTTGTAGTCAGGCGTTGACCAAAATCTGCTAAAACGGACGTGGCTGACTGGGTATGGTTATGCGCGAAGTGCGAATGATTAGCGTCTTGTTTCGTAAATAATAATTTCACTCATGTTTTCTTATAAATATTACTGTTTGCAGGAGCATGCATGATCGCCTAGGGTGTGTGCTGTGCGGAGATGGTGCTGAAGTAAGTATCGCATGTATCCTGTTTATATATCCGTTACGTTTAATTTTATACTAATGTTCTATTTGTTTTCAGCGCTAACACAATACGGAATATGGAGATTGTACAGAAAAAAGAAGTCGAAAATATACGAAATCTTCTGATATCAGACCTAATAGATACCACTGGTTACGGGACGTATTGTACATGAATTTATAAATGTAAATATTGAATGGTCTTCCTCGAATTTATATGCGCTACATATATTATTCTGTAAAAATTGTAAAGATTGAATAAATATTTTTAGAAATAAGTAGAATTAATTATTTAATCCACTGCACAATCGGCTGGCAGGTTATATAGGGGTAGGGATACACCTACAGCAATAACGCTACATTTGTGTTGGTGTGTAAGGACGGCCATGTGACGTCACGGGTAGGGAATTATTTGAAAAGTCTGGCCCTCAGATGGCGCTGTTGGCTGTGCCTACCAGACGGCAGAATCTGCTGTCCATCTGCTGCCGATCTGACATCAGGATCTGACATCAGAATCTGCACCTCAGAACGCAGCCAAATGCGGACACAGACGACTACGGTTCTGACGTGCAGACTCTGCGCTCTCGTGCCAGAGCCTGCTACCAATCTGATGTCAGATTGGCAACAGATGGTTATCTGGGTATGTAATAATGTTCTTTATTCCAATTTGGAGGTTATGTGAAAAAACTTTATTTGCGTTTCTCTGTAAAATAGGAGTTTTATTTACATATGTACAAAGTCGATTTGTTCTTGTTGTAATTCTTACCTGTAAAATAGGAGAAACAACATTTAAAGCTCCATTTCAGGTAACTTATTGTTTGTAACCAGTCTTTTTCTCTTTTACGATCTCTAACGTTCTCTTTCTAATTCTCCCTCCAATTTTCCTCGTCCTCTCCTTAAGCACGTGTTCTACCGCTCCATCAGTCAGTGCCTTCATCGGTGGCGCGGCAGATTCGAATTTGAAGATAAGCGACGCTTTTCTTTACATGTATTCAGATCAAAGTGGAGGTTAGAACCGAAATATAGGGTGACTGTACTTAATATCGCCAGGCAAAAGTTAAATCGCTGTCAATTGAATAATAATTTATATTTTTGCATGCAGTTCGTTTCAAAGTAAAGAGAAATTATTCATATTTCCTGTAACATAAGATAGAATCGTTGAACCCTACAAATTTTTAATTAGGACTCAAAAAACATAAGACATGCAAACATCGGGTCCTGAAAAAAGTGTACCTAATATCGCCAACTCAAAACATATTGATTAATTCATGTATATATGAGTTTTTAAAGTCATTTTCACATGTGCTTTTATTATTTATTGTTCTATAAATGTTGTTTTATCCATCGTTGATTTTATTTTTATTAGAAAAATATAGAAATTTAAAAATATAAATTTTTTAAATATTTTATTTTTTACGTTCCGATGTACATATTGGACAAATAAAGTTTATTTCGAGTGCTCCGCACATTTCGTGACCCCACCTGTAACAAACATTACATCGAAACCATTGTTCTCCGGTTGGCGGTATTGAGAACACGCATACTGCTTATAGAAAAACACTATTTTCATTACGAAAAACATTTTAATCGATTACAGTCCTTAATTACATTATTAATTAGGTTTTTCCAGTAGATATTCTTGCATGTACGGAATTATTAGACTTACCTTCTCCGAATGTGATGTAAAATTGTGGCAGTCCAATAAATTTTAACACTATTAAGATTCACTAAAATACTTCTCTTTCTATCATTCAGGCAGTCAGAGCAACAACGGACTAACCCACATTTTTTTCGAAATTGAATTAGTAGCAATAACGTATTCCAATAGGCTATACTAATGATATAAAATAGGGGAAAAAAAAATTTTAATGTGGGTTAGTCCGTTGTTGCTCTGACTGCCTCAATTGTTGATCTCATGATGCTGCAATTACAGTATGTCTTCCTACATATGTTTAGGTACTAATTCAATGCATAACCGATAAATTTTAGAGCTTACTTTGCGAGATATAGTGGGTGACGATATTAGGAACATGGACGATATTAAGTACAGTCACCCTGCCCTTTCCAAGATCGACCACCTTGGCGTGGTGAGAGGGCTCTAGGACAGTGGCGATGCTCTGTTTCGGGCGATTCAGGGAGGATCCGTCCTTCTCCCTTCCACCAGAGCGGGGTGCTACTGTCCTAGCTAAGGGTCGGTCACCCCATGATACATAATGCGTGTCGCTGGTCCGGGAAGGGGGGGGGGGGGGTCGATGGTTCCCTCCCGTTCCATCGGTTTGGCGGGGGGGGGGGGGAGGTGGAGCCCTCCCGTTCCATCGGTTTGGCGGGGGGGGGGGCACCTTCCCTTGATGAGGCCGGTGAGGAGTTCCGGTGGAGACGGGACCGGTGACGCGGTAGTGGTCCCCTAGACGAGAGGTCGGTTTCTTGCCGCGGTGGCCACGTCAACAGGGCCAGAAGTTGTGAGATCGCTGGGCGATGGGGCCGTCGCCCGTCAAGACTCTTACATGGAATGTTCAACAATAGATAGCGATGCCTCGGATGACACAATATCGCTATGGGGGTTCGTCCAACCCTGCGCATTCCAGTCAGCAGCAGCGCAGGCGTAAGTAATAAGCCTGATGACGTTATGCTGGTGTCACAGGCTAACGTCACTGGGGAGGGAGGGGTGCCCCCAGAAAAAGATACAGCAGCAAGACTTGGACTGGAACTGGATAATGATTTTGTCTTCGATTTTGCGTCTCTTCAGAAGGAGGGCAGCGGTGGCTCCATATCAAAACGACACAGTACAAAACTACACGTGCAATTTAGGAGACATCCGAATAGTGCACAGAAAGTAGTGCACATACAATTTAGAACACATGAAATTTATAGTGCACATACAATTTAGGACATGCGATTTAGGACACATACAATTTAGGGCACATGAGATTTAGAACACATGCGATTTATAGTGCACATATAATTTAGGACACATGCGATTTAGGACACATGCAGTATAATGCATAATTTATTTAGTGTACAACAGGGTAGCACGGTAAACTTGCCGGTGACTTGGGCCCTCGCCGATTTCGATGACCTTCACATATGTTGTCAAGGTTGTCATTCTGAATAACATTTCCCTTTAAACTTTTTGACGGTAGCCTTACATTCTGAGATATTAATAAAAATCTTTCGGCATAACATATTGAAAGCTACCTCCTCACCGATTTCAATGATTTTTACGTATGTTGTCAAAAACATGAAAAACGTTCGGCTTAATATATTGAAATCTGTTTCACAGCCGACGGTATTAGTATTGGTTGGGGCTAGATTAGGGCGGAGGGCGCGCGCCCGCTCGCGGGCGCGTAAAGCATGATAGCGAACCGAAGTGAGTATGTGTTAAACTCGGTAATTCTAATGTGAAGTTAAGTTCTTTGCGCATATCTCGTAAACCAAAGCCGATCACCAAAAAGTTTAAAGGAAAATGTTCAGAATGATGACCTTGTTAACAATAGTGTTCGAGAAATAATACTTATTGCGCCATCTCCCGAGCCTGAGGGAACCCAGTTGTTGTGACGAATGCCAGCCCCCCCCCTTGCACATGTGGGGCATCGATCCTGTCTCCCTTCCACCGATCGGCGATATATATTCCATACATCGCCACCTATAGGACGGCCGTGAATATGGGCCGGGCGGCCTTGACGGGTATTAAAGCGGTAAAACGCACCCGCCTGGGCCATGCCCTCCTAGAGCTGGCGGCGAAGACGAGTGCCGCGGAGATATCCGCGGCCCTCATCAAGGCCACGGGGAGCAAACTAACCTGTGCCCCCCTCCAGGACAAATCGGCCCTGGAAGTCCGGGATATAGATCCGATGGTCGAGTCCTCGACTCTCCTGAGGGACCTGGGAGCGGCCCTTAAGATCGGGGAGGATAGACTCTGGGTCCGTTCACTTAGGCTGGGCCCGAGTGGTGACCCAGACAGCCGTGGTGGAGGTCCTCTCTAGTCTTCCCTTGAGGGGTTCAGACCCCGTTCGTTTTAGGACCGGCCTAACGTACGTGCCAGGCCCCTGGCGAAGACGGTGCGTTGTTTCGCGTGCCACCATCTGGGACACCTGGCGGTCGCATGTCCCTCCGTTCAACCAGGAAAGGAGAGCAGCAGGAGGTGTGGTGCTTCGGACCACGTAATTGCCTCCTGAAAAAACTGTGGCCAAGTGCATAATTTGCTCGGCGGCAGGGGTAAAGGGCCCTAGAACGGCCTATGTAACAGGAGGAGGAGACCACCGGCGGCGGGGGGCCGAGACCTAACAAGCCCGGTTAATGCTCAAGATCCTGCAAATCAACCTGAATAGGTGCAGGGTAGCACAGCATCTTATGGTTCAAAACGCCTGCCAGTTAAACGCATACCTCGTGGTCATCTCTGAACCATACAGGCTATTACCTGAATGGAACGGAGATGCCACGGGGGATGCGGCGATCTGGGTAACCGGGTTTAATGGGAAGTTTGCCTCCGTTGCCCCCCCCCCCCCCCCCGTTGCTGCGGAGGGTATCGCTACCGCGATCGTGGGTGACATCCCACGGTAGGGGGGGTCATCTTGGCGAGCGACCTCAATGCCAAATCCCCGGCGGGGGGGGGGGCTCACGAAGTCCGACAGGAGGGGCCATACCTATATGCGCGTTCTCGCCAGATTGGGCCTAATCCCTATAAGGCTTCGGCAAAAGGTTACCTTCTGCCGCAATAAGGGCTCGTCTTTCATTGATGGGGTCCATGGATAGGGGTCTTGCTGGGCGGATTAAGAGGAGTGAGGTATTATCCTACTTCACGGTCTCCGACCACCGTTACGTCCTCCACGTTCTGGCTAGGCCGAACGTGCCCAGGAGGCCGCCAGACGGCGGCTGGACCCCGTATTCCATCAAGGACATGGACCCTGCGGAGATTGTGGAGAGGTACCGGGAGCTTCGGGACGCCCGGCTCCATTCCTCGTGCAGCCTCCGCCCCCCCTCCCTCCCTCATCCTCGCCGGAGAAAGTGGACGAGCCACGCGTCGAGAGATTTCAGCGCCTCCTGGAGGGTGTCTGCGCGGGGGCCCTGAATAAAAGGTCCCTTCCGCGGGGTCGAGGAAGCCTAACTATTGGTGGACGGCCGAGATAGCCGAGGCCAGGAGAGCCATGCAGAGGCCCCGGAGGGCCTTCCAGAGGAAGAGGAAAAAGCAAGACCGCCTTGACCAACTAAGGCGGGAATATTCCTTGGCCAGACAAGCGTTCCAGATTTTAATCTGGCGCTCGAAGGAAAAGGTCTGGAAGGACCTCTACGGCACCGTTGATGGCGATCCGTGGGGGAAGCCGTATAAAATTGTGATGGCAAGGCTTGAGGACAGGAAACTGCTGACTGTGATGTCACAGGACTAGGTGGGTCTTAGACACGCTGTTTTCCACCTCCGCGCTGCCCTCACCCGGCTAGGCTTCCCCGCACCCACGCACAGAGCTCTCTGCGACACTGGCTCGGCGGTCCGGATCGTGTCCCGGAGATTAATGCTGACCTCGTTAACTCGACAGAGTTCCGGCTGAGGTGGTGGCCTGCACGGCGAGGGCGGACCCTGAGACCATCCGCGACATGGTGGTGGACACCCTCGTGAGGGGAACGATCCCTTATGCCCAAGGACCTATAGGCCTATCTCCACACTTCCGGCCCTATCGAAGATCTGGGAGTATGCCATTAAGGAGATACTTGAACATCAACTGGGCAGGGATCCTTTTCACCCAAACTAGTTTGGTTTCCGCTGGGGTGTCGGTACCGTTCAGGCGGCCACTAAAGTGGCCAGGTTTGCGGAAGAATGCAGGGTCCGCCGGAGAATCTGCGCCCTCCTCTCCATGGACGTCCGCAACGCATTTAACACCTTGCGTTGGGACGTCATCCTTCGAGAGTTTGATAGGAGGGGCGTAGATTCTCATACACGGGCCACTGTCGGGGACTATTTCTTAGAGAGAGGGATCACTGTGCACTCGGCAGAGGGATCCCTCTCCCCTCCATCAACTTGGGGAGATCTTTCCGCGCCATCGCGTATGCGGACGATCTTGCCCTCCTCTTTTCCTCCTCCCCCAGTTGAGTAAGTTGATGGATATCGCGTTGCCCAGGCCCTTCGGTCGCCGCGGACTATTACTTGATGCAACTGCTGAGCGGCCATGGGTGCTTCCAGAAATTCTGATGTAGAATAGGGAAGACACCCTCCGCGGCGTGTTTAGAGTATGGGGCAGCTCTGGACGATGCGAAGCACGTCCTCATGGAGTGCCCGGAGTACGCCACCCAGCGTGAGGCGTTGGCCACGGGCCTTGGGGCCCCGGTGGCAGTCGCCACCATAATAGGAAATGCCACGGCTTCCGAAAGGAAATGGAAATACCTCCGGGAGTTTGCGACGGAGGCCATGACGGCCAGACAAATGAAGGAATGGGAGGCGGATCGTCTCCTCCGTGAAGAGAGGGTGAGGGCTGCTCGCCAAGCGGCCATCTGCAAGGCATTGGAGAAGCGCCGGCTGGCAAGGAAAAGAAAACGCTAGCGGCGCTGCGTTTTTAGCGGGTTTTTCTTACAAGGAGAGGTTCCCAGGTATCCGCCTCCGATTGTTTTGAATTTTGGATATATTTTAGAGTACCGAAAAATAAGATACACGTGTTTTTTTATAGCGGCCCGTTTTCATATTTAGGGGGTGAAACCAACCCCCAAAGTTATAAGAATAGTTGGTGCCCGCCTCCGATTGCTTTGAATTTTGGATATGTTTTAGAGGACCGAAAAATAAGAAACACGTGTCTTTTTATTTTGGTCCGTTTGCATGTTTAGGGGGTAAAACCACCCCCCAAAGTTATAAGAATTTCAGGAGTTCATCCCCGATTGCTTTGATTTTCGGATATGTTTTAGAGGACCGAAAAATAAGAAATACATGGGTTTTTATTTTGGCCTGCTTGCATGTTCACGGGGTGAAACCACCTCTCTAGTTACCCTCTAATAACGGTGACTGACAACAAGAGTATCGTCCATACAGCAAGTTATGACGCAAATTAAATTTATATTATCAAATGTTACTCAATACAATTTTGTATCTCGTATGAACTTTGGGGGGTGGTTTCACCCCCTAAATATGAAAACGGGCTGCTATAAAAAAAACACGTATTTCTTATTTTTCGGTGCTCTAAAACATATCCAAAAACAAAAGAAATCGGAGATGAACACCTAAAAATCTTATAACTTTAGGGGTTGGTTTCACTCCCTAAATATGAAAACGGGCCGCTATAAAAAACACGTATATCTTATTTTTCGGTACTCTAAAACATATCCAACATTCAAAGCAATCGGAGGCGGACACCTGGGAACCTCTCCTTGTCAGTACATAATCATGATAGGAAAATGCTTGATCTTATCTTTGCCTCGGATACTGATGTAACGGTTGAGAGGAGCGTCGATTGTATAACTAGGCAGGACCCGTACCATCCGCCACTTCTAGTCAGGCTGAATGTAATGTATGTGAGTGATTGTGAAAACCGCAATGTGGTGACTTTCTATGACTTTAAGCGGGGTGATTATCCTAGTATTGTGGATTATCTTAACTCAATCGACTGGGACAGAGGGACGGCCGGTGAGGTCGGGCCCGATGCGGCAGTTGACTTCCTGTATGAGCACCTACGGATCGCAATTGATGCCTTCATTCCCATGCGAAGTGTTAGGCGCTCTTGTTTTCCGCCATGGTTTTCACCCCGTTTGAAGAAATTAATTCACCAGAAGAAGAAGGCGCATAGAGTCTATAAAATTACCAAATCGATGAGTGACTACCTGAACTTCTCTGGTCTAAGAACTCTATGTAGGACGCTAACTAAGTCAGACTACGCGGCCTACTTATACCGTACAGAAGGCTCCTTAAGGGTCAATGCAAGGAATTTCTGGGGTTTTGTCAGGCCTAGACAGGGCAGGCCAGGCATCCCGGATGCAATGAGTTTAGATGGCGATGTGGCATCCTCGCAGCAGACGGTAGCTAATCTCTTTGCCAAGTACTTTGGGTCAGTTTATATTGATTCGTCCACCGGATCTCCTGCTCCGCCCGTTGACGTGACGGGGAACAGCGCGGTTGACCTTTGCTTGACCACGATATCCATAGGCGATATTTTTACTAAGCTTGCGTCACTTGACGCCTGCAAAGATGCTGGCTTTGATGGCATTCCTCCGCTGTTTGTAAAAAACTGTGCCTTTATTCTCTCCCGTCCTTTATGGAATATTTTCAATGCCTCCTTTGAATCAGGAATATTTCCATCGGAATGGAAAATAAGTCACGTGACACCAATTTTCAGATCGAGTGATCGGGCGGATGTTCGGAACTACAGGCCCATCAGTAAGATCTCGGTAATGCCGATGGTCTTTGAGGACATAGTCACGGATAAGTTATATCCTGTTATCGCTAGTGGGTTATGCGAGGAACAGCATGGCTTCGTCGCGAAAAGATCCGCATCGACCAACTTAGCCGTGTACCAGAGTTATGTAGATGCGGCCCTGAATGAGAATGTACAGGTGGACACGGTATACACTGACTTTCGAAAGGCCTTCGATACTGTATGTCACCAACTGCTACTAAGGAAATTAAGTACCGTGGGTGTTCGCACCCCCCTCCTATCATGGATAGGGAGTTATCTCAGTGGTAGGGAACAGGTTGTAAAAGTTGGGGTTCTGGCATCCAAACCTATTCGAGCGATCTCGGGGGTACCACAGGGATCACATCTAGGTCCATTGCTTTTTAATATATTTATAAACGACCTGGGTCATGTTCTTTGTAACTCTAAATTTCTGTTATACGACGATGATTTAAAAATTTTCAGAAGGATAAAGGACATCCAGGACGCGGTTTTATTGCAAGCAGATTTGCGGAGTCTAGAGCAATGGTGCACGTGCAATAAAATGACCTTGAACTTAGTTAAATATTTTGTGCTGAGGGCTGTAGGGGCCTCTTCAATGGTCCTGTACCCCTTCATGCTAGGGAACTCAGTTCTTAATGATGTACACGAAGTGCTTGATCTAGGGGTCACCATCTCGCCCGGTCTAGATTTTAGGAAACACTACACTCGCATCAGTATTAATGCAAGTAAAACCCTCGGAGCCATAGTTAGATTCATCAAAGGCTTCAAAAACAAGGAGACGTTGAAAGTAGTAAGTCTAGGCCGGTTCCAACGCAGGTCCTCTGAGGGGAGCGCGGGGCGGGGGGAAGTGAGGGCGCGCGGGGGAGCGCGGCGGAGGGAAACATGGGCGCGGGGCCTGCGGGGAGAGGAAGACAGGTTGCGCGCGCACGAGCAGCGGAGTGGAGGAAGCCGCGATGATGGAGGGGATCAGTCCGGGCCGAGCCGCCGCGGAGACCTCTCCAGACCGGACCCACCATCGGAAATTTTTAGAGGGGGAATGACCCTCGAAAAATTTCGTTCAAACCTTGGCCCACACCCGAGAACATTTTCAGAGGGAAGGAATGACCTTGGCCCACCCCTGAAAAAATTTCTGGGGGCAGGTCCTGTCTGAAAAATCTTTTTTCAGACTCGATCCGCTCCCTGAAATTTTTTTCCCCAAAATATTTTTTCTAAACCAATATGTGATGGAATTTTCCCCCCAACACAGACAAATAATAATTTATTTTTATCGGATGAAGTCGGGAAAGATCGGCTTTTTCACACCGCGTATTCCGAGGAGGGAAAGAGAGAGAGCATTACTTTAAAAAGCTAAATTCGGAGGAGGGAAAGAGACAGCGCTACTTGGTGGCATAATAGCATTTTATTCTACAGCTAACAAGTTTTCGAAGCGTTCCGATTCAGCGTCGCAGCGTATCGCGCGATCGTGTGTAATTCGACTCCTCTGGAGCGGCCGTGTGGGGTGACGTCATTTGGCAGCGCGAATCATAGAAAGAATTATGCGGTGTCAGCAGAAATGCTGAATCTTAAAATTATGCGAGGAAAGGAGGAGGAAACCGGGTGAATAAAATGGTACAATGAAATAAGTTTAAGAATATATATTGTTACAAAATATATATAGAATATAAAAAAGAATATGAATATAAAAAAGTGAAGAAAAATTAGGGTGGCGACGAAGGCGGCGAAGGCGATGAAGGCGGCGAAGGCGGTGAAGGTGAGGGGGGCTGATCGATGTACGGCAGCCCCCGCGCACCGATTCGCGGCGGCGGCGACGGTAGTGACGGTGGCGAGGGAGGCAGCGGCCGCGGCCTACTCATGTCAATCCGTGGTGGCGATGGGGACCGCGGCCGCTGCAGGTGCCCCATCCGGAGATATGGCACCCAAGGGTGCCGCAGCCGTGCGGCCCTCACGGGGCCAATAACTGGCCCCAACCGACGTATCCGCGGCTCTGGGTCGGCTGCAGCCTGGGGTGCAGCCTCCACCAACCTCGCCTGCAGCATGAAAAACATGTCCTACAACACAAACGTCGATATAATAATGATACATTAAACATCATAAACATCAAATGCATAAAACAATGCAATGTATTACATACCTGTGGAGGCGGTGGCGGCGACGAAGGCGGCGACGGCGACGGCTGCGGCGAGCCCCAATCATGGGACCATGCAGGTGATCGTGGCGGTGACGGTTGTATTGGAGGCGACGGTGGTGGCGTGTCCTAGAACATACAATAACCGATATAATATCACTTGATTTGATCTCACTCGATTTCAAAAGGTTAAACGCGATAAATGTCAAAATATTGTAAAGTACATACCTCAGAGCTGTCACAGTCGCGCTCAGGGTCGCACTCCGGGGCGATTCGTGATAATCCCATTTTTCACTAAATATATCACTGTGATGAAATCGTTCACAACTGATAGCTGTCGAGCTTTGAAGACAACTGGTCCCGCAGCGCTCATACAATTTGTCATCCATGCCTAAAGTTGCATACTTTGCAAAGCAGGATGCCTTTGTTCTATGTGCTCCACCTGCATTTTCGCTGACCATCTTTACCATCTACATCTTCTTCGAATTATTCACTGACCATCCTATCCTTCTTCGTTTGCATCATTTCACTATACCATATCATACCACTTTGAATGTGTATCGAACGTGTATTGAACGTGTATTGAACGGGTATTGAACGGCTTGGAACGTGTATCGAACGGGTATTGAACGTGTATTGAACGGCTTTGAACGTAAATCGAACATGAATCGTACCACTCTGAACGTGAATCGAACAGGTATTGAACGGCTTTGAATGTGAGTCGAACGTGAATCGTACCACTCTGAACGTGAATCGTACCACTCTGAACGTGAATCGTATCACTCTGAACGTGAATCGTATCACTCTGAACGTGAATGCTTCTACATAATAATTATAACTATCGTCTTAATCTAGCATACATCGCATATAGGAGGTTGGGGAGGGTGAAGAAAAAGCATTTATGCATTAAAAATTGATTATATTTTATTTATGAATTTCTCTCTGGCGTTTAGACCACCAGTTGAATATTTTGAATACATTTTGCAAGGCACAATGCTTTGCGTGTTTGCTACATCGCAGAGTATTAACTACATTTAGCTTATTTAGAGATTTAATATCCTCATAGTCAATGTCCAGCGTCTCGATGACCACGTCCGCTCTCGTATTTTCATCGAGGAAATCCGCAAGCCAGTCGCGTTTCTGCAACCCTTTAACGTATACGATATGGGATGCATCTTCTTCATCGATTGCATCAGCTACAGCTTTCGAAATTAGCTGTTTAGCCATACTGTACGGAACGTCTCCATCGTCCCACCGTAGTCCATGATGTTTTGCCACCAACCACGGGATGCTTGATTTGTCGGATTTTGTAAGAAGATATTGCGGCGTCGAACTCCCGAAAATATAGTGCGAGAGAATTGTTCCCTTTCGTAGGACAGCCACTTCCTTCACGACAAATCTTCCATCAACGATGAACCCTTGCAGGTCAACAAATGTTGGTACAGCCATTATCGGCACAATTTAGAGGTCCGCTCGCTTCCAAGACAGACGGGAGAATGCAGTCTTTCTCGTAAAGCATCTCGATTTTCACGATGAAATTTTGGTATGATTTTGACACATGAGAGGGCAGGCAAGTAGGGTGGCATTTTAATTGATTTTGCGCACCACGTTTGTCAGCGGATTGTATTCAACCACCCGATCGTGCAGAATCAGACAGTAGGCCGTAGTATTTACCGGCACATTCTCTTTACACTCGAATTCTATGCGCACGTCCACGGTGCCATTCTTGATCGACTCATTTTGTCGCGAGCAATCAATTACCACGAGGGGACCAAATTGTAAAAATTCAGCCACGGTGAATAATGTCTCGTTGCAACTATGTCCATAATACGATTTATGGAATTGCGTATACATGTGATACAAGATGGCGTGCTTATTCTTGTCAAAGTCCAAGTTCATGTCATCATATTGTTGTGCCCCAACCGACACCTAGACGTGTCGACACCGCGTACATTCCGATTGATACAATCGCGCGGCCGAAATCCGGCACAACAGCGTAAGCGTTTTCGGAAACGCACCGAAACCGTCAGCGCATGGTGAAACACCCAAAAGCAGGCCAAAGGCGGAGACCCCGATGGTCCCCGCTTCGCCCCGATTACAGTATAAGAACAATGTACGAGCAATGCGCGCTCAGACCTTATACGAGGCTCATGCCTGAGAGGCACAGTGTCATTGTCACCCAGATCGGGACAGAATAAACTTGTTAACCTTACGGTGAGTTCCAACTCTTTAACCCGCAACGATCCCCTACCTTCGGTTTCAAACCGAATCCTTCCGTCCCGGCATATTCACCCGAACCTTCGGAGCCGTTGGACGACGACTGTGAAGGACGACCAGGAGCACCCCCGTGATTCGACACCAGAATCACGACCCCCCGGCGTCCAGGCACAACAATATGGGTAAAATTCCGAGTTGAGAAAAAGTTTTACATTGGTCAATTTGCAGTTGTTGAACTTAGTAACATCTTCAGTCATCACATTCTCTCGACCAGTCTGTAGAACAAGGATCACACATCGCGGCTTCTCCAGCTGCGCAGATGCCTTCACGGCCCACGAATGCTTGGTCGTGCTCTGTAAGAGAGGATACTCGTACAGATCCCACGATTGAAAACAAATGCTCAGGTTTTGTCCACTTTCCAAAGCACGTAGCAACGATAGCTTATTAAGGTCGTTCAGCGTCACATGAGACATCCGCCATTGCACTTTAAGTAATTCAATTTCTGGTTCCAACATCGGTGATCCTATCAGAGCATTGTTGTCGTTGCGCGATCGTATTAAAATCAATTCGTGACGCGCATTAATAATTATGCGTTTGTAGTCCTCGCAAAATCCCAGCAAATATTTGAGTGGGACGCAAAAATTGAAATAATTTTTTACTATTAGCCCATCGCGTCGTTTCAAGCCCCATCCGGCATTCTCCATATTTTTGTCTTCGTCAGATGTCAGCGATACATAGTTCTTAAGCGTGCTAGTTATTCCAACGTTTCTGTTACGATCAATCTCCACACCGTTCAGCTCGTATAGAATCTCGTCGAATAAGAACGCCACACAATTATTTCCCAACATCACCGTTAACGCATCGTTTTGTTTATTTATCTTCAATTTCCCCTCCATATAGAGGAAACTTTCACACGGTAATGTGTGCAAATCCTGCTGTTGTATGGGTATTCTTATCTCATCGCTGTATCCAAACGTTGTGTTGACATATGGGTTGTATGTGTGAGTCTCGAGCTTGACGATGCGATCATCAAACGTCGGCTTCCCTCCAATGCTTAGAATATCAGCCATTTTTCAACTTATATGCGCACAATGAATCCCAATGATCTCAAAAATGCAATGTTCGCAGCACTGAGCCTCTTCTTTTTAGCGTGATCAGAGCTGTTGCAGTTGTTGTTGTTGTTGTAAACAATTTCACTTGGAAGAAACGAGTTTCTGGAGTCGTTCAACACAAGCATCTCTTTCGCACCACACGTATTATCGTCGTCGTCGCACGTGCATTCTGATGGTAATCTCTTCACCTCGAAAATCTAGCAACCGTCCGTCTTGATCCACAACGCGTATCGTTAGATCCGTAATGACCTGGGCGGTGATTGGGAGGTAAATGATCTGTGCGGGCGTTTCCGATATCTTATATCCTGGTGGAACTCTCGGAGAAAATTCATGTATCGTATGTACACGTTTGCCATTGTTGTACTCGCCAGCGGTCACGCTACATTCTACACGGATAATGTTCACGTTCATGATATTAATTGGATCGTCCGATTCGTGCCACCGCCCTGGTTCTAATATCCGATTCGTCGAGAAGCCCAGTAGCGATCCAATGTTATTGCGCTTCGTAAAATCTACGGCGAACGAGCAGTACAGCTCGCTTTTCATGGTGTTGTTGTTGGCACGCAACACTATAGGATACAAATCGTTGTCACCATTGCTGGTGTCATCGAGATTTTTAGGATACCGCTCGAGTAATCGCTGTTTCAAATACTTGGCAATGGCGTCTAGTTCGTAGGAGCCGTGTGGAATCCTAATAATTTCAGGAGTGGTATCAATGCTGTTTTTGATGCCATAGTTTGAGGCGAAGTAGAATTTATCGTTGCTCCAGTCGATATTCGGTATTGTATGATAAGTTTCAAAGGTTGTTAGGCCAAGCTCGTAATCATCGTCGCTCAAATCTATGGGTGGTTAGTAGCTCACCGCGAGGGTGCTACTCTTGCCGATTAGAGTGAATGTTAGCGACATATTCAGAGCTGCACGGCTCGACTAGTACTGAATCATAGTGGTGGGAAGTCAATCCTTAAATTTGGTGTTGATCGTTTGTAGAAAGCGTAGACATAGTTGTCCACAATTGCTCTGATTGTACTTCTGATAAGACGTTCGATTGTATTCGATTTTCATAGCATCTTTATCCAGATATTGTACCAATTCCTTAGGCGGTCGAAGATTCCCAAAGCTGTCGAAATATATAGCTCGACACCCTCTCTTCGCATATGCCACCCGATGAGTCCCCGGCCCCTCGACATTGTCCAAATTTACGATACCGCTCTCGTTTGGATGTACTCCTCCGGCTGGTAGTGCATTGCGCATAAAAACACCTCTAAAGAATGGAATACGCATACGTTTTGCCAACTCCTCCAATTGCGCATCGGTAGTTAGGCCCGCAGGTATTTTTATTTTCTTTTCGGCGTTTTTTTTTTTCGTTTCGATATTCCCTGTCCACGCTTGTATGGCGTGAGATAAAGTCCACGGCCTTCCATGGAGCGATTATGACGTTGCATTTCCTGCAACTGATGCTGCGCCGCCTTATTATCGTTTACCGCCTTGGCGATCCCCGCCGCTCCGCCAGCTAACGATCCGAGAACACCTAGCAGCGGGAGAAGTGGTAAGATTCCACCCCGTTTTGCCACCGGAAGAATCCGCTTTTGCGATGCTCTCTTTGGAGTCCTTTTGCGGGTTTTTGTTTTCATCCCCATTCCGATTTTCGTCTTGGCCTTCATAGTTGCCCAAATAGCTGTAGCAGTACCTCTTTCGCCCAGAGTCGAGTCTCGCGCAACGATGCGTTTTCGCGCTTTGTCAGCGAGAACTTTATCTGCCGCGTGCCGTTCACCGAGGTCGTTGCTACGCGAATACGCAATATCGTGTTCGCGACACGCTGCGTCCAACGGATTGATGCCTCGATCACCTCTAGCCAATCGTTTTATCAGATGAGTTCCTGGACCGCAAAACTGGTATCCCGGGATATGTAATTCGATAGGTAGCGCGTTTATCGCCCGATTTAACAGAGAACAGCCTTTCTTTACTCTCGTCGGTGACATTCGCTACAGTTTTTAATCAATGGTGCTGGACCGTCGATATGCGTTCGCTGCCAAGGGCGATTATAATGTTCCAAGCACCGACGATGCTGCCGAACCTCAGAATCGGCTTTTATATGCTCCGGGAGTCGGTCCCACAACTGGTCAATGTGTCTGCCAAACTCGCGCAGTAGAATAATCTTTGGTATATATGTATTTCAACTGCTCAGAGGTTAGGTCTCGAAAATCGCAATTATCCGACAGGATCAGAAGCATTTTGAATACTGAGCTGTCGTGTTTCGGCGCGGACCTTTAAATAGGGCGCGTCGCTGCTTCGACGTATCAAAATCATTTTTCACAGTTCACGGAGAGGATGCGATTCGTGCGACAACCTGTAACGATACGCGTGGCAAATTTTGACGAAAAATTGCAAATGAGGTCCCCGAAAACAAGACGCAGACATGGTAGCATGCTACCAAACACTATCCGCTGCCTAATTTGCGGTCCATCAAATTGTGGAAAGACCAACGTGCTGGTGAGCTTGTTGGAAAGTCCACACGGCGTCGGCTTTGAGAACGTGTACGTGTATTCCAAGTCGTTGCAACAGCCGAAATATCAGTATTTGGAGAATTTATTGACTCCGATAGATGAAATTGGCTACTTTACGTTTTCGAATAACAGTGACGTCATCCCACCGAGCGAATCGCTTCCGAATTCTATTTTTATCTTTGATGACGTGGCATGCGATAAGCAAGATACGATAAGGGAGTACTTTGCAATGGGGCGCCACTCGAACGTTGACTGTTTCTATCTCTGTCAGACGTACGTAAAGATTCCCAAACATCTTATACGCGACAATGCGAATCTGCTGATTCTGTTTAAGCAGGATGGTACCAACTTGAAATATGTGTACAACGATCACGTAAACACTGACATGACTTACGAGGATTTCTGCGCTTTGTGTCATAATTGTTGGCAACGGGAGTATGGTTTCGCGGTGATAAACAAGGATAGCGCGATGTCCAATGGACGTTATAGAAAGGGATTTAACGAGTTTGCCGTACCGTGAGATGGTCAATTGTCATCAACACGTCGGTGGGAAAGCAACATCTGCGGTACAACGATGATTGATATCGATACTCTGGAGATTAAGGATCGCGAGAGAATAGCGAAGGAAATTGCAAAAACCAGCGAAGCCATTCGCCGGAAATATCAGGCTTTGAAGACTGGCAAGATGGAGGAAGATGTCGCGTTGGAGAGATACTTCAAACCTATCGTCGAACCCTTAAAGCATATTGCGGAAAATACCGCAGCGACAGAAGCTGACACATCACCGCTGATGAGCACAGACGTTGAAGAGAATGAAACATTAACGCCTAAAACAAAAATCACATCGAAAGGGAACACATCGCGTAAGGCAAAGAGGAAACTACACACGTTATCGGAATATTCACCCGTAACCTCCACACCGGTTCAATCGAAGCGGAAACGGCATAATGCTACATCAAACCAGTCTCTCGTTCCTCCCGCGCCAATAAATACAATTCCTCGTGTACAATCGCTCTCAACCATTGATGATGACGTTTTCGAAACTGGTCCCAACGAGCCGTTGGCAACATCTGTTAGGCAACAACTCCAAACACCCGAGGGACAAGAAACGTTTCGCAGCCATTTCGGTCCGCTGGGGCAAAAATACATGAGCGCAATCCTAAGTGGTGATAAGAATACATCAAGTGACTATGTGTACGGCGTATACTTTGACGATAGTAGACCCATGCTTGGGGATAAGGCTTTCGATATGGACAAGGATGACAATATAATCATAGATGGTGTAAAATACAGAGGAACAGTCGGCATTTACGAACTGATTTTCAAGAGAATTCCTGACGATACTGTATGCACCGATGCTGATAAACAAAAATACAAAAGTATACTGCTGGCGACAAACGCCCACAGACGCGATCATGTCGCTAAAAAGCCCCCATTGAGCAACAAGGGATACAAGTACAAACATGTAATTGCACCGCTACTCCCTAGCGCATCGGCTAGTAGAGCAGGGAAAGGTCTAAGGACACCGCGAGTCATGGTGGTAAACGATAACAAGATCGATTACGTGCACTGGGACGATCCCAACGAGCTGGTGGATCGGTTGCGTTTGCTGGAAGCGTCGCGTCAGGCGGGTAACAACTCTCATGATCCTGAAATTCTATCTATTCACGAGGAATTCCGCGAGATAGGCCTCATTATATAAATTTAACCGCACACCGATGATGTGCATAGTATGCGTCGAGATGCCGATCAACAAATTTGGGGTATCGCTCGAGAAGAGTGGAGCAGCTAGAATGGACTATTACAAATGGAACGGTGTGCTTCGAAATTACATGCGAGATAACGCTCTTTGCGTGGTTGGTGCCGACTTTGATGCAAAATCACGCAAGATACGACGCGTAGCTCAGCCGGTGGCTGACACCGATGCCGTCAATAAACTATACGTGGAAAAGAGCATTAAATTTTTGAGAGAGCAGCAGGAAGAATTAGAGAGGAAGCTGGTCGTGTTTCAGAAAGATATGCTGGCGTTACAAAACAGCGTTCAAAAGATATCGCAGGCGTTGAATTCTATCCCACAGTCGGACAACGAAATTCGTAATGTTAAAGAGGCTATAACCGCTTTTGCTACGGAGCAGCAACTTGTCCAGAATTTCCTGGGACCGACGGGAAGCACATAATGCATGTACACGATAATTATCGCATCATTCGTGTCCAAGACACCTCTGCGATCAAACATGCAGCCATTATCGAAATCCAAGAGTAAAGGAAACCATAGCCACAAAAAGCGACAACTCGTTGAGGAATTGCACGCTCCAGCTCGAAGACATTTCCCACGGAGGCGCGTCATAGTGCATGGATACGATGATCTGTGGCAAGCTGACATTGTAGTAATGCGTCCATACTCGCGATTCAACCAGGGCCACCACTACATACTCACCGTCATCGATGTGCTGAGCAAGTATGGGTGGGCGTTACCGCTCAAGACTAAAAGTGGCGCTGAGGTGACTAAAGCGTTTGCAAAGATATTTAGAGATCGATATCCGAAAAATTTGCAAACCGATCAAGGAAAAGAATTTTACAACGCCGATGTGCAGAAACTCTTTACAAAGCACGACATTAATCATTATTCGACGTATTCGGTGATGAAGGCCTCCGTCGTGGAACGTTTCAATCGAACTTTGAAGAACAATATGTGGAAAATGTTTACGCTCAATGGAACCTACAGATGGACCGTTGCGCTACCGCGTCTACTTGCAGAGTATAACGCACGAAAACATAGAACCATCGGAATGCGTCCTTGCGATGTTACCCCTACGATCGCCGATAAGCTGCTAGCCACCGTGTACAGCAACATAAAGATCGCTGCTCCAGCGAGATTCAAGTTGGGCGACTTTGTGCGTGTGAGCAAATTTAAAACCATCTTCGATAAAGGCTATACGCCGAATTGGACAACGGAGGTGTTCAAGATAGCCAAAGTACAGGCAACTAATCCCGCGATGTATCTGCTGGTCGATTCCTGTGGAAAACCTGTTGCCGGAGGATTCTATTGTTACGTATTTCAGCGGGGATATTGGGAACTGGACGTGGATTGGTGCCCGTGGAGCGCTAAACCGCTCTGCTCGTTGGAGTGCGCGGGATTTTAAATGAAACAACCCAGAATTCAAGTTGAACTTCAAATATATTTAGTTCTGTTCAGGAAGCCGGTTAGCAACAGAATGAATGCGGTGTTGAAGCAAGCGCTCCGAGCTCGTCGACGAAGTCGATGTCGAGATCTTCCTGATCCTCCCTTAGATCCTTGTAGTCCAATCAGCATGATGACATCCCTCAAGCTTCGTTAGTGGGCTGTCCTTCGCCCTTCCTTCATGCTTCCTCCCACTCTCGTCTGGTGATCGAGGCACGCTTCCCGATGACATGGGGGTAGTACATAGGCTACGTACAGTACATACATATCTCGCAGGTAAGTACGCGCAACCCTCAGGGTCAAGACGACGTCGCTCGGAAAAGTTTATGACTTTATGACTCCGGCCTCTTCCGGCCAGAGTTTTATCCTAACAGAACATCGGCAATTATAGAAAGGGAGGACAGAGTTTTAAATGCTTTTACGAGACGAGCCGCTGCCCGCTCGACGAAATTTGGCACGCAGATGTGCAAAGGAAAAAGCTAAGCTATTTATTACCCTCGCCTAGTCTAACGGTAACTTAAAAGCTATTGAATACAATCCCAGGTTTTCGTACGCCTTCTGAGTTCAGGCATCAGATGTTCCATTGTAAGGACACGTTTAAAATAGCAGGGAAAAACCCCCCCGAAAAGCATGACGCGCTCTCTAATAAACACTCTTCTTCGTCCTCCGTTTCAAATCTCGCTCCTACGTACTCTATATATATCGATTATATACATTTCCGCGGCCATATTCAAGCGATAGCGTAACACTATGAACACGAGCTGCAACGCGTTACCGATCCTGATGTGTATCTAGTGGAAAAAGTGTTGCGTAGAAAGGGGGATAAGGTGTACGTCAAGTGGCTGGGCTTTGATAAATCACACAATTCTTGGATAAATAAAAATAATGTATTGTAAAATAATAATACATGGTTCAATAAATACAATGATACATATGTAAATGTGCAAACAATTTTTTATTTTTTACATATTAATCCTGCTATTTATACGAATGAGTTAATAAATACAATAATAATTTCTATACAGTTGCGAACAATTTTTATGCAGTTGCGAACAATTTCTATACATTTGTGAACAATTTGATATTATACAATAATTCCACTATTTATAATAAATACAATAATTTCTATTTTACAACGGGATATTATAATGTCCCCAGGGCAGAGTGTCGGTCGAATCGGGTACGATATGCCGCTTGTCGTCGTACGGATTTAGAGCGATTTTGGATTCCGAAATGGTGTACACTTTATGCAATTTAGACCGTATGCATGATTGTCTGCGAACCATTTCGATCTCCCTATGCAAACACTGCGCGTAGTCGTCGAAAGTTATCGTTCTGGCTATGACGTTGGTCTTGACGCCTTTCGCCTTTTTCGTATCTTTTTTGCCGTTTACGCGAAGTGCATACATTTTCGCTCTTAGACCTACGAATTCGGTCATTATCGCACCGTTATTTTCGTCCTTCATCAGCCCTGGAACCTTCTTATTTACACGCGGCATATTATATGCATTGTTGATGTGATAATCGCTTGTGTCGAATCTATCGATATTGTGTTTCATGGTCTCGTAGATATCGTCGCATCGAATGTGATAAATAAGACTGTCAGTGTCGGTGTATAGAATTTTACAATTTTGAGCGTGCAGGGGAGACATGTACTCGTGGTGAAATTCATACAAGCAAATTTTTTATATGTCCAGAATGCACATACCCACGTATATCGGTTTGTTGAATTTCACCTCGAGTTTTCGCAATTCAACAGCTATTAAATTTTCCGAAAAAACACTTCTGCTGTGGACATTCGGTTTTGCGATCATTGCCTCCGCGCCATATCGCCCTTCCCAATGTGTCAAAAGTTTTACATCCACGTGATTTCGTACATTTTCCATAGTTTTACCGAATACCGCGTTGTTCATCAATTTGTACAAATTTTTTTCAAAATCGTTTGTCGCAGCTGTTCTAAACCGTGTATTTAGTTCGATGTAATCGCGGAGCCAGGGAGATTGAGCGAATTGAAACACGCGGTGTATTTTTGTAATAAGAAGACGCGTGCACTGCTGCAGGTTGCGATAATGGATGACGTAACGCTGCTTATCGTATACCGTCGAGAGTAACTTGTCCTGCCTGCTGCCAGGTGGTTTGGCACGCGTCGGGCAGAACGATAGATCTACCTCGAGAATGTATCCCGTGGGCGAATCGGAAGCGATTGAAGATACGTCAAAATTTGCAGCATCTTCGACCCATTGAAATTTAGCGTGTGGCAGGGGCTGACACATTGCCCATCCATACAAATTGTTCACGTCAAAGTACATCAAGTACGATGACTCTTCCGATGCGTCGTAAGATGACATGTACTTGTTATTGGCATGTGCGTATCTTCCGGAACATTGACATAAACCCCCGCGTATACCACGTTCGATAAACAAAACCATATCGACGTCTGTGAGCAATTCAAAGGTTATTTTGGTGTGTTTTAGCATTGCATCCCATGTGAAACCAGGTAGAGTATAATAATGTGCCGAATCTAATCCGTAGCTCTTGATACAACTTTCGCGAAAATTTTCAAAAATATCTGCCAATAACAAGACATCTGTTTTCAAATACAAGTCGCTGTATTCGCCCAAGGTTCTAATCCCTAAACGCTGCCAGACGGTCTCGGCGTGCGCGTAATCGGTCTCGGATACAGTTTCACCCGTCAACGAACTGTAGAATGATTCGCGCGGCGGTAAGCATGGATCCTGCAGCTTGTTCGCGCAGTCAAGGTATTCATACGGAAAGACACCTTTTCGCGTCAATAAATTGAAATCCTCGGTGGATAATGTTTCAAATTTGGATCGTAAAATTTTTAATTGATTTGTGCTCAGAAAAGATGCTAATTTGTCGAGACTGGTATTGAGAAATCTGTAAGAATCGATGAATCGTAATTTAATATAATTTCGCGAGTCTGATTCAGCCGTATCTTCGACATTTTTTGTGAAGGAAATATACTTTTCTTTCGTTATGGGTAATGCGTCAACGTGACCTTCAAAAGCGGTAGCTATTTCCTCGATAATGAAATGCGAATCGTAGCCGGATAAATTATGGAAAACTATGGGGATGTAAAACGCGTTTTTGTAATTTAAATTGCGCTCCGAATGTGCTGGACCTCTGAACCGTCCGGAGAGATGACAATGATTGCGAACTCGTACATCGCTAGCCTCGAATGGTTCTTCGCAAATATGACAGTGTGTTGCATCGCGAAATGTCGTCCACTGTTCAGGAGTTAAATCAAGCATGGGAACATTACTAGACAAGATGGGTTTGGCAAAGTTTGCAAAATTTTTTAGTTCGTCTACGAACCATGAAACACAATCCGCGTCGCGGCGACATCGATACGTCGACAGCGATGTATCATACGAGCAATGCATATAATAGGCTATACTATGAACTTTATGGTGTTGATACATGTGTAATTTATTATCTACATCACCCATTCGGTGACTGTCATCTGTTTTCTCGATGATGCATTCGAGATCTGCATACACCACGAAGGGGAGCCGCTCCTTCATACCGTGGTTGCCGAAGCTGAGGAGATTGTTGCCTTCGCTGGGCAGCAGGATGGCGCAATCGTTCATCTTGCCGCAGTCCAGCGAATGGGCCTCCAACTTCTCGGCGGATCCGAAATAGTGCATACATCTACAAAAACATAAAAAAAAAATTTTATGTAATTTTTTTTCCGCGAGACATTTTAACATTTCACATGTTTTATATACGTACCGATCACAGATGAATTTCTTTTTTTCGTGTCTGCTCAGCTGCGCGCTCACCAGCCTGGACAAGTTCTTGATCCACACAAAGTGCCCTACATCGCCGTGCTCTTGATTCGGCGTGTAGAGCAGGTTGACGTGCCGA
Organism: Andrena bucephala; assembly: GCA_947577245.1. Lineage (NCBI taxonomy): Eukaryota > Metazoa > Arthropoda > Insecta > Hymenoptera > Andrenidae > Andrena > Andrena bucephala. The sequence continues at coordinate 13,817,593 of OX387716.1, read as the reverse complement.
TCCCTCTTTTGGTTGGTGAGGCGCAGCGGGAAGACTGTCGATCCCTTCGGCTTCTCCATCTCCATCTTGAAACTGTACACGTTGATGGAGATGTCGTTCTGCCGTTCAAACTTCCCAATATGTCCCAGAGACATCGGGAACTCAATGCCCTGGAGATTTAATACGGACGCATAGTCGGGGTATGAACTTGGGCGCGCGGTGTCTCGTTCGGCACAATGGAGAGCGGCGACCACTGCCCACGCGAAGCACGCATTGTCCGGGGATTGCACGTTAATTGTTGCATTCTTCAACAATAAATTCTGCGGCAACTTGTAGTGGCACCCCGCGCGCAGCGGTTTGTACTTGTTGACATTGACGGTTAGGTTGAGGATTCTCGTCAATGCCCATCCGCTGTCGCGTTCCTGGAACTCTTCCAACGATGCCAGGGTGGGTTCGACGACGCATTGCTGATACCACTCCTGTAGATCGGATGTGCGGAAGAGTTCACAGTTTCGGGTGTTGATGCTTTTGCAAGCATGCTTATCACCCGCTACAAATTCACCGTTGAACACTGTGTTCACTTTGAGGTTCCGCTGTTTCCTCAAAGCGCCCCGCACATGCTCCAGCACAATGGTCGCCGCATCTTTAAGGAAGTTGCGCGGTTCGATATAGTTTGAATTTAGCACTGCACCAGTTAATACGCGGCTATCGAACGCAGCGTCTATTTCGCGCCATAAAAGTCCTGTGCTCGAATGTCCGGCACCTTCGCGCACGAAACGTCCGCGCAACGAATATTTTAGTCCTTCGAGACGTGCGATTCGAGCAACCACGGATTGCCGAACACCGATCGATAATCGCGGGCGTTTTACGCGGCTCTATTCTTCCAACGATTAGATACATTCGTTGCACCGTTCTTCCCACGCGAGGTACTCTTCCCGGGAAATCAATCGTGCAGATTGATCCAATAATTGGCGTTCTGCTTGCGCGAATTCTCCCATGGCTGTAATCTGTGCAACGTGTTACAACAAATTGAGGCTTTGCACAGTTTAGAGCGCATATTTATATCCTCATCATGATTTTCTATCTCTGTCTTACTCTTTTAGCGTACCCCCTCCCTCGAATGCATTGCATGCAAAAAATGGCGATCCATCCTAATATGGTTCTATGCAGTTTCTGTCGATGCAGCATAATTCTTTCTATGATTCACGCGTATGACGAATTAGCGCGCGAGATCGTCCAACAAATTTTCTGCTGACACCTATTTTCTAAGAATTGATGTTTCTGCTGACACCTATTTCTAAGAATCGTTGTTTTTGCTGACACCTATTTCTAAGAATCGTTGTTTTTTCTGATTCCGCAGAATTCTAAGATTCGACGTTCTCAGAAGTATCATGTTACATTAGCATTGCAAAAAAAAAAAAAATGGCATCATCTCGCGCGATACGCTGCGACGTTAAGATTGAAAAACATTATGGAAAATTTGGAAGTTTTAAAATAAAATGAGGTGGTGGGGGAAGCAATCGCACCACTATTTAAGACGGCTCCCGAACGCTGTTCCATCAATCGCTCAGTAGCCTCAGTGACTTTCAACGGAACAAATAGTGCTCTGAAAAAAAAATGTGCAGTACCAGTGTCGAAGAAAAAATGTGCAGTACCAGTGTCAATGGAAACGCCAGACGCATGAATTATTACGTTCCGATCATGCAGGATGATGGTGTGGCTCAATGCTGGGAGGATACAGTTGCTTGGTAAGGCTTAATTTTCACATATTTTCAAAATTTTTATTCCTAATACGAGCGGATAATTTCATAGCTTTGATTGTTCTCTTAGCCCGCGCCGAACATCGCGTATCATGGTCAGAAGATACGCATTAACATCCATGGGTAGCAAATATTTGGAAATTGGAATCCGCGTACGGCCTACTGTCGATGTAGAACTGGTTATCGGCGACAATCGTGGGATGTTTCTCACGTTACCATTGTATGCATGGTATGCGCTATGCAGCAATCGTGCGATCATTGAAGAACGTGCACGATTACCTGGATCACCTTCGATGCAGTTGAATCAATTAACAATGGATTTTTGCGAGATCTATAATTCTCCGATTGTAAAGATGACGCTGCATAATAAGCCGCTGTATTTCAAACCGGATACAGTGACATTTTTATTAAATCTTGAGCCATGTATAGACTATGTGTATCACCGGCTGCATCAAAATGTAAGAGATGTGCAGATGAAATTTGAAAGTTTTGTTAACGTGCTACAGCAGAGCGATGTTGCCTGTGAAACATTAGATGCGCGTCGTGCTGCTAAAATCATACGCGATAGCGAACATTACTGTGAGGATTATCATGTAGATTGTGAACTGGTAGCATGCGCCATCAATGTTATTCTAGCTGATGCTTGTAGGAAGAAAAAATGTTAAATTATATTCTTTTAATTTTAATTTTAAATAAAATTTCTTAAACATGAATTATTTCTCAATTTTATTCACCCATCATCATCCTCGCCACACAATTCTAAGATTCAACGTTTCTGCTGACACCGCGTAATTATATTTAGTTCTTACTTTTTGCAAAGCTATGCACTTCTCAATTTCATGATAGGAGGGTTTTTTTTATATATGCGAGCCCGAAGATGTAGCGAGACCAGTTGCTCATCAATCTTTAAAGACGGTTGAAAGTTTTTGTATGACACTTTGTTTCATTTTAAGTGAAATTGCTTTTGAAGGATATCGTCAGTCGTTCAACGCATAGAAAATACAATCGAATAATACCGTAAGTTTCCATTATCATATTTTTTAGTGAATTGTTGTGTTAGTAACTTTGAGAATTATAAGAAAAATCGGTTTCAGATTATGTCGTTGCCAACCAATTTGAATCATCCAGCTACTGCTACGATCACCGCTGCTGCGACAATTTTCCATCCATCCAGCCCGAAAGTGTGTGTGGCATGTCAAAATGTTGCGGTTCAAACCGAAGAAATTCGATGTGCGGAACTGTATGAGGCGGAAGCTATTCAGGATGGCGACAGTTATTTAAAAGTATTTCGTAACCCAATGAATGGCCATGCGTATGAGCACTACAATGATGAGCAATATTGGTTGAATCAATATACAGATCAACTGTTTATTGACTGCGATGATGAGAATAGGCATATATCTATGCGGTATAATCATATGTTTGCTCCAACGAGTATGGTTTGGCGAAACGTGAAAACAGAGATTGATTATGAAAACGTTTCCGCGAATAAAATATCGGGGCTTTGGGCTAGCGTTGTTGGACTTCAAACTGACCCTGTACAAGTTCCTGTGGATTTATTATTAAGTGAACTATTTGCTGATGGTCCTATCGAGTGGGATATGTGTCCGCCTTCGCCGCCTTCATCGCCTTCGTCGCCACCCTAATTTTTCTTCAATTTTTTATATTCATATTCTTTTTTATATTCTATATATATTTTGTAACATATATTCTTAAACTTATTTCATAATTTTAAGATTCAGCATTTCTGCTGACACCGCATAATTCTTTCTATGATTCGCGCTGCCAAATGACGTCACCCCACACGGCCGCTCCAGAGGAGTCGAATTACACACGATCGCGCGATACGCTGCGACGCTGAATCGGAACGCTTCGAAAACTTGTTAGCTGTAGAATAAAATGCTATTATGCCACCAAGTAGCGCTGTCTCTTTCCCTCCTCCGAATTTAGCTTTTTAAAGTAATGCTCTCTCTCTTTCCCTCCTCGGAATACGCGGTGTGAAAAAGCCGATCTTTCCCGACTTCATCCGATAAAAATAAATTATTATTTGTCTGTGTTGGGGGGAAAATTCCATCACATATTGGTTTAGAAAAAATATTTTGGGGAAAAAAATTTCAGGGAGCGGATCGAGTCTGAAAAAAGATTTTTCAGACAGAACCCGCCCCCAGAAATTTTTTCAGGGGTGGGCCAAGGTCATTCCCTCCCTCTGAAAATGTTCTCGGGGGTGGGCCAAGGTCTGAAAGAGATTTTTCGAGGGTCATTCCCCCTCTGAAAAATTTCCGATGGTGGGTCCGGTCTGGAGAGGTCTCCGCGGCGACTCGGCCCGGACTGATCCCCTCCATCATCGCGGCTTCCCCCACTCCGCGGCTCGTTCGCCCGCGCCCATGTTTCCCTCCGCCGCGCTCCCGCACGCGTCCTCACTTCCCCCCGCCCCCGCGCTCCCCTCAGAGGACCTGCGTTGGAACCGGCCTAGACTTACTACTGTTGAAGTAGTTCTTATATACTTTATATCGCCTTGGTGCGTCCTCATTTAGAATATGCATCGGTAATCTGGAATCCGAGGCACATGAAATATAATCAATTACTGGAAAGGGTACAGCACAGGTTTCTGCGATTTGCATCTCGGGTTTTACGTAATCCTATAAGGATTGATGATCACGACTATGGGCCTATCCTGAGCTCATTTGGACTCTCCTCCCTATCGAATCGTAGGACGACTGCAGATTTATTATTCTTGTACAAGATCGTCAATAACTTAATTGACTGCCCGGAATTAGTAGGGCTAGTTCGATATAATGCTCCGACCATAAACCTGCGGAGGCGGCCCCTATTCGATTCCAGGTTGCCGGCGTATAATCATTAGGCAGTAGACCCAATGAATAGAGCCATGTTGAGTGCGAACGAATTTTTAGAAAATTGCGACCTATGTACTTGCTCACTAGATTCAATGCGTAATTAGTTACGAAACCGCCTACCGTAGCTTAAGGTAAATTTGATGAGCTGTCTGTTTCAAATCATTGTTCCTCTATTCTGTATTTCAATGGAGTCTCCCGTTCATATAAATAAATAATAATAATAATAATAATAATAATAATAATAATATTTCACCCTCGACTGGGAACGCGACCCGTCGGCGTGGGAATGAGCCGGTGGAGGGAAAACGTGCACGCGTGCACACGCACACGCACACACATACACACACACGCACGCATGCATAGGTGAGGTTGCGATGGGGGTACTACATATGACTCGTCACACGCTGTCGGATGTACGAAAATTCAAAGCGACCCGAAAACCTTTTATCACCCCAAGGACAGACCACATCCCGGTAGCAGCGACGTTCGAACAAGGTGTGCGAGAGAACTATGATATTTACGTATATCTCTCTCTCTCTCTCTCTCTCTCTCTCTCTCTCTCTCTTTCTCTCTGTCTCTATTAATCTCTCGGTCGGTGGTAAAAAAAAAACATTTGGAGGTATACGCGTAGAAGATTTAATTCGAAACCTGCGTGATAACCGTATCAAGAAAACACATAACGATGGAAGGTATATTTCCGAGAATAATGCGCGACATCTTCACGCGCGCGTTTGGTAGCCGAACCGCGAAAATTCAAAGCGGAACGACGCGCTTCTATTGTCCGAAGGATCGATCGCGCCCGCGATAGCAGCGACGTTCGAACAAGACGTCTGAAGCCCGATCCAGACTTGAATGCGTATACGCTGAGCAAGGCCGAACGCGCACGAATGACGCATGCGGAGGGGTCTAAAGTGCCATGTGACATTCACCGCCAACTTCTGTGCTTAGCTTAACCCACTCCGCAGTCATAAAGATGGCATCGAAGGTATTGAAATTCAAGCGCGTGTTCATACTCCAGAGATAAGAGATCCGTGTCTAATTTGAAGAAAGGACGACACAGGCGGAACCACTCGCCGTCAGCGGACTATTCCATTCATCGACCCAGAGACAGTCACAATACCGGCAAGAACAAGGAGCCAAATATATGTACGAGTCCTTAATACGCAAGTTGATACAGGATATATTCCAAAAATCAAAATACACCCCAACTTACATATGGGAAATGCAATTGTATCGAATAACAATGGCGTGGCATATCTTTTTGCAATAAACACATCCACAAAAAATATCAAAATTCCTGTACCATCAATCGAGTTAGAACCATTCATAGAAGTACCAATAGAAGAAGAAACATCAGACAAATACAGAAAAACCAACAGGACGCACCAATTACTCCAACAACTACGATTAAATCATTTAAATTCAGAAGAACGAGCCAATATAGTGAATTAATAAAAGCACACGCAGACAGATTCTACCTTCCGGGAGAAAAATTAGAAGCAACAAATAAAGTCCACCATAGAATAATAACAGAAAATGATGTTCCTATCTTCACGAAACAATATAGATACCCTCAAACATATAAAAAAGAAGTAAGAAAACAGACTAAAGAATTACTTGAAAAGGGAATAATACAGCCCTCTTCACCCCCTTATAATTCACCTATATGGATCGTAAAAAAAAAGGAAGACGCACAAGGAGTAGAGAAAGTTAGAATCGTAATTGACTTCAGAAAATTAAACGAGAAAACAATGGGAGATGCCTATCCTCTACCAAACATAACTGACATACTAGATCAGTTGGGAAGCGCGAAATAGTTCTCCGTATTCGATCTCGCATCTGGATTCCACCAAATTCCAAGGTACCCAGACGATCGTCACAAAACAGCCTTCTCTACAATATACGGACATTTTGAATTTAACAGAATGCCATTTGGTCTTACAAACGCACCAGCCACCTTCCAAAGACTTATGGACCAAGTCTTAACGGGCCTTCAAGGAATAGAAAGAGGCAAGAGGCATTCTCGAGGAAGAGGCCTCTTTATATATTTGGACACTTAAAAAACACGCAACAAAATTTAAACGCCTAATGAATAGACTGACAGACGCCAATCTCTATCTCCAACCAGATAAATGTGAATTTTTAAAGAAGGAAGTATCGTACTTAGCACACATAATAGGAGAGGAAGGAGTCAAACCTGACCCACGAAAGGTAATAGCTGTAAAGGAATTTCCAACACCTACAACGGTCAAAAATGTAAAACAGTTCTTAGGACTGAGCGGTTATTATAGGCGATTCATAAAAGACTTCTCAAAAATTGCTCGACCACTTTCCAACCTCACTAAAAAAGACTACCAATTTGAGTGTGTTTGGGATTAAGCTAGTTCCGCTCACCGCCACACTCACTTCCACTGCAGCACCTCGCGGACCGCGATTCAGCGACGCTGATCGAAGGGCAACACCAATCAGCGCTGATCGATCAACCAATCAGCGCGGATCGATGAGCCAATCAGGGTGCCGCGCTGTGCTCTAGGAGAAGAGTGAAGACGCGCAACGGTCGGCGGCCATATTCGTCACTCTTCTCTTATGTGCTCTGCAGCAAACTAGTCAGTGATCTCGCTCCGCGAATTTCCGACTCATTATCTTCTCTCGCTCTCAAGCATTGTACAATTGTCTGCTCTTCTCATTGTTAATTACTGTGCATTTTACATTGTGTTGAACGCTCAATCCAACGATTAGTACAATCGTGTGGACGCCACGTGGTGTGATCGCGTGGTGATCAAGTTTCTCTGCTCATTATTCTTGTGCCGTACCGTGATCAATAATATGACGGGACCTTTTTCGAATGTTTGGAACTCTCATCTCTGTGCAATAAATTGACGACGTTTTTGTGAACTAAACAGAGATTGTGCAACCTGTCTAAGATTCCTCTCATCCCTCACATAACCTCAAACAGAGTGGAAATATAAGCAACAAAAGGCGTTTGAAACTCTACGGGAAGCTGTCTGTAAAGAACCTATTTTACAATTTCCGGACTTCGAAAAGACATTCAACATTACGACAGACGCCTCAGGTATTGCTGTAGGTGCAATTCTTAGCCAGGGTGAAATCGGGAAAGATTTACCAATAGCTTACGCATCTCGGGTCTTAAATGATGCAGAAACACGCTATTCTCCGACGGAACGAGAACTCTTAGCAATCATATACGCGGTATTTCACTTTAAACCTTATATTTATGGTAGAAAATTTTACTTAATAACAGAGCATAAACCGTTAGAATGGCTACAAAATCTGTCAAATGCTACATCTCGGTTAATGCGATGGAAAATTAGACTTGCAGAATACGATTATAAAATCTTGTATAAACCAGGGAAGTATAATACAAACGCGGACGCATTGTCAAGAAACCCGATAGCACTACCGTTAGATGCAAAACGAGCGCATTCAGAAATAAATTCTCACGAAAATAAAAGACAAAAACAATTCCATCAACACAATACGCGACTACGGGAAACAACCGCCTCAACCTCGGGAAACCCAGCTCCACACAAGCAACTTAGAATTAGTTCTTCAGATTCCGATTCTTCATCATACGACGAAAGCGACTCAATAAATACAAAACGGAGAAAATTAAAACGAAAAAAGGAAAAAACACCTCGTCGTCTCAACCGGAAGTAAAAAGACAAAACATAGAAACACACGTGCCCCCTCAAATCTTGATACCTATAGAAGTACATGCACCCCCTCAAGATATAATACCAGTAAAAATACATATACACTCCCAACATAAAAACGACGCAAGAGCATCCAGAACACCACACATCAAGAAACCTCAAGAAGAAGACCTGATAGAAGAAATCGACGAGACATACATAGCACCAAGCCATAACTATAAAGACCCTCCCAAAATTGATGCAGAGACAAGCACAGACAAAAGCACTCACCACACACCTAAAAAGAAGAAACAAAGATTACATTCCAGCACCGACACTGCTCCTACAGGGTGTCCGCGGGAAGACTGGACAGCCGGTTTTCTCCTAAACTATTGGAGATAAAAATATAAAAAAAATAGGGTATTGCATGGTTTGAGGGGGCCAATTTATTAGCGCGAACGAATTTTGTTTTCGATTATTATTTTAAAAGATACGATGGTCAAGTTCGGTTTTTCAAATGAAACTATTTTTTCTGAAGACCTGAGTTGATAGTGCGTTCCAAGACAAATTCAATAAGCTTTAATGTATACACTTTATTTTCACTGGTTTTTAAGATATTGCGCTTGCAAATTTACTGATTTTCACTGGAAGAAAACTGTCTGGTATAGCACGGACCGGGGACGGTCTTACTGGCTCCACGGGTGGCACTGCCTTTTGAAATAGATACCTACCTGCCAAAGGTCTACGCCAGGCCCAAAAGCTGGACAATTTTTTTTCGTCAGAAATGCTACTTAGGTAGGTACATTTGCGGTATCGAGAAGCGCACCGTTACTTTTATTTCGCACTTGCTTCTACGCTCGGATGGCCGGTTCTTTTGGGAGGGATGCAAGTTCGATTGGTTAGGTTAGGAGGAGTGAAAGTTGCTAGACTAAATTTCAATCATAGGGAGCAGATTGTATCAGAACCATTCGGATTTGCATTCCTCACAAACGGCTGCTCTCTTGAAGAGGCCCTCTTCACAGCAATGTCCACCTTCTCTCGCACGGAATACGTTAACGCTTGCTTTTGTTCTGATATTGAAGCTCGTGTTTATACTCGTGAGGACCACGCGTCGACAGCGGGCTACCCCTTTTCTTCCTGTGTCTCTCCACGAGCCGTGTTGACGGTGGATTGTAGGAGCGTAGATATCTGGATGCCAGTTATTGAATTCAGGAGACGATAGAAACATTTTATTACAAAACACACATGTACTATAATTAAAGTAAATCGTATTCCTCTCGGGCAGGAGTACTGATAATGATCGAACTTGCGCCCCACTTCGCGCAGACCAATTACACGGAGGGTAGTCGGGTTACACACTGCCCAAATGATACAGGGTAATTCTGGAGCAACGCCCGTCAAGGAGATGCGCTGGTACCCCGTGGCGAGGACAGACCTTCGCATTGCCTCACCCGATTTTTATGGTTTTTTTTCCGGAAAAAGGTACGAATCCTGGGCCGAACGTAGCGAATTGAAGTCGACCCTCCGCAGTCGAGGGTGAATTATCCATTACAGCGTATTAAGAAACCCTTTTCTTCATCGTATCGAAAGGGAAGTGACGCCAATGGATTCCTTATGTTTTTCTGACGAAAATCATACCAAATGTCATGCAAATCGGACTACTTTGACACAAGCTATTTGTATTCCCTATGTAACAGTTGTCCGATTTACACGACATTTGGCATGATTTTAATCGGAAATCCCCAAGGAATCCATCCGCGACACTTCCATATCCATACGATAAAGAATAAAGAATTATTTTATTTCCTAACCAGATTTGAAATTTCAACGCCTGTTTATACTTGACAGATAAGGATTTATACTCGAGAGATAAGGAATCTGTCTTTAATTTGAAAGGAGGACGATGCAGGCGGAACCACGCGCACTCAACGGTGTACCCCTTTTCTTACTGTGTCCCCCTACGAGGCGTATTGACGGTGGATAATACTTTCCAATTCCTGTATTTGTGGCACCTTTCTCGCGTGCGTCGGGACAAAAGCGAACTCAGAGCCAAACGAAAATTCATTCGCTCTTTACGATCGATAATTTATTATTTCTCCAAGAACGTTTCGACAATATGTGTTTGCCAAATTTGTAAAGGCCAATAAAAAACGTGGTGACATTGTCCAGTCTGAGTTAATCCGTATATTGCTCTGTCGGTGGGTAGTGCGTACGATGACTTCGGACCCGTACTATGTACCGTTGCCTACCGCCGACGCGCGGAAAATCCGCTCATAAACCGCGACTCTGGCAAGACACCGCGGCCGATCAGTCCGGTTAGTTTTTGGTAACCAGATGTGGCATCCTCCACCTCTATTTCATCAGAGTAATTCTGGAGGTACGCCCGTCACCCCGTGGCAAGGACAACACCCCGCAGTACCCATCGAATTTTATGGCTTTCGATCCTCGAAGGGTTTGGAATACCATTAACCCTTAGGCTGCCGCTATTTTTTCGTAAAAATAGGGGTCCTTTTTTTCCAAAAATTTTTATGTATGAGTAGTCAATAGGTCCCATAGAGTCGAGGGGGTAGAACCGTGCCAATATAGTGGCTAAAGCGGCAGCCTAAGGGTTAAGAAGTGAGAAATGTTCAGGATTTCAAATGTTTGCTACTTTCCTTCATCGTATCGAAGGGGAAGTGGCGCCAATGGATTCCTGGCGTTCCGTCGATTAAAATCATACCAAATTTCATGTAAATCGGACTATTTTTAACCAAGTCAAGTCAGCTTGAAATGATATAAATCGATATTCCATGGAATTTCTTTCATTATGGTCCGAATTACGTCGTTCTTAGCGTCAGCTTCATTGGCGAAACATAAGGAATCGATAGGTGTCGTTTTTGCAAAGATCTGATGAGAAATGCGCAAGTCGAAGGTTTCTCACTTATTAGGCATTCGAACCCCTTCGCGGGTGGAAAGCCATAAAATTCGGTCAGCCACTGCGAGGGGTTGTCCTCGCCACGGGGTACCAGGCCGCCGCATCTCCTTGACGGGCGTTGCTCCATTATTACCCTGTATCTGGTTAGGAAATAAAATAATTCTTTATTCTTTATCGTATGGATATGGAAGTGTCGCCGATGGATTCCTTGGGGTTTTCCGATGAAAATCATGCCAAGTGTCGTGGAAATCGGACAACTCTTACATAAGGAATACAAATTGCTTGTGTCAAAGTAGTGCGATTTGTATGACATTTGGTATGATTTTCGTTAGAAAAACATAAGGAATCCATTGGCGTCACTTCCCTTTCGATACGATGAAGAAAAGGGTTTCTTAATACGCTGTAATGGATCATTCACCCTCGACTGCGGAGGGTCGACTTCAATTCGCTACGTTCGGCCCAGGATTCGTACCTTTTTCCGGAAAAAAAAACATAAAAATCGGGTGAGGCAATGCGAAGGTCTGTCCTCGCCACGGGGTAGCAGCGCATTTCCTTGACGGGCGTTGCTCCAGAATTACCCTGTATCATTTGGGCAGTGTGTGACCCGACTACCCTCCGTGTAATTGGTCTGCGCGAAGTGGGGCGCAAGTTCGAGCATTATCAGTACTCCTGCCCGAGAGGAATACGATTTACTTTAATTATAGTACATGTGTGTTTTGAAATAAAATGTTTCTATCGTCTCCTGAATTCAATAACTGGCATCCAGATATCTACGCTCCTACAATCCACCGTCAACACGGCTCGTGGAGAGACACAGGAAGAAAAGGGGTAGCCCGCTGTCGACGCGTGGTCCTCTCGAGTATAAACACGAGCTTCAATATCAGAACAAAAGCAAGCGTTAACGTATTCCGTGCGAGAGAAGGTGGACATTGCTGTGAAGAGGGCCTCTTCAAGAGAGCAGCCGTTTGTGAGGAATGCAAATCCGAATGGTTCTGATACAATCTGCTCCCTATGATTGAAATTTAGTCTAGCAACTTTCACTCCTCCTAACCTAACCAATCGAACTTGCATCCCTCCCAAACGAACCGGCCATCCGAGCGTAGAGGCAAGTGCGAAATAAAAGTAACGGTGCGCTTCTCGATACCGCAGATGTACCTACCTAAGTAGCATTTCTGACGGAAAAAAATTGTCCAGCTTTTGGGCCTGGCGTAGACCTTTGGCAGGTAGGTATCTATTTCAAAAGGCAGTGCCACCCGTGGAGCCAGTTAGACCGTCCCCGGTCCGTGCTATACCAGACAGTTTTCTTCCAGTGAAAATCAGTAAATTTGCAAGCGCAATATCTTAAAAACCAGTGAAAATAAAGTGTATACATTAAAGCTTATTGAATTTGTCTTGGAACGCACTATCAACTCAGGTCTTCAGAAAAAATAGTTCCATTTGAAAAACCGAACTTGACCATCGTATCTTTTAAAATAATAATCGTAAACAAAATTCGTTCGCGCTAATAAATTGGCCTCCTGGAACCATGCAATTCCCTATTTTTTTTATATTTTTATCTCCAATAGTTTAGGAGAAAACCGGCTGTCCAGTCTTCCCGCGGACACCCTGTATAACTCCTATAAAAATTAAACAAGGGAGAATACTTACCCCTCCTCCACTATCTCCTCTTCCACCATTATCTATCTCTCCACCATTATCCCCTCTTCTGCCACCATCTTTTCCTACACCACCATCTCTTCCTTCCCCACAACACACAGCAGGCAAACCAAGAATAGTATCAAACATTCCTGTCAAAAAACAAAACATTGAAATAGAGGACCACCTATGGATGGGAAAAGGATACATCATAACATTCATCAATACAGAGGGTCGACCAATAGGACCAGCAGGAGAAAGATTGTACAAATAAGGAAGGAAAGCACACAATCCTTGGACTTATTATAACAGATTATCCAACGGAAGAAGATTTATATAATTCATTAAGAACACTTCATACTCAGCTAGTACTTGAAAATGCCACAAAGGTATATATAGCAGGGGAAGAAGATAAAATTTTACTAAGCAAACTATGGAACTTAATAGACATAATATTTTTACAAGAGGACATCCAGTTTATATTTTGTAAAGGCACACTCTTCACTCCTTCCATACAAGATAGACAGCAAATTATCCAGGAGAATCACCAAACGCCTATAGGAGGACACAAAGGGATTACAAAAACATCTCACCGAATAAGGAATAAATATTACTGGAAAAACATGAAGTATGAAATAACACAATTCATCAAAACATGTTTAGAATGCCAGAAAACTATACTAGTAAGGGTAAAGAATAAAGAACCTATGATATTAACAGATACACCAGTTGATGCATTTGATAAAGTTTCTATGGATATAGTAGGACCACTACCTTTCACAAATATAAGGAATGGTTATATACTTACTATCCAGGATAACCTAACTAAATATTCTCTTGAAATACCATTGGCAAGCATCACTTCAGAGGACATAGCTAGGGCATTTACAGAACACTTCATCTGTAAATTTGGAAGTCCCAAAGCTATCCTTACAGACCAGGGACCAAATTTTATGAGTGCCCTTATGAAAAAGTTTGCACAAAAGCATTTCACATCAAACAGTATCGAACCTCTGCATATCATCCTCAATCCAATGGATCACTAGAAAGAAGCCATCACGTCCTTGTCGAATATCTACGCCACTATGTATCAAAAGAAAAACAATGGAATCAATGGTTACCACAAGCAATGTTCTCATACAACACAAGCACTCACGAAGGCACGAAATTTACGCCACACGAACTTGTCTATGGTAGAAAAGCACGTCTCCCTTCGAACATCCCTCCAACAGATGCCATCAAAACGTACCCAGATTACGTTGATAAATTAATACATAAACTTCATCACATCCGACAAATGGCGCGAAACAATCTAGAGGAATCAAAAGTTCGACAGAAGTACTACTATGATCGAAAGATTCAGCCTAAAACATACAAAATAGGCGATTGGATTTGGTTACTAAAACCGAGACGTGAAAAACTGGAACCTGAATATAGCGGACCATATCAAGTCTGTTACGAGCCGGGGCTGCGGCAACGCGAGAGGCCGGCGAGAAGGGTATTTCCCAAGGAATACGGTTTATGAGTTTGTTAGTTAGGTGCGCGGACGAACCTGATGCGAAATCAGGGAGCCGCTAGGATTGTTGACGGCGAGGACGAACCTGATGCGAAATCAGGGAGCCTCTAGGAATGGAGTCACACGCGGACGAACCTGATGCGAAATCAGGGAGCCGCAGGAGGGTGAAACGTCGTGAACGAACCCGATGCGAAATCGGGGAGTCACTAGGATAGAGTTCACAGACGAACCTGATGCGAAACCAGGGAGCTGTTAGGAGGTTGGATTATTCACAGACGAACCTGGTGCGAAACCAGGGAGCTGTTCGGAAGTTGGTAGATTTACAGACGAACCTGATGCGAAATCAGGGAGCTGTAGGATACGGACGAACCTGATGCGAAATCAGGGAGCCGTAGGAGGGTAAGGTTTCGTGGACGAACCCGATGCGAAATCGGGGAGCCACTGGGTTGGAGAAGATGCTTTGTTTTGGTTGAAGGGTTGCGAACGAACCTGATGCTTGATCAGGGAGTCGCGGGAAATGTTAATAATGCCTCGTAACTATTAATTTATGTTTGATACAACTCGAGCGGTAAAGCTGTATCAGTGGGTGAGTGCTACTAATATTATAAGGATCGCTGGGTGAAAGATGGGTTTAACGAATCTACTCGATTTATACGTGAACACCATTCATATATTGAATAATCAAGTATGATACAAATGTAAGTGTCGCGATGAAATAATAAATAGTGTAGTTAATTACCACTAGTTGCACGGTGTTGACGCACTGGCGATGCGGGGACGTACGAGTGGCTATTTCAAAAGTGCCAAATAGAATATAAACCGAACTCGCGGATTCTATGAGGTTAACTATGATCCTGACGGAGACTTTAGCTTGATCTTTAACCAACTCTGTACGAGCGTGACACGACGTGACTCTACGCGTGACTCTATAGCTTTTAACCAACGAGGGTAGAAACCAAAGGGTTTATATAGTCCCAAAAATGAGTGGGGATTCATTAGGAGTTTCCATATAAGGAAATTCTTCGGGGTCGTCGTCGTGTCATTCCCGTTCCCGTGGTCGTGATCCAGATGGTCGAGATCATGACCCCCCTTAGTGGTGTATGATAAGCAAAAGGATTTTAGGGCGTTTTCCCTTCTCAGAAGCGAGCTCGAAAGTGGTTGAGAGTGGTGTATGGGAAGATTCCACATACGTAACAAGTCATTGAAATCCTAAAAAATAACAACTTGAAAATAGCGATAAATTCTAAACAAAATAAAAATCATCCATATGAATAGAGTGAAAGAAGCCTATTTGCCCTAGGAAAAGAGTGGGGGGTCCCGAACTGAAAAATAAAAGAAAGAAGCCTATTCGCCCTAGGAAAAGAGTGGGGGTCTCGAACCTGCGTATATAAGGAAGAACAAAAGAAAAAAATTTCATTATCAATAAAAAGTCAAGTAGAGATCTCGGAGAGAAAGGAAAAATGGCAAACTATACGTGCCTAAAGAAAACGTTCAACCCTAACGTGTACTATTACCAAATAACAAAACTATTATGCGTAAAATGTGCGCATTTTGGCAAAATGGAGGAAGATAACGTAGGATATCCCCATCTAATAGTATGGGAAAATAAAATAGGCTACAGGAGATGCCACCGGTGCCACCAGATCTTATATGTGGCAAAACCGGCAGACCAGTGCCTACTGTGCACATTACTAATCCCACAAATCCACAAGATGTTAGGAGATGATTTGAAAATAAAAGGAGGAACTTATCCCGTAATAAAGGAGATGATATTAGAAGATTTGTAAATAATATATATTAAAAAACATATTATATTTTCACATTACACTTGCAGATACGACATACACACACACACACACTTTGTAATTAATACGTACACATTATTCTTAAGTCATTTTTTGTAAAAATTATTAATATATATCCTTTTAAAAGAATTTAACATTGTTGCGAGTTCATAAATATAAGTAGTTATAAAAAATCCGCGATAGGGAGCCACTACGTAGGCCCCTGTGGCCATCATCAGTGCTTTTGGCGCCGCACTACTGTCACGCCTCTACCGACAAACAAGACAAGCTACAGACGTAGCCACACTCTAGACTTGAAAGGAAAGCGTTTTATTTATAAAGTTTATATTCTGTTAGAAAAATAAATACATATATCAACCATCCACTGCGTATTGAACTTAAATTATAATAGCCACAAAAAGCTATACTGTCTCCCTCTCCCGAGACGGAAGAGTGGGGGTAGTTCCACTCACTCGGTCTGCCTAGAAGAAGAGAGCAGACACTGGCTCGCGGGACACGAGAGAGTACTAACCTCAAATATCAATAGTAAGGTATTCATCGGAGTAAATCCCTACATTGCTGACCCCGACGTGATTGTCGAATACGTCGTGATTGCGGGAAGAAGAAGGACTCGGTAACTGGCTGCTGACACCACGGGGCGTCCGCCATCGCCCTTGGACATCGTGATATTTGCGATCAGCCGTCCAGAGGAGACCTGCAGCTAGCGGGACGGGGGCTGAGTCTTGTGACGCCCACGCACGACCCCCGTCTTCAACGAGAAACCATTAGGCGTCCATAATCGCCGTCGATGAAGTCGAGGCGCAGCCAGGACGCTGCCCCTCGCCCCGACATTCGCCGCCTCCAGCAGTTCTACTTGACCTGCAACATCAGCAGCCCCAAGGAGCAGTGTGGACTCCAGAGGGACAGCCAAGGGAACATCAGTATTCCTGGGAACAACATTCGAAAGAAGCTTTGACCACGTGGCGTCGGCTGGGAAAGGTAAAGCCGTATCGGCCATCTTGTCGTGCGACGTGATTGCGGTGGCGTGGCGAACTACTTGCGTAGTAACGAGCGTGTGTTCGCGAGTGTGTAATCGCCGTGACTTTTGTATATAGTTGTAAATAGTATAAATATTGGTAGATAGTTAGAGGTTGGTACCATAGCGCTCACGATGAGCGAGCAGGCATTGGCTGAATTACAGGCGACTGTAACGCAGGTGCTCGCCGAGTTAGGCGCGCGTAGCGCGGCGACCGCCTTGCCGGCGGGGCCGCATACTGATTCGTACCGCCTGCCAAAAATTCCCCCGTTATTTAAGGATGACCCGGCGTTATGGTTTTTCCAAGTTGATGCATCGTGCCGGAACGCAAATATAGTTAAACAGGCGACCAAGGCCGATTTAGATGTCGCCTCGTTAGACTTTGAGATAGTGGCGTGTATTAAAGATTTAATTTCTAATCCCGTCGGAGATGAGCTGTACGATCGTATTAAGGAACGCATCATTGCCGCCTATTCCAGCTCTGCGGAGAGCCGACTTAGACAACTGCTGAAAGGTGAGGTGCTTGCCGACGGGAAGCCCTCACAGATACTCTGCCGATTGCGGAACCTAAACGATAGCGGTTGCGATGATGCCGTCATTAAAACCGTGTTTCTGGAACACCTGCCTGCGCAGTGCAGGGGGATTCTTGCCGCGGCGAACGTTACCGACCTGCAGAAGTTAGCGGAGCTGGCCGACCAAGTTGTTGAGGCGATCGGATCGAGAACGGAGAGATCGGTGTTCGTGGTCGGAGAATCGAGTACTCCGCCTCCTGCGGGGACGTTCATGGAGCGCGTCGTATCGCATCTTGCTGCACTTAATGTTAAAGTTAACAAGTTGTCCGGAGCTGTTGAGAGGCTCGTCTCGAGATCGCGTTCGAATTTTCGGAAAAACCGTGAGCGTTCGGGCACCGCCAAGCGTGGTTCGCGTGGTGCTAAGCGCGATTCGGGCCTGTGCTGGAAGCACAGAAAATTAGCCGAGAAGGCGCATGATTGTGCCGACCCGTCGGTATGCAAATTTAAGCCGGCGGAAAACTAGTTCATCTCCGCGGAAAACTAGCTCTCGTGGCGGCGGTCGGGGAAGGTCGCGAAATGGGAAACCGCCTTAAGGTCCGCGACCGGATTTCGGGTCTGAGTTTTCTGATTCACTCCGGTGCAGATATCTCGCTTTTGCCGTTTGGGACAAAACAAAGCGTAAGCCGACGGACGTTAGGCTGTACGTGGCCAATGACTCACGGGTCGATACGTATGGTGAAAAGCGATGCGTGTTAAACCTGGGTCTTCGCCGGGAAATTAGTTGGGATTTTTGTATTTCCGACGTTCCATATGCCATAATAGGAGCCGATCTCCTCGCGCATTACGGTCTGGTGGTAGATCTTAGGAGGCGTCGTCTAGTCGATACCCTTACGTCCGTGTATTCTCTCGGTGTTAGGGGACTCTCCTCATTTCCTGCGGTCAGCTCGATGTGTAGATCCGCAGAGTGTAGGTATACGCGTATACTGGCCAATTACCCGGAGATTACGGGGATGTCGCAGCAGGCCCCCTGGGAATCCTGCGATATCGTACACCACATACAGACGACGGGACCCCCGGTGGCCGAGCGTTCGAGGCGTCTTTCGCCTGCTAAGTTGGCTGCGGCTAAGAGAGAGTTTAGAGCGATGTGCAGGGCTGGGATTTGCCGCCCATCGTGTAGTCCGTGGGCAAGCCCTATCCACCTAGAGCCCAAAGGAGAGGGTAAATGGAGGATATGTGGCGACTATCGCAGACTAAACTTGGTGACGATTCCGGATAAGTATCCGGTACCCCACTTGCAGGATTTCACTGCGAATCTGCACGGGAAAAAAATATTTTCAGCCTTGGATTTGCACAAGGCATTCCACCAAATCCCGCTCGCTCCGTCGGATATCGAAAAGACCGCTGTGGTAACGCCATTCGGGTTGTTTGAATTCAGGGTCATGACCTTCGGTCTGCGTAACGCTTTTTTTTTATTTTTTTATTATTTTTTATTTACTTGGTGGAAATCCCCGCGGACTTATGTGGGACTCGAACCCACTAAAACCACCAAGGTGATCTACCTCGCGCGCGGTACTGCGCGCCTGGGGGGAGGGATTTGTATGCGAGATCAAACTAGCGATACTTTCGCTATCCCCCCCCCCCTGCGCTTCGTGCAGCACCGCGCGAGGTCCCCTCAACGGGGTCGTCCCTGGGGGAGTATCACTACCTCCCCCAGCTATGGTCTCCGGGACCGGCGACGCGCGGCGGATCACACGCCCGCGTCGCCCCTTCCGGGGTCGCTGCTGCTAGGGCGGGTGGTGTCCCCCGACACCCCCGCCCCACGACCCCGCGATCGAGCTCCTACCCGGCCGCTTCGTAACTTACGATCGCGGCCGGGTCGGGGCGATGACGGCCTTCAGGGCCGCCCAAGCGAGAGGGCGGCCCGCTATCGGCCGCCCGTCCTGCCCCAGTGAGCTCGATCGCTCTGCAGGGGAGCGGTTTCAGTAACCTTATCATGGACCCACCCTCCGTCTACCCCTCCCTGCGACGCCGCCGCGGCCTTGGCTTCTCCGGTGCCACAACGCACCGGCCGCGGCAGCCTATCGTCGCTCCATCCGCGGCGGCCCCTGTCAACGAGGGCCGCCGCACCTCCACCCCAACGCCCGCTGGCACGCGCCCCCCTCTCCCACAGAAGGGGGCGCACCGGGCATAACGGCCGCGCCCGTTGCGCGGCGCGGCCCCTTCCCACTCCCCGATATCGGGGGGAGCGACTCGACGCGACCCGGGGCCTCGTAACGACAACCGGGGGAGCGGGGCGACTTTCGCAACTAAGTCGCCGCACGACCTCCCCCGGCCCCGGGTCATCTTCTTCGCGCCCGCCTCCGCGGAGGCCCGATGCGCCCGGGATGCCCCTGCCGCACCCGGTCCCGCTCCGCCTCCTCCTTCTCGAGCATAATTTGCTCGGCGAAGAAGGAGACGGCCTCCCAGCAGCCTCGATCCTCCGCCATGCGACGCACGACCGTCGCCAGCGAGAGGTCGGGGCCCAGCTGCAACCGCAGGACTCGGCGATCGTCTTGCCACTCTGGGCAGTTCACGAGGGTGTGATCCGCCGAGTCCTGGACGCCCCGGTCGCAGCTGTGGCACTGCGACGTAGCCTCCCGCCCTATTCGACACAGGTAATCCCCGAAGCATCCTACTCCGGTGATCACCTGCGTCAGGCGGAAGGTGAGCCTTCCGTACCTGCGCCCCACCCATTCAGCGAGAACGGGCAGGAGCGCCCCGACGACGCGCCGCTCCCGATGTTTGGGGAGGGAGAGCCAGTCGATCCATCTGGCTCCCATGCGTCGCCGGGCCTGGCCCTGCGCGTCCGGTCCCACAGGCGCCTGGGGGTCCCTCGCTCCGCTGAGGTCGTGGGAGGCGAAGTAAACCTCCGCCTCCATCTCAGCGAGCAGATGGAATGGAGGGGACCCAGCCAGCGCCGACAGTTCGGCGTACGCTACCGTGCGGTACGCCCGCACGGCGCGGAGGACCGCGTGGCGATGGACCTTCGCGAGAAGGTCCCGCCCAACGCGACAGCCCTCCAGGTCGCCGGCCCAGTCCGCCGCTCCGTAGAGCGCCATGGACCGGACGACCGTCACGTACAGACGCCGAACTGCTTCGTGCGGGCCTCCCAGGTTGGGCATGATGCGCCCGAAGGCGAATACTTGACGCTCCAACCTGGGGCCCAGGTCCCGAAAATGACGCGCGAACCGCCAGTAGGTGTCCAGGGTCAGGCCGAGATACTTCATCGATCGGCCGACCCTGATGCAGGCCTCCCCGACTCTGAGAGACGCTCTGTAGGGGACACCAGTCCCAACTCTGTCCGCGAGCCATATCGCCTCCGTTTTGTCGGAGGAGACTCGCAGACCGAGCGTCTCTATCACGGGGATAACGCGCCGCAGTGCCCTCTCCGCGTGGTCCAGTGCTGCCCGCCACTTCTGCCCGGAAGCCACCACCAGCGTGTCGTCGGCGTAACACACGAGCGACACGTCTGGTGACGGCATCTCCGCCCGCAGCACCGCGTCGTATGCCAGGTTCCATAGCAGGGGCCCTAAGATGGCCCCTGCGGCACGCCGCGGTGCACGTGAGCCACCCCGTCCCCGTCTCGGCCGACGTACGAGACCACCCGGTCGCGAAGGTAATCCCGGATCAGGCGGCGAAGGTAGAGCGGGACGCTGTGAAACACCAGCGCCCGCTCGATCGCCGCCCAGGAGACGGTGTTGAACGCGTTGGCGATGTCGAGAGACACCGCCACGCTGACACCGCCCCCCTCGGCCGCCCGGCGCGACAGCGATCTTACCAGTAGAATGGCGTCTACCGTCGATCGCTGCCGCCTAAAGCCGAATTGGCGGTCGGACAGATCCGGGAACTCCGCGGCTCCGAGGTGGTCCAAGAGGCGGGCAGCCATAACGCGCTCTAGGAGCTTGCCCGCCTCGTCTAGGAGACAGATCGGCCGATAGGCCGAGGGTGACTCTGCGGGCTTTCTGGGCTTCCGCAGCAAGACCAGCCTCGCTTCTTTCCACGCGTGGGGAAACCTCCCGGTCCTCAGGGCCGCGTCGAACACGCGCCTGAGGCCGCTCCCAAGGGCGCTCACAGCGCAGGCCAAGACTCGCCCGGGCACCCCGTCCGGTCCGGGTGCAGCGTTCTTCGAACGCATTCGTTGCACCGCGGACGCGAGCTCCTCGTCCGCGACCCTCGGGGCATCCGCTATGTCGGTGCCCCATGACAACCCCGGGTCTCCTGACTCGTCGACGCCACCCTCCCCAGGAACCGGGGGAGGGGGAAACAGCGTCGACAGAACCTCCAGGAGAAACCGGGGTTGGTCTGCGTAACGCGGGCCAAACCTTTCAAAGGTACATACACCGGGCTCTCGCGGATCTCGATTTCGTATTCACATTTCTTAATGACATCCTCGTTGCATCTTCGTCGCCAGAAGAGCACGAGGAGCATCTTCGCGTTGTTTTTGAAAGACTGAAGCAATTCCACTTGCGTTTGAATGTCAGCAAGTGCCGACTTGGGCTACCGGAGATCCAGTTCTTGGGCTACATTGTCGGCCGTGATGGCATTAGGCCCACACCCGACAAGGTCGAGGCGATTATTAACTTTCCGAGACCGCGTACCGTGGAGGAGTTGCGCCGATTTTTGGGCGCAGTAAATTTCTACCGTAGAAGCATTCCCCACGCGGCTGAGGCACAGGCTCCGCTCAATGAGTACCTGCGTGAATCGCGAAAGAGGGATAAGCGCGAGGTCGCGTGGTCCCCAGAAGCTGTGCGTGCGTTCGAAGGGATTAGGACCGAAATAGCTCGCGCTGAACTCCTGACTCACCCGTGCAACGGGGCGGAGACTAGAGTTGTAACGGACGCGTCGTACTTCGCGATGGGGGCTGTGCTAGAACAGCGAATTGAGGGTTCATGGAGACCCCTGTCGTTCTTCTCCCGGAAATTTTCTCCGTCCCAGTTGAAGTATAGTACCTATGATCGGGAGTTGACCGCGATATTTGAAGCGATCAAGTACTTCAAATACTTTCTTGATGGACGGGATTTTGTGGTGGTCACAGACCACAAACCACTGATTTATGCGTTTATGCAACGTGCGGACAAGGCGTCACCGCACTAGGTGCAGCAACTCTCGTTCATAGCTCAGTACACAACGCGCGTCGAATACCTGCCGGGAGCTGAGAATGTGGTGGCGGACCCGCTGTCGCGCATAGAAGCTATCCGATTGCCCTGTGATATCGAGTTGAATGAGCTCGCAGCTGCGCAGGACTGCGATGACGAGCTCAAGGAAATTCGTGCGTCCAAAGGGGTTCCTTGTTCGATGAAACAGATCCAGTGGGGACCGTTACACACGACGTTAGCTTGTGAGATCTCCGGCGAGGCAATTCGCCCATATATACCTCTGGCGCTGCGCAGGCGAGTTTTCGACCTGCTTCACAGTCCCGCCCATCCGGGCGCTAAGGCGACGGATCGACTTATTCGCCAGCGGTACATGTGGCCGAACATGTGCCGTGATGTAAAGGATTGGTGCAGTACATGCGTGCAATGCCAGCAGTCCAAAGTTTCGCGACACGTCCAGCAGCTTCCGGCGCAGTTTGTTGCCCCGGATGCACGTTTTGATCATGTCCACATGGACATCGTGGGTCCTTTGTGCGAGGACAGCGGATTTAAATACTTATTAACAATGATCGACAGATTTTCGCGTTGGCCTGAGGCCGTTCCGCTGAAAGATATTGAGGCGAGAACCGTCGCGAGAGCATTTTTCGATAGCTGGATATCGCGGTTTGGGGCCCCCAAGGTTCTGACAACTGATCAGGGTGCCCAGTTTTAGAGATCTATCTCCTCTCGACAACCTACTAGCACTCAGTCGCTCCAAAGCAACTGGACGTTACAGACATGTATACGTTATTATGATACGTTGCAAGCATCGGCTATCATCGAATCGAAACCTAACGTTAATAATTCACAATCTAAAAAAGAATGTGGTTCGAAGTATTCGCTTTCTGAAATAAGTTTTTCATAGTCCGTGGTCGATGTCACAGCGGTTTTTATAATGGTGACAAAGGACGCGTATTTCCTGCTTATGGAATTCATAATTTCTGACAACCACGAGAACGTATGATCAATGCAACGATCGTATTTAAACATTTGGTATATCGTAGCTTTGGCCATGTATATGATTGAACTACCATCCGATATTTTGGCAATTCGTTGACTGTTGATTCGTGTGAAATCGATGTGTAAATATTCAACGATGATAGGGTCTTGCTGCGATGGAGTTGTATCGTTATGGAAACGTTGAAGTATCTCAGGTTCTTGCTGCAGCAGAAATTTCACGTAGAGATGGGAAAACACATTTCGTTGAATCTGTTATCGACTATCGCGATTTCAACGCTACACGAATCCCGTTTAACACAAATTCCAATTGCGATGTGTTTGTAGGCGGTCAATGTTAATGGATAATCACGTCCCATGATTCGTATGATAGATTTCTTGGGCGATGCTGCAGATTTATCGCTCTTAGAAACACGTACAGAGTTCATGCTTCGATCGATTACGTGTAAAGGTCCGTTTATACAGCCACCGAGCCGAGCCTTCCGAGCCGTCCGTGCCGGGCGGAATCTCTATGCTAAAGCTTATGGAGAGCTCGGAGCCTCTGAGTCATCCGGGGAGTCCGGGCCCGGCCGAGCTCGGCGGCTCCTCGTCGCCCGCAGGTCCCTTCAACCATGCAATTGCATATAAACATTTCTTTCTATTCTGAATACGTTAGGAAATATCCAGCTGTTTACTGTTCCCGCGGACACCCTGCATATTTGTATTCTGCGGTTTGTGCACGTTTATTATTACTATTTTCTGTTATTTCCTGCACATGTAACAAATAAACTTCTCTCGGTGATATCGACCGCTTCCAGTTTGTATCGTTTCTGCTTATTAGTAGTTCGATTCTATCCAGTAGGGCATCAAACGTATTTTTGGACATCTTGAAGTAATTGTAAAATTTGTCCTCATGGTCAATTAGCGTATTGTAAATTTGAAATTCTCCTTGCTGGCTTCTATTTTTCCACAGAGGGTAGACACTCCACCTTCTCTGCCTTCTTCTGTTTTGAGGTTCTTCCAATACAATTGCCATTATAGCTAAGTGCTCCATAGGAAATGAATAAGGCATTACGAATGACAGAACTCAAAGTTCTTCACTGGTAGAAGATTTGTTCAGAACTGATCAGTCACTCGCTTTCGACCAGCTAAAAAGGCGTAGGCAATAAAGTTATGAGGCTACACCTCGGGACCTTCGCTTGTCAGGTGTGACTCCTCTAGGGTAAATCCCGGAGACGCGGTCGTGCCGGAGAGTTGGTCGAATCGCCATATTTCAGACTCTATACGGAAAAACACGTTAAAGTGCAGACGAATTACTTCTCCAGAAGCCAAACAGTTGAATGAATAGCGTCATTTCGCTTCCTTCTGTGTTTTTTTTTATTTATAGGCTATAAAAGATAAATTGAGGTTACATTTAACCTCTTTTCTCAACCAGTGGTGTACAGAATCGTATTTAAAATATACTTCTAAGTTTATTTCCGTTTAATGTTTGGGATAACAAGATAGTAGAGATATTGAGGGCCAATGCAGCCAAAGTATTTGGCCATATTAACTCTTCCTCTGATAGCTAACGAGAAGACCATCTCTCGCTGCAGAAAGGTGAGATGGTCGAGTTATGATTTTTTTATTATTTTTGTTTATTTTTATTTATTATTATTATTTTTGTTTATTTAGTTTATTTCTTCACTTTTGTATTCATTTGCCTTACTAACCGCCAGTAGGTAGTTCACTTTTTCTTTCATGTGTTCTTTACTTGTTTAGCGTAAACAAATTAAATATCAATGAATCTGTAATTGTATTCACTCATAAATAATTTTACTTTATTAGTTTTAATAGCCATTTTATATTAGGTCGACCGCGTCTCTCGGATTTACCCTACGTGTTGGGAGCATAAAATCTAGCAGCGTTGCACTTCGACAGGGCACGCACTCCAGTCGTCTCAACGAGTGGCCACCGAGCACGGGCCCAGCGTGCGACGAGGAGCCGCCGAGCACGGCCGGGCCCGGACGCCCCGGATGACTCAGAGGCTCCGAGCTCTCCATAAGCTTTAGCATAGAGATCCCGCCCGGCACGGACGGCTCGGAAGGCTCGGCTCGGTGGCTGTATAAACGGACCTTAAATCAGAAATTCTACACACGTATATATACCTTATATTCGGACGATGATGTTTAGGAGGAAAATCCGTATCGTTGCAGCGATTGAGGGGGTTATCGACAATGTAGGAAGTGTCGTTGAAATGTCGGTTAAACACTTTGAATACGCACTACAGCTAACTCTACTGAACGGTTGCGGACACTAACTATGTAGACACGAACGTACGCGATATAATGTGGTCTGCAAGACCGATCAGTCCTTCTTTTATAGTAACTTGCAATCGCACATGTGCAAAAGTACAGTTTGCTGGTGGTGGGGGATAATGTAGATGTATGTAACGCGAAAAAAAAATTTTAAAATGAAAAGAAAAAAAGAAAAAAAACGCGAATACGGGAAAATAACAGTGCATGAAAAAGTGTATATTGAGAAGAAAATGTATACAGGGTGTTCCAAATATGCTGTGGTTCCTTAAAGGGGGTGATTCGGGGGGTGATTGCAAACAACTTTTTCGTTTGCGAAAATGCTCTCCGAGGTTTCGTTAACCCTTAGGCTGCCGCTATTTTGAAAACCTGTGTCACTGGGTCACTGAACCGATCTTGGTCATCGATGGACGAGCTCAGTGCACAGCTGGTCCCAGGTATACGACACTACCCAAAGTTAAGGGTCGCAATGTCAGGTGCGTCCAGGTTAATGTACCGAATATTCACTTCACTGCACGGCTACTAACACTGATCACTTAATTTACTTTTCATGGAACGCGTTGTTCCTACGTTTTAAAAATTGGTGGCCGGTTGTTATCAATTCAAAAACTGCTCCACGTGGCCACCGCCATTATCGATGCATGGTTCAGTGCGGAGAATCAGCTGCCTTTGGACGCTGTAATGTTTGCGGCGTTGTTTGCCACCGCTGCGTGAATAAACGAAACTGCTTCTTCAGGGGTATCCACCGGCTGACGATACACCTCATTCTGAAATGATTGTTGTACAACAAATAAAAAACGTAAGTAAAAAAGAGAATACCTACAACAAGAATAAGTAAAGAGTAACAGCAATAATCAAATTACCTTCAGGTAGCCCCAGAAGAAAAAGTCCAGCGGTTTCATATCCGGAGACCGTGGGGGCCACGCAACGTGGGCCTCTTGCCCGCTGCGGCCGATCCACCTGTCCTGAAAAGTTTCACCTAAATAAGCGCGGACATTCACGGCGTAATGTGGCCCAGCTCTGTCCTGCTGGTAGTACATGTTCTGTCGGATCTCATTTCGGCTTTGAATTTTCGTGGTTCAGAGCTAACACGCAATATTCTCGGAAGTGGACCTTCTATCGTTATAGTTATATGTTTTTGCGCGGTTATCGCACGATAACCATGCAGGTTCCGACTTACATCTTCTACAGATCATACCGCCGTATGTTTTGAGACCACCGACCGTGAGAGGAAGAGACGCATATCGTGCCTCTCTCAGACGTCTTGTTCGAACGTCGCTGCTATTGCGGGCGTAATCGATCCTTCGGACGATAGAAGCGCGTCGGTCCGCTTTGAATTTTCGCGGTTCGGCTACCAAACGCGCGCGTGAAGATGTCGCGCATTATTCTCGGAAATATACCTTCCATCGTGTTTGGGAATGCATTCATTCCCAATGTCGCCACTCTCACTCTCGGCGCAGCACGGACTCACGGACTCAGCTTAGAATCACAGATTGACGGTCGATCCGCCAATCAAAGACGCTGAACGACGGTCGATCACCAATCATCGACGCTCCTCAACCGACAATCATCCAATCAGCTCATCGTTTGAAACGGTTTCGGTCGGTTGTAGAATGCGCGTAGCAAATCACATTTCACCACATCTATTGCTCAACCAATCAGATTTCCCCACGTCTGTCGATCTTCGAGATGGTTCGAGACGACACCGGTAACGGAAATGATCATCCATCGCTTAATCAATCTTGTTCATGTAGCGTGATAGAAAAGACGTGTCGCGTGCGATATAGTGTTTTCATAATCAACTCGTGAATTCTCAATCCATCTCTGCTCAATGTAATCGCTCAACGAGAATCTCAAGCTACACCGTGCTCAGCTCAATACTCTATATTCACTGTGCTCAGCTCAACTCACTGTTACGTTTATCAAGTGTGTTTCAACAAATCTCTCCTGTTCACGTAGCGTGTAAATTCAGACGGGTCGCGTGCGATTAAGTGTAATTCTCACCTCGTGTTCTCTCAACTCGTGAATTTCTCAAGCTCAGTGCATTCACTTGTTCTCGGAACGGCTCATCTCACATTTGTATCAATCATTGTGTTAATTGTGGATCGGTCGTGTGTGAGTTTTGTGCATAGCGTCGCTATCACGTGTGCTCACCACGTGCTGTTCTACGGAGGCTGACGGGCTGATTTTGTACGCTTAAAATCATATCAAACTGTTCGTGCTCATCCTACAAGTATTTTAAATAAACTCGACGCTACTCATTTTAAGTGCTGTGTTGTGTGCACCGACCGAGAGATTACTAGAGACAGAGAGAGTAAATATCATAGCTCTCTCGCACACCTTGTTCGAACGTCGCTGCTACCGGGATGTGGTCCGTCCTTGGGGTGATAAAAAGTTTGCGGGTCGCTTTGAATTTTCGTACCTCCGACAACGTGTGACGAGTCATATGTAGTACCCCCCTCCCAACCTCACCTGTGCATGCGTGCGCGCGCGCACGTGTGTGTGTGTGTGTGTGTACGCTTGCGCGATCCCCCTCCACCGGCTCATTCCCATGCCGGCGGGTCGCGTTCCCCTTCCATCGACTCATCTCATCACCCACGTGTAGCGTTCCCCCCACCCGCATCCCCCTGGCCTCCACGCGGCGGCGGAACGCGTCTTGGAAATCCTACCTTTAAGGTCGAGTTTCCTAGCCGCGATCGGCGGCGGCGGCTAGACTCCAACCGCGCAGCTAATTCCACTTTGGTTCGAGCGCACTTGGAAATGTCTGCGGCCAAGGATTCATACTTGTTTCAGAAATAAAATAATTTTTTATACTTTATTGTATCGATATGGAAGTGCCACCAATGGATTCCTTATGTTTTCCCGATGAAAATGGTCCGAAAACGACACAAATCGGATCGTAATTAAGGAAGCTTCATAATAAATTGATTTCCATAACTTCATAAAAAATAGGTCGATTTACATGAAAGTTGGTTTAATTTTTATTTGAAAAACATAGGAAATCCATCGGTATCATATATACTTCCATATCGATACGATAAAGAATAAAGAATACAGTTTTTCTGAAACAGGTATGAATCCTCAGCAGCAGCAGCAGCAGTCTCTGCACTCGAAATCGATTCGAACATCCACCATTGCACTCTTCACAGACTCGTTCTATCGCGAGCAATCTATGATCGCGATAGGGGCGTATCGTAAGAATTCGACCGTGTTCAGCAACGGTTCGCCGTGATCGTAGTATGAATGGGTAAATTTCGCGTTCATATCGTACAGGAGCGCGTATTTAGATTTATCAATATCCAGGTTCATGTCGTCGTACGGATACGTTTCGGAATTCAGAAACAATCGTACGAACTTACGTCGCGTGTATAACGATCACGTTGTAACCTCGCTCCTTAACGGACGGGTGTCCTGGGCGGCCGAATAATTGAGGCAAGGTGAGCTGTGTAAACTGTATTTATTACTATGACTAGAATACAATTTAACCCGGCCAGGTCTATGCGGGCTAACAGAGTGTGTGCGGCTTAACCTAGACTTAGGGCTACGGCTTAACCTCGAGCGGCGGTTCGCGGGTCGGTCGCGGTCGCGGCACGGAATTCGGTGGCGAAGCGCGTTCGCGGTGCGCGGGTCCGTACGTTTCGGCGGTAGGGGCAGGAGTGTGGGGTAGTGGTCGTACTGGTGCCTTGGCTGTTGTCTCCACCAATGGCCCTGACCGGGAAGCCTTGAGTCCGCTCGCCCAGTGGGTAAAACCCGCGGGAGAAACGGAGACTGTAGGAGGTCCTCTGGGACAGACAAAGTCTGACCCTAAGTTCGACAGTGGATATCGACTTGCGTCTAGAGGTCGAGGGACTCGCGTCCCTCTAGGAGCCGTGGAGGTTGGGGACTCCAAAAATACGCAGTGATACAGGTTGTTCACACAAGAGATCGCTGGGAGAGTTCGATCCGTTTGATCGTATCGCTCGTGGACGACTCTGCCTGAAGGCTTATCAGCGGCGCCGCGACGACTTCGCGAGCGAGAGCGCCGCTCGGCGCGCAGCCATCTCGGGGCCGCGCTCGGCAGCGGCGGGCCGCGCCAGGCACGATTGGTGGGGGAAGATTCGCGTCCCATCGTATTGACTCGTTACAACGTGAACACAGACATGACGTTCGAGGCGTTCAACGATTTTTTTTTTTTTTTTTTTTTTTTTTTTTTTTTGGAGAGGTGAAAATGCATTACGCATACCCCGACGTTTATTGTCGGGGTTATGTGGGACTCCCCGCCTGTAAAATAGGCGGTATACCCACTAAAAACCCCCTCTGGTGGTTTCCACCAAGGGTCCCATGGCGGCGCCCGGAACTTCTGGTGTAGTCCGTCGGGCGCCGCTTATCATGGCGATGAGGCCCCTCCCTCCACCCCCATTTGATGCAAATGGGGGGGGGGGGAATATCCACCAACCGTGGTGGGTGGGTCTACCCTGAATCTAACAAAGATCAGGGGGACCCTCCTCCACCTCCACAACCCCAGTAGGGCGCGTGTCACGCGTATGTGATAAAACTTATTCTAATTAAAACTAAGGTTAAAATTAAAACTAAGCCGCGCGATGGTGTAACGGGACAGACGGATCGGACTGACCGAGGTCAGGCCGATACAAAACCCGCTAAAAAACCCCGTTACACCCGATAAAACTTAACGCTACCCTTACGGGGATTAAAATAAAATAAAAACCGATAAAACCGCACAGGTATGCCAGGAAGGAAAGAGGGGGAGAACTCCACACCCGAGGGCGTGGCCCTACCTCTTTCTCTTCCTGGCCGCTCTCCTCCGTGCGAGGGCCCTATTGGCTGCAGCCAAAACGGCTGCCCTCGCGCGTTCCTCACGGAGGAGGTCGTCCTCCTCCCGCTCCTTGCGCGATCGCTCCGACATAACGTCGTGAGCGAAGGGGGCGAACATATCCCACCGCTCGATGGAGGAAGTGGCAAGGTCGACGATGGTCTCGACCGCCACCGGGGCACCCAGGCCCGTAGCCAGTACCTCGCGCTGGGGGGCGAACTCCGGGCACGCTATGAGCACGTGCTCAGCGTCATCCCGGGCCGCCCCACAATCCAGGCACACCTCGGAGGGGGCCTTCCCGATCCTATGACGGAATCGCTGGAAGGCCCCATGCCCACTCAGGAGCTGCATCGACCAATAGTCGGCAACTAGTGAGGGGCCCGAGGTGTCCACGAAGGTGCTGACTCGGGGATCAGGCGCCTGACCCACCCGGTGGAAGGGGACTAGTCCCAGTCCCTTTGCCACTCCTCCATCGCTTCGCGCAGTGCGGTCGCCTTATGAAGGCGGTCCCTCTCGCTCAGTAGGGCCGGATTCCCGCGCACTGCGGGATCCTCCCTGTCCTTCGCCTTCAAGCAAAATATCGTACGCCCCATCTTGGCCTTGATGCGCAGCGGCAGTCTCCCTGCTAGAACGCAGAGAGACGCAGCGGACACAGTCCTATATGCCGCTGTGCATCTAATCAAGGCCGTTCGCTGAGCCCGACGCAGGATAGCCCTGCTAGACTCGGTGCTCAGCGTAACGGCTCAGACCGGGGCTCCGTACAATATTACGGACTCCCACACCGAGTAGTATAACCTCCTTGCGTGGGCGGATGGGCCATGGGTGTTAGGCAGGAGCGTTGCCAGCGCCCCTGAGACCCAATCCGTCCTAGCAGACACTTCCTCCAAATGAGGGCGGTAATTACGGAGGCAGTCAAAAACTACCCCCAAATACCGCACCTGGGCCGCCGTGGTGACATTGGCGTCGAGGATCCTTGGACTAATAGTCTTCTGGATGCTCTTACCCGTCAGGAGGATGGCATCCGTTTTCTCTGCCGCCAGGGTGAGGCCGGTTCGTCTGAACCAGTCCCCAACCCTTGGCAGAACGGAGTCCATCATACTCCTGACCTGGAGGATGTCTTTGGCCGCAAAGAGGAGGGCGAGGTCGTTGGCATACGCGATTGCGCGAACCGACTCCCCCACCTCCAGCTCGGTGAAGAGCCCGTCATACACCGCGTTCCACAAAAGGGTCCTAGAACGGAACCCTGTGGAACGCCCGCGTATATATCACGGACCACGGTGCCCTCATAAGAGTGCACCGTGCTCCTTCTGTTATTAAAATAATCCCCGAGGGTCGCCCGCGTGAACGGATCCACACCCCTCCTGTCCATTTTCCGAAGGATGACGTCCCAGCGCAACGTGTTAAACGCGTTGCGGACGTCAAACGACAGAAGGAGGCAGACCCTTTTGCGAGCCCTGCAGGCTTCCGCGAACCTAGCGACTTCCGTCGCTGCCTGAACAGTGCCGACACCCCGACGAAAACCAAACTGGTTTCGGTGGAAGGGGTCTCTGCCGAGCTGAACTTTCAGAATCTCCTTAAACGCGTACTCCCAGACCTTTGATAGGGCTGGGAGCACGGAGATCGGCCTATAGGCCCTCGGACAGAGAGGATCTTTTCCCGGCTTTGGAATTAAAATGACTCTTGCCATTTTCCAAGAGGCCGGGACCCTTCCCCTTGTCAGGGTATCGATCACCATCTCACGCACCGCCTCAGGATCGGCCTCGGCCACACAGGCCACGACCTCCGACGGAACTCTGTGGAGTCCCGGGGCCTTCCTGGGCTTAATGCGTGACAGGGCCCGACCTATAAGGTCGGGGGTCACCTCGGGGATTGACCTAAAATAGGACGTTAACACACGATTATAACTACTAGAGTGTGTGCGAGGGGGCGCAGACCCAACCGCCGGTGGGGGGGGGGGGAGTGAGGGGGGGGCAGCGGAGAGGTGGTAAACAGGGTGTCAATCATCCTGCCCACCTGCTCACGCGTGAGGCGTTCAACGATCTGTGTGCGAGATGGTGGAGACGACGATACGACTTCGTAGTCATCGATAAGGACAGTTCCTTGTATGATGGTAGGTATCGACGAGGATTTAACGAGTTTGTGGTAGCACGTGGACCTCAGTAGATCATGAGTCCTTCATCGAGCAACACGAGGATGTCTAACGGACCAACGACTAGCGATGTCAACATGGAGGTCACGCAACAACAACAACAACAAATTAAACATAAACGGTGTCGTAGACAACAGCCGTGAGACGTCGAGACGAAGAAGAAAATTGCTGAAATCAGTGACGCTATACGAATGAAATATATGAACCCGAAACTCGGTAAACTGACTACGAAAGATGCTGCGGAAGAGAGCGCGCGTCCGATCGTCGAACCGTTGAAACACTTGATCGAGAACACTGCGGTGTTGAAAACGAGTCCAGCGATGTCACCGAAGCTACGACCATCGCGCATCAAGCTGAAACATCAACAATAACAACAACAACAACAACATCGGTTGAAGAAGAAACGATTATCCGTTACTCCGTCCGCA
This sequence comes from Andrena bucephala, assembly GCA_947577245.1. Lineage (NCBI taxonomy): Eukaryota > Metazoa > Arthropoda > Insecta > Hymenoptera > Andrenidae > Andrena > Andrena bucephala. Next base: position 13,784,161 of record OX387716.1, on the reverse strand, counting down.
GTTGAAGCGACGACGCGACCCGAATCGACACCGCTCCCGGATTCGACCGACGCCGACACTGACGAGAACGACTACGAAACAACCGAGGAAAATGATCCTGATCAGGGTGAGACGAACGAAACGATTTGGGAAGTTCTCGATCCAAAAACCACCGTCGACAACCTCGACGCGTATACCCGAAACGCCAGCGGACCGCTGTCACGTAAATATCTGCAACTGTTCTTCACCGACACCAAGAAACTGATCGACAAAGTGTACGGCGTGTACCTATGCGACGACGAACAGCTGATGATCGGTGATTCCGTGCTCACCATCGGCGAGAACAACGACGACAACGTTAGCGTGAAGGGCAAGCGATACGCGGGTACTCGAGGCTTGTACGAACTGCTGTTCATGCAAACACCTGACGATCGTGCGTACACGAATGTCGATCTCCAAGCGTATCGCAGCATCTTGTTGTCGACAAACGCGCATAAACGGGACCATTCGGCTAGCAAGCCCACGCTAGGCAACAAGGGTATCAAGTACAAGAAGATCATGTCGTTGTTGATTCGCGGAGACCGCGATGCTAGCGACGGGGTCACGCATGAAGGTCGAGGATTACCCATCGACGACGCGATGACGGTCACTGATAACGCGATCGATTACGTGTACTGGGACGATCCGACCGAATTGGTCGATAGACTACGATTGCTCTTGGCGTCGCGCGACGCCGGACACACCGGACACGGTAACGAAATTGCCTCCATCATGGAAGAGCTTCGCAAAGGGGGTCACGTCATAAATTGATCGTTTAGATCGATGATGCGTCAGTCTCGTTCGCGGTCCCAGCCGTCGACATGTCGGTAAACAAGTTTGGCGCATCTTTACTCGGTCCCACCAATGCTGACGACCATAGAGACGATTCGCTCGCAGAATCTGTACATCACGAGTTACGTTCGGGAGAACGCGCTGTGTCTGGCCACCGGTCGGTCTACGTTCGACGCGATGGAACGCAAGATGCGTCACGTGGCACATCTGCAGGAGGATACCGACGCTGCGACGAAACGATACGTGGACGACATGGAACGTACCGTCACTATGGAGGAAGGCATAAATGATTCGATGACGAGGCGACTGAATGTTTTGACGACTACGATAAATACCGCGATGCAACGATGATTCGATCACTTGAAGGGTAGACTTGACGAGCTTACGCCACCGACCGCTGAAGTACAGAAACGAAAGGAAGCGCGACGATGAGCTATGACAAAGACTACGACAACGACGACTATAAACCCAGCAACACCGTACGTGCTTCGAGTGTCTGGTGCAGTACCTGATACTGGACGTCTGTGGTGGGTCGGTATTTTTCATCGTATCGCAAATGCATTTACGGCATGTCGCAAATGTACGTATAATATGTCGTTTTTATGACCATTTCATACGTGTCATTTGTCGCAAATGTAGTATATAGAAATATTCATTATTTTAAGGTTTCAATAATTAAAGTGTTGGAAAAATATAGTTCTTTCTGACTCGCTTGTTGGTTGCATGCGAATACTATAGAATATTGTAGAATACGTCGATTACGCCGAAAACTACATATAATCGCCACATTCCTAACACCAAAAAAGTATTCAAAAGCGTGGTGTTAATTATTGTTTTGTAATTGTTTATAACAACTAATAAAAAATGAATCGTGAAAGGTAAAATAATTAGAAATAAACGTACGATAATAAATGAAATTTATTGGAATTGAAAATTATGTAAATGAAAATATCTGTTTCAGAAAAAATGAAATTGATCAATTATTATCAAATTTCTTTTTTGGGTGCAATATCCCTTTCAGTATGATGGAATCAAGCCACTTTAAAGCTTTTGTGCGTGCACTAAATAAGAACTATGTAGTTCCATCGAGAAAAACATTAAGTACAACACTTTTAAATGTACAATATGAACAATTATACAATTCCATTGGACAAAATGAACAGCAAGGTGCTGTACTTTTAACTAATGGCTTCTTTTCCTAAAATAAAAATATTCTTTTTATTATCATAATTTTTAATTTAAACAAATTATATTATTCTATTGGAAACTTAGTGGAGGCGTGGCGTAGATTTCAGCACTCTGGTTGTAAGTTGGCAAACTATTAAAAGTAGGTCCGGGTCCCACCAAACATTCTGAATAAGTATTTATTAATCGAATAAGTAAAAATTTAGTGTTCAAAAAAATGTAAAAAAAAAACGTTTTCCACAACATGTCTATTCAAACACTGATAATCATATGGATTTCGACGGATTTCGAACTACTCTCAGTAGTTCAATTTTCTGCCACTAGCTGGCGCATCGAAATTCTTGGTTTCCCAGTATGCATTTCTTTTACTAACCTTTCAATATCCATTTTTCGTCAGTGTAACTTAATTTAATTTTTTTAATCAGAATTATAATTATTAATAAATTGGCACTTCTTCATAACCTATACCAAAAATGTTTTATAGGTTAGTTATTTTCATTCCAGATATACGACATTTATGACACATTTACGACATTTACGACATTTAAGACACGTGTCGTGTATTAAATAAAAAAATCGTGTCTTTTCCCATCTCTGCTGGTCGTGGAACATTATCGCAATCACCGCTATGGGTACGAGTAAGGAGCGAATACAATTGGTCGACGATCTGCACGCTCCTGCGAGACGAAATTTCCAGCGGCGACGCGTCGTTACTCGAGGCTACGATGATCTGTGGCAGGCAGATTTGGTGGAAATGCGTGCGTACGCTACCAACAATCGTGGTCACAACTACATACTCACGATCATCGATATGTTCAGCAAGTACGCGTGGGCCGTGCCCGCGAAAACGAAAAGCGGTCGCGACGCTACCGCGGCGTTCGCGACCGTGTTGCAACAAAGCGGCAGATGTCCACGAAACCTACAAACAGACATGGGAAAGGAGTTCTACAACGCTGAGTTTCAACGATGCGTTACGTTTCGTGGAATCAATCACTACTCTACGTACAGCGTGATGAAAGCGTCGATCGTCGAGCGTTTCAATCGCACGCTAAAGAACCTGATGTGGAAGCAATTCTCCTTGAACGACTCCTATCGCTGGTTGGATCTGTTACCTACACTCGTGCACACCTACAATCATCGTAAACATCGCAAGATCAACGTGCGACCAGTTCATCGCATCGTCGGATGTGGAGCAACGACAACGGCAACAACGACGACGCCCGAAATTCCACGACGGTAACAAAGTACGCGTGAGCAAATTCAAGACGATCTTCGAGAAGGGATACCCGTCAAACTGGTCAACCGAGGTGTTCGAAATCTCCGCGGTACAACGAACGCACCCTGTAACGTACATTCTACGCGATTCTGTTGGAGAGCCTATTTCGCTAATCCGGACGTATATCTGATCGAGAATATATCGAGAGTATATTCGTCGCAAGGGGAATCAAGTATACGTGAAATTTTTGAGATTCGACTCGTCCAAAAACTCGTGGATACAGGAAAAGGATGTTCTGTAACGCAACAGCAGCTCCTTATTATTAATTAAATAAATAAACGTTACACAGTTTACATTTATATAGTTATTCTTTTATTTGATTCTTTGTATTTAAAAAAATAAAGAGCAATATATTCCGATACTGTTAGACCATTTCATTTAATATTATATAAGTGTATTAAGAAAAATTAATAATTTGCACACATTTGTAAAGTATTTGCATTTGCATAAGCTTCCGCAGTTTCTATTCTACTTAGATATGCATAATCTATTTCCTAGCTTATCTGCTTGAGACATTTACAATACAATTTGTCATTAATTATGCTGCATCCACACATTGCATACTTGTATACAAAAAAAAACATCGTATGCGGGATTAATGAAATGTGCACACACATACAAACACACACACTACAAAACATGACATTCGTACGCGAGTTACGTGTCGCTGTCGTTATCGTTGTTGATGTCATCACACTCGGGAATCCGATAGTGACCCCACGGAAGGGTACTAACCTGATCGGGTCGTATGTATCGTTTATCCTCGTACGGACTGAGCGCGGTCTTCAGCTCGTTCACGGAATATACATCGTGTAATAGCGCACGGATATGATTCTGTCGAACGGTCGTTTCCGCATGCTCGCGAAGACAACGAACATAGTCTTCGAACTTTATCCCGTTCGCGACCACGCTCCTCTTCACATCCTTCACTTTTTTCGTCTCAAAAGGGAACATCCCGAACCCGAAAATTAAAAAAATTCTGAAACTATGTGGATATGTAGGGGATTTTCTTCTGATTACAACGCAATTTTTTTTTGCTGCCCAAAATCACTCTGAAGGGTGTGAAATTAACCCCTGAAGATTCGGCTATTTTTCTATTTTCTGTTATAACTCGCGAACTGTAAGAGATAGAAAAAAAGTTTCGAGACAAAAGTTACTTCTTTCAATTAGATCTACCAAATGGTAAAGGTTTTATCAATTGTTTAAACAATTAGAAAAAAGTTATAAACAAAAATATGAATAATGTTTTATAAAATTCGGGTTTTCACGTGAAATCTGAACTGGATGTTTAAATAATTATGAAACAGCATAATCCATATTTTTTTCCATACAATTTCAACTATTGTTGTGTTGCGGAACTGTGCTCCGCGACAATTGAAGAACTTTTGGATCCCATTGTAACGTGCCTTAAGGGGGTAGACACGTCACGTGGTCTGGCCGATTCGGCAGGTCGGTATTACAGCAGGTTTTTTCTGCACTGAAATGGTATTACCCATAGATACGCGGCTGCCTGTGCACGCGAGAGGGAGCTGTTTGCTATTTCCGTATTCTATTCTGAATAAGGAAATAAATTCTCAGCTGTTGCGTTGTACTTATAAAAATTTAAACGGAAAGTCGGCTGGTACTGCAAACGTAGAAAATTCATTGTACATTTTAATTACTTGAAATGTGCTTATGCTACAATATTCTACGTTGGCAGTAAGGAATTATAAGTGAAAAGGAAAAATAGATGAGGGCATGTCCCCAGAAAATGAAGTTTGTTAGGATAGACATTTTTTAATTAGCAAAACACTGAAACAGAACATGAAATACACATCCTATGCAGAAAGCAGTTATGAACAAACATATATAAAATTGTGTTTGATGTTGAATCCAACGCGTGATTATTATGTGGTCCCTCCTGGAAGTGACAGAAAATATAACCTATGTATATGCTATAAGACAATAAATATGTAGCGGCTATTTCGTTGTATTACGCTACATTTGTGAACTTTGAGTTGTATCATTTTTGGGGCCAATTTGATTGAGAAAGTATAAGGAATCGATTGACGCCACGATCGCAAAGATCTGATTAGAAATTGCAAAACTTGAGATTCATCAGTGCTTAGTGCGCAACATTGTATGGCCCCGCTGGTTTCAAGCGTCGAAGCCGACGAAACTCAGCGAGACACATGTGTAAAATAACATATTTGCAGTTTTATAATTGAAGATGTAGTGAACGTACAGGACTGTCTTTATATATGGCTCTCACAAACAAAATCGCCTGACTTGTTAGACATGAAACCGGGCATACAAATGGTTGCGCATATCGCACGAAAGCATCAGAAAGAATATGTACAGTCTTCCAATGTTTCAATTGTTGAGAAGCCTTTGGGCTCAGTTTATCGGGAAAGACCTACCCACCCCACTGTTTTGCTTTCTCGTTGCGAGCGTGGACCTTCGGGTCCTAGTAGACCGCCCGTTGACAGCCGAGAACAATAAAACCGACGAGCTAGATAAAATACCCAGTACAGAAAAATAAAATGTTCGTGTTTTTGATAAGTATTGATGAAAGTATTACCGATGAATTTTTGAGGATTTCCCGATGAAAATTATATCAAACATGGAGCAATTCGATCAATTTTTATTGAACGTAGAGTGTGTTCTAATCATGTATTCATAAGAAAAAATAGACTGAATTGCTTCGTGTCTTGACTCACCAACAATCCATGAATGGTAACACTCTCATCAAGGTGTAATGAGAAATTTTCAACATTTCGTATTCAGTACTGGATGACTCAAGTCGCCGTCGACCGAGGGTGTACCGCTGGTGCGCTATTTCACTCGCACTCGGTTCACATCGTGCGGTCTCCTTGTCAAGCGGTTCGAGCGAGGGCCCTGATAGGGGTGAATTTATTTGGGAAATAAAAGTCGCGTCATTCATGACACCTACTCGCGAACAGATATACATATGTACGAGAAGAAACAATGCAATTGCCCGATGACTTGAAGCAACATTTCAATAGGTAAATGCATGAAACTCTGGGATCAGGAATTCCGAACCCAGTGGGGCATATGTAAGAACTGGCGATATTCAACAATAGTTCGTCGTCTAAATTTTACAAGTATTTATTTGACGTGAATATAAAGCTTGTTAGCAAAGTCTTTCTCGATTTGAGTTCTGTAGAAGGCTGATTTTCCTTCGCCATGGAAAGTCCCCTCTTGGCCTTCTCGCTGGCAATCATGCGACTTGCTGAGTTTCGTGGGCTTCAGCGCTCGAAACCAGCGGGGCCATACAATGTTGCGCGCTAAGCAGTGACAAATCTGCAGTTCTGCATTTCTAATCAGATCTTTGCGAAGGTGACGTCAGTCGATTCCTCATGTTTTCTCGATCAAATTGGCCCCAAAAATGATATAATTCGGACTAAAATTAAGGAAATTACGTGAAAAATTTGTTTGTAGAAGTGAAAGCCCGTTTTGTTAAAAATAGTCCGATTTAAATTATTTTCTGCCAATATAACCGGGAGAATGCCAAGAATCCAATGGTGTCACTTTCATATTGATACGATGAAAAATAAACAAATTCTGTTTCTTTATAATCGATGACACATCGCCGAGCACGACGATCTCGCGCGGCTCGGGACACAAAGGTTCTCGTCGGTTATTCGAACTTCTAAGATCGTATTCAGATTTATTGGCCGGTGAGTTCCGTAACTAGGGGTGTGCGGTTACCCGATTTTTCGGGCTCGGGACGGGCCGGCAACTTTCGGGCGGGATCGGGCGGGGTCCCGATACTTTCGTATTGCTCGAGATCCCGACAGTTTCGGGACCCCGAGACTCGATTCGGGCTACAAGCATAGCCGCCATGAGCGGACAATTTGATTTCAGGTCGGCTCGGCAAAACTCGGACGCGATCGGACGATATCGTTACCAGTAATAGATTAAAATTATTACCTGAGAACATAGAAAAATTATGTTTCTTACACGTTAATTTGAAATAATAAAATATTCGCCTCCTGTATATTGTTGTTATTATGAAACATCCAGGAAATATTCCTTTTTGTATGCTTATAGTTCGTACGTTTTCTATTTTAAATCTGAACCTATCCGGAAAAAGATAATACCCTATATATTCCCTTTACATAAAGTACTAAGTATGAAGTATATTTTATTCAGATTTTAAAATATTGTCGATATAAAAATAGTCTTCTTCCCAAGTTCTGAACATGGTATTTATTTAAGTACGTATATGGACGTATTCAGTATTCACAGACTATTTGGTAGCAATGAAAATACATATATATGTAAATAAATAATAAGATACAAATTATGATTCAACAGGAGACAGAAAGGTAAAAACTTATCACTCTGGTATCGATATAAATGATATACATAATTCTTTCCGTCTCGGTCCGCTCGTAATAGCTGGCTTTCGAGCCGATCGTGTCCGAGTTTTGCCAAACCGACCTGAAATCAAATTGCCCGCTCATGGCGGTCATGCTTGTAGCCCGAATCGAGTCTCGGGATCCCGAAACCGTCGGGATCTCGAGCAATACGAAAGTATCGGGACCCCGCCCGATCCCGCCCGAAATTTTCCGACCCGTCCCGTGGGCCGAGAATCCGAGCCGCGGGACGATCCGCACAGTCCTATTCGTAACGCGTATTCTCTCGTCATCGCAGAACACGAGTGAGCCAGAAGTGGTGGGGATAGCGCCAAGCTTCTGTCATGTATAGGCCAAACCGAGCTGAAGCGTAGAAATACACGCATCAGAATAGGTGTGCCTTAGGCCTTAGCTCCGAAAAAATTCAGGAGCTTTATTGGTCAGAACATTGATTCTTTCTCGATAGCTTCATCTCGTATTGGTCTACGCATTACTTCGTGACGCACACAACTACATATGTACTACGCTGACAATAAGAATAAATAACAGCCACACGTCTACGTTCAGACGGGGCCGAGCAGCATTCCCGTTATCCCACCATACCCTTCGGTGGCTAGGGAACTCCAACTGACAAATCCACGATCGTCAGATGGTGATAGCTGATTTCTCCTCGATCGCTGTTCGCGAAAACGAATCGACCGGCCAATATATTTGAATACGACCTTAGGATAAAGATATAATGAAAGATGAAAAATTATTCGAAGCCAAAGATGAAAGGCCTTCGAATAAACAAAGGAAACTAATAAATACCCGAAGCTAAATAGAATTTTAGATTTAGGGTACACACACCCTCCCCCCAAACCTCGTGTCGATCGGCCACTGGGACCATTCGGAAGTATATTCTTTTAATTAAATAATGCCCATCTCTGCATAGGAGCGTAAAGAATTACGAAAAAAATCAAGGAGTCAACTGTTGACCGGTTTGGAGACTTTTCCTTGTTATATGTTATATACAATAGTCGGAAGAATAATAATAAATGCAATAATTATATTTTCTGAAAATATGATATCAGTAAATCACTACTTCCAGTGTTATTAAAAAATTCCAATCTGTTTTTTTATTTGAAATAATGTGACCATATAATTATAACATATATTCGGCAGCGGTGATGTATGTGTTACAGTAAAAGCGTGAATTTAGTAAATGTAGACAATTCCCAGCAGTTCCTAGTCAATGTATGCCTAAAATGCATATAACCTAACCTAAAGTCGTCCGAAAATGCATGCATTGACTGCATCACGCTTTTACTGTGGCTTGTGTATCCAGCTAACGCTTCAGTTTTGCTATGATTCCATGTTGGCAGTCCTCCCGAGTAGGCGCCATCTCGTGTCCACTAGCTCAACTAAATTTGTCACGTGACTTGCTCTGTATTATCGCCAATATGGCGGAACTCGTATTTGGGAATGCAATCACGGGGATACGTTTTTCGTCCTTATATGAACAGATTTTAGGCTGGGTGAGGTCTCATTCGAAAGAGGAAGGTTCGAGACAGCCCGCTCTGGTCATCGTTTGAGCCACAAAACTCTTTTAGTGACCTAAAAATACTTGGATTCCTGCGGGTGTATTTTGTCGACTTTTGCTCTACTTTGAACACTCATATTATTAGATATCAACACAATCTCGTCGAACCATGACCAGAGCGGGCTGCATCGAACCTTCCTCTTTCGATTGAGACCTCACCCAGCCCAAAATCTGCTCATATAAGGACGAAAAACGTATCCCCCCAAACCCATGTTTCGGGCACATTATGTGGGTATTACAGCGCGCTGCATTACCCGTGTCTACCCCCTTAAGCTGCACGACGAGGAATGTTTTTCTAATATTTATTAGAAAGTAAGATAATTTATATACTTTTGTCTTTAATTACACATGGGGCAAATATATTAGGTGGAAATAGAGGAGAAGAAGGGAACTGTTAGATATAACTTATCCTTATTCGAACTTTTTATTTTTAACATAATTATCGAACTTTTCTCTTATTTGCTCACCAAACAAGCGAGACAATGCAGGCGTTTAATAAGCGATTTAAGTATTGAGCTTAATGTTCTTCAATTGCGAAGAGTTGATCGCGCTCGGTTTCTTTATAGATTAGGGATGCTCGGTTTTCTGGATAGTTTAGACACGTGTTCAAGCACAAGGTTTATTTCGCTTCTTGCAGAAAGGAAGAAACGTCTAAGGCACCAAAAGAGCTTTACGTAACACAGATTCTGCACGTTAGCCCAAGAAATCAATCGCACAAAAGAGATCGGCTCGAAGCCCGAGGCCGAAAATATACTCGCGTGAAAAGCAACAAATAGACGTGTTTACACTTGAGTCGCGCGAACAAGAAGAGTCCAAATCTGACACCGCGGATCAGTGGAACGGATGGGCACCCCCCCCCCCCCCCCGTCTCGCCACGCCCGCGGCCCAAACCGCGGGAACGACGAGTCCGGCCGGGACGATCCTCTATTGGCTGCGCTAGCACACTTAATACAAAGATCTTATGTACACTATATACACCTTAGAAATTAACATGCAGGAAATAAATATGTACAATAAAAACACTAAAACGAGTAAAGTAATGTTCAACTACAAATCTAAACACCGTCCTGCCATCGTGAACAAGTATAGTTACATAACTTTGAAAACACTTGTGTCGATCAGCGGATCGACGAGAGCAAGGATCAGAAGCAGTAATTGTGATTCGTGCATGACGAATGAGAGAGGGAACCGAGCGTTCCATGCGAGCGCCTGCGTACTAATCAGTCGCTTAGTAGACCGACTAGAGAACGGGTCGAGCAATACGAGAATGATTGACTCGTAATAGTCGAACTCCATTCCTATTGGTGCGCTCCCAATACTCCGAATGTGTATAAATACGGGTAAGAAAGCCCAGAGAGGATTCATTCAGACTTATGAACCTAGTCAAGAATCATTTAAGGCTACAAGCTGATTCCAACGTAAATTTAATGCTCCAACTTTGAAGGCCGCCTTGCAGGACACTCGGCTATACTAATCGTTTAAACTAAGGCCATAGTCGCCAGGTTTAGCGAGAGGTTTCTGCCTTGGAGGCCGCTTTGTAGGCCACTTAGTTGATGAAGCTAAGTTATTATTATTATTATTCTCAGGTTAGTAATTCTCAGGTTAGTAATATTACTCCTGAGCAACGAGGGAACAATACTATTCCAGGTGGCAGTATCGCCCCTGATGAAACACTGAAACAATTCAACTGTTCTCAAACTTAACATATTCAATTCCTAAATTATAAGCTAATTCCTAAATCATAAACTAATTCCTATATCGACCGAGAGTCATAATCCATTAACCAATTCCTATCATTCGACTAAACGTCATTATTAATTACTTAAGTTATACTACTCCAAATCGATCGTTCAAACGGGCATTTCTTTTGTAACGACCTAGAGTCGCAACCCAAGACGATCAACTTTACCTTTTGTAACGACCTAGTGTCGCAACCTAATTTAATTTCTTTAAATTCTTTAGTATTAAGGCGTTAAATCATATTTTCATGTATCATTTAGAAGTGTTTTTCTTGAATAAACACTATTTAAGTTAAATTCTTGTTCTGGAATTTTAATTCTTTATCGCACGCCACTCGAACCAATCCCGAAATCCTGTAAGGAGCGTTACGCCACGCTCGAATCCGTTACAGGTGTTATTTTTGGTGGCAGCGGTGGGATAATTGATTTGCAAAACCGCGAATTTTGTGGCAAAGGAGTAATCCTCCTATAGCGAAGAACGAGAATTTTTCTTCTTAGATAATTGCGGAGTAAGAGTATCAATCATGGCGCAAAATAATCATCTAAACGATGTGTTAGTCGATATGCAAAACCTGCACTTAGACCAGGAAAATATGCGCCACCCTCAGATTAGAATTAGAGATGCCGCAGATACGGTTCCGACATTTGATGGGCGAAATATTTCCATGTACCAGTATACAAAATGTTGCAAAAACGCAAAGAATATGGTTGCACCAAACGCCGAGTATGGATTAGTACAAATTATAAAAAATAAATTATACGGTCAAGCCTCACGAGTTGTTTTGAATGGTGATTACAACACCATAGATGAACTAATTAAAGTACTTAATTCTCGCTTTGCTCCACTACATTCGTCAATTCAATTATACGGAGATATGTCCAGAATCGCTCAGCTACCGGATGAAGCGACTGTCGATTACAGTAGCCGTGTGTCGGAAATTCTCCAACAAATAAAAACGTGTCACGAAACGGAAGTTCCCCAGAATGTCGTGCAGTACAATCAAACTGCGGAAATAAATGCTATTCGGACATTTTTGACGGGATTGAGACCGGAGGTTTACGCGAGAATGCGAACAGTTGACTTCGCTGATTTGGATAGTACTATTAGCGCCGCGATCGGAGCCGAAGTAGAAAATCTGGAGAATTTAATGAGAAACAGACTTGCTGAGGGCCTCTCATGTTCTGTGCGGTGTACTAATTGTTTTGGTTATGGGCATACAACAACGAACTGTAGTAGCAAACTCCCTGAGAGACAAATCATTGCCGACGAGTAGGACATACTATTCAGGAATGTAGAATAAAAAATCCACAGAATAATTCAGTATTACAACCGACATCTCAAATAGAATGTAGATATTGCAAAATCAAGGGTCATACTATTGACCAATGCCGAAAGAGAATATATAATAATAATAAGAACCGCGAAAGAATTGCAAATGCTAAACCAGAAACACCTAAAGCTTCAAATAATACACAACAAACTTCAACACAAAACCAGGGTGCACTTAATTTGCAAATGTTAAGAATTGGAAGATCACCTAACCTTACTTTACCTAACCTGAAATCCAAATGATGATAGATACGTGTAACGTCCCACGGGGACTCGAACCGGTAATTACCGACCGTCGATAAAGTAGAACTGTACTACATTACCGCAGAGCCAACCTATGTTACCGCGGACAAGCAATGTACATACTTTAAGATATAAATTATAATCTAAGCAAATATTAGAGAAACAAATATTATAGAAATGTTAAGAATAATTAATTAGACATACTGCCAAAAGTGCAACACATAATAATATGTATTAAGCGAGCAAAATATAAAATAACGAAAATAGACGTACTGCGCATGCGTCAGCCCGCCAATTTTCTAGTATATAAGGAGGCGTGCGCAGCACCGAGGGCGCTCATTCGAATACGAACACGTCCCCGCGACCAACGAATGCTAGTTCCTAGAGGCAGCTTACGTACTATCCAGCAGAATTTCAGCACGCTCCGGAAACGGCAGCGACTGGTTCTCAGTGTACAAAGGTACTGGGTGCTCCTTTTTGGATCTTTCATTCAAGGTTGAGAACTTTGTCTTCACGGAGGTTTCAAGCGTTGCTCCTATTAGTAGGCAGCAGCTTAACTTCTTAGCGAAGGCAAGGTCTACGGAACACTAGAATTCAAACCCTGCCACGAGTGTCGGGAACCGCTCCGGAAACGGCAGCGGCCGCCCTCACAGCAGAAGTATAGAATACGAACTCTGTCAAAAGTTTCGGGAACCGCTCCGGCAACGGCAGCGGCCGAGCTTACTGCAGAAGCACATACTTATATACATACATTTAACTTAATTAGCACAATTAGCATAACCAAAAAACATAAAAAAACCCAAAAAACATAAAAACATATATATATAATCGTAGTCGTAGGCAATATTATAATCATTATTAGAATTAAGTGTTATTTTGAATAAAGACATTGTTAAGTTTAAGTTGGATTTTACTCCTTAACTCTGACAACGAACCCCCACCTATCCTATACTCGAGGGGACGCCGCTCTCATCTCGAGAACCTGAAGCGTTTCAGTAGTCCCCGGACAACTGGACGTTACAGGTTGGATTATTTTTTGGTGACAGCGGTGGGATATCTCGTTGAGAAGGAAATTTTCGCTAGTAGAAACACTCCAAAAGTGAGTATTTTTCTTAGAAATTTTTTTCTCTATCTTACAGAGACTTAAAACTTTACAATGCCTGAAACAATTGGAGAAAGAATGGCTAACTTAGCAATCAATACGGAGACTCAAAGAACTCCAGAAAATATAAACAATCCAGAAACTCTAGAAACTCCAGATAATGAAAATCCTCAAATTAATATGAATACAGCTACGAATGTATATCCTCATCTACCACACATTAGCTTACGCGACACAGCAGACACAGTCCCTTCCTTTAATGGTAGAAATATACCGCTACATCAATTTATCAAAAGTTGTCGACACGCACGATGCATGGTCAACCCAAACGCAGAGTATGGATTAGTTCAACTCATTAAAAATAAGCTTTACGGACAAGCCTCACGAGTAATTCTAAGCGGAGAATATAACACAATCGGCGACCTCATATCTGTACTAAGCTCGCGTTTTGCTCCATTACATACTTCAATCCAATTATACGGCGAACTATCAAAAATCGCACAATTTCCGAACGAAACAACAATAGATTATAGCAGCCGTGTATCTAATTTACTTTTACAAATTAGACATTGTAACACAATAGAAGTACCAGGGCACGAACCTCAATTTAATATTAACGCGGAACAAAATGCTGTTAAAGCTTTTCTAACGGGTTTAAAGATCGAAATATACAATAGAATACATGAATGCGCCTACACCAGTCTTGATCGCGCTATCAATAATGCTATTAAAGCAGAAGCAGAATATAACGAGTATCAAACAAGAACGAGACTAGCATCAGGAATAACACAAAATAATCAATGTACAAACTGCCTCGGATACGGCCATGACGTCACCACCTGCAGTAGTCAGCAAGTTTCACGCGCCGACTGGCGACAAAAAACATGTCAATATTGCAAGAAAATAGGACATACAATACAAGAATGTAGGAATCTTAATAAAAACCAAAGCGATACATTCTGTGACTTCTGCCGACGGCCAGGTCACATGACACAAGATTGTAGAAGCCGGAGTTACACCAACAGAACCCCTCAATCCAACGAATACTGCAGCAACTGCCGAAGACCAGGCCACATGACGCAAGATTGTAGGAGCCAAGCTAACAGAGCCCCTCAATCCAACGAATATTGCAGCAACTGCCGAAGAACAGGTCACACGACGCAAGATTGCAGAAACCAAAGTTACACAAATAGAGTTTCTCAACCTAACACATATTGTGATTATTGTCGGAGACCGGGTCACACAATACAAGAATGTAGAAGCCAGGCCTATGCAAATATATCCTGCGAATACTGCAAATTTAGAGGTCATACAATAGAACAATGTAGGAAAAAGATGTATTTTGACAAAAAGGAAAAGGAAGAGGCACAACCCCGTATGGTACGTAGACAAGCCATACTCAGACTTAAAACGGAGCAAATAAGGAAACCACCTAGCATCCTTCTTTCTGACATAGGATTTAGCGGAGGACAAACAACATTGATGATTGACACTGGATCAGACCTTAATGTAATCAAAAGATGTGCTGTTTCTCCCGACATTCCAATTTTCACGGACATTCTCTTCGACCTCAATGGCATTACGGATGGATTACTCAGCACTATAGGATATATCAAAATAGGAACTTTAAATACAGAAATTATACTCCACGTCGTAGAAGACCTCCCTATCAGACAAGACGGAATATTAGGAACTGATTTCTTCCAAACCAATGGAGCAACTATCGATTATATGAATTCAGCAATAACTGTTGGAACAGACACTATTCCATTTATTGATCCGGAGATGGTCACAATACCAGCCAGAACGAGAAGTCAAATATATGTACGAGTTCTTAATACACAATCCAACACAGGATATATTCCAGAAATTAAAATTCATCCTAACATACATATGGGAAATGCAATTGTATCAAATAATAACGGCGTAGCATATCTTTTCGCAATAAATACATCCACACAAGATATCAAAATTCCTGTATCATCAGTCGAATTGGAACCATTCATAGAGGCACCTATAGAAGAAGAGACATCAGATAAATATACTAAAACTAATAGAACTCACCAGTTACTACAACAATTACGATTGGAACACTTAAACCAAGAAGAACGAGCCAGTATAGAAGAATTAATTAAAGAACACGCGGATAGATTTTATTTACCAGGAGAAAAATTGGAAGCAACAAATAAAGCTCACCACAAAATTATAACAGAAAACGACGTCCCTGTTTTTACAAAACAATATCGGTACCCTCAAGCATACAAAGAAGAAGTAAAGAACCAAACTAAGGAATTACTAGAAAAAGGAATCATACAACCTTCATCATCTCCTTATAACTCGCCCATATGGATAGTACCAAAAAAGGGAACAAAGAAACCTAGAATAGTAATCGATTTCAGAAAATTAAATGGGAAAACAATTGGAGACGCTTATCCTTTACCAAATATAACTGACATACTAGATCAGTTGGGAAGCGCAAAATATTTCTCTATATTTGATCTTGCATCTGGATTTCATCAAATTCCCATGCATCCGGACGATCGCCATAAGACAGCCTTCTCTACAATATACGGGCACTATGAATTTAACAGAATGCCGTTTGGACTCAAAAATGCACCAGCCACCTTCCAAAGGCTTATGGACCAAGTCTTAACCGGGCTTCAAGGAATAGAACTCTTCGTATATTTGGATGACATCGTCATATATGCCAGCTCACTTAAGGAACATGCGACTAAATTCAAACGATTAATGAACAGATTAAGAGACGCAGATCTTCACCTTCAACCAGATAAGTGTGAATTTTTGAAGAAAGAAGGACATATAATAGGAGAAGAAGGAGTCAAACCAGATCCACGGAAAATAGTAGCAGTTAAAGAATTTCCAACCCCCACAACAGTAAAAAACGTCAAACAGTTCTTAGGACTGAGCGGATACTATAGAAGATTTATAAAGGATTTTTCAAAAATTGCAAGACCACTCTCTAATTTTACCAAAAAGGGTTATCAATTTGAATGGACAAATAAACAACAAAAAGCATTCGAAATTCTGCGAGAAGCTCTCTGCTGTAGGTGCAGTTCTTAGTCAAGGAGAAATAGGAAAAGATTTACCAATAGCTTACGCATCTCGTGTTCTAAACGATGCAGAAACACGATATTCACCAACGGAAAGAGAACTTTTAGCAATTATATACGCAGTATTTCATTTTCGACCTTATATTTATGGCAGGAAATTCTATCTCATAACAGATCATAAACCTTTAGAATGGCTACAAAATCTCTCTGATCCGACATCACGATTAATGCGATGGAAAATTAAACTTGCGGAATATGATTATAAAATTTTGTACAAACCCGGAAAATACAATACAAACGCGGATGCCTTATCTAGAAATCCAATAGCATTACCGTTAAACGCGAAACGAGCACATTCAGACACTAACTCTCACGAAAACAAAAAACAGAAACAATTTCATCAGGCTAATACGCGACAAAGAGACACAACCGCTTCAAACTCGGGAAATCCAGCTCCGTATAAACAGCCTAGAATTAGTTCATCAGATTCCAGTTCCTCATATGACGAGAGCGATTCGATAGGAACTAAACGTCAAAAATTAAAACGAAAAATAAAAAGAAATACTTCCTCATCTCAACCAGAAATTAAAAAACAAAACGTAGAAGTACCCCCTCAAATCACAGTACCTGTAGAAGTACATGCACTCCCTCAAATCACAGTACCTGTAGAAGTACATGCACCCCCTCAAATCACAGTACCTGTAGAAGTACATGCACCCCCTCAAATCTCGATACCCATAGAAATACATGAGACCCCTCAAGAAACAATACAAGACAACGTACAAGCAATAAAAAAACCTCACATCAAGAAACCTCAAGAGGACTTAATAGAAGAAATAGATGAAACGACCATAATACCAAAACACAACTATAAGGACCCTCCCAAAATCAATGCAGAAACAAGCTCAGATAAAAGCACTCACCATACACCTAAAAAGAGGAAACAAAAATTAAATTCAAGTACAGACACGGGTCCCATAACTCCCATACAAATAAAACAAGGGAAAATACTTACACCTCCTTCACTATCCCCTCCACCATTATTATTATCTCCACCCGCATATCCCCCACCATTAACTCTCCCACCATTATCTCTCCCACCATTATCCCTCCCACCGTTATCTCTTCCACCCACTCCACCACCACCAAACAGACCAAGAATTGTGTCAAATATCCCTGTCAAAAAACAAAACATTGAAGTAGAGGATCACTTATGGATGGGAAAAGGATATATAATAACATTTATAAATACAGAGGGCAAACCAATAGAACCAGCAGGAGAAAGATTATATAAAGAAAAAAATATAAAAACTCACAAGATTCCGCCCCCATTAAGAGTTGGAGAATCAGTAAAAATAAGAGAAGGAAAACATACAATCCTTGGACTCATCACAAAAAATTACCCAACAGAAAGAAATTTATACAACTCACTGAAGACACTCCACACATACCTTGTATCTGAAAAAGCCACAAAAGTATATATATCAGCAGAAGAAAATAAAATTTCACTCAGTCAACTACGAAATTTAATAGAAATAATATTCGTACAAGAAGATATTAAATTCATCTTCTGTAAAGGCACTCTTCTAATCCCTTCCATACAAGATAGACAACAAATCATCCAGGAGAATCATCAAGCACCTATAGGAGGACACAAAGGGATTACAAAAACGTATCATCGAATAAGAAGCAAATATTATTGGAAAAACGTGAAATACGAGATAACACAATTCATTAAAACTTGCTTGGAATGCCAAAAAACTAAATTAGTAAGAGTAAAAAATAAAGAGCCTATGATACTAACAGACACACCATTGGGTGTGAATCGTTTCCTTATGTGTTCCCGATGAAAATGGACCAAAAACGACACAAATCGGATCGTAATTAAGGAATCTTCATAATAAATTGATTTCCAAAACTTCGTTAAAAACAGTTCGATTTACATGAAATTTGGTATAATTTTCATTTGAAAAACATAAGAAATGCATCGGTATTACTTCCATATCGATACAATAAAGAATAAAGAATACAGTTTTTCTGAAACAGGTATGTATCCTCGGCCGACCGCTGCGAATCGAGATCGGCGACCCACAGTCGAGGGTGAAATATTCATTACAGCGTGTTAAGAGATTCATTATTCGTCATCGTACCGATATGAAAACAACACTAATGGATTCCTGGCGTTCTCCCAATTAAAATTATCACAAATATCATGGAAATCGGACTACTTTTACACAAGCAATACAAATTATAAAAGGAGTAGCCATTTCTTAAACGCACTCTCTTATCGTATCGATATGGAAGTGACATCAATGGATTCCTGGCTCATCCTGGAGTCCAACGAGAGTGTAACTTATCCAAAAGCATGATTAGATCGATGTAGATTCTGTGATCCATAGGGTGATCAAAATAATTGTGAAAACTTTGTTTTATGAGGGCTGCTCGGATTTCGGTGGTCCGAACGATGACCAGAACGAGCAAAGAACATTGCTGATTGGCCAAATTTTCCTAGAAGAGGAGGGACCTTCCCTCTGCAAGTTCGACGGTGTATGAGGCACCCCCCCCCCCCCCCCTCTCGATAACGTAGAGGTGTAAAAGTAGACATCTGCTTACCAAAACTAGACAGATTGATCGGTCAGAATCTCGCCCCGGGGTCGTGGTTTATAACCGCATTGTCCCGCAGGTCTGCGGGGGAACCCGCCGATGGAGCAATATACGGATTAACTCAGACCGAAGAAATTCGAAATCGCTGATAAACGGCACGATGTCGATTTTCCCTTGTCGACATCTGGCACACAAATGCTTCCCGACGAAACCTTCGAAAACAAGCAATTAACTACTTAGGTAGTTGTAAACCAGGGTTGACTAACTGGTGGCTCGCGAGTCACCGGAGGCCCCTACGCCTTGCTGCCACGGTCCCCTCCATACCTACCAGACTCTGACAGACATAATTTACTAGGTTGCAGATGAAAATAAATAACATCATGATTTTGGTTAATAAAGTTTAATCTATTAATCGTATATTAATCTATTTCAGACAACTACAACAACTGATTTTATGCTAACAGTGCGCATATGAGTTTTGTACGGCGCTCTATTTGAAGCACTATAACTCCGGATATAACCACTATTTTTGCATACAATTTTTTTTCATATTCCCTAAAGATTGACAAATGAAGCCACAAAGCTGCAAGTAAGTATGTTTAATTTTTTGGTTTGAAAAAATTCTCGTTTACTTCCTACCGCTTGTAGCGGCTCGCAGAGTCTTGACTGCCAGGCGCGCCGCGCGCCTCAGAATTTTCCGCACTGTCGGAAAGTCCACGCGCCACGCCAAACCCTTGTCTTCAAGTGCCGCTTTCCTTTTCTAACTACCTTTTCTGTCTCTTATGTAAACTATTCTGAAGTCGAGGTTTGCGCGCCACACTTTTGGACGCGACACGCCTGACAACGGTTCTACTCGCACGCAAGAACGTGGAATTCCGGCGCGCCACACTTCTAACCACGCACAAGATGCTAGCAAGAACGTCCGATGAGGTGGAAACTTTTCGTCCGCAAAGAGAATGCAGATCGCAATACAGTCGTTATAACTGAGTAATAAACCATTTCCATAATTTATAGCACCTTCAGGTAAACCAAATGTAGCTTCGTAAAAACAGATGTTTCAGTGTGCCCTACAGTAACAGCATTTATGATATCCTCTATAAGCCAGGTATATCGAGGAATTCGTATACTTTTCGCAAACCTACGTATATCGCGATCGTGTCTTGCCGATCGTTTCGCAGATCGATAATATACATGGAACAGGTAGTACACAATACAAGACTGCGCTGGTTCCTGGAAAAAGCATGTGGAGTCGACGTAGAAATGGGAGCCCGAACTCGCTGTCTCTAAGTAGTGACGGGTGCGATCTTCTGGCCTGCGGGAAGGAGCGCGCTACTTCCGACGTTCCGGCACGCCACTCCAAATGCGTGCCGCGCTGGCGTGTGGCGCGCAAAAGTGCTACGCAAGAACGTCCGTGTAAAGGCCGCAAATCTAAAGATTTCATGGAAGGGTAAAACAAAAATAATCCACGCTAACAAAGCGCGTCTTGGTCGTATGCGCGAGAACCCCGGTTGACCACCCCTCATAGGAAAATTTACTAACAATTTTTCTCCTAGATCGTTAACGAACGCACAATGCCACACAAAAGGGCCACCCTCCTTGACAGGCCTAGACGGAAAAGACCAGGCGCTGAGGGAAGGCTCTCGCATATGCGGTGGTTACAGCGGAGAGCGGTGAGGGAAGGAAGGCGCCTATCGCCCCTCCTCCCAAAAATCACATCTGCAGTAATCATCAGGGAAGCCGCCACCTCAGCGGAAGTTATCGTCATCAATCCCCCGCCCACATCCAGCGACTGGGGAATGATGCAGGAGGCCGCCACCCAGCCACCCCTGTCACGCCCACCCTCAAACGCGCGGGCAGACCTGGAAGTACAAGGGTTTCCTGATGTACCAGTCCCCTCCACCACCCCTCCTTTCCCAGGTGTAGTGGAAATCCTGGACACGGGGTCAGCGACTAAGATCCCAGATCACAAGGAGCTGACGCCCGAGTTTCTAAGATGGTTCGATGACACTTATCAAAGTGGTCACGACCTCACTTTCATCCTGGATGATCCCTACTTCCAAACCCTTTCCTACTCCTATCCTCCCTTCTAATCCTTTCCTTATAAATAGTTCCCTTACTCCCGTTGGAGATAAGTTAAATTAAGGAAATCCATATTAAAATTATATCAGGCCTTCGTGGCCAAATTGAAACCACCGTGATGGGTGTAAACACCCTTATCATGAAAGCTGCAATTCAATACGCGCGGTAACGCATCGAGCAAGTGCTACATCACGTCACCTGATTGAAACGTTGAGGGTGAGAGAGTTCGAAGAAAAGAGAGTTCGAAGAAAAGAATTCGGAGCGATAACGACTCATGAATCTCGACTAGGGTAGGTGGTTAGTACATTCAATCAGAGCCACGCAATCGTTCGATAAACATCTTCGCGATCATTCTTCCCCTGAGTTTTCGATATCCGGATCAGAACCGCATCAGGCGGAAGAGTCGCATCAACCACTCGTGTCTGCTAGTGCGTGCCTTTTAATTGAATATTAAAGCAGAAGAAGTAAACATGGAGGTATTCATGGACACATACGGGGTTTTGTCCCGGATATCCGGGCTTTTACGCAGTGTTGCTGAATTCCGAGACTGGGTGAATCAGTGCAACACGTGCTTGCGACTTATCGTCGAGTATCAGTGCGGCGAAGGAGTGTCGATGGCATCGAACCAGCAACTGGCATCGCTAATCGCGCGTATCAAGACATTACGTACGATCGTGCGGGTACGGTTTTCGCGAGTAGGACTCGGGGTTTCGGGTCGGTTGACGACACCTAAGGTCGTATGGGAGGATGTGGAAACCGCGTTTCAGTATCGTATTTCGACTGGTGCGGTCATTAACGTGGGTTACATCGGTCCGCGTCAATTTTTGGAGGGAGCCCGACGAATGGTGCTATCGCGCGTGACAGAAGCTATCAGAGAACATTCTGGTGTGGCCGTGAATACGGTCCTGAACGCTGAGTTTATGTTAAACGCGAATACAGACATGAAAAGTTTCGGAACGCGAAATCGCGTACTGTTCAGGACATCAAACGTGCGCGAGTGGTATTCGCGGTGTGTGGTCACTCCCACGTTAGTGGCGATCGAAGAGTTTCAAGATCGCGACAGTGGATGGACCCTAAAGGCTGTGCTAAATATTCTAGTGAATATTAATAAGCATAATCCACTTCGAGCCGGCTACGACGTACCACTTCCGCGCAAGGTCATTCTTAAAAGGGCGGTGGTGAACGTAAAGAGTAGAGACAATGCGTGCTTCTTGTGGTCAGTCGTCGCTAGTTTGTATCCTACTGCTACGCATGGGGATAGGGTCGCATCGTACCCACACTACTCGGAGGTGCTTCGCACGAACGATATGACTCTTCCCGTAACGTTGAACCAGCTGGCGAAGTTCGAGAGGTTGAACGACGTGTCCGTAAACGTGTACACGTGGTCCGACGAAAGCTGCGCGCCTCTGCGTTTGACCGAGGACAAGCGGGAGAAACACGCGAATCTGCTACTGGTGCAGGATCCCAAGGACTCCCAACATTAACATTTCACGTGCATTCGCAGCATGTCAAGACTCGTATCGAAGCAACTCAGCAACCACAATGGCCAAGTATTCGTTTGCGAAAGGTGTGTCAAATATGGAATTTTCAATTGATATATACTATTTATTCTTTTTTTGTTTAATTATTATTATTAATACTATTATCGTTGCAGATGTCTCAGCTTCTTCCATTCGTCCGAGCAATTGACGAAGCACAACGTGGACTGTCAACGTCTGAACGAGTGTGCCGTTGAATTGCCGTCCGCGGAGGATAAATGGTTGCAATTCAAAAATTTGAAACACAAGGAACGAGCGCCATTCATCGTCTACGCGGACTTCGAATGCATGCTGGAGGACGTCGAGTCTGCGGAGCGGAGTCGGACGTATGCGTACCAGCAGCACAGAGCGTACAGCGTGGGATACTACATCCATTGCTCCACCGACGCGTCTCTGTGCCGTTATCGGGCGTATCGTCACGAAACCGAGTGCGTGAAATGGTTCGTGCAAGAACTTCGAGACTTTGCGGACAATGCGTATTCGTGGTTGCGGAACGCGAAACCAATGAACTCGTTGACGGATGAACAGTGGCAAAGTTTTAACGAAGCAATCGCGTGTCACGTGTGCGGACAACCGTTCGTCGATGGGAATAAAAAAGTGCGCGACCATTGCCACTCGACGGGCGAGTACCGAGGCGCAGCCCACGTGTCGTGTAACTCACAATTCCAAAGATCGTACACGATACCGGTAGTGTTTCACAATCTATCAGGCTACGACGCGCATTTCGTGATTAAGGAGTTGGCGTCCGCGTTCGAGGGGCAGATCGATCTGCTGCCAGTGACGAAGGAGCGGTACATATCGTTCACCAAACACGTCCAGGGAATCGACGCCGAGAACAATGATTGGAAGAGGGGATTGAAGTTTCGTTTCATAGATTCGTTGAAGTTCTTGGCCGCTAGTCTGGAGAAACTCGCTTCGGACCTCGGCAAAGAACGACTCGCGATTCTACGACGCGAGTTTCAATCCCTGTCGGACGATCAGTTCGATCTCCTGACCAGGAAGGGCGTCTTCCCGTACGACTATGTATCGTCGTACTCCAAATTGAACGATACGCGTTTACCATCCCGCGAAGCGTTTTATAATCAGCTGAACGATCGCGCCGCGTCGGAGCCTGATTACGCGCACGCCGTGAACGTGTGGAACTCTTTTCGCGCGCAGACATTGGGCGAGTACAGTGATTTGTATTTGAAAACAGATGTGCTGTTACTCGCCGACGTATTCGAAAGTTTCCGCACCGATTGTATCACGAGTTACGATCTGGATCCCGCGCATTATTTCACGCTACCGAGTTTCACGTGGGACGCGATGCTCAAGTACATCAGCGTACGAGGACATGCTACTGTTCGTGGAGCGTGGCATACGCGGCGGTCTGAGCCAGTGCTCGCACAGGTACGCGCGAGCCAACAACAAGCACCTGCCTGCTGAGATGTACGACGAGTCGAAGCCGTCGACGTATCTAATGTACTTCGACGTCACCAACTTGTACGGCTGGGCGATGTCGCAGACTATGCCGAAAGGAGGGTTTCGATGGCTGGACGATGCGACAGTGGCCGCGTTCGATGTATCATCCCTACCCGACAGCGAGGACTCCGAGGAATCTGAGGGATACCTGCTGGAGGTAGACATCGAATATCCCAAGGAGATCCACGACGCCCACGCCGACCTTCCATTCTGCCCGGTGCGCGAGCACGCGCCAGGAGGAAAACAGACCAAGCTGCTTGCCACGCTCGACGATAAGGAGCGATACGTTATCCATTATCGCTACCTGAAACAGTGCATCCGACACGGTTTACGCGTGACGCGAATTCATCGAGTGTTGCGATTTGATCAGTCGCATTGGTTGCGCGACTATATCCAATTGAACACCGGTTTGAGGACGCGAGCCACGAGTGAATTTCAAAAGACGCTATTTAAATTAATGAATAATGCGGTGTACGGGAAGACAATGGAAAATGTTCGGAATCGCGTAGACGTGCGACTGGTGACGCGGTGGGACGGTCGTTACGGCGCGGAAGCGCTGATCGCGAAACTGAACTTTCACAGCCGCACGATCTTCTCGGAGCAGTTGGTGGCAATCGAAATGCGTAAACTGAAATTTAAGTTCGACAAACCGATATACGTGGGTATGAGTGTGCTCGACGTATCGAAGGAATGTCTGTATGAATTTCAGTATGCATATATGCGCGCGGAGTTCGGTGATCGGTGTAAGGTTCTGTACACCGACACAGACAGTTTAATGTATAGTGTGGAATGCGAGGATGTGTATGAAAGGATGAAGCGTGACGTCGCCCGATTCGACACGAGTGATTACGCGGTGGACAATCCGTACGGTATGCCCCGTGTAACGTTCTTGAACGAGACGTTGCCGTTCGTTACAGGAGATTCCACAAGTAGAGCGGTTTACCCGTGGAATTGTGGGATTTGGTTCGGGTGGCGTGCAATAAAGAAATGAATTTCACGAACTAGAGTCCTTCCTTTTAACAATGGTAACAAAAGATAATTTATTCAAGAAAATAAATGCTTCTTGACCCTTGGTCGGTAAATTAATATAATTGTGTATAATTTAATATCGTTATGACGTATCGGTCGGTACTTGTTTGAGAGCGAAACGCCGAAGCTTCGAGCGTTCGCGAATTAGATTGCGTATTAGGATTAACTTAGTGTATACGATAGTCTTTTAAGAATAGCTGATAAGTATAGTCGTTAGTTTTAAACTAAGGTCACGGACACTTTGTATTTACAAGACGTTGCACAATAAATTACACTTAAGTCTTAGTCCTGTTACAAAGAACACTTAGCCTATTTACACTAACGCGAAAGCGCACTAGAAATGATGTCTGATCTGAGTAGATCACCCAAGCTAATTCTGGAACGTTCCAGCAATACGCAAGCACGCGAGATATAGGAGTAGAACTTGTCTAGTCGACGATTCTTAGAAGAGAGAGCGATCGCGGTGATGGATCGGGCCGTTTCGCCGAATTCTGTGACGTCAGCACCCCACCCAATAGCTGTTCGGCTCGAGCGAGACGAGGACTGTACCGGCGACACAATGCCGGTCGCACGGTAGAGAGAGAGAGCCGTCTAATTAGCTGAGGTGCGCGTCAACAGATGGCCCGACCGATCTCATCACCGCGATCGTGCATACCACGACTTGGTCGCGTTAGCCGGTTCGAACCGCGCGCGGAATCGGCAGCGAATCCGCGCCGGCTTGGCCTGTGGCCGTTTGGGCCAATCCCAAACATTCCCGCCCGCCTTCGTCAGTATGACGAAATTGCTGAATGCCCATTGGCTGAGGTTGTCATTCAGTATTGTACGTGACCGGGTGACGACATTGAGGTGTGCGAGGTTGAATGGGATCGTCCCGTAGTGTAGCTGTGAGTTCCACAAGAAGATATGGTGTCTCTAATTGTATAAGAGTGCAGGTATTGAAGTGCAAGATTGCTGGCGAAAGTACGCGAAGTAACATCGAGTGATGTGGTGATCGAAGATGGCTCTGATAGTGGGATATTCGGTGAGTAACGAAAGTTGCATGTAGTAACGCGTTTCGAAGACTCTGAACGTAACGCGATCTATTGTTTGTTGGCATTGCGGTCGCAGTTTTTGTTGCCGTTGTTCGAGTGGCTCTCGGAAGCGGTCTCCGAGGGATCATCGATGGGAAGAGGAATGATCTTATGGATCGGGCGAGTAAACTCGGATAGTGCAGTCTTGAGTGTGACTACACGTGCGAGGTCATCCGTGCCCCGATGCACCTGTACTACGCGTGCGAGCGGCCACCTGGAGGGGGGCTGCAGTTCGTTCTTGATCAAACACAAGTCCCCGACTTTCACGGACGGTTGCGGTCGTGTCCACTTCCCTCGCGTTTGCAACGTGTTTAAATAATCGCGAGACCATACTCGCCAGAAATGCTGCTGCATCTGCTGCACGAGCTGCCACCGAGAGAGCCGACTTACCGAGAGTCCCTCTAGATTCGGTTCCGGTAGCGAGTTGAGGGCCTCTCCGATCAAGAAGTGACCGGGTGTAAGTACACTGAGGTCAGCTGGGTCATCGGACAACGGCAGAAGCGGACGCGAATTTAAGCACGCCTCAATTTCAGTAAGTAGCGTGGCCATTTCTTCGTATGTCAGTTTATGTTCGCTAATTACGCGGCGGAGGTGATGTTTGACGGATTTGACGGCCGCCTCCCAGATTCCGCCAAAGTGCGGTGCCGCCGGGGGGTTGAAAGTCCACTCAATTCCTTCTGAGGCCACCGCGTCGTGAAGTTGGCTCGAGTTGAAGGCCTGCAGCAGTACCCGTAGCTCTCTGTCTGCTCCCACGAACGCAGTACCGCAGTCGCTGAGAATTTGGCTGCATCGGCCCCGTCGGGAAATGAACCGGCGTAGCGCGGCGAGAAAGGCGGCCGTCGTACCGTCCGACACCACCTCCAAGTGGACTGCCTTTGTAGTCAGACAGACGAAGAGGGCAATGTAACCCTTATACGCGTGTTGGCCACGCCCCTTACTAGTGCGTAGAAGAATAGGTCCGGCATAATCGATGCCTACGCGCGCAAACGGTCGGCCGGGGTTAACGCGAACCGCAGGGAGATTACCCATAAGCTGACTCAGATTGTTACCCTTCCAACGCACGCAGGTGGGACAACGGTGGATGATAGCTTTCACCATCGGTCGCCCTCGTAAGATCCAGCAGTGCTGGCGCAGTGTAGCCAAGGTCAGCTGAGTGCCGCCGTGCAGACAGCGTCGATGTGTTTCCTCGACCCAGAGTTTGGCCAGATGGGAGTCATCTGGCAGGATGACGGGATGCTTTCGGCTGAAGGTGAGCAGTGAATGCTGCAGCCGCCCGCCGACACGCAGTATGCCGTCTTCGTCCAGGAACGGGTTGAGCCGAAGCAGTCGACTCCTGCTCGAGATAGGCCGCTTGACTCTGAGTCTGTCGATCTCCTGAGCGAAGAATTGCCGCTGAACCAGCCGCACCAGTCGATGTTGCGCCTCTAGGATCTCGTAGCTGACTAGGTAAGGCGTCCGGTTGAGTCGGTGCTTGCGCAGCCATCGGCAACACCAGGCAGTTACCCTGAGCAGATGTCGAAAGTTAGAGAATCTAAGCAGATACGAGCTCACCTCGCCTTCCGAGTCTGTCTGGATGTGGAAAATCTGTCGCTGCTCTTCCCGGTCCTGGTCGGGTGTCGGGAACGTCTCGCCGGTCCAGTGTTCCGTGAGTGCGAGCCACGGCGGTCCGGTCCACCACAGCGGATGATTGGGTAGCTCCGTCGGTGGCAATCCCCGGGAGGCACAATCCGCTGAGTTCTCCTGACTACGTACGTGATGCCACCGAGCGGCGGGAAGCGTGCGTTGGATGTCTGCCACCCTGTTCGCCACGTATGTCTGCCATCGACTTGAGTGCGACTGAATCCAACCCAGGGTGACCAGCGAGTCGGTCCACAGGTGAACGGTGTCGACCGTCAGGCTCAGCGTCTCCAGCGTGCGTGACGTCAGTCGAGTCAGCAGGTGAGCTCCGCACAACTCAAGTCTCGGTAGCGACACTCGCTTGAGAGGGGCTACCTTCGTCTTAGCGTTGAGGAGGCGAATTTGTCGTTGTCCACTAGTCCCGATGGTCCTAAGGTAGACCACCGCTGAGAAAGCCCGTTCGGAAGCATCCGAGAAGCCGTGTACCTCGATGATCTGCTGGGTAGAGGACAGGCCCAACCACCGTGGAATCTGGATGTCGCGCAGTGCAGGTAGGTCGTCGATGAAGTCCCTCCAAAGGCGTTCCTCACTCGTTGAAAGGGGCTCGTCCCAGTCCGTCTTAAGTAGCCAGAGAGATTGTATGAATATCTTGGCCCGGACAGTGACAGGAGCGAGCCAACCCAAAGGGTCGAAGATCTGGGCTGCTTGGCTAAGCACAATGCGCTTTGTGAATCTCGCCGCAGAACAGCCCTGAAGGCAGCGAATCTGGAAAAGGTCCTCTTCTGGAACCCACTGAAGACCTAACACGCTGTGGGGAGTATCTGTGTCCCATTGGCGCGCGGTCCCAAGATCGCCGACCGAGACAGCACGCAAGAGGTCTCGCGAATTCGAAGCCCACTTCCGGAGGCGAAAGCCGCCCGCCTTGCAGAGCAGATCCAGCTCTTCTTGGAGGATGCGGGCCTCGTCGAGGGTGGGGGCACCAGCAAGGACGTCGTCCATGTATACGTCTGATAGTAGTGTTTGAGAGCCGGCCGGGAACCTTAAGGCCTCATCCTGGGCTAGCTGTCGCAGGCAGCGCAGCGCGAGGTAAGGTGCACACGCCAAACCGTACGTTACGGTACACAGCTGATACTCCTTCGTTGGTTTGCCAGGCCCCTTGCTCCAGAGTATGCGTTGGAAATCTCGGTCGTCCGGGTGTACCACAATTTGACGGTACATCTTCTCCACATCGGCGACGAAGGCAATGGGATGCCTCCTCCAGCGTAGCAGGACGTCAGCTAGTACTGGCAAAAGGTTGGCGCCGGTATGAAAGAAGTCGTTAAGCGACTTACCCGAGCTGGTTGGCATGGAGCCATTGAACACGACGCGAAGCTTCGTCGTGGTACTTGCGGTCTTCATGACCCCATGGTGAGGTAAGTAGTACCCCGAATCGCTTGGGGGCTTGTTGGTTGGCTGCATATGTCCGAGGTCCTCATACTCCTGCATGAAATCCTTGTAGGCCTTGTAGAACTTAGCGTCTCCGTGGAATCGTCGCTGCATCGACGCCAGTGTGCGCAAAGCGGCAGGCTTGGACCCACCCAAGTCCGGATGTATCCGGAAGGGGAGTCGTACGACGAACCGGCCTTCAGAAGTGCGTCGATGTGTGGTGAGGAAATGGTCCTCGCAGGTCTGCTCGTCGAGTGACAGGGTAGGTGTCACCTGGATTTCTTCCTGCTCCCAAAATCGTTCCAACAGCCTTGTCAAGTCCGCATGCACTGAACAGAATTGTACTGTAGGGCTCTGCCGGGCTGGCTGGTGACCATGGGATCCCTTAACTCCTCCCGTGAGGATCCAGCCAAAGACCGTCTCTTGGGCTAAGGGCGAGCCTGGAGGACCTTTGCGAACCCCGCCCATCAAGATCTCGTTATAGATGTCAGCCCCCAGTAGTAACTCAACGGGATCTTGATTGCCCTGGAGCGGGTCGGCCCATTGCAGGCCGTGTAGGTGGGCCCAGTTGCTCAGGTCGGGTATTGAGCGAGGCTTGTAGCTCGAGAGATTGGCCAAAGCAAAGGCAGGAACCCGGACGATACTGTTTCGGGCCTGATCTGCTGCCACCTCGATCCATACCAGACCGCGGGTGCTGCGTGAGCGCACGCCGCCCGCGAAGGCCAGAGGAAGTCGGGCCCGTTGCCGACTAAGGCCAAGCTGTTTGACGAGCTGATCGGATATGAGGGAGACCTCACTGCCAGGGTCGATCAAGGCTCGGACGACGGTGTATTGCCCAGCTGGGGTATACGCACGTACGCGGGCAGTCCCCAGTATCACGGTCCGCTGAACGCCGTGGTGAGATGTCACGTGTTGTACCGTCGCGTCTTGTTCTTCGTCAAACGTCTCATGGATCGAGGTATGGTGTTTTTCTGCACACTTTTGGCAACGTTTATTAGAGGGGCAATCATCTATTTTGTGCTTACCTAAACAGTTCAGGCAGCGTTGAAGTGAAGTGAGCGTCTCCCTTCTGTCCGAGGGTGACTTTTCTTGGTAGCGCGGGCAGAAGAGAAGATAGTGCGAACCCTTGCACAGTCCGCACGCCTTGGAAGACTCGCGCCCAGCGGCGACCTGATGCACCTGGGCCGCTTTGGAACCCGTTCGCTTGTCGGTTGAGGTCTCTCCCCGCCGTTCGCCCTGGCGGTCTTCCAAGCTCTCCACGCTGTGGATGCGTGAGTCGAGGAACTTCTTTAGTGCCTCCAAGGTAGGAGGGTCCGTGGTGGCCCCGAGCGAGATCTCCCACTCACGGCGCGATTGGAGGTCCAACCGTTCCACTGTTAGATGGACGATCCAGTCGTTAGGGTCTGGTCGATCCATGTCGGCGAGCGCGTCGACAACGTCCCATGTTGCATAATAAAGTCGTTTCAACTCAGCGGATGACTCCCTTTTGACGGGCTGGAGGTCAAGGAGGTTAGCTAGTTGTGCGCGTACCAAGCGGCGTTTGTTTTGAAAGCGCTCTTGGAGCACCGTCCAGGCGCGTTTGAAATTGGATTCGGTCGTTTTAAGATTTCGTATTAAATCGGCCGCCTCGCCCTTCAGACAGCCCCGGAGGTAGTGGAAGCGGTCGACATTATTGAGCGACGTGTCCTTGATCACTAGGGATACGAATGTGTCGTAGAACGGAGTCCATTCGCTGTAACGTCCGTCAAAAGTAGGAATGTTGATCCGCGGTAGTAACGATCGCTGACGGAGCTCACCGCCCTCGGCGTGACCCGACGGAAGCGTCGTGTTCGTAGCGTGAGGCAGCGGTCCGATTATTTCCTCTCGCAGGTCTAGGAGTTGAGCCTGTTGGTCCATGAAGGCCTCCTCTGCTATGCTGTAGCAGTCTTTGGTGAAGTATTCATGCTTCTCCTGCTCAGTGGTTCGGGACGTCATCAATTCGGCGTGCTGGGTCACGAACAGCTTCCAATGAGTCTCGAGCATATTCAGCCGCGATTGTATCATACCGTGCGTAATATTCGCCTTTCCTTTCTTCTTTAGGTTTTCATACACACGGCATAAGTGATGGAACACTTCGATTTGCGCGTTGAACTTATCTGCCATCGTGAAGGTCGAGAGCGAGCGCAGTCACCACGTGTCGCGGTAGAAGATTCCGGAGCCGATCACTCGAAAGTTCGCGCGATTTTACCGGATCCGGCTCGAAGGACCAATGTTTGAGAGCGAAACGCCGAAGCTTCGAGCGTTCGCGAATTAGATTGCGTATTAGGATTAACTTAGTGTATACGATAGTCTTTTAAGAATAGCTGATAAGTATAGTCGTTAGTTTTAAACTAAGGTCACGGACACTTTGTATTTACAAGACGTTGCACAATAAATTACACTTAAGTCTTAGTCCTGTTACAAAGAACACTTAGCCTATTTATACTAACGCGAAAGCGCACTAGAAATGATGTCTGATCTGAGTAGATCACCCAAGCTAATTCTGGAACGTTCCAGCAATACGCAAGCACGCGAGATATAGGAGTAGAACTTGTCTAGTCGACGATTCTTAGAAGAGAGAGCGATCGCGGTGATGGATCGGGCCGTTTCGCCGAATTCTGTGACGTCAGCACCCCACCCAATAGCTGTTCGGCTCGAGCGAGACGAGGACTGTACCGGCGACACAATGCCGGTCGCACGGTAGAGAGAGAGAGCCGTCTAATTAGCTGAGGTGCGCGTCAACAGATGGCCCGACCGATCTCATCACCGCGATCGTGCATACCACGACTTGGTCGCGTTAGCCGGTTCGAACCGCGCGCGGAATCGGCAGCGAATCCGCGCCGGCTTGGCCTGTGGCCGTTTGGGCCAATCCCAAACAGTACTAAAGAATAACCCTCGGGTTGGGTTTCGGCGCTGAGTCGGTAATATAGGAGTATTACTTCGGTTTTTGACGCTAAGTCGTTAATAATGAATATAGTGCTAATTACACTAGAGGTACGATTCTAACTCGTAACGAAAATAATGTCTTTTACACGTAGTCTGTAATAACGAATAATGAAGTATTGACGCT
The DNA here is from genome assembly GCA_947577245.1 of Andrena bucephala. NCBI lineage: Eukaryota > Metazoa > Arthropoda > Insecta > Hymenoptera > Andrenidae > Andrena > Andrena bucephala. Next base: position 13,751,551 of record OX387716.1, on the reverse strand, counting down.
AGGTCGATTAGGTAATGTTAGTTGAGAGTGCGAGAGGATTCCTTCTCTCGGAATAGTGCTGGCTTCCAGTTGCCTATCAGCTTGCCCACGCTTTCTAGGATGGTAGCCGAGTGCTAATGAAAGCGATCTCAGATGGTAGCCAGGTAGCCGGTAAAGGCGTCCCCAGATGGAAGTCGATAGTGGCTTCCTTCCTTCTGATTCGGTCGTGGCTTCTGGTGCCTATGAGCTGGCCCACGCTTGGTAGGATGAGGTTGAGGGGCTACTAAAGCGGCCTCGAAAGGAAGTTAAGGGGACTACTCAAAGCGACCTTGTATGGTGTAGAGGGGCTACCCAAAGCGGCCTCGTAGGAAATAGTATGGTGTACGTAGATTTAAAGTAAACTTCCTTGGACTGTGCTAGACTGAGGGGCTGGTGAAAGCGGCCTCGATCCGGTAGGTTCGGTGGCAGAACCAAGTCTGCTTTTCTGCTGCTGGCGGGCCTCTACTTATACTCCAAGTCGATGTTTGGCCCGCGCCAATCACTAGCTGCGCGATCTCGCGCACCAATTATAATTAATATCCGGTTCGCGCCACTTTGGCACTACGCTCGGAATAATTCGGCGTCCGGTTTATCGTACGGTGTGCGCACGCGCTCTTTGGTTCACTCGCGGCACTGAGTTAGCTGTTTGAACGGCAGCTATGCGCATGCGTTGCGCGTCACCTAGCTCACTGTTTCCCGCCGCATGGGATGTCGCTCGCACGTGTTTCGCGTGTCCTTATTAATAATGTAGCAAAAGGAATAAAATGAACTAGAACGATAACTAAATTAGGAAAAAATGTACATCGGTACGTAGCGGTACGTTACATCTCGCCGCCCGGTTTTTCTCTCGTCCCGAGAGATGCAGGTTTAGGTATGGATGCTGCGGTGGTTATCGGTTTGCCTGTAGAGGTTTGGTGCTCTACCTGCCTTTCTATCCTCCGGAATGTTTCTGCGTCCTTGCTAGCCCTGGTCGCTCTTCCCATCGTCGAAGGTGGTACGTTTCCAGTCCCGAATAGGAAGATGTACTTCCATGCGCGCCGCCGTGGATCGGAACTATCGAGCCTAATGTATGGACGCCAGTCAACTTCTGGCACTGTTATTTGACGCGGTTCCCATAATATGGGTGGTTCGAAACGCGGCGATGTCAAACTTGACGGCGTTGGTTGTGTCGACGGTGTTAACGGAGTTGGCACTGAGTTTAATAACGCTCTTAGTTTCCTAATTTTCTTTCCCCCTCGTTTGGGCATAATGGATTGTGAATTAAAGTCTGCTCTACGTTTGGTATGGATACTCGAGACCGAATGAAGCCGTGCTGTAGGATGTCTTTTAAATATGTTTGGTTCTCCTGACGTTGTACTATCCCCCTTATTGACTACATTTTCCCCTGATATACAGTGTGTCCGCGGGAAAACTAAACAGCCGGCTTCCTCCTAAACTATTGGAGATAAAAATATAAAAAAAATAGGGAATTGCATGGTTCGAGGGGGCCAATTAATTAGCGCGAACGAATTTTTTTGATCGATTATTATTTTAAAAGATACGATGGTCAAGTTCGGTTTTTCAAATGGAACTATTTTTTTTGAATACCTGAGTTGATAGTGCGTTCCAAGACAAATTCAATAAGCTTTAATGTATACACTTTATTTTCACTTGTTTTTAAGATATTGCGCTTGCAAATTTACTGATTTTCACTGGAAGAAAACTGTCTGGTATAGCACGGACCGGGGACGGTCTTACTGGATCCACGGGTGGCACTGCCTTTTGAAATAGATACCTACCTGCCAAAGGTCTACGCCAGGCCCAAAGGCTGGACAATTTTTTTCCGTCAGAAATGCTACTTAGGTAGGTACATCTGCGGTATCGAGAAGCGCACCGTTACTTTTATTTCGCACTTGCTTCTACGCTCGGATGGCCGGTTCTTTTGGGAGGGATGCAAGTTCGATTGGTTAGGTTAGGAGGAGTGAAAGCTGCTAGACTAAATTTCAATCATAGGGAGCAGATTGTATCAGAACCATTCGGATTTGCATTCCTCACAAACGGCTGCTCTCTTGAAGAGGCCCTCTTCACAGCAATGCCCACCTTCTCTCGCACGGAATACGTTAACGCTTGCTTTTGTTCTGATATTGAAGCTCGTGTTTATACTCGAGAGGACCACGCGTCGACAGCGGGCTACCCCTTTTCTTCCTGTGTCTCTCCACGAGCCGTGTTGACGGTGGATTGTAGGAGCGTAGATATCTGGATGCCAGTTATTGAATTCAGGAGACGATGGAAACATTTTATTACAAAACACACATGTACTATAATTAAAGTAAATCGTATTCCTCTCGGGCAGGAGTACTGATAATGAACGGACTTGCGCCCCACTTCGCGCAGACCAATTACACGGAGGGTAGTCGGGTCACACACTGCCCAAATGATACAGGGTAATTCTGGAGCAACGCCCGTCAAGGAGATGCGCTGGCACCCCGTGGCGAGGACAGACCTTCGCTGTGCCTCACCCGATTTTTATGGCTTTTTTCCGGAAAAAGGTACGAATCCTGGGTCGAACGTAGCGAATTGAAGTCGACCCTCCGCAGTCGAGGGTGAATTATCCATTACAGCGTATTAAGAAACCCTTTTCTTCATCGTATCGAAAGGGAAGTGACGCCAATGGATTCCTTATGTTTTTCTGACGAAAATCATACCAAATGTCATGCAAATCGGACTACTTTGACACAAGCTATTTGTATTCCCTATGTAAAAGTTGTCCGATTTACACGACATTTGTAATGATTTTCATCGGAAAACCCCAAGGAATCCATCGGCGACACTTCCATATCCATACGATAAGGAATAACGAATTGTTTTATTTCATAAATAGGTAGGTACAGGCTGATTCTGGTGCTGCGCCCGTCACCGCGTGGCGAGGACAACACCCCGCAGTGCCCATAGAATTTTATGGCTCTTTTCGGAAAAAGGTACGAATCCTGGGCCGAACGTAACGAATTGAAGTCGACCCTCCGCAGTCGAGGGTGAATTATCCATTTGAGCGTATTAAGAAACCCCTTTCTTCATCGTATCGAAAGGGAAGTGACGCCAATGGATTCCTTATGTTTTTCTGACGAAAATCATACCAAATGTCATGGAAATCGGACTACTTTGACACAAGCTATTTGTATTCCTTATGTAAGAGTTGTCCGATTTCCACGACACTTGGCATGATTTTCATCGGAAATCCCCAAGGAATCTATCTGCGACACTTCCATATCCATACGATAAAAAATAAAGAATTATTTTATTTCCTAACCAGATACAGGGTAATTATGGAGCAACGCCCGTCAAGGAGATGCGGCGGCCTGGTACCCCGTGGCGAGGACAGTCCTTCGCTGTGCCTCACCCGATTTTTATGGCTTTTTCCGGAAAAAGGAACGAATCCTGGGCCGAACGTACCGAATTGAGGTCGAGCCCCCGCAGTCGAGGGTGAAATATCCATTTGAGCGTATTAAGTAACCCTTTTCTTCATCGTATCGAAAGGGAAGTGGTGCCAATGGATTCCTTATGTTTTTCTGACGAAAATCATACCAAATGTCATGCAAATCGGAATACTTTGACACAAGCTATTTGTATTCCTTATGTAAAAATAGTCCGATTTTCATGATGTTTGGCATGATTTTAATCGGGAGAACGCCCGGAATCCATTGGCGTCACTTCCCCTTCGATACGATGAAGAAAAGAGTTTCTTAATACGCTCAAATGGATATTTCACCCTCGACTGCGGAGGGTCGACTTCAATTCGTTACGTTCGGCCCAGAATTCGTACCTTTTTTCGAAAAGAGCCATAAAATTCTATGGTCACTGCGGGGTGTTGTCCTCGCCACGGGGTGACGGGCGCAGCACCAGAATCAGCCTGTACCTACCTTTTTAAGAAATAAAACAATTCGTTATTCCCTATCGCATGGATATGGAAGTGTCGCCGATGGATTCCTTGGGGTTTTCCGATGAAAATCATTACAAATGTCGTGTAAATCGGACAACTTTTACATAGGGAATACAAATAGCTTGTGTCAAAGTAGTCCGATTTGCATGACATTTGGTACGATTTTCGTCAGAAAAACATAAGGAATCCATTGGCGTCACTTCCCTTTCGATACGATGAAGAAAAGGGTTACTTAATACGCTCAAATGGATAATTCACCCTCGACTGCGGAGGGTCGACTTCAATTCGTTACGTTCGCCCCAGGATTCGTACCTTTTTCCGAAAAGAGCCATAAAAATCGGGTGAGGCAATGCGAAGGTCTGTCCTCGCCACGGGGTGCCAGCGCATCACACATTTGGGCAGTGTGTGACCCGACTACCCTCCGTGTAATTGGTCTGCGCGAAGTGGGGCGCAAGTTCGATCATTATCAGTACTCCTGCCCGAGAGGAATACGATTTACTTTAATTGTGTGTTTTGTAATAAAATGTTTCTAACGTCTCCTGAATTCAATAACTGGCATCCAGATATCTACGCTCCTACAATCCACCGTCAGCACGGCTCGTGGAGAGACACAGGAAGAAAAGGGGTAGCCCGCTGTCGACGCGTGGTCCTCTCGAGTATAAACACGAGCTTCAATATCAGAACAAAAGCAAGCGTTAACGTATTCCGTGCGAGAGAAGGTGGGCATTGCTGTGAAGAGGGCCTCTTCAAGAGAGCAGCCGTTTGTGAGGAATGCAAATCCGAATGGTTCTGATACAATCTGCTCCCTATGATTGAAATTTAGTCTAGCAACTTTCACTCCTCCTAACCTAACCAATCGAACTTGCATCCCTCCCAAAAGAACCGGCCATCCGAGCGTAGAAGCAAGTGCGAAATAAATATACCGCAGATGTACCTACCTAAGTAGCATTTCTGACGGAAAAAAATTGTCCAGCCTTTGGGCCTGGCGTAGACCTTTGGCAGGTAGGTATCTATTTCAAAAGGCAGTGCCACCCGTGGAACCAGTAAGACAGTCCCCGGTCCGTGCTATACCAGACAGTTTTCTTCCAGTGAAAATCAGTAAATTTGCAAGCGCAATATCTTAAAAACCAGTGAAAATAAAGTGTATACATTAAAGCTTATTGAATTTGTCTTGCAACGCACTATCAACTCAGGTGTTCAAAAAAAAATAGTTCCATTTGAAAAACCGAACTTGACCATCGTATCTTTTAAAATAATAATCGATAAAAAAATTCGTTCGCGCTAAATAATTGGCCCCCTCGGACCGTGCAATTCCCTATTTTTTTATATTTTTATCTCCAATAGTTTAGGAGGGAGCCGGCTGTTTAGCTTTCCCGCGGACACACTGTACTTCTTGTCCTTCTCTATTTACAGTGTTTCTAATGCTCGCTATCAGGATTCCTTGAAAAGTTTCTATCCTATTCTATTTACTATGTGACTCTATTGTTCGGACTGCGCGGTTTGTTTATGTCGCGGCTCGGCGTGTCCTTGGCGCAGGGTCATCGTTCCCGTGGTTGATAAGGATGCGAGGGTAGGTTCGAAATAAGTAATGAAATTAATATATTGGGAAAATAGAAAAGATTTATTCGGGCTGTGGTTGGGCCCGTTGGTGGGCCTCCAATATATTTAGGGAGAGCCCCAGGTTTAGGGCCTCCTCGTTATTTCTACTTATGTGCATGAACCCCTCGATGCACTCCGGACATTGTGCTGCCACTCCCCAGCTATAAATTTCCCTTGTGCAAATTATGCAATATTTGAAGTTGACCAAATTCCTGCGTAGGGTCAGGAGATGGTGGCTCGCGGGGGTGTAGTAGGCTGTCTCCTCTGCTCGTAGGTTCTTAAAACAGGGGTCACAGATCTTCCTTCTGTACAGGTCGCTTCTGTCTGTATGGGTGTCTGGCCATTTGGCCGTCAGGCACACCATTTCTAAGAGTCGCATGTATGGGTCTTCTTCCGTTTCGCGAGTCCGGTTCATCCATTCCTCCTCGGGGGATTTAATTGCCATAATGTCTGTACCGACACACCACGTGTTTTAATGATTCGATTTTCTTTATAAAGATTTGCTTTTATAAATTAATATGTGTTTCGTGTTGTTCCTACCTTGGTCTTTCCCACAATCTGCTTTTCCTTACTGCCTTGCTTCTTTCTTTCTTCACTTTTACTTTTGAATAAAAATTTTTCCGCGTGGCTTTCGGCTTGGCGTCACTTTTCAGAATGATCTTTGTATAATCCCCACCACCTTTGAATTTAGCGGTATGAAGTTGTTAGGGGTTTGTCCTAATGTCCCTAGGGGCGCCACAGTCTGGTGGCGTATAGGCCCTTTTTATTCTGTCCTGGTGGACAACCTTAGTTCGGCGGGGGCTCACAGCTATCTTTACATTGTTGTTTTTAAGGATCTCTATTATTGTATACGGGCCGTCATATTCGTCGCTGAATTTATCCCTTTTTGGTTTTAACACTAATACTTGTTCGCCTCTGTGGTAATTAACTGAGGATACTTTTCGGTCGTAGTAGTATTTTTGTGTATGTTTTGAGTTTGTTAGATTGTGTCTTTCCATTTCGCGGATATTAAATAGCTTTGTGACTAACCTATCCACGAAGTCTGGATATGTGGCTAATGAGTCGTTTGGTTTTAGACTTGATGGTTGTCTGGCCTTTTTACCGTATATTAATTCGTAGGGGGTGTATTTAGTACCTTCATGTATACTTGTATTATAAGAGAACATAGCTTGTGGTAGCCACTGGTCCCATTGTTTTTCTTTAGTTATGTAGTGTTTTAAGTATTCTTTCCAGGGAACCGTTTGACTGAGGATGGAACGCTGAGGTTTTATACTGCTTAATGTTAAGAGCTTTTGCGAACTTTTGCATGAGAGAGCTGATGAATGAAGTTTCTTGATCCGTCAGAATGGCTTTTGGGCATCCGTATTGGCAAATGAAGTGTGTGGTGAATGCTTGGGCTATTTCTTCGCTTGTGAACGAGACTAATGGTATTGCTAATGAAAATTTCGTTAAGTTGTCCTGTATAGTAAGTATATATGATTTCCCTGACTTAGTGGGTGGCAATGGTCCCACAATATCCATGGATATTTTGTCAAAGGCATCTAGTGGCGTATCTGTTATTATCATTGGTTCTTTAGTTTTAATTCGCATTAGTTTCTTCTTTTGACAACTTATGCATGTTTTAATGTGTTGCCTTACATCCTTTCTCATGTTTGGCCAATGGTATAAGTTTCTGATTCTGTTGTAGGTTTTGGTTACCCCTTTATGTCCTCCTACTGGTGACTCGTGGTTTTCTTTGATTATTACTAGACGATCTTGTTCTGATGGCATTTGTACGGTGCCATTACAGATTGTGATGCTGATATTTGTTTGTAAGAACCATAGCGTGATCATTTGTTTTAATTTTTCCCATGATATATTAATTTCTGTTCTTGGTAGCGAGATTTTGTTAATGTTTTCTTGTGTTAATTTATTATACAGGTTCCTGATTACGGTATGATAGGCTTCTTCGTTTGGGGGATCTGGCATTACCATCCCTAAGATGGTTCGTCCCGGTTTGGGAAGTTTTATTATACTTCCTGCCTGGAGTGGTAAGGAAATTTTGATTTGTTCTTTAGTTATGAATTCTGTGCTTTCTTCACCCATTGGTTTGCCGAGTGTAGTGATGAATATTCCTGCAGTTTCTCTTCTCATCCATAGATGATCCGTAATTTCTTTGACTCTACTCTTGATTAATTCTTGGTTAGTTACTCTTGGAAATGCTCGTTGTCGTGGTGATTTTTGCTGTTGTGGTGGTCCCTGTCGTCGCGATGATACTTGCTGTCGGGGTGGTCCAATGAATGTTTTGTAATTATTGTTTGAGTCTTTTCTTATCGTTACTGGTGATATTGGCCCTGTTAGTGTTTCGCTAGATTCCCTTGTACAGTATTTTCTTCCTCTCATTGGTGGGCTGTTCTTCTTGCTGCTACTGCTATCACTGGAGTTTATTTTAGGGGGGTTTCTATAAATATGAGTCCTTGGGACTTCTTCGTTTTCAGTTATTTCCATTATTTGATTCCAATCCTTTTCTGATGCTTCTATTTCCATTCGTTGTGGGCTCTGAGGACGGTTAAGGGTGGTTGGTCTGGGGTTTGACGGTGGAAGACCGATTTGTTCAGGGGGGGGGGGGTGAACCTCTACTGATACTTGAATGTTTTTGTTTGCTTCAAAACTATCGGTGGATACCTCCATTTCCTCTGATTCCCCTTTTGGTGTGATTCCCCTCTTTTTCTCCGCCGGTCTGCTTGATGATGTGGTAGTTGTTGTTTTATGTTTCCTTCTTAATTTTCTTCTCATTTGTATTTGGTCAGGATTGAATTCGGATGAAGACGAGGAGGATGAGCCATCTCCTCTTGGTTGTTTCGTTGGGCTTGGATTTGGGGATCCCGGACTCGTGGTGGTTTGGGAGTGTGATCGTTTCCCTGTTGCTTGTAGCGGGAGTATAGTTACTGGATTCCGTGAGAGAGCATCTGCGTTAGTGTTATACCTCCCAGGCTTGTATATGATTTTGTAGTCATATTCGGCTAGTTTTATTTTCCAGCGCATGAGTCTTGAGGTAGGATTATCTAGTGTATGTAGCCATTCTAGCGGTTTATGGTCCATCACTAAAGAGAAACGTTTTCCGTATATGTATGTGCGGAAATGTACGGCGTATATTAGAGCTAGAAGTTCGCGTTCTGTTGGGGCGTACCGTGTTTCGGCTTCGTTTAGTATTCGTGAGGCGTATGCTATGGGTAGCTCTTTTTCGATTTCTCCTTGACTTAGAACGGCCCCTACTGCGTAACCAGAGGCGTCAGTAGTTATTATAAAAGGTTTATTGAAATCTGGGTATTGCAATATTGGTTCTTCGCATAATGCGTCCCGTAATGTTTCGAATGCGTTTTGTTGTTTGATCGTCCATTCGAATTTGCGATCCTTTCTGGTTAGGTCGGACATTGGTTTAGCTATTTTCGAAAAGTTCTTTATAAATCTCCGGTAGTATCCGGCTAGTCCTAAAAATTGTCTAATATTTTTCGCGGTTCTAGGTGGTGGAAACAGTTTGACTGCTTCTAGTTTATTTGGGTCTGGCCTAACCCCTTCTTCACTAATAATATGACCCAAGTAACATACTTCTCTTTTTAGGAATTCACATTTGTCCGGTTGCAGGGAAAGGTTGGCTTCTCTAAGTCTATTCATTAACCTTATAAATTTTGTAGCGTGTTCTTGAAGTGAACTAGCATAGATTACTATGTCGTCGAGGTACACGAATAATTCTATTCCTTGTAGTCCAGTAAGAACTTGGTCCATTAACCTTTGAAATGTAGCTGGGGCGTTCTTGAGACCGAATGGCATTCGATTGAACTCATAATGTCCATAGGGTGTTGAAAAAGCAGTTTTGTGCTTATCGTCTGGATGCATCGGTATCTGGTGGAATCCTGATGCTAGGTCGAATATTGAAAAGTACTTGGCGCTTCCTAGCTGGTCTAATATTTCTACAATATTCGGTAAGGGGTACGCGTCGCCTATAGTTTTCTCATTCAATCGACGGAAGTCTATTACTATCCTCCAGCGTATATTCCCTTCACTATCCTTTTTCTTCGTTACTATGAACAACGGTGAGTTGTACGGAGAGGTTGAATGCGAGATTATTTTGTTTTGTATCAGCTCATTTATCTGTCTATTGATTTCTTCCTTATGGACTTGGGGATATCGATATTGTTTTACATTTACCGGTGCCTCATTCTCGGTGATTATTCTGTGAGTTACGACGTTTGTGGCTCCTAATTCGCTACCAGGAAGGTGGAATCTATCTGCGTATTGTTTAATTAGGTTCACGATGTTTGCCCTTTCTTCCGGATTTAAGTGATTAAGGCGAAGTAGTTCTAGTACTTGCCTAACGTGTTCTGGCGATTCTATTTCTCCTTTGAATTTTACTTCTTCGTACGGTTCTATTTCTACTGAAGGTATTTCGATTTTGATGTCATTGGAGGAAGTGTTAATTGCGTAGAGATATCCTATTCCATCGTCGTTTGTAACTATAGCGTTACCCATTAAGATTTTTGGGTGCACGTTTAGTTTCGGCACATATCCCGTTCGTAGGCCTTGATTTAAAATCTTGATAGGTATTTGATACCTCATGCGGGCAGGAATTTTTATTTCTACATTTTTAAACGGAAGTAATTCGCTTCCTATTGTGATCCCTAGCCTTGAGTAATCTATAACAGCTCCGCTGCTATGGAAAAAATCTGATCCTAAAATTCCGTCCTGAGCGGTTGGTAAGGTTTTGACTACGTGGATTACAGCTGTTGTATTTAATATGTTGGTTTTAATGTACCCTATTGTGTCTAGAGAACCTTCTGTAATTCCCGATAGATTGTAGGTGATGTCGGTAAAAATCTGCGTGCCTGGCGAAACGGCTTCTTCTTTGATTACGCTCAAATCAGCTCCTGTGTCGATCATCATTATTACCCTATTTTGTTTGAAATCTGGACTAGATAATGCTAAACTGGGGGCTCTCCATGTTTCAGATATTCGTAATTTTAGTACGGCTTGACTGCGTACAGGATTTTGGGAGGAATTCGGCGTTTGTTGTCCTGGATTTGGCGATTCCGCAGATCTTCGTTTGTCATTATACATTTTCTTTCTACATTCCTGAATCGTATGTCCCTTGTTCTTACAGTATCTACATTCGATTTGTTGTGATTGACGCGTCGCGGAATTTCGTGACGTCGTTGGTGACCCAGAATTATTCCGTGTTGATCGCGGCGCGGTGTTTATATTCCGGCATTCCTGAACAGTGTGCCCTACTTTCCTACAGTGATTGCAGTATTTTGATTTCCAGCTGATTTGTGCTATTTGTCCTGCCGGGAATTTGCTGCTACATTCTGCGGCTAAATGCCCGTACCCGAAACAATTGGTGCACTGCGCGGAGTGCGATAATCCTTCGGCGAATTTATTTCGCATTATATTTTCCTGACACTCTGCCTCGGCCTTGATCGCGGTGCTAATGGCGGTATCGAGGTCAGCGAATTCGACGGTTCGCATTCGTGCATAGATTTCTGGTTTTAACCCCGTTAAGAAGGCTTTAATTGAATTGGCTTCCGCGGATTGATTGTATTGCGCTACGTGTAAAGGAACCTCTATTTCATTACAGTATCTTAATTGTAGGAGGATCCCAGAGAATCGACTGCTATAATCTACAGTGACTTCATTCGGTAACTGAGCGATTTTTGACATTTCCCCATACAACTGAATTGAGGAATGTAGTGGAGCGAAACGTGAGCTTAGGACCTTAATTACTTCTTCTATCGTATTATAATCCCCGTTTAGTATGACTCGAGAGGCTTGTCCGGATAGTTTACATTTGATTAATTGTACTAGTCCGATTTCGGCGTTTGGCGCGATCATTCCTTTCGCGTTCCTACAGCATTTTGAGAATTGATGTATAGTGATGTTACGCCCGTCAAAGACCGGAACCGTGTCCGCGGCATCGCGAATTCTCGTATGCGGTTGCCGTGCATTATCCTGACTTAACTGTAAGCGTTGTAATTCTTCGATAACTGCATTCACCTGAGGGGTGTTAGATCCTGCTCCGTCGGTAGGCATGATTTAGCTTCTTTTAACGCGCCTGACTTAGTAAGAAAGAAGGAGTCTTGTTCTTTGCTAGGAGAGTTTATCTCCCTTGCCACACGTATTGCGGTTTCAAAGCAATTTTTGTATCCCACCGCTGTCACCAAAATTTACTACCTGTAACGTTCTTGAACGAGACGTTGCCGTTCGTTACAGGAGATTCCACAAGTAGAGCGGTTTACCCGTGGAATTGTGGGATTTGGTTCGGGTGGCGTGCAATAAAGAAATGAATTTCACGAACTAGAGTCCTTCCTTTTAACAATGGTAACAAAAGATAATTTATTCAAGAAAATAAATGCTTCTTGACCCTTGGTCGGTAAATTAATATAATTGTGTATAATTTAATATCGTTATGACGTATCGGTCGGTACTAAAGAATAACCCTCGGGTTGGGTTTCGGCGCTGAGTCGGTAATATAGGAGTATTACTTCGGGTTTTGACGCTAAGTCGTTTATAATGAATATAGTGCTAATTACACTAGAGGTACGATTCTAACTCGTAACGAAAATAATGTCTTTTACACGTAGTCTGTAATAACGAATAATGTTAGTTGAGAGTGCGAGAGGATTCCTTCTCTCGGAATAGTGCTGGCTTCCAGTTGCCTATCAGCTTGCCCACGCTTTCTAGGATGGTAGCCGAGTGCTAATGAAAGCGATCTCAGATGGTAGCCAGGTAGCCGGTAAAGGCGTCCCCAGATGGAAGTCGATAGTGGCTTCCTTCCTTCTGATTCGGTCGTGGCTTCTGGTGCCTATGAGCTGGCCCACGCTTGGTAGGATGAGGTTGAGGGGCTACTAAAGCGGCCTCGAAAGGAAGTTAAGGGGACTACTCAAAGCGACCTTGTATGGTGTAGAGGGGCTACCCAAAGCGGCCTCGTAGGAAATAGTATGGTGTACGTAGATTTAAAGTAAACTTCCTTGGACTGTGCTAGACTGAGGGGCTGGTGAAAGCGGCCTCGATCCGGTAGGTTCGGTGGCAGAACCAAGTCTGCTTTTCTGCTGCTGGCGGGCCTCTACTTATACTCCAAGTCGATGTTTGGCCCGCGCCAATCACTAGCTGCGCGATCTCGCGCACCAATTATAATTAATATCCGGTTCGCGCCACTTTGGCACTACGCTCGGAATAATTCGGCGTCCGGTTTATCGTACGGTGTGCGCACGCGCTCTTTGGTTCACTCGCGGCACTGAGTTAGCTGTTTGAACGGCAGCTATGCGCATGCGTTGCGCGTCACCTAGCTCACTGTTTCCCGCCGCATGGGATGTCGCTCGCACGTGTTTCGCGTGTCCTTATTAATAATGTAGCAAAAGGAATAAAATGAACTAGAACGATATCTAAATTAGGAAAAAATGTACATCAGTACGTAGCGGTACGTTACACCCGCGTAAACAAAAAGGTTCCGGGACTCATGAAAGATGAGAACAACGGCGTCTTGATGACCGAGTTCGTCGGACTACGGTCTAAGATGTACGCGACTAGAACGTTTAACGCTGCAGTGGGGTCTACGAGTGAGACTAAAAAAGTGAAGGGTGTGCGGAGGCACGTAGTCGCGAACGATATACAATTCGATGATTACATTCGTTGTCTCCGCGATCTCACCGAAAAATCAATTCGACAGAACAATATTCGCTCCAACCAGCACGAGGTGTATTCCGTGAGTGGGGAAAAGAACGCTCTCAGTCCGTTCGACGACAAGCGATATATATTAACCGATCGGGTCAGCACCCTTCCGTGGGGGCATTATCGAATCCCCGAGCTCGAGCTTGAGCCCGACGAGTCCCTCGAGAATCCCATTGTTTAGAATGCTTGTATGTTTGTATTTTTGCATGTACATATGTATATACGTTTCTTTTGTATATGTTTTTTATTTATTTATGGATATGTAATATATGTATAGCGTAGAATATAACCAAAATTATATTTTATACGTATTAGTATATATATATATTTTTTCTCTACTTTATTAAGCTTAATCGTACGCATATATGCACGAAGAAGAATGAGAATGTGAATAAACGGACAATGTATATATATTTATATGTATTTATTCATTAATTTATTTGTTCCTGTAACATCAAGCACGATAACGAATCAGAGAATATCCTTGTCGCGTATCCACGAGTTCCGCGACGAATCGAATCCAAGCCACTTAACGTACACCTGATTCCCCTTGCGACGAATAATCTTCTCGACCAGATAGACGTCCGGATTCGCGACCGAATGTAGTTCGTACTCGTAGAATCCACCCGAGATCGGCTCTCCCGCGGAATCGCGCAGAATGTACGTCACCGGGAACGTTCGTTGTACGGTTACGATTTCGAATACCTCGGTCGACCAGTTCGGAGTATACCCCTTCTCGAAGAGGGTCTTGAACTTGCTCACGCGTACCTTGTCACCGACGTTGAATTTCGCGCGGAGTCGAACACCTTTCGATGCAGAGGTGGAGGGGGGTTCATTCGCGGCGAACGACAAACGCGTCGCGGGGGTCACGTCAACGGGTCGGGCGTTGATCGTCCGATGCTTGCGATGATTGTAGGTGCGTACGAGCGCAGGTAACAGGTCGACCCAGCGATAGGACGCGTTCAAGGAGAATTGTTTCCACATGAGGTTTTTCAGCGTGCGATTGAAACGTTCGACGATCGACGCTTTCATCACGCTGTACGTGGAGTAGTGGTTAATCCCGCGCATCTTCGCGCATCGTTGAAACTCCGCGTTGTAAAACTCCTTTCCCATGTCGGTTTGTAAATTTCGCGGGCATCTATCGCTCTGCCGCAATACGGTCGTGAACGCCGCGGTCACGTCGCGTCCACTTTTCGTTTTCACGGGTATGGCCCACGCGTACTTGCTGAACGTATCGATGATCGTTAGTATGTAATGATATCCACGATTTTGCTTCGCGTACGGACGCATCTCCACCAAATCGGGCTGCCACAAATCATCGTAGTCGCGAATCACGACGCTACGCCGTGGGAAATTCCGTCTAGCCGGGGCGTGTAATTCGTTCACTAGTTGTACTCGCTCCTTTTTCATGCTTCGCGGGTGGTCGGGGATGGTCGCGACGTTCCAAAGCCGTTAGAATTAGTATCAGTTCCTCGAGCGTACGTAAAACGCAATCGGTGCACGTATTTCGCGATCGTTCGTTATTAGTCGTTTCGAAGTCGTAGCCGATATTGTCAGCATCATTGATCATCGTCATCGTCGCCGTAGACCCTCGTTTGCTTTTCGTTTGTACCGATCCGTGGTTGTTATCGCAGTCGACGACGTCGTGAACTCTTCGAGTCTGTATTTCAAGTGATCGAAGCGTCGTTCCATCGCGGTATTTAAATCTTCCTCTAGTTGCGACAATTGCGCGTTAACGATATCCGACATCGTTCGTTGTACTCGCGTCTCGAGTTGAGATCGTTGATACGTGGCATCCAGTCGTGCGCTCGCAATAGCCGTTTGGATTTTTTGGGTAAAGCGTTCATCCGCCGAGGACAATAGTCTCGTCATTATCATCGCCACTTCGTTGTTATTGTTGTTGTTTTTGTTGTTGTTATTGTTGTTATTGTGTAACGAGGTGCCAAACTTGTTCACCGACATAACGATGCGTGCGCGCGAACACTACTGACGCGACGATCACCGGATCGTTCAATTTAAGATGCGTCCATCCTCGCGAAGTTCCTCCACGATGGATGCGATTTCGTTATCGTGACCCGTGAGACCTGCCGCGCGCGATGCTACGAGCAATCCAAGCCTATCGACCAATTCGTTCGGATCGTCCCAGTACACGTAATCGATCGCGTTATCGGTGACCGTCATCGATTCGTCGATGGGCAATCCTCGACCTTGTCGCGTGCCCGCGCCGCCCGCGCAGCCCACGCCGCCCCTAACGCGTCTGATATTCGATGTTCGCACCCCACCGATCACCTGGGATATGATTTTCTTATACTTGTACCCCTTGTTACCCAGCGTGCGCTTGCTCGGCGAATGGTTTTGCTTATGCGCGCTCGTCGACAATAAGATGCGTCGGTACGAGCGAAAATCAGCGTCCGTGCACGTCTGCTGGTTGGGTTCTCGCATGAACAACAATTCGTACAAACCTCGAGTCCCCGGGTATCGCGTCCCGTTCACGCGAATGTCATCACCGTCTGCATCGATGGTGAGCATGGAATCGCCGATCATTAGATCTCCGTCGGGCCCCAAGTATACGCCGTACACATCATCGATTAGTCTCTTGTTGTCGGTGAAGAACAGTCGTAGGTATTGTCGCGACAAGGGTCCTTTGGCGTTCCGTACATACACTTCGATATCATCGACGGGTTTACGCACCATATCCAAATCGTAAGCCTTTACTAACGACTCATCATCATGAATTTTTTCATCGTCTTCATCGACGATATCATCAACAACATCATCAATAACATCATCGACAACATTATCTTCATCGACAACTTCGTCAACATCGTTGTTGTCGTTGTCGTTGTTGTTGATGTTATCGTTGTCGTTGTTGTTATCGTTGTCGGTGTTGTTGGCGTCGTCAGCGTCGTCGTCGTAGTCATCATCATCGTCGTCGTCGTTGTCGTCACTAAAATCTGGAAGGTTATTCGGATGCTCCTTGATTATCGACGGAGTGACGGGTTGAAATCTCTTCGATGATTGCTGTTGATCGTATTCGTGTTTCCTATTCACGGGTCGCGATCGAGGCGTTGAGTGTGTTTTCGACGCGGACGCGTTCTCGATCAATCGTTTCAACGGTTCAACGATGGGACGCGTGCTCGCATCCACAGCTGCTTCCGTATCCATTTTTCCAATTTTCAGGGCCAAGCACTTTTTACGTATAACGTCGCTGACTTTGGCTATTTCCACCTTTGTGTCCGCGGCCCGGCATTTCGTACCATTTTGATGTTTCGTTCCTTTTTGTCGATGACATCGGTGATGTTTTTGCGAATGCTTCGCGCCAACGTTGCTCGTGGTTATCGGCGTCGTCGTCGTCGTCGTCGTCGTCGTCGTCGATTCGTTAGACATTTCGTGTTGCTCGATGAACGACTCGCGGTTTACTAATGTCCGCGAGCTACGATAAATTCGTTAAATCCTCTTCGATACCGACCTTCGTACATGGAACTATCCTTATCGATCACCACGAAATCGTATCGTCGACGCCAACATCTCGCACACAAGTCGTTGAACGACTCGAACGTCATGTCTGTGTTCACATGATCGTTGTACACGCGGCGCAAGTTCGTGCCGTCTTGTTTGAATAGCATGAGAAAATTTGCGTTGTCCCTGATCAAATGTTTAGGTATTCTAGCGTACGACTGACACAAATAAAAGCAATCCACGTTCGAGTGACGACCCATAGAGAAGTATTCGCGTATCGCGTTCTGTTCGTCGCACGCCACGTCGTCGAACACGAAGATCGAATTGGGCCGAGCGTCTCTCGGTGGAACGATCTCAGTGTTGTCCGAGTAGGGAAAGTATTTGATTCCATCGACCAGCGACAACACCTGCTCGAGATAACGATACTTTGGCTGATGCAACGATTTCGAGTACACGTACACGTTCTCGAAACGCAAACCGTTCAGACTCTCTAGCATACTTTAAAGTACATTCGTTTTTCCACACCCTGACGGTCCACAAATCACACCTCGCACGCTGTTCGGCAGCAACGGGCCGTGTCTGTTCGCTCGACTCGCATCCCTATCATCTTCTAGCATTCGATTCGCGGTCACGCGAATAACGTTCAACTGTTTCGCGAATCGCATGTTCGCGGGGTTTCTCAGGTACTCGCGCGCGTGTGACGAAGGATGACTATTTATATTCGTGGCACGCGTCGCGCAGGTCACTATCACTGTGATCGGTGAAGCGTGCGTACGCGTCTATTATTGTAGTAGCTATCGTGATTATTCTAACGTATATGATAGGATCAACGACTGCGACGTCTTACAAGAAGAAGAAGAAGAAGAAGAAGAAGAATCTGAAGAAGAATCTGAAGAAGAAGAAGAAGACTGGATCGGGTCTCGTGAACGGCATCATAAACCGGCTGCCATTCGAACTACACGTTCCGGGTTATCAGTTCTGCGGACCGGGAACGCGTTTGCTAAAGCGATTGGCTCGTGGCGACGAAGGTGTGACCCCCCTGGACGTAGCGTGCCGCGACCACGATATCGCGTACTCTCGTCGAAAGGATTTAGAGGGAAGACACGAGGCTGATCGCGCGTTAGCCGAACGAGCGCGAGAACGAGTGTTCGCGTACGACGCGACCTTTGGCGAAAAAGCAACCGCGACTGGAGTGTGGGCAACGATGAAGGCTAAGACTAAACTCGGCATGGGTATGAGAAGGACGAAACGTAAACAGAGAACGTCTGGAAGGAAACATCCGCAACGGCGACGACGACATCGTAATCTACGAGTGGCGAAACGCGGTGGCTTTCTTCAATTTCTTCCGTTCGTATTGCCCGCTTTATCAGCTATCGGGGCATTGGCCGATGGAGCGACTGGTATAACCAAAGCGGTCAACGATTCGAAGGCGTCTCGAAAACAGCTGGAAGAGACGTTGCGTTATCATCGTGCGATGGAAGGGCGAGGAATGCATCTGACACCGTACAAGCGAGGCGCGGGCTTGAACCCGAGACGGCGGCGTCAACGACGAGTGCAGACGAAGAAAAAAAAAACGCCGATCG
Organism: Andrena bucephala; assembly: GCA_947577245.1. Taxonomy (NCBI): domain Eukaryota; kingdom Metazoa; phylum Arthropoda; class Insecta; order Hymenoptera; family Andrenidae; genus Andrena; species Andrena bucephala. The sequence goes on along the minus strand of OX387716.1, from coordinate 13,733,275 downwards.
CGTAGGTGCATGGCGACGGTGGCGGCGATAAACCAACAACCTATGACGAACCTGCAATTAGAGCGCGAGTGCGCCAGCATTCCGTTCTTTCGAGGGGTGTTAATGCGCGACACGCTTCCCACGCGCGCACGCAGCAACGAATGCGGTATCGCGAATGTGGACGAGAATCGAGGCACCGGTACACACTGGGTCGCGTACGCGAAACGCGGGTCACGAGTACAGTACTTTGATAGTTTTGGGAATCTGCGTCCACCAACGGAATTGATCCACTATTTCGGGCGCGGTACAACGATCACGTACAATCACAATCGTTTTCAACGTTTCGACGAGATGAATTGCGGTCGCTTATGCATGCAATTTTTACAGCAAAAGTCTATGGAATTATGGCATACGTACTAATAACGGTGTGTACTAAGTTTTCGTTTCAATGTAACCATTCGTAATGGCAATCCATATTTTCTTTAATAAAGACACATAATATCGATAAATTGCCGAGTATTCGTACGCGCGCGTCACTTCCTTTCTCTCCGTCTCGCGAGTGTAATCTATGATATGTCGTTCACGCTCACGTTAACGGATCGCAGCAGCGTGCTCACGGTAAATTATTTCCCACCGATAGAGTTGAGTGATGGTCAATACGAATTAGGACTCACGGACTTGGAGACGTTTCACACGATACCAAACATCGACTCGAGCAACGATAAATTCTATTTCGTCGTGAACTATGACACCGAAAACAACTCCATCGTCGACGCCGCTCATGAATACATTACGATCCCCCACGGTTCCTACGAATTAGACGCTATCGCCGAGTATCTGAAGCAACGATTACTCGATCGATATTCGCGAAAACGCGGTAACAACGATGACGACGATGACGACAAGTACCCTCTAATGCTACGAGCTAACAACAACACCATGAAAAGCGAGATGTACTGTTCGTTCTTTGTAGACTTTACGAAACCCAACAATGTAGGCTCGTTGTTAGGATTTTCCCCGAATCGTGTCTTAATACCGAGAATCTGGCACGAGTCCGACGTACCCGTGAATATTATAAACGTTAACGTGATCAGAGTAACGTGCAACGTAACTACCGGCGCGTACAGCAACGATAAACCGGTACACACTATCCACGAATTTTCACCTCGCGTGCCGCCGGGATATAAGATATCGGAAACTCCGCGACACGTCATTTACCTGCCGATCGTCGCGCGAGCAATACACGACCTAACGCTACGCATCGTCGATCAATACGATCGTCCTATAGATTTTCGCGGTGAAGAAATAACGATTCGTTTGCACGTTCAACGACGTCCTCGCGATAGGTAGCGTGACCGCACGTGTATGCACGCATGTGTAGTATGTTAGTGTTAGATCACACGTACGAATCATCAATCGTCGCTGCCGCTGCTACTCCTGACGTCTCTGTCTCGCGTCATCGGCGCGACCCTTTATCGATAGGTGAAAGTAGAAGAATAAAGACGGGTGGAGCGATAAGAAGAGGACCCATAAGGAGAAGCAAGCCGTTGACTCGTCGAAACGCACGTTTCCTACGATCGCTAGGATTCATCGTTGCCTATTAGACACGCAACCACGATGTCGATTATTCTGGATGTGGCGAATACGCCAACCTTTGACAATCGTATCACGAAGATCGAGTTACACACGTATAATCCGTACGCCAACACGACGTTCGACAATAGCGATGAGATAAGAATCCCCATACAGCAACAAGATCTGTACACGCTTCCGTACGAAAGTTTTCTCTACATTGAAGGTCGTGGCACGTTGACGGCGCAGAACGCGACAGGTCCGGCAACGTCCACGACCGCTGTTCTAGACAATAATTGCGTCGCGTTCATGTTCGATGAGATTCGATACGAATTGAACGGTGTCGAGATCGATCGTTGCCGAAATCCAGGAATCACTACCACGTTGAAAAATTACGTTTCGTTGTCGGCCGATAGAAGCAAAGTGCTCGCGAATGCTGGTTGGAATTATGCCATCGATTACGATAACGACATTTTTCATTCGAGTGCATTCAATTTCTGCGTGCCCCTGAACGTGTTATTAGGATTCTGCGAGGATTACAAACACATCGTGATGAACGCGCGGCACGAGCTGATCCTCATACGATCACGAGTCGATACGAACGTGATGCACTGCACCTCCGCCACTGCGTGGCCGAAACTGGAGATACGCAAGGTGCAGTGGCGTATGCCCCATGTCGTTTTGGAGAAAGTGAATAAACTATCGATGCTGCGTATCCTGGAAAGCGGTCCTCCGATCGCGATGAGTTTCCGATCGTGGAGCTTGCACGAGTACCCGTTACTGCAAGCTACAACGAAACACACGTGGACCGTGAAAGCTACGTCGCAAATCGAGAAACCCCGATACGTGTTATTCGGTACGCAAACCGATCGAAAGAATTGTCCCGATAAATCCGCGAGCAGATTTGACTCGAATAATCTCACGAACCTTCGACTGTACTTAAATTCCGAGGCGTTTCCGTACGACGACTTGAACTTGGATTTCGATAAGAATACATACGCGCTCCTGTACGATATGTATGCGAAATTCGTTCGATCGTACTATGGTCACGGAGAACCATTGCTGAATGCGATCGAATTCCGTCAATACGCGCCTATCGCGGTGATAGATTGTTCTAGGCAAAACGAGTCGTTGAAGAGCGCCACGGTGGACGTGCGAATAGATTTTGAATTCAAAGAAAATATTCTCGCTAATACTACCGCGTACTGTTTGATGATACACGATCGTATAGTCGAATACAACCCTTTAACCAACGTGGTACGCAAACTAATATAGTGTGCGTGCGTGAACGATTATTATTACTACTACTAATACTACTACTACTACTGCGGATACTGCTACTGTTTTAAAACGATGATGTAGATGTCAAAAGTCCGCAGTTACTGATTCGCTACCGACGCTACTACTTATACGAATATTGATGTTCGCCGTTATCGACATGCAAGGTTTCAAAACCGAACGTGATTTCGTCGTGAAAGAGATCGCGATTCGCACCAGCAGCAGCAGCAGCAGCAATACCGATGAAACATCGACGATCAGCCACTGGATCTTCGAGCCACCATACTTCTGGAATCATCTGAATTCGTTCGAGAAATGTCAAGCGTCCTGGCTCGCGAAGCATCATCACGGTCTCCGCTGGTCTGATGGCTGCGTTCCATACTGGAAAATTCCGGAACTGCTCGCCAGCGCACTCGCAAACATCGACTTCGCCATCGTGAAAGGTGCGGAAAAGAAAACCTGGATGCTGCAACTACTACCGGACATAATCGTCGAGGATATCTGCGATGTGTACAAGCCGAAGGGGAAAAAGATTACCAACGCTCGAACCGTTGAGGACGACGGTGGCTACGACGTTGACGATGATTATTGCGGTATCACGCCTGACACCGTAGATCCCGACGTTCCTAACCTGAAGTCTATGGCTTCAACGAATACCTCACGATGCGCGTTTCACAACGACGGCGGTGTTTGCGCGCTGGAGAATGTCCATAAAGTATGGAATTATATACGTAGCGGCACCTAATGTAAGTCATACACGCGCATTGCATCTACTTTACGCGTTATATGCAGAGAAACGATCATATAACAATTTTTTTCTATTTTCTATAGCGATGAGAACCGCAGCGAAGACGAGTACAACGGCGAAGATGAGTACACCGACAGCGGCGACTGTCTCCCCCTTTACTCGCGAGCAAGAATACCCCTCCCATACGAACGTTGTTATACGCAAATACTGACTTTATAATTTAAGTATACATGCATGGATGATCATTAATAAACATACACTATTTTGTAGAAAAAAAAAATATATGCATTTATTTAAAAATATATATATACATTTATTAAAATTATTTTCTATATATAAACAAATTTTAAAAAATGGTTGATCTTAATTCCTGCAACACACAGAGAAAACACCAAATTATTATTATTATTTAAACGCTGGTATTAGCGTGCGTAACATCAAACAAATACATTTCACTTATACTTACTCCTCAAATAGACGTGCCATGTACGTATAATCTATGGGTTTTCTCCATTCGCGCCAATTGGCTCGGGCGCGCCTGATCCGATCTTGCAGTTCTCGGCATATTCGCCCGTCCGCACGCGCGTCGTATTCTTGATGCTGAAACAAACATACAACACGATTAAACCACCATCGAATGGTATACGTATACCAATACGATTTGTGTGAAATAATACTTACGAGCATTTGAATAATTGCGTCCCGATCGCCGGCTCTGGCGTGGGCCTCGACGTCGCAGCGGCGCTGAAACAAACGCGCGATTCGATTAGAGCATCGTCGAATGATATGCGCGTTAGTATAATTTCCATAAAATGTTACATACGAGATGTCCAAGCAACCCCAAATAACGATCGCTCCACTGCTGCATCGCCATCTCCTGCTGATACTGCAATAAACACACGATTAGATTAAAACACTGTCAACAGGTCTGCGCGTACCGGTACAATTTCACGAAACGATACTTACAACGGCTATCAATATCCTATGGCGCTCAGCACGCCACGCATCCATCTGTTCACAATGCATTCGCTGAAACATACGTATAAACTGTTTAAAATGCTATCGAATTGAATACGCGCATCAATTTAATTTTCACAAAAAAAAACTACACTTACGATGCACTGGCGCATTTCATATGCATTCATGTGTGTCATGATTATATTTTGACCCGTGCGGCGGCGGTCGGCGTCCTTATATGCATTTCGGTTCTCTAGGCTAGAGGGCTAGCCCTGCACGTTGCAGGGTAGGGGTAGTCGTGGAGTAGGTGTGGTGGGGGCGTCCGTATCACAGTTTCTTCTCCTTCGATGATTTGATACTAATTATTCCAGCTTATAGTGCACTTTTATGGTTCGCACCGCGAATCATCTTCGACTCTTCTGCGACACGTGTACATCTTGAATTTAGCGCGTACGCTATTTGAATCTGCCGCGCACGCCATTTGAATTTATCGCGCGCTATTCACATTAATGTTTGTGCCGTAACACAACCATGATCATCACAATCATTGATACAATATTCTCTTGCACATTGGTGTCTGTACGTGTACGTGAATCTGTATAAAAGCGACGTTGGTCAGTCCTGTGGACGTCATTACACCACGTTCGCTCGAGTGCTAACAAGTATCGTTCGCGTAAATTTCTTCATCGCTCAGTATAATCGTACATGGTGCATATCAAGATGTACAAACGTAGCTTCAACGATTCATCCTACGCATCCGCCATCAATGGTGATTACCCCAATAAACGTCAGCAACAGGAACATCCTCATCAACAATCCAATATGAGGTACGTACGCGTTATTATACACTTTTCACTTACTTCATTCACTTACTTCTTTCACTGTAAGTAGGCATAGTAAGCGTGTTCTATATCAACGCGCGGTGAGGGGGTGAAGCGGGGCGGGGGGAACCCGCAGCGGGGCGAGGGGGAGAAGCGGGGCGGGGGAACCGCAGCGTAGGCGAGGGGGAGGCGGGTGGGGGGACCGCGACTCGCGGAGGTGGGGGCCGTGACGCTGGATCACTGGAGGGGGGATGGGCCTTGAGAGCAGGTGGTGGGGGTACCTCGATGTTACGTCACGCGTTGTAGGAAGTGCTCCGCAACCCTCTTATCGCCCAAGGTCAGATTGCACCCGATATTTGTAACATGTGAATCTGATGTACGAGAGAGAGGTACGATATTTTTGCATGTCTCTCTCTCTCTCTCGCTCTCTGAGTCCATAGACAAAACATACGGCGACACGACGCGTAGGATATGTAAGTCGAAACCTGCATTTTCGTATCGCGAAATCCGGTAATAATACGCGGCCGATATCTGTAACCTTCCGATCGGGTGTATGAGAGAGAGAGGTACGATATTTTGTATGTCTCTCTCTCTGTTTCTCTCGTTGTCGGAGGTCAGTAAAAACATACCGCGGCACGACGCGTAGGATATGTAAGTCGAAACCTGCATTTTCGTATCGCGTGCCCAAAACATATTACCGTAACGGTAGAAGGTCCACTTCCGAGAATACTAATACGCAGCACCGTTGAGCGAAAAGTTTGTAACAATAAGAAGACGCAAGTCGAAACCTGCATTTTCGTATCGCGTAATCCGGTAATAATACGCGGCCGATATCTGTAACCCTACGATCGGGTGTATGAGAGAGAGGTACGATATTTTGTATGTCTCTCTCTGTTTCTCTCGTTGTCGAAGGCCAGTAAAAACATACGGCGGCACGACGCGTAGGATATGTAAGTCGAAACCTGCATTTTCGTATCGCGCGCCCAAAACATATTACCGTAACGGTAGAAGGACCACTTCCGAGAATAATACGCAGCACCGGTGCGCGAAAAGTTTGTAATAATTTTTAAAGGTAAACTTTCGAGAGGAAGAATGTGCATATGCCTAAAAGATATCACGTAGCAGCAGAATATGATTAAGAATAAAGCGATGTAATCGAATACTGTTATCGCGGTCCATTAGGCTACAGATGATTAGCAAGAACATATTCGGTGCGAGAGATGTGATAATATTCGAAATGCGTCATAAGAGGTATAGATGTTTCGAGATCGTGGCATACCAAGTGTAAGAAATGAACGGCAAAAGAAACGTTACATAGTTTTGGGAGAAGTGATATTCTGTGCGGACTGGAAAGGATCGTGCATGATATCAGATAATACAGGTTTTCGTGTGACAAAAGTATTTATTGATAAAGCAAATAGACATGTACACATTATTGGGATACATTGCGAGCATCGCGTATAATCGAATCCAAGCATAACGCTAATAATTTGCAATCTAACAAAGAATGCGGTTCGAATAGTTCGCTTTCTGAAATAAGTTTTTCATAATCCGCTGTCGGTGTCGTAGCGGCGCGTATAATGGCCACAAAGGAAGCGTACTTAGTGCTTACGGAGTCGAGAATTTCCGACAACCACGAGAACGTATGATCGATGCATCGATCGTATTTGAACATTTGACGTATCGTAGCTTCGGTCATGTATATGGTTGAACTGCTATCCGATATTTTGGTAATTCGTTGACTATTGATTCGCGTGAAGTCGATGCGCAAATGATCAACGATGATAGGATCTTGATGCGATGAAGTTGGATCGTTACGGAAACGTCGAAGTATCTCCGCTTGTTGCTGCAGCAGAAGTTTCCACGTAGACATGGTGAAACACAGTTCGTTGGATTTGTTGTCTACTATGGTGATTTCAACGCAGCACGAATCCCGACCGATACGAATTCCAATTGCGATCCGTTTGTAGGTAGTCAAGGTCCCATCATCACGTCCCATGATGCGAATGATTTTTTTCTTGGACGATGTTGCAGATTTATCGCTGTAAGAATCACGCGCAGAGTTAATGCATCGAACGGTTTCGTGTAAATCGAAGAGTATGCAAAAAGTGTACTACATACCTTATATTCGAACGGTGCATTGCAGTAGGAAAATCCTGATTGTTACAGCGGTCGAGGTGATTATCATCCATGTAGGAAGCAGCGTTGCAATGTCGGTTGAACATTTTTTTAATACGCACTACAGCTGATTTTGCTGAACGGTTTAAGCGCGAACGTACGCGATGTAATGTGGTTCGCAAGACCGATCGGCTCCACTTTTATAGTGGTTTGCACTCACACATATGTGCAAAAAAAAGTATAGTTTGTTTGTGAGTGTTGTTGTGGTGGTGGGAAATAGTGAAGTTGTACGCAGTATGAAAAAGGAGAAGGAGAAGGAAAAAGAAAAGGTTAAAAAATGATGAGAGGGAAAAACAATGCAAGAAGAAGAACAATGAGAAGAATATAAATGTAAGAAGCAATTATCAATGCATGAAGAAGTAATCACATAAAAAAGAAAGAGTATATAACGTGTGAACTTATCGATAGTAACATGGCATGTATATATATATATATATATATATATATATATATATATCGACTCGAGGGTGTGAAAGCATACGTGAGCACAGCTCTGTATCAACGAAGACGAAGAAGAAGAAGAAGAAGAAGAAAGAAGAACAGTACCTGTATAGTGAACAAGGATCGAGATATCAGAATGGTCACTGATGACTAAGATGCAAGTATATCCCTACTCGTGAACCACCCCTACCATGCGCTGTGCTTATCGCAGTCTTTAAAAATCGTGAGCGGGCCGCCGCGACGACTCATTAGAAGTACGAATCGGGAAGCTGTTCATCGGCAGGAACTAGTGACAGGAGTATATGGCAAGTATTAGCTGTTCGTAACGCTTACGAAGTTTGATATGCGATAGATATCATACACTTTTTTACTGTTTCAGCGAATAAGGAGAAACCATGCAAGAGCGGATAAACGATCTGACATGATTATCGAGATGTTTCGAGGGTGCTGTGTCATAGGTACGTTTACAGTATAATAATAGTAAAACATAGAGAAAGAGTATAAGAAGTGAGCTACGTAATGATATTATTTTCTTTTTTATTACATGCGCAGGCGAGGATTCTGTCGAGGACATCGGCACTTTATTTGACACCGTTGATCGAGATCATCCCTCTACGAGGAAGCTGGGATCCCTCTACGAGGAAGCTGGTGTTCCTGTACGAGGAAGCTGGTGTTCCTGTACGAGGAAGCTGGTGTTCCTGTACGAGGAAGCTGCCATCCCTCTACGAGGAAGCTGACATCCCTCTACGAGGAAGCTGGTGTTCCTGTACGAGGAAGCTGACATCCCTGTACGAGGAAGCTGGTGTTCCTGTACGAGGAAGCTGCCATCCCTCCCTGACATCCCTCCTCGAGGAAGCTGACATCCCTCCCGAAGTGTGTTTATGTGTGTGTGTATACAGATTAGTGTGTTAACGTCGATGTGAGTAGTGTTTGCGTCGATGCGAGTAGTGCATTTAACTACTAATATTCTCTCACTCATATGGTGCCAACATATATATTATAGTGTTCACGCTATGGGTGAGAGAAATATTGGTAGTTTTTCAAATTACATATAACAGTAGTAGTAGTAGTGACAATCGTTTCCGCAGTCGACGAATGTGTAATGAACATGATCAACGACGAGGGTAATGTGCGTACTCACGAGCCGCACATCCATATATCCACATTGCTCCAATTACATATATATATTAAAGTATGTTTTTGGTACAATATGGATGGATGTATGTGTGTGATATTCTACAATCACACGGATACAAGTGCATGGTGTGGAACTTTGCATCGATAGTGACGGGAATGGTTTATCACTGTCGTAATGTAGCTTTCATCATAGCGGCCGTGCATAAACCATCTCTGCTACTATCCCACACACACACACACACACAATACCCACACAGCAGTGTCGTAATAGTAGAGACAATAGGTTTTTCGTGATCGACGAAGGTGTCATCGGCATGATCGGATCGATAACGACAAGGATAATGTGTATACTAACGGCCCGCGCACATTTACCGATCGCGAGTCACCAACATGTATATCCTAAAGTGTTTCTGGCTCGCGACCGATGGATGTGTGTGTGTGTGTGTGTGACACTTTACAGCCATATCGATACACTATACGAATATGAGAATTAAGCAGTAATAGCGACGGAATAACGCCATGTGTACCTCGAGTATTTGATTCTATACACTCTGAGTGCACATAGCGCTGCTTCGTTACTATTATTCTACGAAAACATCGACGGAGTGAGAGAGAAATAGAGACAGTAAGAAGTGTATATAGAAAATTAAGAAAAATAATTTTACATGTGATTGTATCACAATTAGTATATACAGTTAGAGTATAAGACTACTTATGTGACGCATCGTTGTAAGAGGGTGATGATGAGAAGATTAAAATATATAAAAATTATTTTATACGTATAAAGTGTCTGTGATTTTTTTAAACATACCTTTAAAAAATCTATATTTCAGAAAAATACGTATCATCGACGATGTATGCTGTGGAGGAGGAAGAGGATGAGAATAGAGGGTAAGAAAGATGTTCGTCTTCTATGAACGCTAGTAATTTTTTATTCTTATAAATTTTTTTGTATGTGTTATAAATTTATAAAGAATCTCAATAACATTATGAAGCGCG